>CM045767.1:116208020-117408020 GCA_025200525.1 Camellia lanceoleosa
AAGGTCTCGGCGAATCACGAAGAAACAACGAGAAGCGTAGGTTTCGGTGATCGACTTGAATCCGACGGTGAGATTTGATTGCGTTCTTGAGTAGATTCATCTTCGAGAAATTGCTCGTTCGATTTCGATCGAAAACGAAGAGCAGAGACGAAAGGTTTTGATTGAAGGTTTCAGCTTGTCGATAGGTCTGCGAGTGGAGTACTTACTCATTTAATACGCTGTCGTTTAATGAAATTATTTCAAAAGCCAAAATTGTCCCAATTTTTTTTTTTTAGATTTACAGGTAAACTTATTTTTCAATAGGTCATATGACAATTAATGATATTTTTTATTAAAAATTATTAAAAAAATACTAATTACTAATTTTCAATGACAATTTAAAAATTTTGTCAAAAAAAAAAAATCACTAATTATAAGTTTTAGCGATAATTTTAAAAAATTGTCACAAAAAACATTATTAATTTTCAAATTTCAATGACAATTTAAAAATTTTGTCACAGAAAAATATCACTAATTGTAAATTTTAACAATAATTTATAAAAACTATGACTAAAAAAAGTGATTAATTGTCAGTTTTTAGTGACATGCAAAAAATAGTTATAAAAAATTATTTTTAACGACGATTTTATTAGAACTTATTTTTAATATGGTTTGATAGGAATTAAGTTCAACTATTAGAACTTATTGATAGTTTACAATTCTTTCTTTTTAGATCGGAAAGAAAATTTTCATTACAAAACTGATAAAAAATCAAAGCAATCTCGTACAGTGGTAGAAAAAGATCTCATAAAGAGATGACAAACCTTCATAGGATGAAGAATCCTAGCCTCTATAGAGAAGGAGAAAAAACCCTCACAAAGGAGGAACACAACCTCCACACAAAGAGGATTATTATAGCAAATAATAAAAAATATATTAAAAAAAAAAACCAAAAGCAACCAAATCCAAATCACGAAACGCATCCAAAGTTCTTATTACACTGTATCCTTCAACTTAAAATCTAAAAGCGTGTCTTCACTAGTTAAGATAGAATATTGAGGTTGAGGTTGAGGTTGAGGATGTAAGAAGATTTAAAACTAGATCTTAAAGCTTTGGTCGCGAGAGAGAGAGAGAGGCGACACCCACACTGGTGACTAGAGATAGATCTGAAGAAGATGAGGCATATATAGTAAAGGTGGATCCATGGAGGCGGGAAGGTGATAGATTTGGTGGCAGTGCGGCAGTAGCGGCATCGAAAAGATTGGAAGGACAAATTTCCAATATTATTAAGTAAAAATATAAAGAAAACGATAAAAAAAATAGGTGCAAGGAGGAGAGAGGAGGCCAGCAGCCAAAACCACTCCCCTGCCCAGGTGACACACCCAATAGAAGGCTTAAGGAAGGAGGCTTGGAAAGAGATGCACTGAGTTTAGAAAGAGAGAAAGAGAGGCTTTTCAAATGTCGGTCTATAAAATTATCTACAATATTAAAACAAAATAAAATACCCATACTTCTCTTAAAAATTGAAAAAAAAATACAATAGGATTGATAATTTTGGCATAATTGTATCAGGTGTCCTTAAAGGTATAATTTATAAAATATTTAGTCATATTTTCACCAATAATTTGTGGTACCGTTACTTTTACACTAAAATATAATTTTTTTTCTTATTTATGTTTGTGTCTTTACACCATATGCATTAGTTTCGGTCTCTTTAATTTTGTTAAAAGGGACGTTAATATAATTATGCCAAAATTATTAGTTGTATTGTATATTTATTATTATTATGTCTTATTCCGTGCCTTTAGTAATCAAATTGCACAAAAAATGTCTAAAATTTCATTTTTTTGGATCAATTTTTCTTAAGGAAAATAAACAAATGGCTCAAATTAAACACAAATTAAAAATTAAGATTTATATTATCAAAATTTAAAATTTATTTTTGTGACAAGTGTCAAACTCAATTTTTTTTTTAGTAATTTTCCTTAATTTTTATTTATTACTTCTTTGGGCTCATTCCTACAAAAACTAACAATTGGTTTGGACTTTGGACTGGTGGAACCCAATTACCAACGTTCCTTTTGTGAGTTGTGACTATCCAATTTGGGTTAGGTTGGGTTAGAAATTTGCACAACCCAGTAAGACACACGGCCTATTTAGAGATTAGGGACTTATGTACCCATAAGTCTCAGTGATTTTTTTTTTTTTGATAATAAGAAAATTTTGAAAAACTATTAGTCAAAAACTATTTATTTATTAAAATATAATTGAGGTCCAGCTTAGGTGAGAGGCTTATGCCCAATTCTGTGTGTGGAAAAACTATTTATTTATTAAAACATAAGAAGTGAAATCTTAATTCTACCCTCATTATCTGGTGTTAATAATTGGGTAAAATTACCCTCTAAATCTCATTGACAATTTTGCCAAGCAATGTATTTTTTTTTATATTAATTTTAGTAGTATTTTTTAAAGCTCATAAGTAATGACAGCTTAATGTGAGGGGATATTCATTATGCGATCGAAATCTCACGAAATGTAATTTTCAAAAAAGAACTCTTATATATCACCCAAATTTTTTGAAGTAATTCTTCTCTTCCTATTTGTTTTTAGGAAATTTTTTTTTAAGGTCGCTCATATTAAAATTTTATAATATAAAGGACATGAAATATTTTTATAATAGTTGGGGTCCCTTAAATTTTTACAGAGAAATTTGAAGTAGAAATTTATTCGATTGAGAGAAATTTTGAAGTAGAAAAATTTCAATTCAGAGAAATTCCGAAACACAGAAAAAATTTGTCTGAAATTTATCTGGTTTGAAATTTCTCTGGTTTGCTCACAAATTTCTCTGTGTTTTGACCAATTTTGTCTAATTTACTCATAATTTTCTTTGTGTTTTGAACAAATCAAAAAAAATTATACAGAAAATTGAGCTACTCACAAACCAGTTTTTTTTTTTATAATTTTTACAAGAAAACACCAGGCTAAGTTAATTAAAGAATTTAAAATACAAAATCTAATTATAGTTTAAAAACCACAAATACTACACATCCTAAAAGATCAAAAATAAAATTCGAAGTTAGAAATCCAGTGAAAATTAAATAAGCAACATAAATTAGTGGGAACTTAATTGGGCAAGAAAAATTTAAATGCTAGAGAACATTCGAGAGAAAATCAAATAAACAACTAGCTAGAGAAAATCAAGCAAGGCATAGAGAGAAAAAGAGTCCAATGTGTTATACTTATTTATTTTGATGATTTATTTAATTAAATTTTAATTTATTTGAAAGAGAAAAATAGAATCCAAAATTTATTTTGATAATTTATTTAATTATATTTTAATCAAAATTTATTTTGATGATTTATTTGAAAGAGAAAAATAGAATTAAAATTTATTTTGTCTCATTATTTCTCACCTAAACATTTATCCTAAATGTTGTTAGAATGTATTTAATATTTGATTAAATCAGGAGTTCAAACAGCCCAAAACAAATGTTCAAACAGCCTAGCACAACAGGAGGCCAAAAGATTCAAGTGGAAGATATTCAAATTAGTAATGATGGAAGTACAACGGCTATAAACAGCTATAAAGGTTCAAAATGCCAAAAGGCCCAAAAGGTTCCAGTAGAAGATATTCAAATTTGTAATGATGGAATGGAAGATATTTAAATTGGTAATGATGGAAGTACAGCGGTACGTAGCGACTATAAATTCAAATGACTACAACGGCTATAAACGGTTATAAATTCAAATGAATACAACGGCTATAAACGGTTATAATCGGCTATAATTTTCATTATATATACCAAAGCCTCTAATGTAAATAAGTTACAAAAAAAATCTGAAAATATTCTTTGATCTATAATCACTCACATCTATTCTCAGAAATTATACACTGAGCTTTATAGCTTTAAGCCCATCTTTCCTGTGTGAGATTTACAGAAAAATCAAAGTTTGATTTTATATATCTATTTTTGAGAGATATTTATTGTAAGTTTTCTTTGAAAGCAAAAATACCATTTCATCTTGTAAAAGTGTTGCAAACACCGTGTTCTTGAAATCTTGAGAGTGATTGTGAATCACCTAAGATTTGCAAGGGTTTGAACTTATGAAGTTTGTGTAAAATTAAGTGAAGGATTGCTCAATTTGTAAAGAGGTTGGTAGAAGATAGTGAAAAATCTCAAGTGAAACTTGAGGAGTGGACGATAGAACCACTATAAATTTGTTTGCCTCTCTCTCCTTATCTCTTTTATTTTATTTTAAATTGCCATAACCATATTTCACATTTTCTTTGTGTTAAAATCATTAACTAATATAGTTGTTAAGACACTTGTTTTAATTATTTTTATTTCATTAATTATATTTATCTATTGTGTTAGTCATAATTTTTATTAGGATATTATTAATTTTAATTGTAAAAACCTAATTCATCTCCTTCTTAGGTTGTCTTTTGAGTAGCATAATGTATTCAAAGAAAATTAATCTAAATGGGATATCTTAGTGCCAGATAAAATTCATCTCAAAAGAAAAGTTGCACACAAAGAGACAATTAATCAATGAAATCAAACAAGTAACCTAAATTAGTGAGAGTTTAATATTTTCAAAAAAAATTCAAATGGCAAAGAAAAATTTAACTCAAGGAACAACTAACCAATGAAAATCAAATAAACAACACAAATTGGTAGGAGTTTAATGTGACTAGGGAAAATTAAAATGTTAGAGAAAATTGGAGAGAAAATCAAAGAGATAACTAGCCATAGAAAATCAAGCAAGGCATATAGAGTAAAGTGAATCCAATGTGTTTAAAGAAAATTGTGATGCCAGAGAAAATTCATCTCAAGAGGAAAATTACACATAAGGACACAACTAACCAGTGAAAATCAAACAAACAATATAATTTGATGGGCCAGGAAAAATTTAGAAGCTAGAGAAAATCAATCAAAATTTTGGCCTAAACTTAAAAAAATTTTAACTAAACTCAGAAAAATTTAGATTCGACTCGAGAAATTTTGGCCAAACTCAGAAAAAATTCAAAGAAATTTCGACTCGAGAAAAATTTCACCTAACTCAAAGAAATTTAGAGAATCTTTTTTATTTTCTTTGTATTTTGGAAATTTCTTTGGTTTGAAGAAATTTCTTGTGTATTATCTGAGAGAAGAAAAAAAAATGAAATAGTTTCTTGTTAATCTTTTAATTCTTTTCTCTATAAGGGAAGTAATTTAATAAGTGATGCAAATATGTGTTTTGAAATTTCTTTGTGTTTTAAAACCAGAGAAATTTCAAAACTTTGCAAACAAGAGAAATTTTACAAAATTTCTGTTTTAAATTTTTTCTGAATTAAAATTTCTCTCTCTCTCTCCCTTTACTCAAAGAATGACAACTACAGTAAGCTCTAGGGCACACTCAACAGGTTAGTAAACTATTTACTCAAAGAATGACAACTACAGTAAGCTCTAGGGCACACTCAACAGGTTAGTAAACTATTGACCGTAATTGAAATATATATATAAAAAAAAGTCATCATAGTGTTCAATGCATCTCGCCTTTATCCATTTCCAATTTTCTCACTGAAAGGTGACTCCAAGCAAATAATATTCAATATATATGAGCTTTCTTTGATTTTTTATTTTTTCTAATATTTTATAGCTCAAATCATCATCCAATTCCAATATTTTACTCATTCTCCTCTTCATCTGACTATTGATTTTGCTTTTAAAGATTTTGTTGTAATTGGGTTTAGTTTTTTTTTTTTTTCTTGGATCTTCTTCTTGTTCTCTTCATACCAATCCGGTTCTGTCAAACCCATTTTTTTTTCTCCCCTTTTTTCTTCTTCTTCTTCTCAAAACTCTATTAGCTTAATTGGAATCTTTTATGCAATTATATATTCTAATTTTGTCTAACCTTTTCCATCATCGACAACAACATCTGCGCCAAACTCTCCAAATTAGCTTCCATAACGCCCGATTTGGCACAATATGAAGCCTCAAATTGGACAGGTACGAGTGTCTGCCAGCGAAGATCGACAAATCATCGAGCGCGACCAGCGTCATAGTCATTGCGAACACCGTCATAGTTGTAAAGACCGAGAGCTTCGACTATTTTGACTCTTAGGGAGCGCAAGCAAAAGTTGGAAGAGAGAGGAGAGAAAATGAGACAGTGGGTATAGGTGAGGGACCTTAGGTTATAAAAAAAATATTGTGAACCTCTCTCATTACTAAAACTTAGAAAGGAATGTTAGACTAAATATTCATGTTTTTCTATGTAGTGTAATAAATTTTATTATTTTTTTAAATATAATAAATCTTACCATATACATGACATTTATTAGACGAATATTTGTAGAATGTAAAATAAATTCAACAACAAATAAATTATCCAAATAAACTCAACAACAAATAAATTATCTTTCCAAATTATGGAGAGTGGAATATATTAGTGAAAAAGTACAAAGAAGACGTCAGTGTAATTTAATCTTAATAATTATTTTAATTAATATCCAAAGATCCTTGAAATAATTAATCAAAGGAAGGCACATATTAGGTGAGCTTTATGTTCAACTTTTTTGGCTTGTCAACCCATTGCATCTTGAAAACTCTTTTAAAATTTTAAATTTTAAAATTAAAAATTGAAGATTAATGATATACTTTGGAATATTGTACTAGCGTCATTATCATTCAATGATAAGCCTTTTTTATTTATTTATTTTTTAATAAACAAATATTTAATTCTTAATTTTTTGTATTTTTTTTTAATATTTGAGGGCGAAAACATGCATATGAAAACGAGTTACATCAATTGCTAGCTCATGGGCGTGTTGTATTACATTGTTTCCTACCTTAATTATACTAAGAAAATGAAAAACTTAGCAAAATATAAAACATTATTAATTATAGGAGTAACATGCCAATTTGCTACATTTCTGACATGGGTAAGCCCATAAAGGATATGACCCACAACTTAAGGTTCAATTCATGATTCAAACACTAAAGCCCAACACTCTTGAAACCTAACGTTACACCAAACACCAATGACATCTAAACACTTGGCTAGTAGAGAACTACTCACATCAGCAGACAAAGATCCTGCAGAGTTATTCCACCACACATCAGCCATTAATGAGTTTCCTTGCAGCATTTATTATGATAACCCCTCACGTCGGAACAGAACAGCCTCACCATGAACAAGGCAAGCTAGAGCATAGACTTTTGGCAAACATGACAACCCAGAGTGGACAAGGAAATGATGAGCAAAGGATATAAACAGGTTGCTAAGGCAGAAAGAAGGTTAAGCTTCTCTATTACCAATCTATCTCTACATTCCATCCTTCTTTTTCTAACTTGCTTATCGGAGGGTTCGCTGGGAGACTCCCCGTTCCCTGTTAAACTCTTGTGCAGGTCTCTCTGTGGGCTTGACACCCCGGGCACCAGTTTGGGAAGCGTAGATCAATCCGACCTGTTCCATCTAGAACACGTTGTATCATCAGTTGGCGCCATCTGTGGAATCCTTTTTGCTCCGTGCGGAAACTATGTCATTATGCGATCCATTCCTATAATTACATGCCACCCACCAAGGGATAGCCCAACAACATCCATGGCTTCTCAAACACAAGCGTTCTTGACCCCTTAACCCAAACAAACCATGTTCATTATTTCCTTGAACTCACCATGATAACACGCCTAGTTGAACAAAACCAAGCCACGATCGATGCTCTACTTCAAAAGAAACCTTCCTATACCTCAAGATGCCCCACCTAATTGAGAGCGAGCCGAGCCATCCCATTCAACAATCCCCCTTCCAACTTGAAGGGCTTGCGACCCTCCCCAAGATATGAACCCACCACCTTGAGCCCCATAGCCATTGGCCCAACCACCCGCCCAGAAAGACCGATAATGCGACCTCCTTTGCATTCCGGTGGTGACAACGTTCCTCTTTGGGATGCTGAACTCCGAGCCATGAAGCTTCAACTTCAAGGAGTCATGCAGAACATATAGAATAAACCCTCCACCACAGCCAACTTACCATTCGTTGCCTCCATTAGAGACAAACCCCTACCTCCTAAGTTCAAAATGCCCTCGATCGACTCTTTCGACGGTACAACAGACCCAGTCGACCATTTGGAGACTTACAGGACCCTTATGATCCTCCATGCATTCCCTGACGAGATCATGTATTAGGCTTTCCCCGTCACACTTAAGGGATCGGCTCGACTGTGGTTCAGTCAGCTGCTAATAGACTCTGTCTCTACTTTTCAGCACCTAAGTGACTCCTTCCTCAGCCACTTCATTGGTGCCCGGCCCGGTCTGCCTCAACTCCTCAACATCCGCCAGGCCAGGAGGTCGTTCGTAGCTTCATCACCCATTTAAACAGAGAAGCCTGCGGTGGCAAAAAGCAGCGACAAGGTCATCCTTCACTTTCATGGCGGTCTCCGATCATCCGATTTTCTTTTCTCCCTCTTCAAAAATCCTCCAACCTCTATGGAAACCCTTTTCTCTAAAGCCCAAATATACATGAATCAAAGATTCCCTAGCCCGACAAGACTCCACAACCAAAACGACTCCCGAGAGAAAGAGGCGTGAGCGAGAACCACCCAATACACACAACAAACACCTCAGTATGTCGACCGACCACCTCGAGCCGACCGGTTGGCACCTACCCGACCGCCTGGACGGTTCGAACGGTACACACTTCTCAATTCCCCCATGGAACAAGTCTTGAACCAGATCCATGAGATTATCACTGAAATGGCCCCCATCGCGGTCTCGCCCAACCGGCGAGACGGTCCAAAATCATCGTTTCCATAGGACCATAGCCACAATATTGAGGTGTGTTAACCTTATGGATCAGGTCGAGAGCGATACGCCAGAACGCCCTCGGTTGGTTCCACGGCGGCCCATCCTCGATGTGACCAAAAACCAAACCTACTAGAAATAACCACCGCCACACTCCTTCTCAACAACCCGCACAACCCAACCAAGGCAATGGTCGACCCCCACAACAACCCCAAGCACAAGGAAACCTTGCCCCTCTGGTTGGAGAGATCAGAGTTATTGCCGACGGGTTTGCATGTGGAGGACCATCCCGTTCGGCTCAACGAGCAAAACTCAAAAAAATCAGGTAGGGCTCCGATAAAGAAGTCGCGACATTGGACCACCCTTCAAACATCCCAAACAATGGATGGAGCCCATCACCTTCACGGAGGCCGACTGCACAGGCATTCGTTACCCTCATGACGACGCCCTCGTCATCTCCGCTCTCCTGTCCAATTACAAAGTCGGGGAGTACTTGTCGACAACGGCAATTCTTGAGACATCATTTTCCTCGCCTTTCCGGCTCAAGGTCGGAAGGAAAGTTTGTCCCCTCTCAAACCCATTGGTCGGTTTCACTAGAGATTGGGTGACCTCCATAGGCTCCATCGATCTTCCCATCTGTCGGACAATACTCATGGCGGACCACAAAGTTACTCACTTTCCTCGTAAATCATTTGTTCTCTCTTACAACATTATCCTCGGCCACCGCCTAAATGCTTTTCAATTTTGTCATCCACTTTCCATCTAGCAGTCAAATTCCACCGACCTTGGAATTACGACCTTTGTGAGGAGAAAGCGGTAGTGGCTAGAGAATGTTACGTCGCTTCATTTAAAGAGGTCAAGCTAAAGGAGGCTATGATCATTGAAGGACTCGATGTCAGAGACGAAGATGAGTGGTCGGAGGAAACTAGTGGAAGAGCTTGTCGAGGTCCTCTTCGATCCTACCAACCCGACAAAAGCCAAGATCGGCAACCAATGCGGGAGGGACTTATCACTATCGTGTCATGCCATTTGGGCTGAAAATGGAGCAACTTACCAGCGGTTAGTGAATGCTATTTTTCATCACCGGATAGGTCGGAACATGGAAGTGTATGTCGATGACATGCTTGTCAAGAACAAACTCTCCTCGATCATCTGGCGGAACTGCGGAGACCTTGACACTACATAAGTATCAAATGAAGTGAATCAGAATCGCGCTGGCGTCGGATCAGGAAATTTTGGGTTTATGGTCGATCAGCCGGGGTATCGAGGCTAACCCGAAAAATCAAGGCTACGATAGAAGCGAGTCAAAAGCAGTTAAAGAAGTTCAAAGGCTTACGAGCAAAGTCGCCGCCCTCAACCGTTTTATTTCCCGCGTAACAGACAAGTGCCTCTTCTTTTTCAAAGTCCTTCGATAGGCTTTTGAGTGGACAACCGAATCCGAAGAAGCCTTCCAGCAATTGAAGCAGTGCATGGCCAACCCCCCTTACTTTCTTGGGCGATCACGAGTGAGCCCATTTTTCTCCACTTAGTTGGATCGAACACATGATCGGTGCAACCCTCAGGGAAGACGGCTCGGTCCGGTGTCTGATCTACTACATTAGTCGGGCTCTCAAAGAGGGTAGAAACGAGAACTACCCATTCTTTGGAAAAGATAATACTGCCTTGGTAATAGCCTTAAGGCGACTCGACCTTACTTCCGGGCCCACTCCATTGTCGTCCTCAGCGACCAACCTTTGAAGAAGATAATGCAACAACAGAGTTGTCCGGTCGACTTATGCAATGATGCATCGAGCTCGGCAATTTGAAATCTCCTACCGACCTCGAGCAGCGACAATCAAAAAACGGGGGTTTGGCATGACAAGTTGTCGCCAATTTTATCTTGGAGTTCACCAATCCCATCCCAACCATGGCCCCACCACCAAACCATTCAACACTAAGGCGAAGACCCCACTCTTGGACCACTGAGCGTCGATAGATCATCCATAAAGAAAGGCGGTGGGGTGGTCTCATCCTCATCGCCCCGAGGGTGGTTATTTCAAGTGTGCTCTCCGTTTCTTGTTAAGCAAGCAACGAAATTTGAATATGAGGCATTGATAAGTCCGCTTCGCGGGCTAGGTCTTCCTTGAGAGCGAAGACATTGGTGTAAGCCATATCCGGTGTTGGCGATTCCCGGTTCATCGTCGGACAAATTCTGGGGAGTTCGATGCCAAGGAAGATACAATGTGGGCTTACAAGGATATTGCACTCTTTATTCCGCCTATTCGCCTCTTCAACACTTTCCACATCACGTACATCCCTTGGACGGAAAACTCAAAGTGTGATGAAAAAATCAATCAATTTAACTACATCGACCCGTCTCTCCTAAACCCATAGCGTCGCCCGTGGCGTCGCCCTTGAATACACGGCCCAATTCGCCATTTCCCTAAAGCAATGACAGTCCACTTCCTTCAAAATGAACCTATTCCATGGGCGGTAGATATCCTTCTATTTTTGACAAATGGGGAATTGCCAGACGACAAACGATGAGCCACCAAAGTCAAGGTCGGTCGTCCAACTACATTCTTATCGTGACCTTTTGTACTGGCGTGGCTTTCCGCCCATACCTTAGATGCCTCAATCTGCTCAAGCAACCTCGTGATGAGGAAGTCTCTGAAGGTGTATATGGTAATCATTACGGGTGCCGGTCACTAGTCCATAAAATACTTCACACTAGTTACTTACGGCATACTCTCAATCAAGATGCCACTTGAATTAGGTGCTTAAATGTGATAAGTGCCAATGCTTTGCCAACATCTCCCTTTCCTCTGAGCGATCACACTGCGGTCCCTACCCATTCGCCAAATGGGGAATCGACTTAGTTGGCCCATTGCCCACGGTCGAGGCCAAACCAAGTTCGCAATCATCACCATTGATTACTTCACTAAATGGGTGGAGCGGAACCCTACATCTAATTCTGCGGCGGAACATAAGCGATTCATCTGGCGATTGATCGTGTCTTGATTTGGCATCTCAATCGCTCTAAATAACGGCAAGTAATTCGACAATGCCACATGCAAAACTTCAAATCCAGCCATGTTTCTCTTCTCCAAGTTATCCCTAAGCTAATGACCAAGTTGAGATTACCAACCGTTCTCTTCTAAAGATCATTAAAACTAAGTTGGATGGGCTGAGGAATTGCCAGCGATACTCTGGGCCTACCGCTTTTACTTCCCAAACCCCCTGAGGGAGACCCTTTTGTAACATACGGCGCTCGGTGGTCATCCTAGTGGAAATTAGTCGCTTGCCTACTCAGGGTTACTTTTTCGAATCGAGAACTAGCGAAAAAATTGCATCAGGCGAGACTTAGACTTGATTGAAGCGCTCCGAGAGACCACTGCTGTCAGATGGGCCTCATATCAACAGAAAATGAGAACACACTACAACCGCAAAGTCCGACCGAGGGAGTTCGCCGCGGGGGAGCTTGTTTTGCACACAATAACTCTCACCACCAAAAATCCGGTTGAGGGCAAGCTGGCAGCCAAGTGGGAAGGACTTTACATTGTTAAGGCCAGACCTCGTCCGGGCACTTACTGACTTCAGGACATGGAAGGTCGAGATCTCCCCTATCCATGGAACGCCGAGCACTTGAAGTGTTATTTTCAATAAAGTCCTATTTTTGTATTGATCAAGTGCTGTGTGTTCTTTTTGACAATCTACACACTTGGTTGTTTTTGTCTTTCTCATACATGGTGTAAATTTGTAATCAATGGGCTACGCCTTAAATGACAACGACCTTATATATTAGTTATCTGCATGATATTTCAATAACACCTTGCCAAATTAAGATACTTGCAGCCTCAAATAGCCTGAGTACGAAGGGCTCAGCCAGACTGAGTTACTTAAAGCCTTAGCCAGACTAAGCACGAAGGGCTCAGCTAGCCTGAGTTACTTAAAGCCTCAGCTAGGTCGAGCCGAAAGCTCGGCGGTGAGTTACTTAAAGCCTCGGCCCCGAGCACGAAGGGCTCGGCCAGCTAAGATTACTTAAAGCGTCGGCCAGACCAGCCTGAAGGGCCCGGTTAAGTAGCAGAGATTACTTAAAGCCTCGGCTAATTTGAACCTGACGAAGGGCCCAGCCAGACTGAGTTACTTAAAGTCTCAACCAGACCGAGCACGAAGGGCCTAATAAGCCCGAGCCACGAAGGGCCTGACGGTGAGTTACTTAAAGCCTCATCCAAATTGAGCACGAAGGGCCCAGCCAGACTGAGTTACTTAAAACCTCAGCCAGACTGAGCACAAAGGGCCCAGCCAGACTGAGTTACTTAAAGCCTCAGTCGGGCCGAGCCTGAAAGGGCTCGGCCAGTGAGATTCTTAAAGCCTCGGCCAGGCCGAGCCTGAAAGGGCCCGGCCAGTGAGTTACTTAAAAGTCTCGGCTAGGCGAGCCACGAAGGGCCATGACCCGGTGAGTTACTTAAAGCCTCGGCGGTAGTCTGAAGGGCTCAGCCAGACTGAGTTAATTATAGCTCAAACCAAACTGAGCACGAATGAAAAGTTTGGCCACGGCCATTCTTGTAACTTCATGATTACAGCATAGTTGCCATACTTAGTTAAAATTCAGGTCCATACTATAACACTTTTAACTTTACATTTTAATTTAGTTAAAATCCAGATGCATGGTTAACATTTTCATGGTTTTCCCACAAGTATGGCTAGCTGCCCACTACTCAACTTTCTCTGATTTGGCTAGCAAGTTTCACAATTCATGCACCAGTTTTACTTTTATGCCCATTTTTCACGCACAAGTTTCTTTTTCATTCCACTTCTTCATTTAAATCTGCTTTGCCTTTTTCATTATTTTAAAATATACAACTCACAAGACACAACGACATCAAAACTCTTTGTTTTATTTACAAACTTACAGTTACATATAATTCATTACAAATTACAAAAAACAAAGAAACAAACAACAACACACAAAACACAAAATTTTTACATAAATCACTCATCCTCGCTAGAGGCGGGTCTTCCTCCTCAATCCCTCGTCCGAGGTCTGGGCAACGTCTTTATCAATCTTCACTTGGCTAAAGTCCAAGTCAGGAACAACTCTTCCACTTTGTGTTTAAAGGTCTTCCAATTTGTCTCGAACTCCGTTATTTCATGCTTATAAGTTTGGCTGGAAGCTCTAGATCACTTCTTCTTCACTCCTACTTCTAGCGGTTGCTCCCGACGCCCTCATCCCCTCCCTCACCACGCTCTGGCCATGTGGCATCGATAAGCGATCTGAAGTCAACAGACTTTGAATTGCTCCACCGCGCCTTACAGTCGAGGTACGCCGCTTTCTCGAGACACTAGTCTAGCTTTGTTCCTCTCTACGCCTTCTCCAACTCGGCAAACCTCGACCGCTTCTTCCTTTTCCTTGATCGGTGGCCAGATCTTCATTACAGTCATGGCCTCATCCCACCTTTCGTTGGCGGTGGTGCAGCTTCGGGCCTCCTCAAGTTTCTTCTTCGCTCACCGATCAACTGGAACTCAAGCGATACCACCTTGCGGCGTTCGTTTCTAGCTCTAACTTGGTTGCGAAGCTCGGCATTAGCATGCTCTGCTGAATAGCCCTGTACCATCGCCAACACTTCCATCTTCTTAGCTTTCTGGGCGTACTCCAGCCTCCTAGCACACGCACTCCATGCGGTTTTCCTCTAGTGCCCAGTCTCCATCCTTTGACGTTCTAGCTTGGCCTTCACCTCCTCGGCTTTGTCTTCAATGGCTCTACTTCGCCTTTTACACGCGCCGCTTTGCTCAACAAGGCTCCTGCTAAGGTCGTCGCCTTCATATGGGCCGAGCAAAGCCCCCTTAGTAGTTCAGCCTCTGTAAAAATTACCATCAAACGCACGGTCACGTCCTCCACTACTCCCAAGAGTTGGTCTGCAGCAGTCTTGGCTTCACCTCCTGCTCCCACCAGTCGCCCGAACACTGCTCGCGCGTGGTAAATGGCGGGTTTCAACTGGCCTCCCTCTTTCTCCTTGTGGCACAGGACCTCCCTTGGCGGTTGCTCCGTCCCTATTCAGCGTCGCCTCACTTTCACTTGTGTTTTGGGGCCCATGGCATGCAAGTGTTCTTTTATCACTTGGGCCCCTTGACCTTCGTCCTCTTGTGCCTCTGGGACGAGCACCCCTTTTGGAGTTACCTCCACCCCTCATTCTTTCACCTTCTCCACCATGGGGGTGTCCTCATTACCAACCTTGATCTTTTTAAGCTTTGGCGCATCCTTACTCCCCTCAAGAGCAACTCTCTTCTTCTTGACCTTTTCAAAGATTGCCTCCACCTCTTCTTTGCCCCTCTGCTTCAGTGGATCTGTGGGTGATGGCAATAGGGAAAACTCAGTTAGGTTCTTGTCACCCAGAGGCTTAGGATGAGGTCGGACCCTCTCATTCACCACCAATTCCGGGGCAGGCCCTAGCTTTGTCGCCTTATATTTGTCCACTTTGGCAAACAATCTGATCTCCTCCTCCTCATCCTCCTCCACCCTCTGCACCTCCAGCACCTCTCTTGCCGGATCCTCTCCCAATGGTTGCGGTCCCAAGTTCAAGGCAAACAACGTTGAAGAAAGGACCAGCTCGTCCCACCTCACCCCCTTCTCCTCCCTGCACTCCCTCACCTTCTTCACTTGGTCTTCGGCCGCCACGTCCAACCTGCTCAGGGTTAGTGGGGACCCCCAATGTTGTCCGAACTCCCATTCCACCGTTCGCCGACACAAAAAACCATCTCGGCCTCCATCACTTCACCGAAGACGGCAGCCCCGCCACTACACCTCGCCCTGCTACTGCCTGCAACGTCACCCATATCTCTTGTTGACCAAAGGCCTTGTAGCAGGAGAAAAATTCCTCCACAGTCATGGCCACCCCTCTGGTTGCTTACTGCCAGGAACTCGCACAGGCCATCAGTATTTTTCAGGCGTTCGGCATCAACTGCCTTGGCGCCACTTCTATTTTGTTCAGCACGTCCACCACTACTTGAGGGAGAGGTAGCCTCAAACCTCCTCGTAGCGCTTCCTCGTAGAGACTGAATTCATCCAGTCTCACATCCGTCGCCCTCTCCTTGAATGTGGGTAGCCTCAGCCCTATTTCTGAGGGAATTTGGTACTTCCTCCTTATTCTTTCCAACTCCTCTGCCGTAAGTATGGATCTGTCTAGCTTGGTATACCAGTTGTCTGGCTCCACTTGACTAATAGGTCTCGCAGCTGCAATCATTGTTGTAGGATGAGCCTGCACCGCCTGACTAGCTACCCTACCCTCCCTTCGCTCCGCATGGTATTGTTCTGCCAACCCCACCGCATCGTCGTCACCTAACGAATCAAGCCTTGTGGCTAACCTTTCCTCTTGTGCCATTTCTCTTACGTATCTATGAATTGCTTCGGACGCGGGCACAAGAAAGTTCACAAAGTGTTGCAGATGTGTATCACTCGACACAAATGAGTTTACTTCTGGGACGGTCTGGTCTTTTGCAATAAGATAGGTAAAGCGGATAATCCCAAACGCCCAAGGTTTGCCTGTATTCCAAGGGTCAAGATTAAATTTTGCCAGTTTGAAAATTTTCAATTTTTTTTCCAAAACCGCCTTTTCAACGCCCTATATTAAACTTATCCCTTCGTTTCTTGCCCAACGCCTAACCTCCCCCATTACGGGATTCTGCCACGTGTATGACCACGATCCACTACCTTCTCTCCCTTCCCTGTCTATTCCACTTCTCTTCACTACGTGCCTCGCCGCTCCTCGAGCCGCCAAGACCTGCTTCCCTTTCACTCGGGCACCCATCGATCGGCCCTCCCTTACGGTGGGCCTCCTCGCTCCTCACGGTCGGCCCCTCCACTTGGTCATCCTTCGCGGTCGGCCCTCCTCACGGTCGGTCCGTCCACTCGGCCACCCTTCGCGGTCGGCCCTCCTCACGGTCGATCCGTCCACTTAGTCACCCTTCGCGGTCGGCCCTCCTCACGGTCGGTCTATTCACTCGGCCTCCCTTTGCGGTAGGCCCTCCTCACGGTCGGTCCCTCTGCTCAGTCACCCCTCGCCGTCGGCCTACCTCCTGGTCGGTCTTCGCCTTGTTGATCTCTCACAACCCCCGTTTTCTTCTTTATTCCCTTCATTGGACTAAAGCTACACTTAGGAATGGGGGACTACTGACATGGGTAAGCCCATAAAGGATATGGCGGCCCACCACTTAAGGTCTAATCCATGATTCAAATACTAAAGCCCAATACTCTTGAAACCCAAAGTTACACCAAACACCAATAACATCTAAACACTTGGCAAGTAGAGAACCACCCACATCAGCAGACAAAGATCCTGCAGAGTTATTGCACCACACATCAGCCATTAATGAGTTTCTCTACAGCATTTATTACGGTAACCCCTTACGTCGGAACAGAATAGCCTCACCATGAACAAGGCAAGCTAGAGCATAGACTTTCGGCAAACATGACAGCCCGAAGTGGACAAGGAAATGATGAGCATAGGATATAAGCAGGATCTTAAGGCAGAAAAAAGGTTAAGCTTCTCTATCACCAATCTATCTCTACATTCCATCCCTCTCTTTCTAACTTGCTCGTCGAAGGGTTTGCTGGGGGACTCTCCGTTCCCCGTTGCACTCTTGTGCAGGTCTCTCTGTGGGCTTGGCACCTCGGGCACCAGTTTGGGAAGCGTGGATCAATCCGATCCGTTCCATCTGGAACACGCTGTATCATCAATTTCTTTTTTTGAAGCATCATTGCTAGAATTTGGCAATCTGTTTTAGACTAACCCTCGGTAAACCTTTGCTCGTTTCCCATCGGATAGCTTCCAAACATGCTTTAGCTTCAACTACCAAAGGAGATGTTAATGAATAAGTTGCCTCTGCACTTTGAGCCACTTGCGGATGGTGTTCATCTAAGCATATCCAAACTATACGCCCCACGATCATGTGATCTCCTAGACCCATCAATAAGAAAAGTACAACTTTTTGAGCATCCTATTTGGTCTTCCTATTGCTGCAAAACACACAGGTGACATTGGGATTGGGGTGCCTCAAGGAAATTATCTTTGTGTGCGTGTGAACATGAATTAACACAACACAGCCATTATGAACAATTCATTTGCCGCTGCAATCGTGCCTTCAACAAACACCGCATTGTGATTAAAAGCAAAGCTATTATGTTGTAACCATATTGCCCATAAAATAGTCACTGACTGAATAATAATCTCCTCATCTTTAACTTGCTCTATATATCCAATTTCTAAACCACACAAAGAAAGATACCGGCATTCCAATGCTAAAGTCGAGACCTAATGTAGATCCCCTCCACACCCTTTGCGAGATTGGACAATCAAAGAACGCATGTTCCAAAGTTTCTTCCCTATTATGGCAACTTGCACATGCTAGATCAACCACTATACCTCTCTTTTTTAATTCCCATTGAACTGGTAAAATACAATGAAGGCACTTCCAAATAAATAAAGTATACTTTGGAGGAATCTTGAGTTGCCACAATTTCTTCCACACTAGGTGCTCAGGCACATTCCTACTAATGAAGGGGTATTCTGATCAATGCTTGTTTGTACCCAGACTTAACAGAATACTCCCTACTCTTGATTGGGCTCCAAACAAGTTTGTCTTCACGTGATTGTATCGGAATGTGTATAGCTAGAATATGAGCAATACAATTTACCGAAAAAGAAGTCGGATCAAGTTCCACCTCCTACAGTTGTTCTCCCTATCAATAAAGTGTCACCTCAAATCGGGAAAACGCTACGAAAAGAAAAGACTCTTACCACTCAATGGGTTGGATATGGAAGGTATCCAATGATCCTCTATAGGATTAATATCCTTAGCATAGCCCACAACCCAACATAAACTAGAAGCTAAAAGTTCCTTTCCCCATAAAATACTTCTCCATCCCCAACAGGAATTATTAGAAATTTTAACCAACATGAAAGCCTTGATTGTTAAAGTACTCCCATATCAAGACCCTAGATAACATCAAATTGGGATTCGATAATAGTCTCCATGCTTGTTTTGCAAGCAATGCCTAATTAAAGCATAGCAAATCCCTAAACCCCAAACTTCCCCATCCCTTAGGAAACACACGGATTGTCACCCCTTCCAACATATTTTATAATAGTAGTTGATCATGTATTGTCAAAAAAATAATATTATATGTATCAATTAGTGCATTAACTAGTGTACTAATTGATGATATGACATAATTTAAGAGATTTTTGATATTTATAATTTGTATAATAAGTGGGGTCAATAATAATGTCATAACTAGTGTTAGTATACTAGTTAGTAAACTAATTAGTGCATATAATACCACTGTTGTCAAAATACTTAATAAAAAAATTTAAGACTTCATTTAAGGAGATTAAATTAAATAAAGGGCAAATTATACTAATAGTCCCTATAGTTTGGGGCTCGTGTTACTTTAGTTCCTGACTTTTCAATTATGACATATTTGATCCTGAATTTTGAATCTTATTTCAAATGAGGACAATTGAACATACTATTGCTTAATTTCAAGAGCAAAATTGTCAATTTGATAAAATATAAACTAATTTGACAAAAATAAATGTCAAAATTAAAAAGTATTTTTACCCACCAAAGATAAAATTATATAAAATTGACAAAAATTAATAAAAATTATATGATTAATTTTTAAAAATTAATTTTACATGATCATCATCCAAATATATAATAAAAATTAATTTGGTAAAAAAAAATGTCTAAAAGATTTATCAATTTTATATAATTTTATCTCTAGTAGGTAGAAATAATTTTAAAAAATTTAAAAAAAAATTTTGACATTTATTTTTGTCAAATTAATCTATATTTTATCAAATTGCCAATTTACCCTTGAAAAATCCAATAGTATTCAATTGTACTTATTTGGAACAAGATTCAAAATTTAGGATCAAACGTGTCACAATTAAAAAGTCAAGGACCAAAGTGACACAAATCTCAAACTATATAAACCATTAGTGTAATTCACTCTTAAATAAATAATATTTTTTAGAACATTTATGATTGTAGTGAAAATGGCAATATAACAAGGCTTAAAGTTCAAAATGAAAATCTGTGGACTTTTCTTGAAAAGGACTTCTGGTCTTCCATGAACATAAATATAACCATAATGTTCTACAACTTATAAATTTTTTTTTTAAAAAAAAATATATAATATAGGGTAAGTTTGCTTGTATATATCTTTTTTTTATTCAAAAAAAAGTTTATGAGGAGGGAAGGCTACCCCATTCCAGGGCCATGGAAAGCGTTACGCAATATCGCTCCACTAACAGAGGACTGCCGACAGCAGAACTCGAACCTAAGTCAAATAGGCGAAGGGGACGATCCTTACCAACTAAACCAACCCTGTTGGTAAGTTTGCATGTATATATCATGTTAACAACAATGGTACAATTGGTTAAATTTAGATACTAATTATATAGGTTTACTGAGCCTTGCTTTTATTAATTTTGTCAATATGAATTCCTAAGGTACACGTTAAAAAATTTTAAAATATTATATATTGTACATAAAAGTGAGCATAATTAATGATATACAATATTTTTAAGTACAAGTAATAATGTGAACACACTTTAAACCACATTATAAATCACATCCTAACGACATATGAAATTTTTATTAAATTTCTACACATGCTAGAGCTCACCATATTATACTTATCTTTGTGTTTGGTTGAGATTTGAGGGCCAGTTTGGAAAGGAAAGGAAAAGGTGTGTGAAACTAGGTAAAATATAAGCATATTTTATTCATATTTCACCTACCTTTTTCATTTCCCTTTCCAAATCCCTCCCCAAATCCCCCAACCAAACACACCATTACTGATTTTTTTTTTCATCAATGATTCATCCCCTTTTCCCCACCCCTTTGACCCCTCTCTCTCTCTCATTGGTTACCTTTTTTTCTTTTTCTTTTTCTTTTCTTTTTTTCTGCTCCTCCAATCACCACCCGCCACGTGGCAAGGGGAGGGGGGGTGAGGGGGTGACCCCCAAAAGGGGGTCCCAAGCATTATTCTTTTTGTTTTTTTGGTATGATTTGGATAATGTTTTTAGACTTATTTCATTACTATTCAAATTTAATCACACAAGATTATTGTCATTTTAAGAACCTTTTCAATCATAAACAATTTTTAATTCCAAGATCAATGGATTCACTTAGTTGATAAGGCAATTCATTATTAAGCATGATATCTGAATTTGAAATTTACTATAGCATATAAAAAAAATTTAAGAATAAATTTTTTTCATTTTTAAAAGTGAAAATTTTGTTTTCAAAAAATATTAAAAGATTAATTCCAGTCATCGTGTGAATCGTCATGAAAATGTCATCCCGAAAAGTTTTTTAAAAAAAGTCCAAAAACATTTTTAAAAAATGTCGTTAATAAATGCAATTTCAAAGATAAAATAGTTTTATACAAAAAGGCTTTTTCGTCCTAAAAATATAGTAATTTTGTACTAAGATTACAACAATGACATTTGATAACTGACATATTTCATTCTTAAAAAATATCGTCACCCATTATAGAGAGAGAAACAAACATCATAAAGAATATCAAACTCATTTCCATACAAATTAACTTACAATCTCACATCACAAAATGATATTACACAACCAATAAACTAAGAGTACTAATTCTCATATTCTTTTTTACTGATGGTAATATATATTGGTAAATTACGCTAAAGCCTAGTTTGGCATATCCCAAATAATTTAAAAAGTTAAAAAGTTATTAAAAATTTAAAAAGTTATTACTATTCATAAAAAAAAAATTAATTTTACACACAAATTATTACAATTCAGTCAAACGTCCCACAGACTGTTGCTGAGTTTTTTGGAAAAATTGCACAGACAGGGTGCACAAACAACACGGTGTTGTTCGGCCGTGGGGGGCCATAACGAGTCCCGTTTTGATAATCTAAACCGTTCAATGTGCAGAACTCGTCGAGTACGATATGTCTATAAAAAATCACATTGATCGGATATCGCTAACTATATGATCAAATCAGTTTTGTATAAAAAAAAAAAAATAGATGATGTTATAGTTAACGATTGAAAAAAACTAATCCAATCAGATAGCTATTGACATCCAATCAACGTGATTTTTTATAGGCATATAGTACTCGACTTGTTCTACACATTGACGGTTCAAATTATCAAAACGAGGCCCGTGATGGCCCCCACGGCCAAACAACACTGTCCAATGCAATGCCCAAAAAGTAGGCAACCATTTCTTATTATCAATTCACTCTGCCTAGATGGTACGGCCGTACTGCCTATTGTCCTTATCTTCTCCTACACACTAATTTATACAATTTTTTAATACCTATTTTTTCATAAAATGTCAAAAAGTTAACCCAAACAACCATATTTTTTTTTCTCAACTTTTTAGTCTAAAAAGTCAAAAAGTACACTTATTTAGAACATCCCAAACAACCCCTAAGTTTAAAGAAAATGGATAATTACTAACTACTTCCATTCAGTAGACTTAAATACAATTAAGGCCTTGTTTGGGAACAAGTTATTTTAGTAATTTTTTGACTTTTTAATAAAAGATATGCAGAAAAGTAGAGAGAGAGAGTGATGTGACAACTTATAGTGATTTTTTGGCTGAAATAGTTCCTCCCCAAACGAGGCCTAAGTCTTATTGACATTTTGAATGCATCAATAGGTCTTACAAATTCTTTTATCTTCTCTTCTTCTTCTTGTTCTTCTTCTTCTTCTCCTCTCACACACACACACACACACACACACACCCATACTCTCTCTCTCTCTACCATTTTTTCAAAAGCTTCACACCATCATTGTCTACCACTATCGCCGCCACCGCCACCGCCGTCCACTTGCCACGACTACCACCGTTGTCACCATCTAGCCACCACTACCACCGTCATCGTTGTCCACCCACCACCACCACCACCATTGTTATTCGGATTCCGCCACCGTTCACTAATTATCTCGACCATCTCCAATCTATACACCATATCACCATAGTCGCCGATATACAACCTGTTGTACAAATTGTGTGATAACATAAAACAAATAGATTCATATTGAAAAACTAATTGGAATTTCAGAATAAGAACATGGTAGAATTTATAGAAATTTATTATAAAATAAAACTAGCAAAAGGAAGCAAACTGAAGCCTGCACTACACAGTATCCTTAAAGTAGATTCGTTACCTCACCGGTTGGGTGCTAGAGGTTGTTCGACGTCTGTCTCTTAAGATACGATGGTTAGACCAACTACACAATGCACCGACTGAATAGCTTCGGCGAACAGAACTATGACAACACTCTCTTAGTATGAAGAATATAAAATTGGAGAAACTTTTGAAGACAAGAACAAATATTCTTCTATCATGAAAAGAAATGAGAGGGCCTCCTTTTATACACATGGAAAGAGAGAGAGGAAAAGTCACCTACCATCAAGGTCCATCACAAATACAGAAAATAAATTCTATATTAAACCTGCAAAAACTGCTGGAATAATTCATCACCATTATAGAGGAGTTACACACATTTTATACACATGTGTAATGTATATAACTCTGCAACCCACAACACTGGCTTGGCCCAAAAAGATTAAGATGGGTAGGCCAAGCCCAACCCCCACACTCAATCCATTCCAGCAAGCCCAAGCCCAAGTCCCAAGGTCCAAGATCCACGATCCACAACCCACAAACCACGGACCCGTATCGGTCCGGTCTAAGCGGCATGCACGTGTATGGCAATTTTTTCATAACCAATTTGGGCCATAGTCTTGGCCCAAGTCCATTCTTGAAGCATCCATAACTCCCTTCCTTCGAAAAATTTGGATGCCCCAAAGGGCTCACAATCTAAGGCAAAAAATGAGATTTAAATACCCAACAATGCTCTCCTCTGCAATCAATGTGGGACACAAGGTTTTACACCTTTCCCACCACCTCTTTCATGAGGCCAACTTAATGAGTCAATTTCTCATTCAAACCTTAATGGTTTTTGGTCATTCTTTTTGTGGTGTAAAGATCTCACTACAAAGAATCTAAATCCATTTTAATCCACCTCAATTGAGGATTGACACCCACTTTAATATTACATTAAAATTACCAAAAAACCATTCTTTTTTCAACAATTACCCACATGAATAAAAATTAACCGAATAACAACAAAGACTGGAGAGAGTGCAGCGGAATATCGAGCATCGGAAAGGGTAGCTTTTGACTTTGAACCCCTCCTAGTGAAGTCTATCGAGTTACTAGCTAGAGTGAATCTGAAGTCTTGAACCTGCTTTTGCCGTTAAGTAAACCAAGACAATAGACCTCACAGAAGTTACTCCAACCATCATTTTGTTCTCACTGTTGTGTCCAGCTTGGCCTTGGAACGCTAGCCTAGTTCAGTGAGTGGTTTAAAGAATTAGGCCCTGTCAATTCTTATAGAAACGACCCCACTTCACACTCACATAGGTGACTCTATTTGAGTATCCTACTATACTCAGCTCAACAGCTTAACACATTAGAGTCATTAAAAGCTCAGCTTAACCTCTACACTTGTAGGTATCACTGATAAAAGGAATGAATGGAAGTTTAACCTCATCGGTGACATACCACCGTTACACGCAATTAGGTTGTCCCATTGAACCTAGATCTTGGGATCTCCAGTCAACTAGGTTGGGTTTCCATTACGGTAACACTTTACACTAAAGGCCTTAACCCCATTCCTTCTGACGACTTCTCTACTAACATTCGATTTAACCCTTTGGTTAGCAGATCTACAATGTTATCCTTAGACTTGACATAGTCTAAAGTGACAACTCTATTCGAGAGTAGTTGTCATATGGAATTGTGTCTATGACAGATATGTCTAGACTTTCCATTATACATATGAATCTGTGCCCATCCAATCCCCGATTGGCTATCACAATGAATACAAATAGTAGGCACATGCCTCAACCAATGTGGAATAGCTTCAATGAACTGGTGAAGCCATTCAGCTTCTTTAGTTGTTTTATCCAAAACAATAAACTTAGATTCCATCATTAATCTCGATATACACGTTTGTTTGGAATATTTCCAAAATACGGCTGCTCTTCCGAGGGTAAACGCATAACCACTAGTGAATTTGGAGTCTTTTATATCAGATATCCAATTAGCGTCACTATACCCTTCTACTACATTTGAGTATACGGTATAATACACCCATATAACCCCGGGTGTACCAGATAACCTAACACCCACATAATGCCTCTCCAATGAGTAGTATTTAGATTACTCGTGTATCTACTAAGCCTGCTAACAGAGCAAGGTATATCCGGCCTTGTACAACTCATTAGATACATCAAACTTCCAATGATCCGAGAATATTCTAGCTAAGAGACATTCTCACCATTATTCTTGGTCAAATGTAAACTTAAGTCTACCGGTGTCCTAGACACACTTGTATCTGATTTTCCAAATTTCTCAACTATTTTCTCAACATAGTGAGATTGAGAAAGTACAATACCATCAGATGTTCTGGTAATCTTAATACCCAGAATGACATCTGTAAGGCCCATATCTTTCATGTCAAACTTAGAGTTTAACAATCTCTTGGTTGTTCGAATCATTTCACCATTACTAGCAACAATGAGTATGTCATCAACGTATAGACACAAAATAACATAACCTCTGTCAATGTCTTTAACATATACGCACTTGTCATACTCATTGATCAGAAGCTTGCTTCAAACCATACAATGATTTGATAAGCTTACAGACTTTCTTATTTTGTCCTGGAGCTGAAAACCCCTTGGGTTGCTCTATGTAGATTTCTTAATTCAAATCTCCATTTAAAAAAGATGTCTTTACATCCATCTGATGTATCCAGACCACGTAAAGCTGCTATCGCAATCACCATGCGAATGGATGTAATCCTTGTCACAGGTGAATACGTATCAAAGTAATCTAGGTCTTCTCACTATCTCTAGCCTTTGATAACTAACCTAGTTTTATACTTAGCAATTGATCCATCTGCTTTTGTCTTTCTTCTAAAGATCTACTTGCTTCCCAAGGCCTTAATGCTTGGGGGTAGATCAACCAACTCCCAAGTATGATTCTGTAAGATGGAGTCAATCTCACTCTTAATTGCTTTTTCACAAAGGACTTTTAGATGAAGTCACAGCTTCATGGAAAGTTTGAGGTTCTCCCTCTAACATATAAGTCAAGAAGTCTGGACCAAAGGACTTTGTAGTCCTAGTCCTCTTACCCCTTCTTGGCTCATCTACTTCCTCAGCTTGATCATCGACTTGATCATCTATGTGATCATTGTCACCTTCAACCTCTTTCATGGAACTCGAAACCCCTTCTTGGATATGACAAAGAAATACATTTTCAAATAAAGATGCTATAGCGACCCCGGGTTTCTACCCGACTGTCATGGTATTTTGGATCCAAATCTCGTTGTTAGATGTTGCCGGTTATGTCTTTCTTCCTTACACCTCTTGAATTTGAGTTTTGGAATGACTTGAGCGTGTTTAGAACAGGTTGGTTGCCTTTCGGTCTAGAATCTTGTTGCCCAAAATTTCGACCTTCCGCTCGAGCGGGACTTCTTGCGCTGGAGCATAGTTTGTAACCTTTCAGTATCTGGTGTCTCTGCAAAAATGCTGCAAGAGTGTTTTTCACTCTTGAGCGACTTTTCTTACGCTCGAGCGTATCTGAGCTTGAGCGGTCCTTCTGGCGCTTGAGCGGCTGTCTGCAATCTGTGAAATACCGGACGGGTGAAATCCACGCTCGAGTGGTGCTCTTTGCGCTCGAGTGAGTTGTTGTTGTTGTGTCTGACGCTCAAGCGTGAAACCTTACGCTCGAGCGGGAGTCGCGTATATCAAATCATAAAAGTGACTTTTTACATAACTTTTTAATCTCTTTTTTATTCAAACCCTTAGTTGAGAGCTTCTCTCTCTAGAAATACCCTCTCTCTATATATTTGATCTAGATCTAGTGATCTTCTCACCTCCTTTCCTTAGACAAGAAGATTGAGCTCTTCAAGATCTTCATTTCCATCCAAGAAGAAGTGGGTTTTGCCATTGTTGGAGGCTTCACATTTGTCTAACCCTTCTCTTTGGGCTCTTACTTTGAGGTAGGGATATTCTTGACTTATATATATTAGTTTTACTCTTTATATAACGATTTAAGAGTTTTTTCTAGTTTGTCATGATATACATCTTGTGATTTCAAAATGTGTAGAGATTTTCTTCAAAAGAGGGTTTTTCTTTAACTTTCAATTTTTTTGTCACTCTTTGGGGTTTCCATCTTGTTGACCTAAGAAATATGTTGTGATGAGATTTTTCACCAAGAAATGAAAAGGGTTTTGCCTTGAGGAAAAACCCCAGAATGTGGGGATTTTGAGAAGACATGGATTTTCTTGTGAAATCCTTATTATTTTGTGTCATGAAGATGAATGGAAGGTTAATATAACGAAATTGTTAAAATATTTGGACATGTGTTATTGGAAATTGATAAATGATTATGTATTATGAATATGGAAAACCTTGAGATCTTGGAATGTTGTTGAAAACATTATATTGCCTTGAGAGGCTAACTTGTTGTGGTTTGCACATGGTGAGAGTGGTTATTTTGAGAAATGGAATTGGTTGACATTATCGTAAAGATATTTTGAGAATAGACAAATGTTATGACGTAGTAATTATTGCATCGTGTTTCAATTGAGTCATTATCATCTTTTGTGCATCTTGGCATGTGATGGAAAAATCCTTATTTTGCAAAAGACTATATTATGATGGAAATTATGAAAATGTGTAAGGGTAAATACGTTGGTAAGTCCGGATAGAAGGTGTAGATGAATTTGATAAATTGGCCTGAGAGTCCAGGGTGAAAGACCCGAAAGTAGCGCTGATAGGTGTCGAGCCTACCGGTTAATACCGGTAAAAATGACAGTTTGGTAGTACTCGTACAGTCTACTTGCAGATATCGGCCTAGGGATTACCAGTGTCGTATTTATCGCCCCTATTGAATTAATAATGGAAGTTCGAAATTGATGAGATTACATGATAATGTTGAGAACATGGTGATTTTGAGAACAACACATTGAACTGAATATATTTTCCTCCTTGATTAACCTTGGCATGACATTGCACTTACGTTTATTTTGTGTTGAGGAAAAAGCATAACTATATATACTTTGTGAGAATACTCTACTGGGCTTTATGCTTACCCCTATGGGATTTTGATGCAGGTAAAGATGTGGTGATCCCGCCGAAGTGAGGGCGTAAGAGTATTTTGAGAAGAGTAGTGCACTCTTATTTTGTTGTGATTAACTGTAAAGCCGAGGGCTATTTTTGGTTTGGGTCCGAGAGGTCACTTTTGTGTAACCAGGCTTATGTCTGGGAAGATGTAAGCCCTTAAGGGCATTGTATTGTTTTGAGAATGAATGCTTTACGTGCTATAGATTCATATGTTCGTATTGATAAATGTATACCCGCATGTAAAACCTTTGTAAAGACTCATTATTAATTATGTAAAGATGGGCAGATTGTTGTTATTGTTGAGTAAATGTTGATTATGTATGGGTAGTTCATGTTGAATTATTTTGGGGCGTTACAGATGCATTTCTAGATTCCATGATAGTATTCTTGTGTATATTTAGAATAGCAAACTGAAACATAAGAAATCGATATTGTTAGACTTATTTATTTTGATAATTTATTTAATTATGTTTTTAATTTATTTGGAAGAGAAAAATAGAATCAAAATATATTTTGATGATTTATTTGAAAGAGAAAAATAGAATCAAAATTTATTTTGTCCCATTATTTCTTACCTAAAAATTTTATCCTAAATATTGTTAGAATGTATTTAATATTTGATTAAATCAGAGGTTCAAAGGGTTCAAACAAATTTCAAAGACAAAGAATGACAAAAAGGTTCAAACAATGACCTTGAGACAAAAGGTTCAAACAAATGACCAAAGGCCAAAAGGTTCAAGTGGAAGATATTCAAATTAGTAATGATGGAGTGGAAGATAATCAAATGAATACGATGGGTATAAACGGCTATAAATTCAAATGAATACAACGGCTATAAATTCAAAAAAATACAACGGCTATAAGTTTTATTATATGTACCAAAGCCTCTAATGTAAACAAGTTACAAAAAAAACCATAAAGTATTCTTTGATCTATAATCACTCTCATTCATTCTCTGAAAATTTTTCTGAAAAGTGTTCTTCAATTTTTGTTTACATCCTCTCTAAGAAATTATACACTGAGCCTTATAGCATTAAACTCATCTTTCCTGTGTGAGGTTTACAGAAAATCCAGAGTTTCATTTTTATATCTATCTTTAAGAGATAATTCTTGTAGCTTTCTATAAAAGCAAAAACACCTTCTTTTCGACCTTGTAAGAGTGTAGTACACTCAGTATTCTTGACTTAGAAAGTCTGTGTAAAATCTGTGGAGGATTGCTCCATCTGTGAAAAGGTTGCTAGCACTCTATGAAGCTAGAGTATAGTGGAAAATCTCAAATGAAACTTGAGGAGTGGACGTAGGCCGAGTTGAAGCCGAACCACTATAAATTTGTTTGCCTCTCTCTCATTTATCTCTTTATTTTATTTAAATTGCCATAACTATATTTCACATTTTCACTGTGCTAAAATCATTAACTGACATAGTTGTTAGAACACTTGTTTTAATTATTTTTATTTCATTAACTATATTTATCTATTGTGCTAGTCATAATATTTATTAAGGTATTATTATTTTTATTTGTAAAAACTTAATTCACCCCCACTCTTAAGTTGTTTTTTGGGTAGCAAATATGCATTGTTATATTGTGCATAATTGTTGAATACAAAGTCAATGATTTTAGGCTTATCCTAACCCTTTTGGGTTTAGGTATTACCACCTTTTGCATGGCACACTCACATTTGTAGAATTTATACAAAGATTTTAAGCCTTTTCCAAACATTCATATAGGGTCTTTAAACAATTCCTTGTGTCACAATGATTATGAAACTCTCAAAATCATATCACAATAAATACATTCCCAGAATATCATCAACCGAATTAGGCACCCAAATACATTTGGCCCAACCTATCACTCTGAAGCCAATAGTCTTAATATTAGGAAACACAAATCCAGTGTTCAATAGTCCACTATTCGAAACTTCACAACATGGTCAGTGGTCTTATCACTAAGAATCACTTATTTCTCAATATGTGGTCAGTAGACTTTCTACTACTAGGAATCACAATGTTTTAACTTGTGATCAGTAGTCACTTTACTATTAGGAATCACAACGTCCTAACATAAGATCAATAGACTCTTTCATTACTAGGAATCATCATGTCTTGACATATGATTAGTAGCCTCTCCACTACTAGGAACCATCATGTCTTGACATATGATCAGTAATATGTTCACTACTAGGAACCACAATCTCATAACTGTGTAGCCAGTGGTCTAACACTTCATAGGAACCACCAGGTTTCTATCTCTGTAATCAGTAATCTTGTACTCACTCAGAGCCACCAATTTAAGAATATATTTGGAATTTAAAAATTCAAAAATATATTCACCCACCCTAATGGGTTGTCTCATCTTTGCTTTCAAGCAAAGTCACATAGCAATCATATATGCTATAATTGACACAAGGATAATATACTAATTATCTCTAATTAATTCAGGGATATTTGCATGCAATTTTATGATTTCCTTTAATCACACTTGATCTCTCTAGATCTTCTTTTAAGGACCTCACAAGGCTTAAGGTTATCAAGTGGAACAACATTTTTGTTTTTATCTCTTGAAGCCATTTCTGAAAAATCACAACAGAATTTCACTATTCTGTTTTTCCATAAACTAAACTTAACACCAGAAAATCCAAAGTTTGAAATTTAATTTAAAATTGATCTCACCACTTACCCTAGAATCAAACATGATCAGGAAAGTTTTCAGGAAAACTGGAAGGGTCACACCGGTCCCACTTAAGATCCAGTTAACCTTAGACAAAACTTTCAAGAGCATGTTGACTCCTAGTCCATAGGAAACAAATTTAGAATTAAGTTTTCCAGTGGATAAACCAAGTTAAAACAAACCAATTCCCAAGCAAATTAAATTTGCTACCAGAATTACACCACTTAATAAAAGTTAACCAGTACTCTCGGAACTGAGCCCATTATTTCTGAATAAAATTATAAATATTTTAGCTAATGCTAAAATTTGGTTTTTTTTCTCAAAACTAAAACACTTTTAAAATAATTAGATTATAAACCAAAATACTTTGGAAATAATCAGATTTATAACTAAAGACTTTCTACAAACTTGGTTTTCCAACATTTTGGGAATAAAATGATTAAACCCAAAGATTTTCTCAAACCCTAAATGTTTGAAACTAAATCCGTTTTAGTTGTCATTTCTGAACAAATAAGAACTACTCTTTAGCCAAGGCTAAACACTTTGGTTTCTATCACAGAAAACCAAACCAAGTTTCAAATTTACAAGTAATTTAAAAATTGCTAACCGAATTACAAACAATGTAAAAAAATAAATAAATACTTGCTACAACAATGATTAAACAAATAAAATGCTTCTAATAATACAAACAAATAAAACTTGCTTTTACACAATTGGTAAAAACCAACTGAAATCCATAAGGATTTTATATAGTCCAAAACCTTTTCCACACTTAGAAATTCCTATTCATCACAAAAGTTAGTTGTCCATACTTTTTGTTTTGACATCTGTAGATCGCCCAAACTTCCTCCACGCGCTCCCTCTTTTGGAGAGGGCGCGGATTAGGTTCATGCTACTACAGTTCGGACTCCTGTCACGGTTCTGAATCTAATCTCACAAAGTGCAATGTAGGACTGATAAATCACCAAAGAGTCCAATCCAGCAAATTGTTTTGGAAAATCATATTTTAAATCAAATTATGCCAAACTGGACTGCTTTGCTAGATTACAGAGTCGCCACCTAAATATTTTATTTTGGAAAATTTAGGAAACCCTGACTCCTGCCTAAGGCCACATGTCCCTCATCACCAAAGTTGCCTTGACTCGGGAACTTGGGTATGAGGGGGGAAGGTCATGAAATGAGCACCTCCACTCGCCCGATCAAAGGATCGGCCTCTACTAATCATGATATGTTGTTTTGAAAACACATGTGTTCTTATTCCGGTTGTTATCTATCTTACTACGTGATGCACACAACATACAAGTATAGACTAAATCACTCAATTTGGAACAAAACATCTCACGTTTGTTTTTCGAAAATGGTTTGGAAATACTACCCTCAAGTAGGCTAAAGCGCGGATTTGCCACCCTCAAGTGGGCTTAAAACATGATGATTTGCCACTTCAAGTGGGCTTAAAACTCACATTTTGATGAATTGTTCCAATTCAAGTAATAAAGCCTTCATCCACAGGCATTCATTCAGTTTATCACTTAAGCAAATAGCCTCATGGTAAGCATGCCAAACATGGCAATCACTTACACTCATGCAAGGATGCTAAAGCATAAACACTTATAGTGTACTCCAAGCCAAAACAAAAGCTAGTTAGAAATATGCATGATCCTAACTATACAAGATGCCTAACGCAACACATGCAACAATGCAACTAAATAGGCTCGGCTATCTAAGATGGCATATGGATGTGACACTTGATAACATGCTTTGAAACACGTATTCAAGTAAGTGTATTGAATATAATGCAGTTTGTATGATGCGCCGAGCCTGGTGCATGCAAGACAAATGAATGATGCAAACATGCAAGCATAAAGTATGCTAATTGAGATATGCCCTAATCTAACCACTGAAAGCGGATAAATAAAAGGGAGAAGGACGTGGGGTTGGAAGACATTCACACACACAAGCACACTTATTACAACATTTGCCCTCTTGACGGAGGGTATGAATGAATAAGCTAAGCTAATCTAAGCTAAGCTAAGCTAACTAATCTAATTAAGCTAATTAAACTAATTATTACAAAACAAAACGAATAACTAGCAAACACTAAGCTAATTATTACAACACTTTAACTAATTAACAAATTAATTAAATTACAAATTCATGCTATCTAACAAGAAAAGCTAATTAAAAATTACACTGCCTCAGCTCTGTTCCAAGAGGTTGAAGATGCATGCCTCTGTTTCTGTTTTGAAAAGCTCTTTGGTTGCTCTTTAGAGGCTCTGTTTGCAGGGTGTCTTCCAGAACTTGCTGCTGAAACTTACCAAAACAATGCTGGGGAGTGCACCAGTGGCCTGCCGGCCATGAGAAGCTGCTGCCGACCCCCCTACCGGCCAAGGATGTGCCTTTTGAGCCAAGGATGAAGGGTGCCAAGCTCTTGGTGTCTTTGTGACACCAAACTGCAATAGAGCACAAAACAGAGGAAAATGAGGGTCTCCCAAGGGTATGTGTGTACTATGCCCCTCCATATCATCTCAAAACATCAAGGGAGAGGCATTATTGGATCCAAAACCATCAATCAAGCATACAATGCATGATAGCCAAAGATCTAATTTGCACACATTTCAATAAATGCACAAAACCAAAGACTCAAATCCATTACCTTATCATGAGAGATCAAAGGCAATGAAGACCAAGAAACGTGACACGTCTCATCACTATGAGTATGAAACGTCTCACACTTCTCGTGTTTGGATTAACGTCCGATCCAAACACATGCAATGCAACACACATGCTTATCTTGCACAAGTTTTACTTTGCTTAATTCTTGTTTGCACATTTTACATTACCGAGCCATTCATTAACCGATTAAGTCCAATGATTGTCCTCTAATTGGGAAGATAGCCTAAGCTTCAAGTGCCTTGAGCATAAAAGAGGTATCATGCTGTTGGTTAGTAGAAACCCTCAACGGAGGATTAAAACCATTTGGCATGAATGCCTCAAATTCATGCTCAAGCCAACAAGAGGCTCAAGACCACTTTTAAAGCAAAGTAACAAGTGAAGAATGGAGTGATATGGCAAACATTTCAGTGCTGAAATAGGATGCTAAAGACACTAAACCATGCAAGCAACGCATGCACAACATGTTAAGGGCCAAAGGCATTGAAACTAGTGATGAGCATTACACTAGAGGCATGCAATATCAAACTCAAATGGCCAAACCAACTCTGGACAGAGCTAAATCATACCAAAACAGTGGCCTAATCATGTTGAAATTGTAGTCCAAAAGGCAAGAAAAACATGCTCATGTATTGGCTCTTAAACAAGGCATAAAGCACAACTCTCAAAAGCCATAAAAGAGTAGAATATGTGAGAGTGTGACAATGACATATGCTCTGAAATTACATACCAAATGATGCCAAAACATGCAAATACCTCAAGCTTATCATGTTAAAGACTTTGAAACTCAAAACTAGTCAAGGCCATTTACACTATAGCTATACAAAGCAAGCCTCAAAAGGCCAAGACCACTCAAAACAGTCCTAAAACACGAGTAAAAGCATGCTGGAGTATAGCCAAAATAAACTAGAACAATAGGCCAAAACACCAAGTATGCTAGGCTAGTGAGCAAGATTGCACTACAAGTGCAAAAACTAAGCAAGAGGTAACCCCACCAACAAAAATCAGAGTTAAAGCATGTCAAAATAACACCAAAAACATGCTTGAACTAAGCTACAAAAGAGTAGAAAGATGGGCTAACTCGTTAGGCATGTTAAGCTAGTAAGCAAGATTACACTACAAGTGTAAGATACAAGCAATGAGTAGCCAAACCAGCCAAAAACAGAGTTTAAACATGTTAAAATAAAGCCCAAAACATGCTCAAACTAAGCTAAGACAAGTCACAAAAACATGCTACTTTGCAAGGCTAACTAGGCATAGCATGGAGAGACAAGGAGGGGAAGCCACCCCCTCCTATTTGGGACATCAAAACAAGTTTTCTACCACTGAAATTCCTCTAGAATTCAGTGGTTAAAGGGCCAAAAAAAGGTTGTTTGAAATGCTTTAAAAGATGGCTCAACACCTAGCAAATAAGCAACAAAGGATGGTGGACCACCCCTAACTTCAAAGAGACCTCAAACCGCCATTTTAAAAACTTAAAAATAGAGGTTTTTGTAGTTCACAAGTAGGCCTAAAACAGCATGCAAAGGTGGCCAAGATTGTGTACAAAATAAGCTTAAAAGAGGGAGATGCTCACCCTCGAAGCACAGCAGAGGAACAACCCCAAATTCTGAGCTAAAACCACCTTTTTGAGCACAAACAAAGTCCCAAGCTACCTCAGCCCAAAGATGATCAACTTTGGTTAAGGAAGTGTATGCAAATATGTAGGGAATTCTCACTTTCAAGCCTAAAACAAGAGGAGAGAGAGAGAATTCTAGAGAAGTGGGAGAATTTGCTCACAAATCTTCTAGATAGAGAGGATTTTAGTGTGATAATCTCCCAAATTGCCAACCTCTCAATATATGAGATATATCCTCCATATATAGCAATACAAGAGCCTCAATTCGAAATATCTGAGTTTGGAAATATCTGGAGCAGTGTAGGACAGCTGGAGGAGAAATATCTGCAAATTCTGGGCTTTCTGGACATTAGTGACCGGCCGGCTATCAATGATGGCTGGCACTGATCATCAATGGCCGGCACCCTTCACCAGTGGCCGGCAGAGAAAATCTACTCTCCAAGTCCAACTTTAAATAGGAATATCTCCTTCATCTGGACTCCTTTGCAGGTCATTCTTGTGTCCAAATTGAAGCCCCGGAAGGAAGCTTTCCAATGGTGGTGGCCTCATATCAAAATTCCAACTGTGCTAAGAGATATCCCTATTTTAGTGAAGCCGCTTAGTTTTGATCCTACCTGAATTGATGCCGAACTTCTCCTCAGCTAGTTTTCTTCTCTTCTCTCCTCTTTTCTTCAACTCCAAACCCCTAAACAAGGTGTTTTGAAAGATTTTTCAAAGAGTTCACCTCTCTTTCATTCATTTCCACTTTGTCCTTGCTCGATTTACCGAAAAGCGCAACATTTACCGAAATGCGAGCCTCGGAACATCGTAGGAACTCTTTTTCAGAAAAGTTTTGAAAGAGAGGGTTTTAAGGTCTAAAAACCATTCAAAATAGTTTTGGTCCACAAAGGGTATAAGGTTGGGATTTGACTCTCCTCTTGCCGAAGAAATCGAACCTTTGGCACTACACAACTTTCATCACCAAGGAAACGATCAGTAGCGCCCAAGTCTTAAGGGCGGTCAAAAATGGGGTGTCTACAACATCCCAAATACTATTCATTTGATTTTGTATTTGTTTTTCCAATCCCTTTTGCGCAGGTATTCTTGTAAAGCAAGTTAGCAGAAAACCACAGGAAAATACAAGCCAAACAATCTAAAGAAACTTGAAACCATCTAGCAAACTATTTAATAATAAAATTAACTAATGAATTAAAATGCTAGATGAGTTACAAAAATAAACTTATAACTCCACAATTAAATTAAATTAAAACTTTAATACCTATCAGTTATGTATGAAATTATTACACAACTAAAACTCCAAAATTAAATTTACAATTTAAATTACACAATAACAAGTAAATAAATATAGACAAGTTACAAAATTAAAATTTAATAGTCATGAGTTATGAATGAAATTAATTCACAATAAATATTTTAACTTATAACTCCAAATAAATAAATTAAATTAATTGCCATGAGTTATAAATGAATTGAATAGGCAAGAATTATAACAAAGGTTACAAAACCTTATACCTTCTAAATAATTAAAATTCTAGCCATGAGTTACATATAAAACTAAAAGACTCCAAAATTGAATTTACAATTTAATTTATACATTAACCATGTACATAAATCTAAACAAGTTACAAAACTTTATAATTCCAAAACCTTAAATTAAAATTTTAAACACTAAGAGTTATGTAAAATTGTTACAAAACAATGATCATGTAATAATTCTAGCAATTAACATACAAATAATTCTAGAGATTAAATCATGAAAAAACTAAAAACTAGAAAATAATTAACATGTCAAACTTGCATAATCTACAAACATTGAATTTCCAAGAAAGAAAACAGTGGACTTATAAGCATGCGAATTATGGCACAGTGCTAACAAGGAGCATGCAAACGTTGGCCTATGTTTATTGATTATTATTATTGCATGCAACAGTGGAGGTTATTTTTTTTTTCCTTTTAATAAATAAAACAGTGTTCCTAATATTGCATATGAAGCTATTTGTTTGAATTGATGAGAAAATATATTTATCTGTTTTAAGTTTGTTGTACAAATTGTGTGATAACATGAAACAAATAGATTCATATTGAAAAACCAATTGGAATTTCATAACAAGAACATAGTAGAATTTACAGAAATTCATAATAAAATAAAACTAGCAAAAGGAAGCAAACCGAAGCCTGCACTAGACAGTGTCCTTAAAATAGATTCGTCGCCTCACCGATTTGGTGTTGGAGGTTGTTCGATATCTATCTCCCAAGATACGATGGTTGGACTAGCTACGCAATGTACCGACTAAATAGCTTCGGCAATCAGAACTATGACAACACTCTCTCAGTAGGAAGAATATAAAATTGGAGAAACTTTTGAAGACAAGAACAAATATTTTTCTATCATGAAAAGGAATGAGAAGGCCTCATTTTACACACATAGAGGGAGAGAGGAAAAGTCACCTACCATCAAGGCCCATCACAAATGTAGAAAATAAATTTTGTATTAAACCTGCAAAAACTACTGGAATAATTCATCACCATTATAGAAGAGTTACACAATTTATATACGTGTAATGTGTATAATTCTGCAGCCCACAACAGGAGCACGCGCGCGCGCTTGTGTAGCAATTTTTGCATAATTAACTTGGACTATAGTCTTGACCCAAGTCCATCCTTGAAGCATCCATAACTCCCTTCCTTCGGAAAAATTTGGATGCCCCAAAAGGCTCACAACCTAAGGCAAAAAATGGGATTTAAATACCCATCAATGTTTTTCTCTACAATCAATGTGGGATACAAGGTTTTATACCTTTCCTACCACCTCTTTCATGATGTTAACTTAATGAGTCAATTTCTCATTCAAACCTTAATGGTTTTTTGATAATTCTTTTTATGGTGTAAAGATCTCACTACAAAGAATCTAAACCCACTTTAATCCACCTCAATTGAGGATTGGCACCCACTTTAATATTGCATTAAAGTTATCAAAAAACTATTCTTTTTTCCAACACAACCGACATATCATCACCGCCTTTTTTGTTTCATATAGTGAGATTGACACTAAGTGAATCTAAACAATGGTGATTATCCAGATCTATCCCCCCCTTCCCCCCTCTCTCTTTCTCAAATCAGATGTGTTGCAAGTTAGATTCAGATTCAAATTTATTTTTTAGTAATAAATTTATCAATCTCTTTTGTTCTTTGTGCATGTGAAAGAGGGTAGTGGATTCTTATGAGTGAATGAATATGAACAAGGATGGTGTATATTAATAAATAAATTTACAATGATAAGTTTATCATTTAGGACTTATAGGTAAATAAGTATGATCAATAGGATCGGTTGTAAGTGTCCCTAAAGAAAATACAGTTAGTTCCACAATTTTGACATGGTTGTAACCTTTCTCAAAGTTTTAATTCATATAACACTTAGGCCATTTTTTATTAGTAATTCGTTAGTTGTATGAATGAAAAAGGGATGTTGTCATCTTTGCCCTATTAAAATGTATATTTATTTTTGTTTATTTCAGTGTCTATCCATCATTGAAATTAGTTTTGATCACTTTAACCATTCTAAAAGAGAGATTAGTATAATTATGTTAACAACATAAAATAAACTATATTTTCTCAAAATCTTAAGAAAGATGCGCATTAAAAATAAAAAAGAAATAAGGGTGACGATAATTTTTTATTAATAGCTAGAAAAATGATTACTCCACACAATTTCTGCCCCCAAATGATATGATAAGAAAAATTTGAAAAGTTGACCTACACTCTAATATTTTCTCAAAACTCTCCTTACATGCATTTTTGCCATCTCATTTAGGGAATTGTAGGAGAGAGAAATTGTGTGGATGTAATACTGTTGAATTCACAATAGGTATATATAACAATTTTAGTAGTTGTAACAAGAAGTGGACATAGTAGAAAATATGTGTAGATAATTGATCATTATTATTTATTAAAACGGTGGATACTTACAGGTTATGGCATTTAATCAACTTTCAATGGGTTTAGCGAGCTTCAATGGTGATGACAATCTACAAAATAAAAGAAAATCATATTAAAATGGCTTCGAACGACTAGAAATCACTCTGATTTGCTCTGGTGTGGCTATGAAATAGTGAAGAACAGTAAAAAGTCAAAGAGATACAAGAATATATATATATATATAAGGGTTTGAAATTTGAATGGATGGAGGCCAAAAAGGCACCATCATTTCACAATTGGAAATGGTGCAAGATAGCTGGTGCAGACATACAAAACCAACGAAATTGAGCCACGTGTCCCTGATGTGACACGTTTCAAAAATGTTGGTAGCCGAGTAGACTGTATGGCAGTAAGGAATTGACCCGTGCAGGCCTTGGGAAAAGTCATGCTAGCCCAGTTGAAGTATCTTTTGCTCATATTCAAAAAAGGGTAATCATAGTCATGATTGGAGTAACAAACGAGATTAAGAGAGAATTAAAAGGAAGATTTTCACCGGACTAATGGCACTATAAGAAATTAGTGATTTGGAGACTAATATTTAGAGATCAATTGAATTTAGTCTCCAAAAGCCATCATTTAAGGATAAAAATAAATTTTAAGAGAAAATTATACAAATACACCATATTCCTTTATGATAGGCCCAAAAAAATTATTTAAAGGCTTTTAGGGACCAAAAAAATTAACACTTACGTTCATTTGAGCACTTGATCGTATGTGAGGTAGGTAAAAGCTGGAGACCAATTTATTTGGCTGCTAAAGGTCTAAAAATATGCGCCGATATTCTAAGTGCAAGCCTGGCATATTTACTCAGCTAGGACTTAATCAATCTCAGCTATTTCCACTATCTAGGACTCAATCAATCTTCAACTTCGATCGATCTTTAGCTTCAATCAGATTCGATCTTTGTGCCGCCTCATATCAGAATTGATCTTCACCTTATATCAGAATCGATCTTCAGCTTTCATCTTTCAGAATTGATCGATCATATCTGAGTTCATCTTTTAGAATCGATCTTCAGCTTTCATCCTTCAGAATCGATCTTCAGCTTTCATCCTTCAGAATCGATCTTCAGCTTTCATCTTTCAGAATCGATTTTCATCTTTCGTCCTTCGGAATCGATCTTCAGCTTTCATCTTTTAGGATCAATCTTTGGCTCCAATGCAGACTTGAGTTCTTTGGCTTCAATCCAAAGGTAAATAGATCTGATTTTTTTGCAGATATATATAAGTTTGAATAAATCCATTTAGTTTCTAACAAAGATCGTAGTAATTTGGATTTAATAGCGATTTGTTGTGTTTTCAATCTATTTCTCTCTCTGCACAGACACAACATATATACATGTACATATCTATATATATACTCCTTTGAATTCATTTAAATTGCTTGAATTCGAAATCCTCTACTACTATTGCTTGAGTTTTTTATGGTAGTAATTCGTGAGATTAAGATAGGGACATATGTTGCTTTGAAATTTGAATCTCATATTGAGATTACAGAGAGTATATTGAGATGTTTAGGTTTATTTTGAATGTAGATCTTACTATAATTGAATTTAATGTTAGTCATTTAATAAATTTTTTGTAAATCATTTTATGATTGATTCTTTATTCTTAACATTGTTGTTATTTTTTAGGGCATTACTATTCAAATCTAAAAATTAGAACCAATTTTTGTAAAATTAGATATATAAAATTAGATTAAGGATCATCTCTTGTTAAATTTTTGTGTGCTCCTGTTTCATAACATTTGCACCGTTGAATTATGTAAAAATTTAGGCATAGTCTAAAGATTGTTAGTGTTTAAAGACACAATGATAGAAGAATTTGAGACTGAAAATCTCATGTCACAAAATAAAATCACAAAAAAATATATTAGTAATATACATATCAATATGATAGTGTCCAACTTTAGTAAATATAATTAATTAGGATATCAGTAAATAAGAATACTTTTGTTTAGATGATCCCATAAAAATATTAATGACAATTTTAAATATATAAAAAATTTATACCAAAACTTTAACTAAAATGATGTAGCAATAAAATTTGTATATATTGTGAACCATATAATGTGTTTTTTTTTTTTTTTAGTTAGCCAAGTGTTCAATAAGTGACTAGGATAAGAACAGGCACTTGAGGCACAGTTCACAGCAACATTTTCCTAGTAGAGACCAACTTCAAAGGCTTCCCCAGTACAAGTGACCCTGCTAATATAGAAGTTTACAGTAGTTACAGCTGTGAATGAATGGAAAAATAATGCCTTGTTTTTTTTTTTTTTTTTTTTTTTGTTGTTTTTTTTCTATTTGTTGAGTTTAGAGGTTTTTTGAATAGTAACGTTTGATTGGTTGCTGAGAAAGTGAATAAATTGGGGAATGTTGTTGAGGTAATAATGTTTGGTTAGCATTTTGAAATTACTTGTCTTGTTTATTTATGCATGTTCTTGGTAACAAAGAGGAAAACATATACACCACGAAAAATCGATCTCAGTGCCAGAAATTAGACTTTTGTTAGTGACCATTTTTCTTCACAGAGAAAATTACTAATTTTCATTTTTTATTTTTTATAATAAAGTTTAGTTTGTTGAGTTAGCTTTTAATTTTATAGTTGGCAATTTCCAATAGCAGTATTCTAAAATTCACTTGATGTTGATTTTAAATTCAATATATATATTCCATGAATATGTTAATATTCCTATTTATTTTTATTTTTATTTTTATTGCAAACAACAATAGATTCTAGCTTGCAGAATAAAACATAAGCAAATCCTCTGTTTGATTAATTTAAAAAATTTCAAAACTTAGTCTTGTAAAAAAATTGAAAAAATAGATATACACTTTTAGTGTTTATTTTTGTCAAATTAATTTGTAATATTTTATTATAAAAAATTAAAAAAAAAAAAAAGTTATGAAAAAGAAAAATTGGTCTAACATCCCTCTTCAACTTTTAGTAATGGGAAAGGTTCACAATAAATTTTTTTTTTTGTAACTTAAAGTCCCTCACCCACACCCGTATATCATACCATCTCTTTCTCTCTCTCTCTCTCTCTCTCTCTCTCTCTCTCTCTCTCTCTCTCTCTCTATATATATATATATATATATGTGTGTGTGTGTGTGTGTGTGTTGTTTTCTGACCACACCGCCAAATAGGTACTCAACTGGAGAATACTAGCAGAATAGATCACGCCCGAATGACCTGTCACAGAAAAAAAAAACTCCGGCGGTGGTTCGTCCACCTGGGGGCACTCCGACGATCAAGTCAGTTATCTCTCAAAGATAGCAAAAGTGCTTAACTCACTATTCAAAATACAAAAAGCGTACCTTAGACCCACGAGGGTGTCTTACTTTTATAACCAACACTGACCTAATCCCTGTAGAAGCCTAGCTTCAATGGACTCTAGCTCAATGCCTATCCAAGACTCTCAAATAGATAAAGATAAACTCCCTAAGAGCTTTATCCTTATCCAGGGTAAAGTCCTCCCTTATTCTAGGACTCTTATAACTTATCCGCTCATCTCGGATTCCGGTATTTCCGTAGATAACTTCAGCCTAGCCGAGATTACCTCAGCGTCAAGTCAAGGACACGTGGCACCTCGGCTGGCACTTCAGTGCCACCTTGGCCACGTGTTGCTATCCAAAAAATATGTCTCCACAACTGTCCCCTAGGTTCTATTACGTTGGCATCCTGAGGTGATGGAACATATATTGTTTGATCCCTTAGCACGTCAGCTAAACTTGATCTATCTTTCATTACCGAGGTTGTCACACATCGGCTTCCATATGACAAACACTTCAGTGTGTTTATATCAATTCTTTAGAACCAATAACTAAGTTTGTCCAAGTTCATTTAGCCAAGATCATCCTCCTAGCTGAGGTCTTTATTTCATTAAACCAAGAACTCCAAGAGCTTTCACACGTGTATGAGCTGTCACGCATGATATTTCAACCGTTTTTGCCACGCGTCCTTTCCCTATCGAACTGTACTTGACACGTGCCATCAAGTCGCGTTACATTTGCGTGCACCGCCTGACAGGCACGTCGTCTAAGGCACATTCAATACCACTTTGCTGCCTTCTCCGTGTTTTGACAAAAATCCTTTCCCTCTTTCTGTCTTTTCACTTTATATTTTTGATTTTGCACAAATTTTCTCTCTCTAAGCCTCTTTTTTCCAAACCGCCATTATCGTCTTCTCAAAGCTCTCTACAACTACTCCATTTGTCTCCCCCGGCGAAACACTCACCGCCTTGCTACTCGTACCACCTGCGTTCAACTCCGGCGTATCTCACACCGGCCCCATTTTCTTCGGTGAGTTATTATTTTTCCCTCTTTAGTCCTTAATACTCTGTTGCCTCTGCTTACTTGCCATGACGAACACATTCATGTTCTTCAGTCTCTGTCTTTATCATTTGCAATTTCATGTTTATTCAATCTGCTTTTGATTCATGACCTTTGTGCACACATCATTCATACACTTGTTTATTTTGCTACTGTTCTTGGCCTTGTTCACCCGTACAAAGTTTACTCAGTGTTCTTTGAATTCTTGCTCGTTTTCTTGAGTCTGAATCACGTTCTTGTTTTATGTTTTCTTGCTGTTTTTTTCCAGATTCTTACCTTTAACCCTCCTGTTTTACTAACTCTAGGATTGAGATTTGCTTTAGAACCCCAAACTCTAGGAAAAATTGAAACAAATTCCATTTAGATCTTCAAAAAACCCTTGCCCGAGCATACGTTTAGGTTTTGCCGAGGTCCTTTAAACCTTAGAAAAAAACTTGCTTTACTCAATCCGTCACCTCGTCCCTCTAGCTGACATCATGGGTATGTTCAGATGGAAGGTAAACACCCCAACTAAGTTAGAATACTTTTGGCAGGAGTTTGCCATCCCCGCCGGCGTTCATCTTAGGTTGGCTGGGGAGAACGACTCTATCATGCCCACAAATGACCCATCCCTTTCCCAGTGGTAGCCTTAATTGAGTGTAGACTTAGGCTCCCACTCGATAGTCTCTTCCGAGAAGTCCTCCATTACTATAAATTGAACCCAATGCAGCTAGCCATTAACTCTTACCGAGTTATCAATGGTATAATTGCCTTACCCAAAAGAGAGAATGTTAGGGTTACCCTCGCCGACATCCAGTACTGCTATACCATGTATGGCCTTAAGTCAGAAAAAGGTTACATCTACTACCTTAAGCCGAGGTCGACAGAATACAAACTCGTTGCCAACCTCCCAAACTCAAACAAGGGTGCTGGAGACGATTACTTCATTGTCTCAGGCAACTGGGAGTTTCAACCAGATGATGACCTTCACCTCTATCCCCTAAGCCGAACAAATTTTAGAGAGAGAGATGGTAAGAGCCAAGTGTCACCTTTTCTTACTTTCAAGTCTTTCTTTCTTTGATATTTTTGTATGTGCTAACATCCATTCGTTTTGTCTTTGCAGCTCTTTCTCAGCCCTCGAAGGACTTCCGTAAAAACTTCTACCCCAGCAAGGATTTCAAGAAGCTGCTTGTGATACCCCTGTTCCGTAATATGCTAATTGGTCCTTAATTTGAGTATGATTATGTGTTTAGCGTGATTTTGTGTGCCATTATGTGAATATATGTGATTTTGAAATTTTATCTGTTCACCGTAAGAATATCTGTTTAAATAATCCGCTTTGGAAATTAAATTGAGGGCCTTATCGGCCACGGAACCCGAAATCGATTGCGCCATTGTGATTGGCATAATTTTTAGAGCCTACGGTGAAATTTAATTAGAAATTTATTCTGGTCAGATTAAACTGATTAAATTGATAAATTAAGTGCCCAATTATTTTATGTTAAAATAATATGTAAGTGGGGCTGTTATGAGCCTTATTGAAACCAATTCCTTCCCTTTACATTGATTTTGGCTGATCAACTGTAAGAAGGAAAGAGAAGGGTCAGCTGTTAGAGAGAGAGGGAGAGGATTAAGTGATTTTGGCTCAAGGTTTGGAAGGCTTGAAGATCAAACCCAAGATTTTGTTAGAGTTTGGGAGATTGAACTCTTAGGTAAGTAAACTCATGGATTTTTGTTTGTAAATTTGTAAATTCAAGTGTGGTTAATGACCAAGAACACGAGTTAACTTGATTATAAGGAAATTGAGTTGTTTGTGTTCAATTGAAAGTCAATGAAGGCATGCATGTATATAATTGTTGTGGAATTACATAATCTAGCATGTATTAAGTTGAATATGGAAATGTGAGTGTTGAATCATACATGCAAACATGTTTTTGTTAAGCTCCATAAGAATGAACACCATTTGCTTTATCTGGGATGGAAATAAGGTCAAGACTAGCATATGCATGTTTGAATAATTAAAGATAGGGGCCTTGAATGCATGAATGTGTATGATAGAATTGAGCTTGAATTAAATTGAGCCATGCATGTATTTGATTTATGAAATTGGGCTCCATGAAGACGTGTTTTGGTGTTTATACCATGTTCGTACAAGTATATGTGAAATTGGAGCCATTAAAAGCAAGAAATGATGGTTTGAATGTTGAGGGGAGCTCAAGAACTCAATCTGGAAAACCTAGAGTTTTTGAAGTCCGCTTGAGCGGGGGAAGTGCCGCTCGAGCGGGAAAATTGTGCTCCCAGCACTTTTTGCAGAGTTGGATGTTCGTTCGAGCGGGACGTTTCATGCTCGAGTGGGGAGCTTTTGTAGACAGGCCTTCCGCTAGAGCGCCCTAACTCACGCTTGAGCGTAATTTTGAGGTAACCAGTACTTTTGTAGGCCTTAAGGGTCCGCTCGAGCGGGGAAGTCCACGCTCGAGCGTGGACCCTATTTTCTGAAATTTTGTTCATGCGTTCTGTGTTTCATTTTCCGTTCTCTTTCACTTGTAATCACTCTTAGGCATATGTTAAGCATTGTAAATGAGTTAATGAGATAAAAATAAAGCCTAAAGAGGAATATGTGAATTAAGGAACGGATTGAATTGTTAGTGACCCTTTTGTGTTCATGAAATGTGTAGGGTCAAGCTCCGAGGCAAATCCACAAGCCAATCACTGTGAGTAATATCTTAACAAGATATTTGAAACATACTGTTGTCCAATTGTTTACTCATATGTAAGTTCATTAATTTGAATGGTGGACAACGATTGATATGAATGATTGGGCCAAAGGCCGATTGATATGAATGATTGGGCCAAAGGCCAATTGATATAAATGATTGGGCCAAAGGATGATTGATAAAAATAATTGGGCCAAAGGCCGATTGATACGAATGATTGGGCCAAAGGCCGATTGACATGAATGATTGGGCCGAAGGCCGATGGATACGAATGATAGATATAGATGATTGGGCTGAAGGCCGATGGATACGAATGATGGATATAGACGATTGGGCCAAAGGCCGATGGATATAAATGATTAGGCCGAAGGCCGTTTGCTGTACTGTTTCAATGATTACTTATATATCTTCCTCATTTGATATTATTCACTGGGCATTCGCTTACGCTCATTCATGTACATGTAGGTGAGCCAAGGGACGTCCAAAACCAATCCCGGTGAACTTGTGAGAAACAGTTTAAGTTTTGAGGAGTCAGCCCAAACGTCTCACGCACGAGACTGTCTTCGCCTTTGACCTTGTTTATAGTTTTGTTATGTTGGCGAATACGTTGGACTACTTTTGTATATAAGACTTGGGTTTGACTGACTTAAATCTGTATGATCCTGTATGTACAGTGTTTTGTGTTAGTATATATATTTTGATGTGAGTTATTAACATATAAATGTTTGGGATGTTATGGTGTGCATTTAAGCACGGCTCTATGGACAAAATTTTTAAATTGCTTCCGATTGGCCCCTTTATGTTGATGCGTATTGATGATTTATTTAGATTGAGGCCGTAGGTAATCACGCGATTACTGGCCGGTTATGGCCTTGGCTCATAAGGGCGGGTTCAGGTCATGACAGAGTGGTATCAGAGCACGAGTTAATAACTCACACACTTGTCCAAAAGAGCAATAAGCGTCTAGAAAAGATCTAGGATGCATTCATAGTATGAATTTGAAAGCACCAAGTATATGCATAAATGTTTTGATATGAACGACTATGTGCCATAAGTTATGATTTGCCTGCATCGCAAATTATCTGGATATGTATGCTCTTTAATATACGCATACTTGTAAATCTTTTGCATAAAATATATTCGCATGAAATATAATGCAAGTTTAATCAGATGGTGAGAACAAGAGGTGATGAGTTGGAGGAATCCTCTACTGCCAGAATAGACAGAATGGAAAGACTACTACAGGAAATGGCAGAAGCTTTGAGACAGCAACAGGAGTGGCAACAACAGTGGCAGCGACCATATCTGCCACCTCCACCTCCGGCGCCTTTTGTGCCAGATAATCAGAACGATGACCGAATCATAGCCCTCACCAAAGAGTTCAAGAAAATGAAACCACCATAGTTCCATGGCGGACTAGATCCTTTGAAAGCTGAAGCTTGGGTCCTCGGCATCAAAAAACTGTTTGAAGTATTCCCGTGTTCAGAGGCACAGAAAGTATTTCTAGCCACCTTTATGCTAGAGGACGAAGCGAGAAGATGGTGGATGTTGATGCGTGAGAGTTACAAAGATGCTGATTGGGTAAAATTTTTAGAAATCTTTTATGACAAGTACTTTCCGCAGTGTGTCCGGGATAGGAAAGTGGCGGAATTTATGGAACTGAAATAAGACAGCATGACCGTAGCCGAGTATGAGGCCAAATTCACCGAATTGGCCAGGTTTGCGCCACACGTGATTGACACAGATTATAAGAAGGCGCGACATTTTGAAGGTGGGCTCCGAGGTGATATTTTAGAGAGAGTGAATGTCTCGAAGCTAGAGACTTACATTGGAGTGTTAGACAGGGCCATAATATCTAAGGCTAATATAGCCAGACAAACTAAACCCACAACTGATTGGAAGGGTAGTAAAAGGCAGGGCTTCTTCTCAAAGAAGAAGTTTTCAAAGAAGCAAAATACGGGCTCCTCGAATACTTCTAATTCTTCCCGAGACACAACCCCGTTGTGTACCACTTGTGGTAATAGGCATCGTGGGGTTTGCTACCGTGTGACAGGAGCTTGTTTTAATTGTGGTAAGCAAGGGCATATGGCCAGAGATTGAAAGTAGAACCGTGGAAAATTTGCTGCTAGTTCAACAGCATCAGTCCCAAAACCAGGAAATGTTACGGAACCTGCTCCCATCGGAGATACCGTGAGACAGGGGAGAGTTTTTGCGCTTGTCCCGGACGATACACGAAATGCCAATGCCGTTGTCTCAAGTACCATTTCAATATGTAATCAGGATGCCTTTGTATTAATTGATTCTGGATCAACACACTCATTTGTGACATATACATTTGCATCTAGACTGAAAAGACCCCTAGAGTTATTGCCATATTTGTTGTGTGTCTACTCTATCGGAGGAATTTGTGTTATGTGACTATATATATCGGTTTTGTGATGTGCACATTGAGGATGCTACCTTATATGTAGATTTATTACCCTTGAACTTTAGACATTTTGATGTAATTCCGGGCATGGATTGGTTAACCAAGTATTGTGCCACCATAGATTGTGTGACAAAAAGGGTTGTATTTAACCACCAGAACAGAAAGAGATTGTGTTTGTGGGTAATGGGGTAGTGCCTCCACCTTATTTGATATCTGCAATGAAAGCATGTAAACTGATCAAGAAGGGGTGTCAGGGTTATTTATGCTATGTGTTGACTGAACAATCTGTGAATGTTGAATTGAATGATATTCCTATTGTTAGAGAATTCCAGGAAGTGTTCCCAAATGAATTACCAGGGGAATTGGTAGACAGGGAGATAGAGTTTACTATTGAGGCTGTGCCAGGCACCCAGCCTATTTCTAAGACTCCCTACAGAATGGCTACTACTGAAATGAAGGAATTGAAAGAACAGTTGCAAGACCTGCTTGATAAGGGGTTTATCAAACCTAGCACTTCGCCTTGGGGTGCACCGGTGCTGTTTGTGAAAAAGAATGATGGTACTTTGCGCCTGTGCATCGATTATCGGGAATTGAATAAGGTAACAGTAAAGAACAAATATCCTCTACCCCGTATTGATGATTTATTTGACCAGTTGCAGGGATCACAGGTATTTTCTAAGATTGATTTGAGATCCGGGTATCATCAGCTAAAGGTTAAGGCAGAGGATGTTGAGAAAACCGCATTCAGGACGAGGTATGGTCATTTTGAGTTTCTTGTTATGCCATTTGGAGTGACTAATGCTCCGGCAGCATTTATGGACTTAATGAATAGAATTTTTAAAACCTACCTTGATGAGTTTGTTGTAGTCTTCATCGATGATATTTTGATATACTCTAAAGATAGACTTGAACATGAACATCACTTGAGAACTGTTTTACAAATACTTCGGGAAAGGAAATTATTCGCTAAGCTAAAGAAATGTGAGTTTTGGTTGGATGAAGTTGTTTTCTTAGGGCATGTGATCAACAAGGAAGGAATTTCAGTGGACTCGCAGAAAATAGAGGCAATTGTGAATTGGCCTACACCAACCAATGTAACAGAAGTTCGAAGCTTTATGGGTTTAGCTGGGTACTACAGGAGGTTTGTGAATGATTTTTCAAAAATAGCTATGCCACTTACCCAACTGACACGCAAGGGGTAACCATTTGAGTGGAATAGTGAAAGGGAATCAGCCTTTCATGAATTGAAGACGAGATTGACTACTGCACCAATTTTGACACTACCGTCAGGTACGGAAAATTTTGTAATTTTCAGTGATGCATCATATAAGGGTTTGGGTTGTGTGTTAATGCAGAACGGAAAGGTTATTGCCTATGCCTCCCGGCAATTGAGGCCACATGAGAAGAATTATCCAACACATGACCTAGAACTTGCCGCAGTCGTTTTTGCTTTAAAAATCTGGCGGCATTATTTGTATGGGACAAAGTGTGAAGTTTACACAGATCATAAGAGCCTAAAATACTTCTTCACGCAGAAAGAGTTGAATATGCGTCAGAGAAGATGGCTGGAACTGATAAAAGATTATGACTTAGAAATTCAGTATCACCCCGGGAAAGCTAATACAGTGGCTGATGCCTTTAGCAGAAAATCAACGGGGCGTATGGCCTGTTTGCTTACTGAACAGAAAGAGATCTTGCAAGATTTTGAGAGGACTGAAATTGAAGTGGTAATGTGTAAACAAGGCGGATTGATAGCCGCTATTACAGCCAAGCCGGCGATTATTGATGGAATCAAGCAGAAACAGAAGGAGGATGATTTCCTCAGAAAAGTAATTGATGAATTTGAGACAAGTCTAAAAGCAGAATTCAGTATTGAGAGTGAAGCATTGAAATTTCGGAACCGAATATGTGTCCCAGATATCCCAGAACTAAAGAAGAGGGTTTTAGATGAAGCCCACAGATCCGCATTTGCTATGCATTCGGGTAACAACAAAATGTACCGGGATTTGAAACAGACCTATTGGTGGCCTAAAATGAAGAAAGAGATTGCGGAATATGTGTCCAAGTGCCTTCAATGTCAGCAAGTGAAGGCTGAACATCAGAAACCAGGCGGTCTACTTCAACCTTTCCCTATTCCTGAATGGAAGTGGGAACATGTGACTATAGATTTCGTTGTTAGCCTACCTCGGACTTCTCGAGGTATGGATTCTATTTGGGTTGTAGTTGATAGACTGACTAAATCTGCACATTTTCTGCCTGTCAAAACTACATTTACGGCTTATAGATTGGCTACCATTTATCTTGATGAGATCGTCCGTTTACACGGAGTTCCGGTATCCATTGTGTCGGATAGAGATCCGAAATTCGTGTCTAGACTGTGGAAGAGTTTGCAGGAAGCTATGGGAACAGAACTAAGATTCAGTACTGCATTTTACCCACAAACAGATGGGCAGTCAGAACGAACGATACAAACTTTGGAAGATATGCTCCGCATGTGTGCTTTGGAATTTCAGGGGAGTTGGGAAGACTATTTGCCACTTGCAGAATTTGCTTATAATAACAGCTTCCACTCCAGCATCAGTATGGCACCATACGAGGCTTTGTATGGTAGGAGGTGTAGATCACCTATTTGTTGGACAAAGGTCGGGGATAGAGCTTTGCTTGGGCCAGAAATTGTGCAAGACACTTCCGAGAAAATCAGGACTATTTGTCAAAGGCTCAAAACAGTTCAGGACCGACAAAAGAATTATGCAGACGTTCGGAGAAGACTTTTGGAGTATGAGGTTGGTGACCATGTGTTCATCCGTGTTTCTCCGATGAAAGGCCAAGTCAGATTTGGGAAAAATGGCAAGTTGTCGCCCCGTTACATTGGGCCGTTTCAGATTTTAAAGAGGCTTGGTCCAGTTGCCTACAGAGTTGCTTTGCCACCGGGATTCGAGCAAATCCATAATGTGTTTCATGTGTCGATGTTGAGGGGTTACCTTCGAGACCCGTTCCATGTGATTGATCATCACCGGGTCACTATTGATGAAAATATGGAATATGCTGAATGGCCGGAACGAATTGTCGACCGGCAGGTGAAACAATTGAGAAGCAAATCCATCCCAATGGTGAAAGTGGAATGGAAGGAACACTATGGGACAGATGCTACATGGGAAAAAGAGGAGGAAATGCGACTCCGCTATCCACATTTGTTTCCTGACGAAGGTAAATCAAGTTTGGAGGACCAAACTTCCTAAAGTGGGGAAGACTGTGATACCCCTGTTCTGTAATATGCTAATTGGCCCTTAATTTGAGTATGATTATGTGTTTAGCGTGATTTTGTGTGCCATTATGTGAATATATGTGATTTTGAAATTTTATCTGTTCACCGTAAGAATATCTGTTTAAATAATCCGCTTTGGAAATTAAATTGAAGGCCTTATCGGCCACGGAACCCGAAATCGATTGCGCCATTATGATTGGCATAATTTTTAGAGCCTACGGTGAAATTTAATTAGAAATTTATTATGGTCAGATTAAACTGATTAAATTGATAAATTGAGTGCCCAATTATTTTATGTTAAAATAATATGTGAGTGAGGCTATTATGAGCCTTATTGAAACCAATTCCTTCCCTTTACATTGATTTTGGCTGATCAACTGTAAGAAGGAAAGATAAGGGTCGGCTGTTAGAGAGAGAGGGAGATAATTGAGTGATTTGGCTTAAGGTTTGGAAGGCTTGAAGATCAAACCCAAGATTTTGTTAGAGTTTGGGAGATTGAACTCTTAGGTAAGTAAACTCATGGATTTTTGTTTGTAAATTTGTAAATTCAAGTGTGGTTAATGACCAAGAACATGAGTTAACTTGATTATAAGGAAATTGAGTTGTTTGTGTTCAATTGAAAGTCAATGAAGGCATGCATGTATATAATTGTTGTGGAATTGCATAATCTAGCATGTATTAAGTTGAATGTGGAAATGTGAGTGTTGAATCATGCATGCAAACATGTTTTTGTTAAGCTCCATAAGAATGAACACCATTTGCTTTATCTGGGATGGAAATGAGGTCAAGACTAGCATGCATGTTTGAATAATTAAAGATATGGGCCTTGAATGCATGAATGTGTATGATAGAATTGAGCTTGAACTAAATTGAGCCATGCATGTATTTGATTTATGAAATTGGGCTCCATGAAGTTGTGTTTTGGTGTTTATACCATGTTCGTACAAGTATATGTGAAATTAGAGCCATTAAAAGCAAGAAATGATGGTTTGAATATTGAAGGGAGCTCAAGAACTCAATCTGGAAAACCCAGATTTTTGATGTCTGCACGAGCGGGGGAAGTGCCGCTTGAGCAGAAAAATCGTGCTCCCAGCACTTTTTGCAGAGTTGGATGTTCACTCGAGCAGGATGTTTCACGCTTGAGCGGGGAGCTTTTATAGACAGGCCTTCCGCTCGAACGCCCTAACTCACGCTCGAGCGTAATTTTGAGGTAACCAGTACTTTTGCAGGCCTTAAGGGTCCGCTCGAGCGGGAAAGTCCACGCTCGAGCGTGGACCCTGTTTTCTGAAATTTTATTCATGCGTTCTATGTTTCATTTTCCGTTCTCTTTCACTTGTAATCACTCTTAGGCATATGTTAAGCATTGTAAATGAGTTAATGAGATAAAAATAAAGCCTAAAGAGGAATATGTGAATTAAGGAACTGATTGAATTGTTAGTGACCCTTTTGTGTTCATGAAATGTGTAGGGTCAAGCTCCGGGACAAATCCACAAGCCGATCACTGTGAGTAATATCTTAACAAGATATTTGAAACACACTGTTGTCCAATTGTTTACTCATATGTAAGTTCATTAATTTGAATGGTGGATAACGATTGATACGAATGATTGGGCCAAAGGCCGATTGATACGAATGATTGGGCCAAAGGCTGATTGATATAAATGATTGGGCCAAAGGCTGATTGATAAAAATAATTGGGCCAAAGACTGATTGATACGAATGATTGGGTCGAAGGCCGATTGACATGAATGATTGGGCCGAAGGCCGATGGATACAAATGATAGATATAGATGATTGGGCCGAAGGCCGATGGATACGAATGATGGATATAGACGATTGGGCCAAAGGCCGATGGATATAAATGATTGGGCCGAAGGCTGTTTGCTGTACTGTTTCAATGATTACTTATATATCTTCCTCATTTGATATTATTCACTGGGCATTCGCTCATGCTCATTCATGTACATGTAGGTGAGCCAAGGGACGTCCAGAACCAGCCCCGGTGAACTTGTGAGAAATAGTTTAAGTTTTGAGGAGTCAGCCCAAACGTCTCAAGCACGAGACTGTCTTCGCCTTTGACCTTGTTTATAGTTTTGTTATGTTGGCGAATACGTTGGACTACTTTTGTATATAAGACTTGGGTTTGACTGACTTAAATCTGTATGATCCTGTATGTACAGTGTTTTATGTTAGTATATATATTTTGATGTGAGTTATTAACATATAAATGTTTGGGATGTTATGGTGTGCATTTAAGCACGGCTCTATGGACAAAGTTTTTAAATTGCTTCCGATTGGCCCTGTTATGTTGATGTGTATTGATGATTTATTTGGATTGAGGCCGTAGGTAATCACGCGATTATTGGCCGGTTATGGCCTTGGCCCATAGGGGCGGGTTTGGGTCATGACACTGCTGGACTTGCCTGTTAACCACCGCAAGGCTCCTCTACTTCTGAATCTCATCCCAACCTATAGATCAACTTTGCCCGACATCCCCAAAAAGAGCAAGTCTCCTCCTTCTGCTATAACTCCTACAACAGCCTCTTCACCTCGACCAGATCAAGGATCAACCTCTGCTCCAAGCGAACAGCCATCTACTTCAGCGCCTCAATTGATTCCACCCTCTTAGCGCCAACACCGACGTCGAGCGCCAGTTTTTGCACAAGCAGGCAGGACCCGTAGCCGAAGATACCAAAGTGCCGAGGCGTCCTTTTACGATCCAGCCAACCCACTAATAGCTTTACTAGCAATGCGCCTTGGCACTAGAGTTACTGTTGCCATCTTTTCTGACGAAATGGGTCGCAAGAAGGCAGTTGCTGATGACCTTCTGGCCGACATCCCAAACATTGTTGTCGTCCAATCTCTATCTTTCCAATCTCAACCCAAACCAAAACCAAAGAGGCTAAAGAAAGCCCAACCCAAGACAACGGTAACTTAGATTGACACTGAGGACACCTTGCCGATTTCAAAGCTGGCCGAGGGTAAGAAGACCTCCTCCGCCGCCGAGAAGATGCCCGCCGAGGCCGAACCATCTGAATCCAACAAGTCAAAGAGGTCGAGATCGGAGTCTGCCCTAACCTCGGGGTCCTTAAAATCGGATGCCCCCTGGGCCCCTCCAATTACAATCGAGGACAAGCCAGTTAGAGCCGACGACAGCGCGACTGACATCGAAGTCGGTGTTGCCCTCTCTACTACCTTACTCCTCCCAAAAGACCTTGAATACAACGCCGAGGTCAGCGAATATGAAAACATCGCTCTGATGTTGCAGCATTCTGTACAAGCAAGCCCCTAACACTTGGTACTTTTCATCCTCTGTTTTTCCATACTTAGTAAAAATTACTAACTTTTGTTTTATCCATTTCTTCTAGGCGATCCAGCACGCCCACTCCTTCGCGATGTAAGCTTTTGACATCAAGAAGGAGTTGGTCAACAAGACCAAGGAGGCTGCAAGTTTGCTGAAAACTGTGAATAAGGCCGAGGCCAAGATGAAGACACTAATAGATCAGGCTAAGGCAGCCAAACAGGCCCAAGAAAAGGCCAAGGAAAAGGCAGATGCTGCACAAGCCGTTGCCAAGGTTCTTCAAGCCGAAAAGAAGGAGGCCGAAGCAAAAATGGCAGAAGCCCAGGTCGAGCTCCCGGTTGCCTTGGCCACAAAAGAGGCTGAGATCAAAGTGGTGGACGAGAAGGCCTACTCTGAGGGGGCACCCGATGTCCACGAGGACTACAAGAAGCAGGCCAAGAAGGCATGCAACAAGGGTTACTCCCTTGGCTGGATGACTGCTTTGAAAGAACTGGCTGTCCCCGAGGACTCTCCTCTTAAAGATGAAAGCCGACTCATCCTGCTATTTCCCCCTACTCCAAGCCAATCCGAGGACGAGGCTAAGTCCGAGGAGGAAGCTGAGGCCGAGAAGACGGAAGAAGCTGCTGGGGCCAAGTCCCCAACTTTGAATGAGCAAGTCTTGGACTTGACTCAAGATGAGGAGGATGAAGTCTCCAAAGGTGCCTCATCCCAAAAGACAACTTCCGAGGTGCCAATCGCCGAGAAGAGCATTGACCAGACTCTACAAAAGATCGACGCCAAGCTCGAGGCTGAGAAGGCTATCGAGAAGTCTTCCCAACTGTCTTCTGCGACCGAGACCCAGCCTGCCGAGTAGTTTTGTTATAATTTTTTCTTTGTTTCTTGTACCTTGTACTTTTTCTCACTTTTGAAACAATGTTAGCTTTAATTTGGCCGACATGCCACTTTTGTAATCTAAACAATTATCCTTCAATGTCTGGCCGAAGTGCCTTCTTTCCTTATCTGAATGGAAGTCTTCTTTTTTGACTAAGTTTTTGAATGCTTTTCTTTTCTTTACTGTCTTGTATGATTCCATACTTAAAATATTCTGCATGTCTTCAAAGTACACCTTAACTGTGCAATTTCCTCGGGGTACAATACTTCGGGTATAACTGTTAACTGTTTATCTCGACCACGGCTTAATACTTGAAAACATTTGTAAAAATATTTTCATACATAAAAGTTTATCAAGACTTTTGTCTTCCATTATTTTCCAAGTCTTGACAACATCGTAATCCCGACAAGTACGTAGATATTTCTTTCAACATAATCTTGGCTTAACTTCAACTTGTAAATTTTTCTTAAAATTTCAACAAGTGTTAAACCAACCTTCCTTTAACATAACCTCGGCTTAACTTCAACTTGTAAATTTTTCTTTAAAATTTCAACAAGTGTTAAACCAACCTTAGCTTGTAGATTCCAACTCCTAAGCATCATTCTCCAGCCCTCTGCCCCTAATGTGAACTTAAGTTCCACTTGAGTTCTCATTAATCATGTGGCTTTGACCTCATCGCCGAGGTCAAATTCAAACAAAGACTGGCCGAGGTTACCAACCTTGGTCTCTTTGTTAATCTAATCGACATGTACTTAGTTTCAATATGTGTCTGACTTTGTCGATATGGCAAGTCTAAGTTATTCGTCATGTTTCAATCAGAAACATCGCTAACTTAGTTCAACTCTATTATATGCAAGTATAATTCAACTCTGCCATATAATAAGTCTAAGTTATTCGTCATGTTCCAATTAGAAACATCGCCAACTTAGTTTAACTCTATTATATGCAACTAGAAACTCTACCATATAATAAGTCTAAGTTATTCGTCATGTTTCAATCAGAAATATCGCCAACATAGTTCAACTCTATTATATGCAAGTAGAAACTCTGTCATATAATAAGTCTAAGTTATTTGTCATGTTTTAATCAGAAACATCGCCAACTTAGTTCAACTATATTATATGCAAGTAGAAAACTCTACCATATAATAAGTCTAAGTTATTCGTCATGTTTCAATCAGAAACATCACCAACTTAGTTCAACTCTATTATATGCAAGTAAAAAACTCTGTCATATAATAAGTCTAAGTTATTCGTCATGTTTCAATCAGAAACATCGCCAAGTGACTGGTTAGTTATTCTACACAAGTTTTGAAATAAAAAATTGAGCTAAAAATTTTATTAATTACTTCGGCTAATAACAGAAAAACTTAAAAGGAAATCCTAGTGATAGAAAAACTTCAGGTTGCAAGTATTCTAAAGTCTTGGCAACTCTTTGCCTTCACTATCTTCAAGCCAATATGCACCATTGCCCAAGATCAAGATGATTCTATAAGGTCCCTCCCAATTTGGCCCAAACTTGTCCTCTCTGGGATCCTTCTTGTTGCCGACGACCTTTCTTAGGACGAGGTCCGCAACTTGGAACTCTCATGGGTTAACCTTCTTATTATAAGACCTGGCAAGCTGCTGCTGGTATGCCCCCAGTTGAATTGTGGCTTTCTCTCTTCTTTCCTCTAGCAGATCCAGATCTCAGGCCAAGAATGCCTCATTGGTCCCATTTTCTACTCCCTGGGTTCTGATCCCTGGGATGCCGACCTCCAGTGGAATAACTGCTTTTGTGCCATAAACCATAGCAAATGGGGACTCCCCAGTTGATTTTCTCGGCGTAGTCCGATATGCCCAGAGTACACTGGGCAACTCATCCACCCACTTTCCCTTTGTTGCTTCCAGCCTCTTCTTGATCCTATCCAAGATGACCTTATTGGATGCTTCTGTTTGATCATTGCTTTGAGGGAAGCTTGGAGTAAAGTAATAATTCTTGATCTTGTAGTTTGCACAGAAGCTCTTGATTAGCTTACTGTCAAACTATGTACCATTATTTGCTATTATTGCTCTTGGGATCCCAAATCTGGTGATGATATTCTTCCATATGAAGTTCTTTACATCAATGTCCCGGATCTTTGCAAGGGGTTCAGCTTCAACCCACTTGGTGAAGTAATCTGTTGCCACTAGTAGGAACTTCCTTTGTCCAGTCGCTTGAGGCAGTTGTCCAACAAGGTCCATGCCTCATTGGGCAAATGGCCAAGGGCTGGACACTGGGTTCAAAATCTGCTACTGGTTGGTGTATCAAAGGTGCAAACCTCTGACACTTTTCACATTTTCTGACATAGGCTTCAGCATCTTTCTGCATATAGGGTCACCAGTACCCTTGAGTAATGGCCCTATGAGCAAGTGACTTGCCCTCAGTGTGGCTTTCACATACTTCTTTATGTATCTCATACAAGAAGTCTTCAATTTGTGAAGGATGCACACACCTTAAAAGGGGTCTAGTAAAAGCTCTTTTGTAGAGATGTCCATCTACTGTTAGACTGAATCTTGCCGACTTCAATCTGATCTTGTGTGCTTCTTTATGATCATCCGATAGTTTTCCCTCTTTAAGGAATAATATTACTGCATCCATCCAACTTGGTCCCATATCCACACACATTACTTCATGCTCTGTGTTCAGTGGTTCTACACTTGGACCTGACAAGTATTCAATCATTATTATCCTTGCCTCTCCTGGTTTCATTGCACTAGCCAGGTTGGCCAAGGCATCGGCATGGCTGTTGTCATCTCGGCCGACTTGCTGTAGTCGGCAATTTTGAAACAATGCCATCAGTCTGCCCTTCTCCTTTATATAGGCCACCATCTTTTCTTCTCAGGCCGCGTATTCACCTGTTGCTTGGTTGACGATACGTTGGAAGTCACAGAAGACCATCACCTCGTCGACTTCCATTGCTGCTGCCAACTTCAACCCTACGATCAGGGCTTCATACTCTGCCTCGTTGTTTGAGGCCTTAAACCCCAAATGAATGGATTGCTCAAGCATCTCTCCATCCGGTGATACTAGCACTACTCATAGCCCCGCTCTTTGTCGGTTTGAACTTCCGTCGACAAACAGGTGGAAGAAGTCACCGACGTAAATACTACAGGGCCTGAGTTTCTCCTCTTTCCTTTGTTTGGCTAAGCCCGACTGGGTTTCTCCTTGTTCTCCTGGACCTCGGCTCAACAAAGCCCGATGTATGATGGCACTTGGTGTGAACTCGGCTATGAAGTCGGCCAACACTTGGCCTTTGATTGCTGTTTTGGGTCTGAATTCCAGGTCATATTGGCCCAACACCACTGCTCATCTGGCTATTCTTCCTGTCAAATCTCCTTGCTACAACAGGGACTTCAAGGAATGCTCAGTTAACACCATAATTTTTTGGGCTTGAAAGTAATGATTCAACTTCTTGGAAGCCATTACTAAAGCTAGTGTTAGCTTCTCCAAGGGTAGGTATTTGGTCTTTGCATCAACTAGGGTTTTACTCACGTAAGTAAATTGCCTTTTGCTCTCCCTTTTCTTCTTTGATTACCACTACACTTACTGCATGCTCTAAAATTGCCAAGTATAAGAACAACTCCTCTCTAGGTATTGGATTTGAGAGAACTGGAGCTGTGGTCAAATACTTCTTCAAGTTGGCCAAGGCAACTTCGCACTCTTCTGTCCATAAGAAGTCTGTGGCTTTCTTCACTAAGCTGAAGAAAGGTTACATTTGTCAGAACTTCTGCTGATGAATCTGTTTAGGGCTGCAGCCCTTCCAGTCAGCATCTACACTTGTTTTGCCGACGTTGGACTCTTCAATTCTAAGATGGCCTTAATCTGATTCGGGCTAGCCTCAATGCCCCTTCTGGTAACCAAATATCCTAAGAACTTACCAGACCCAACTCCAAATGCGCACTTCGATGCATTGAATTGGAGCCGATATGTTCTAAAGATGTCAAAAACTGCCTTTAAGCCTTCCAGATGATCCTCAGGTTCCTTGGTCTTTACGACCACGTCATCTATGTATACCTCCACTGTTCTGGCTATTAGATGCCTGAACATCTTGGTCACCAATCTCTGGTAAGTTGCTCCTGAATTTTTCAACCCAAAAGGCATCACTCTGTAGCAATACAACCATTTTGAGGTGATAAATGCAGTCTTCTCCTCATTTGGAGGGTACATAGCTATCTGATTGTACCCTCTGCAAGCGTCCAGGAAGCTCATCCTTCCATGCCCTGAAGTGGCATCCACCAATTGGTCGATCTTGGGTAGTGGGAAACTGTCTTTGGGACAAGTCTTGTTCAGGCTGGTGAAGTCCACACAGACCCTCCACTTCTCATTTTTTTCTTCACAACCACCGTGTTTGATAACCATATCGGGTAATTTACCTCTCGAATGGCCCTAGCCTTCACAAGTTTATCCACTTCCTCTTTTACTGCCTCGACATGCATCAATGTCGGCCTTCTTGCTCGCTGGATGACAGGTTTAGCTGACCTGTCCACATTCAGTCTATGGCAAGTGACCTCGGGGTCAATGACAAGCATCTCGTACGGCGTCTAGGCAAACACCTCAATGTTTGCTCTCAACAACGCCTCTAGCTCTTTTTCCTCTTCCTCGGCCAAGCCCTAGCCAAGAAGGAAGAAGCGCTCTTCATCCCCTTGCTGGACAAGGATTTTCTTCAGGGCTTCCTCACTCTTCTCGGCTGGCTCTTTGCCGACGTCATCTAGGACTTCCATGTCCTCATCTTCAATCTCTGTGGCTGCTGTTTCTCGTATGTTGCAGGTGGATTTCATTGCTGCCATTGAGCAATTCTTTGCCTGCACTTGATCCTCTCTGACCTCCTCAATTCCATGCTCTGTTGGGAATCGCAACAGCTGGTGCAATGTTGAGGGAACAGCCCCCATTGCATGCAGCCATGGCCTTCCCAAGATAGCATTATAAGGGGAGGGAGTGTCAATTACTGTGAACTCAGTTTTTATCTTCTTGGTGCCAGCTTGTACCTCTAAACTAACTGCTCCCAGGGGCCATGTCGGCATTCCATTGAACCCAACCATTGAACCATTGGATTGTTCTAGATCATCTTGGTAAAGGCCAAGCTCCTTGTAACACCTGACATACATGATGTCACAAAAGCTGCCTTGGTCAATTAAGATGCGTTTCACTTGACATTCTCTAATCTGGAGGGATATTACCAAGGCATCGTTATGTGGATGTTGCACCATCTCTAGGTCGTCTTCAGTAAATGACACTACTAGTCCCTAGCACTCGTCTGCCCTAGGTCTTTTTTGCCGGACCTGGTACACATGCTGCAAGTGTTTTACCTTCTGAGTCTCCCCACGTATTTCGTTCTCATTGACCTTCGAGTGAATCACATTGATCACCCGAGGCCCGCCTGCCTACGGTTGTGGTGCTGGAGAAGACGGTGCTGCCGGTGCCTGAGGTAGTCTTGCTTGCTCTTCCCTTGTCTTGGCCTTGTCTACAAGGTCCCTTAAATGACCTTGTCTTACTAGGTCTTCCAGATGTGCCTTCAGGGCTCTACACCCCTGAGTCAGATGCCCATCTTCATTGTGGTAGGCACAATTCTTGCCAAGGTTTCTTCTCATAAACTCACTCGGAATCCTTGTTGGTGCTCTGTAATAGGGTTGATTTTGGATTTTCTCCAAGACTTTGTAAACCGGGATTCAAAATACGGTTGTGACTGCCTATGCAGCCCTTAATCCTGTCTCTTGCTTGTTGTACCCACCATTACCTCGGCCTCGCTTCGGCGAGCCATTTCTCTTCTCTTGTTTTGACGCCTTTGTCCCCGGCGTATCCTCTTCGGCTCTGGCATACTTCTCTATCCTAGCCATTAGTTCTTCCATACTTTTTGGCAAAGTCTTTGCCAATGATTTTCGAAGTAGGCAATCATCTTTTAGGCCATTCTTAAAAGACACGACCGCTACCTCTTGGTTACATCCTAGTATCCGGTTGAATACCTCATAATACCTTTTGGCATAAGCCCTGAGGCTTTCATCTTCGGCTATCCTTAAGGCCATCAGGGAGTCCACCCTCAACGGCTGTAGCTTGTTTGTCACAAACCTAGCCACGAACATCTCGGCTAGGCCTTTCCAGGTTTTCACAGTTCCTTTCGGCAGCTTGTGAAACCAATCCAATGCAATTTCCCCAAAGGACGAGGGGGACACCTTGTAAAGCATCGGCTCGTTCCCGGTGTATAGTGCCATCGAGTTTAGGTACAAGCCGACGTGAAAGTTGGGGTCCGACTTATCGTCGTATATCTGGAATCTTGGCATACTGAAACTTTTCGGGGCCTCAAATTTGTCCAACTCTACCGAGAACGGCGTTCTCGGCTTAACCGATGAAGTTACCTTGGCATCTTGTTGTTTCCTCTGGAGGTAATCCCTCAGATCCTCCTTGGTTTGTCCAGGAGCTCGACTATCTCTGGATTTCAACCTTTTCGGCACGCTACTTCTGGTGTCATTGTGAGTCCTCTTGGACCTCTCTCCATTAGTTGCGTCGAAACACAGTTTCTTTGCCTGAACATCCTGATGTTCTTTGGTGCAGGCTTCTTTGGTTCGACGTGTCTTATGGGATTCTCTCATTGTTGATTCTTCATGCGCGACCTCCCACGAAGGCTGATGAGAATGTCCCTTAATCCTGTTGTGCTGGGGGGCTACAGGGACTGCTTTCTGCCCTCCTTTCTGAGTATTATTCTTGGCTACTGGAATCGGCGTGTCTTTTAATGGGAATGGTGGCTGCATGACGTTGTTCTGCATCATGAAATTGACAACCGTTTGTAGGTCTGCCAATTTGTTCGCCATTCCCTTCATTTCTTCGTCCCGCCGCAGGCATCTATCTTTCCATACCTGGAGGTTGTCCTCGTTATAATACCTGCTTCAGTCTGATTTCTTTGGTACGTCGTCTTCCTTGGCGATGTCTTTCTCTCTGGGATTCTGATCCCGAATTTCTTCGTTGCAATTATTTTCCTCGACGTCAAGGTCAACATGTTTACCACTCCCAGTAGGGATGTCGTCCCCAACCTTTTCTTTTCATCTGTCGTTGGCCATTTATTCTTTTTTCTTTTCCACAGACGGCGCCAAATTGTGTGTGTTGTTTTCTGACCACACTGCCAAACAAGTACTCAGTTGGAGAATACCGACAGAATAGATCACGCCCGAACGACCTGTTACAGAAATAAAAAGACTCCAACAGTGGTTCGTCTACCTGGGGGCACTCCGACGATCAAGTCAGTTATCTCTCAAAGATAGCAAAAGTGCTTAACTCACTATTTAGAATACAAAAAGCGTACCTTAGACCCATGAGGGTGCCTTACTTTTATAACCAACACTAACCTGATCCCTGTAGAAGCCTAGCTTCAATGGACTCTGGCTCAATACCTATCCAAGACTCTTAAATAGATAAAGATAAACTCCCTAAGAGCTTTATCCTTATCCAAGCTGAAGTCTTCCCTTATTCTAGGACTCTTATAACTTATCCGCTTATCTCGGATTCCGGTATCTCCGCAGATAATATCAGCCTAGCCGAGATTACCTCGGTGTCAAGTCAAGGACACGTGGCACCTCAACTGGCATTTCGGTGCCACTTTGGCCATTGTTGCTATCCAAAAAATATGTCCCCACAATATATATATATATATACATATACCAAATCTCTATTCCTCTCTCTCTCTCTTCCGTCTCTGTATTCTCTATATATATCTATATAACTGTGAATTTTAGTCTACACTGCAAATCTTTGATTAGCGCTCTCTCTCTCTCTCTCTCTCTCTCTCTCTATATAAGAAGGATTGATGTTTGTGGTGGTGTTTTGAGAAGAATCGGCTAAAAGATTAGTCCAACACGTGGTTTGTGCTTGGAAACGTAAGAAACTAGGTATGGCAGTAGATGATATCTCTACTATCTGCCTCTTCTTCTATAATTCGACATCATCAAGCTTCCATAGTTGTCTGTGTGTATATTTTTTCTTGGCTCTAGTGTATTTAAAAATGAATATATAGTTGAATGACAAATATATTGGTGACCATGTCTTTGTTTTCTGCACGGACAATATATATATATATATATTTGTAAGACACATATTTGCATCACTTGTTGAATTACTTCCGTTATAGGGGGAAGAATTAAAGGGTTGACAATAAACTATTCCATTTTTTTCTTCTCTCTCTTCTTTGTATAATACATAGAGAAATTTTTTCAAATAATAGAAATTTTGAAAACACAGAGAAAATCAAAAAAATTTCTCTAAGTTAGGCGAAATTTCTTTGAATTTCTCTGAGTTAGGATAAAATTTCTCTAAATCGGGCGAAATTTCTCTGATTTTGGGCCAAAATTTGTATTGATTTTCTCTAGCATCTGAATTTTTCCTGACTCATCAAATTATGTTGGTTGTTTGATTTTCACTGGTTAGTTGTATCCCTGTGTGTAATTTTCCTCTTGAAATGAATTTTTTTTGGTATCACAATTTTTCTAAACACATTGAATTCACTTTACTCTACGTGCCTTGCTAGATTTTCTATGGCTAGTTGTCTCTTTGATTTTCTATCATATTTTCTTTGACATTTTAATTTTCTCTGACCACATTAAACTCCCACTAATTTGTGTTGTTTATTTGACTTTCACTGGTTAGTTGTTCCTTGAGCTGAATTTTCTTTGATATTTGAATTTTTCCTGAAAACATTAAACTCTCACTAATTTAGGTTACTTGTTTGCTTTTACTGATTAGTTGGCTCCTTGTGTGTAATTTTTCCTTTGACATTAATTTTATTTGACACTAAGATATCCCCTTTAGATTAATTTTCTTTGAACACATTGAATTCTCTTTCTCTCTGTGCCTTACTTGATTTTCTCTGACTAGTTGTCTCTTTGATTGTCTCTCGAATTTTCTTTGACATTTGAATTTTTCCTGCCTACATTAAGCACCTACTAATTTATGTTGCTTGTTTGATTTTCATTAGATTTCTAACTTCGATTTTTTTTTTTTTTTTTTTTTTTTTTTTTGATCTTTTAGGATGTGTAGTGTTTGCTATTTTTTAAATTGCAATTAAATTTTGTATTTTAAGTTTTTTGTTGAACTTAGCATGGTATTTTCTTGTAAAAATTATAAAAAAAATTGATTTGTAAGTAGCTCAATTTTCTTTATAATTTTCTTTGATTTGTTCAAAATACAAATAAAGTTGTAAGCAAATCAAACAAAATGGTCAAAAAAGAAATTTGTGAACAAACTAGACAAATTTCTCTGTGTTTCAAAATTTCTCTGAATTAAAATTTCTCTGTAAAAATTTAAGAGACCCCAACTACTATAAAAATATTTCATATCTTTTATATTATAAAATCTTAATATGACGGGACCATAAAAAAAAAATTCTCATTCTGAAAACTCAACTCAAACAACTGTAAAAAGAAAAATTAAAAACAAACAAATAAAAAATAGAATCAAGCATATAATAACACCAAATAATTCTTGAACCCAAATTTGTTAGCACGCTGCTGAGAAATCTGAACCTCAACCCATCAAAAAGCAAACGAGAGGGACTAAAAGAGAGGCATTCCAAGATAAATTAACTCAACTTTCCCACCTCTACCAATGCAAGATTGTCTTAGCAACCAAACACCGGCGACACCCAATTTCCAACTCCTAAAACAGCAAAACTATTTTTGGCATTTCCTAGATTTCAACTGCATCCAACAAACTAAAATCTCACACATTCACCATCAGAAAGGGTACTATAATTTTACAATAATATCATATTAAGTTCCATATAGCGGACATCGTTCACAAGGCATCCAAAAAAGGAGAGGACTTGAAAGGGGAAAAAAATAAAAACCTACAGATGCTTGCACCGGGAGAAATTATCCAATGAACCCGTCCAGCATGTCCCCCAAAACTATCTAGGCTAGACTTAAACTAAGTAACTACATATATGGTTAGTGTGAAGATGCATTCCATTACCCAAATAAGCTGCCGTAATTGGATGGAGGCGGTATTATATGTAGATGCGACCACATCATCTGGGGATAGTAGTATGATCTTTGATCATAATCATAAGCTTCTTTGGCGTCGTTGGCTTAGGAGTTTGGCAATCAAGGGTGGTGGTCGGAAGAGCAAGAGGATACCTCTCGATATTTCCGCATACATTGTTCTCCGCCAAAACCGACACACCTGTCCAACACTAGGGGCGGGGAGCGGGAGCGAGGAGGTGAGCGCGAGGTAGCACGGTACACGAAACCCGTGAAATCCTTCATTTGCTCATGGCTTCGTGTTCTGAGGGTTTAGCAGATTCCGTGGACCTCTTCCTATCAAGTGATGGCCTATCTAGTGGCGACCCTTTTACGAAGTGGAGCGAGTGGGTAGTCGATCTCAAGATTGTATTGTTCAACGAACCGATAATGGCCCTAAGTCTTTGCGAGTTCTTGAGCATTACGCATAGGAAGTCGATAAAGTGTGTTACAAAACATAAGTATCGAGAAGCTTTAACTAGGGCACATGAAGTACCCGGCACCTTCCGAAGCTACCGGGCTTTCCTTGTGAGTTCCTCAAATCCTTGAGATATGTCTTGAGAGGGCACGGAGGGAAGCTTTCGATGGTGAAAGGCATGGATAAAATGCAGCATCGATTTGGTTCCCACAGTTGACCAATGCTTGGATAACAACTGCAAAAAAACAGGATCAGGATGAGAAAATTCCAAATCCAATTAGAGGTATACACCTTTCAAATTGTGACAATGGCAATAGATTTTTGCAACTCATGTTTGCCCAACAAATAAATATACTACAAAACCTAACAGATCGGTTGATGGGCACCCTTGAGGAAAAAGATGGTCAAGTCTCCTGAGTTAGGAACCCATCAGTCGATCAATTCAAAGGAAACCAACACGGTATTTTGTGTGTTAATCCAAGAGAACGGCAGAGCTCGGATGCCGCCTCGGTGAGCAAGCTGCAAGGACAAGTTTGCGAGTTCGTCTTCGTCAAACTCGGAGAATCCTAAAAGTAGCAAGGGCTGCAAGAATGCCTCGACTTCCAATGATTTCCATTGGCGTTGATGCCCATACCACCAACTTAGGCTTCCACTCGTCAAGAATGGCCTTGGATTCTCGCTTAATTTCGAGGTTCAAAAGGTGATCGGCTGGTCCCTTGCCATTAAAGCGACCATGGCTTCCATAGACATCGAGACAAGATCAACGCATGCCCCGATGGGCGGCGTCCTTTTATCCCCTTCTTGGGTAGTGTCATCGGGAGGGTAGAACCCCTCCGGTGAAGCGAAATTAAATGACTGGTTGATTGCACTTTCAAGTCGACAGAAGTTCCGCACAAATGGCGGGCATGTTTTTTGGTTCAACATCGTGTAATTGAGCGTTTTGCATCCATCTCCTCGCAAAAATTGTGTCGACTGGACAAGGCTTAACCTCGCCCGACCCAGTTTTCAATTTTCACTGTTCAATTTGGGGAATTCTCCTCCGAGGCATCAAGGATTGCATTTGTATCACCAAGAGAGCTACTTACCTTAGTTTCTTTGTTGTCCCCACCATCAACTGGCTCCAAAGGTTACGGCATGTGATTGGCCCATGCCTCTGCAATGGCAAAGACAACGGGCGTCTTTAGCTCTGAATACGATCCAACAAATCTTGCTCTTTAGCAAAGACACCCTCTCTGTCAGCAAGCATTGTGCAAGTCTTGGATTCTTTTTCTTTAAACTCCTTCTCCCTAACTTCAAATTCTTCAATTTTTTTCTTCATGACCGACTCAAGATGGGAAAAGTATTCTTCAATTTCCAACCACCGAACATTATCCTCGGCAGCACCTTTGTGAGCTTCCAGTTCAATGAATGCCTTGCCAAGCTGTTCCATGAGAGAAGTTGCAGACATTCCCGCAAGTTGATCCTTTTCCACCATGACTATGCAAATGGTTGGAGAGCTGCACAAAAGATTCTACACAAATGCATTGACACAGAGAGAGAGAGAGAGAGAGAGAGAGAGCAGCAAGAGAAGAGGGGGGAGGGGGGGCACATGCACAAAATATCTGTTATGGAAAATTATTCCCAAAAAACCAAGCCTTAAACATACAAATGCTAAGAAAATCCAAAAAAAAAAAAGATGTAAAAGAATTATTCCCAAAATTAATGAGTTACAAAAATAAAGGTAAAAATTAACTCTTAAGTTCTAAATAATTGGCTAAACTTTGGTTCCTAAAATACATAAGCATTCTTCCATCACAATCCCCATCATATATATTTACAGTAATGATTCAGACCCCCACAAAACATCACCCCCACAACCCCCACTCACTTGTGATTGGTCCAAGTAACAAAGAGAAAGGAAAAAAAAGAACAATACAAACACATCATTGGTCCACATCACTGTGGGGGTGGTGGGGGTCTCCCCAAAAGAGGGTCCCAAACATTTTCCATATATTTAAGCCATCCATGCTTTAAAACTACACCCTTTTTACCCTAAATTGCTTCATATCATATTATATTTTCAATAAACAAATCCCATGTCACCCAAAGTTCTAAAAGATCATAATCAGCAAAATTATCAAATAAAACTCTAAATAATATAAGAGGAAGACCAGAGTAGGCAAACCAAATGGGACTTTAGTGAACTGCATCGAAGGGCAGAGCATCAACTTAAATAATTCTGCTTAGCATTCCAAGAGTGACATTGGCTTCCTACTTATGCCATCAAAATCGGTTATTCAAGATGACTATTCAATTTTCAACCGCTCCTAATATCATCACACTTTGCTACCAAAGGAATCACCAAGAACACCAACTGCTGCGGTCTTGTGACATATTACCTCACAACAAACACCATGCTAAAAATGGCATCAGCCGCTACCAACATCAAAGTCACTGTTCATAACCAACCACAATAATCGAATAAAATCCACTCCACTAACATCTATTATACAGCCATTGCCTCCAAAACCACAGCTCACCACCACAGCCAGCCCTATTACTACTCTATCAATGCTTTTTCATCACCACACCATTGCAATTTTCTAGTGTTGTAACGCCCTCAAAATAATGACAATAAACCCATCAATCGAACATGCATCAACATGATAAAAGTCCACCTTCTTCTATTTAACTGAACTGTTCTGTACAAAAGTATTACATGTAAACAATAAAAGCGGGTGCCTTAAGGCTTACAACTTTCCAAGTTAACACTTGGTTACAATCAAGAGAGCTCTAGCTCAATACACGTAAAGCCCTTGGCTTGAAGTTACATGCAACACATCAAAAGTAAATAGAAGTCAAAAAGTCCATCCGCCACTAGCCTCCCAAGCTAAGTCCTTGGAGGTGGCATGCTGCCTGTACCTGAAAATGATGTTCCCATATAGGGTGAGCCACAGCCCAGTAGAAATATACTAAACCAGTTATGAATAATGACTAAAAGATTAACAGTTGATAGATGGTCAACACTTTTACACTCTTTCATAACACATTACAAATTCCAAGACCTTCAAGTCTATATTCAATTCACTCTCCATTTTCATTAAATTCTCAATTTATAACTCATGGCTCAGAACCTGGCCACACAACTCATATGAGACAATAACTCATATTAACCACTTATGACTTCATCACTTCCACAGATATGCATACTAGCTATATCACATTCCCAAGACAAGCATACGAGCTCTATCTACAGAGTCCATCCCCTATCTTCTCCCAAACAACATCCGGTTTAGAGGTACATCCCCTATCTTCCCCTAAATCGCGGAGTACATCCCCTATCTTCTCCAACACAACACAATGCATATAAACAGCAAGTATACACATCACAAATCAATACATAAAGTTAATGTATTCTTCAACTGTCATACTCAATGACACATTTCAATGATTGGTTTTAATTTACCTAATCATCATGCACTGTCTACAACAATCAAGACTATCCTCCACCGATAGCCCAAAGCAGATATTTCTAAACAGAAAATAAATGCGCAATGGATATATAATCAACATCTCAATTCCACAATTAATTATCCCAATTAATTAAACAATATAATTATAGCATTTTCCATAATTAACATTCAACCCCTAAGGTTCCATTTTCATCAATGATTCCACATTAATCTCATTTCTATGTACCAACCGTACATATAGGTTTATTTAAAACAAATCCCCAAACTTTTATAAAATTGCACAAAAGCCCTAAACTTTTATAAAATTGCACAAAAGCCCCAAACTTTATAAAATTACACAACTATCCCCAACATATCAAAATGTCAAAATTCAAAGACAGAATCCATAAAGAGGAGTAGGATATCCCTACCTCAAAGTTTAAGCCCAAAAGGAGATGAAGACCCAAAGATCAAAATGCTCCAAACACCGACTTTTTCAGATTAGATCGAAGCCCAAGCGACCTCTACCTTTTTAACAAAGCAAGAAGGGTAGGAAATGATCCTAGATAGATCAATCCTTAGAGAGAATATAAAGTTAGAGAGAAGCTCTCGGATCTTGAAGATTAGATCAAAAGTTTATAAAAAATCTAACTTAAAATTCATTGTCGATATAAACAGGCTTCGCTCGGCGAAGACTTGGTCGCTCGGCGACGGATACCTGAAAATCGTAGCTCGAGCCAAGAAGGTCTCGCCGAGCCAACATCCTAAGCTCGCTCGGCGAAGAAAAGCTTCGCTTCGAGCCAGAGCTCGACCGCCAGTCTGCAACTAGACGCGACGCTCGGCGAAGCGAACCGCTTCGCTTCGAGCGAAATCATGGTGTTCAGTCGATGCAGACGCGATACTCGCTCGTGCGAAGCCGCTCTGGCTCGACCCACCAGACACAAAACTCAACTCTCGCCGGCGACCAACTCTCGCCGAGCGAAGGACAAAATTTCAGGCAAAGAACCCTAGGCCCCCAAACACAACCAACCTGAAACAAACCTGCCCAACACATCCTATAACTCAAATACAATATATGAAAGGACGTAAACAGGACAACAATCCACTACCAACATCCACGGACACATGTCCGAATCACTATACAACAAGGGGTAAACCCGGGATCGCTATAACCTCCCCCCCTTAAAGAATTTCGTCCCCGAAATTAAAGACAAGTTTTGAAAAGCAAGTCTTTTTCTCCATTTTAAACAATGTTACATTATGACAACCAATAATTCGACCCACTACCGGTCATCCATCTCTTATTAGGAGGCATTTCACAATATATTTTTAAAGTGCATCTATAACATGCATTTCTTGTTCCACTTTCCAACCATTCTCAATATACATGGTTTCACAAATCATATCATAACAAAATTTCATGATACATCTCCAATTCTATAATATAGCCAACACATGCAACATTATAATCAATTCTCACATTAAGGCAAGTTTTACACCACTTCCTTAAATCAAAACATATACCATGTTTTACAACTTAAGACACATACAATGTTCTCAAAGTTCAACAAAATTACAAGTCCTCATTACATGACTACAAATCAACAAACAAGTCTGGATATTTCTCGCGGACTTCCAACTCACGTTCCCAAGTGGCTTCCTCCACTCCGTGATGCTTCCACAAAACCTTAACCAAAGGAATGGTCTTGCCACGCAAGACTTGATCCCGCCTATCCAAGACCCGAACCGGTCTCTCCTCATACGAGGCATCCTCATCTACCTCTAAATCGGTCCAATCCAACACGTGTGATGGATCTGGCTCATACTTCCGAAGCATACTCACATGAAACACGTCATGAACTCCGGACAATTGTGGCGGCAAAGCTAAACGGTAAGCAACCTCGCCAATCCTCTCAAGGATCTCAAAAGGACCAATAAACCGAGGGGATAACTTTCCTCTCTTCCCAAACCTCATCAATCCCCGCCTAGGTGATATCTTCAAAAAGACATGATCACCTATCTCAAACACCAACGGTCTCCTCCTACGGTCAGCATAAGATTTCTGACGACTCTGGGCTGTAACAAGCCTCCTACGGATAAGCTCAACTTTTTCCGTCGTCTCCCTAACCAATTCCGGACCCAACAAAGGTGTATCACCCACCTCGGCCCAACAAACCGGAGACCTACAAGGTCGGCCATACAAGGCCTCAAACGGTGCCATACCGATGCTAGACTGATAACTGTTGTTGTAGGCAAACTCCACCAATGGTAAGTGCCTCTCCCACGTCCCACTAAAGTCAAGGACACAACCCCGAAGCATATCCTCAAGGATCTGAATAGTACGCTCGGACTGCCCGTCAGTCTGAGGGTGATAAGCTGTACTAAAGGTCAACTTAGTGCCCAAAGCATGCTGCAAACTCTGCCACAACCTAGCAGTAAAACGAGGATCTCTATCTGAGACGATCGTCACTGGGACCCCGTGCAATCTCACTATGTCCCGGATATACAAGTCGGCAAGATGATCTACCGAATCTCTCACGCGCATAGGAATGAAGTGCGCCGACTTAGTCAACCGGTCTACAACCACCCAAATAGCATCACTACCCCGCTGAGTCCTCGGAAGACCTACAACAAAGTCCATAGTGACATGCTCCCACTTCCACTCGGCAATAGGCAAGGGTTGCAACAAACCCATTGCCTCGATGCTCGGCCTTCACTTGGCGACAAGTAAGGCACTTAGAACCAAGATCGCCACATCTCTCTTCATGCCTTGCCACCAAAAGCTGGCGACTCAAATCTCGATACATCTTAGTACCTCCGGATGCACCGAAGGCGCGAATAATGAAACTCTCGAGTACCTCCTCTCGGCAAGACTCGGTACACAAACAAGCGGTCTCGGTATCTCACGCCAAGTCGGGATACACCGTCAAACCCTTCTCAACTTTCCCCTGGAGATCCTCTCTCGAGGGATTCTACCTCAAGGTCACCTCTCGTGCCTCTAACACTCGAGTCACAAGTGTAGGTCGCAAGAACAAGAAAACAAGGCCGCAGCCTCAACGGATTCGCCTGAAGCAAATCAAACTCGCCAAGTGCCCCAACATCTCCCACTCTCGGATGGCTACACAAGCTACATCACTAATGGATTTCCTACTAAGAGCATCGCCACAACATTGGCCTTCCTCGGTGATAATGCAACTCGAAGTCGTAATCCTCAATGAACTCCATCCACCTCCTCCGCCTCAAGTTCAAGTCTTTCAGGAAAACAGATACTTCAGACTCTTGTGATCCGAGAACACCTCAATTTCTCACCATAAAGGTAGTGCCTCCATTTTCAAGGCAAAGATCACACCGCTAACTCTAGGTCATGTGTAGGGTAATTCTTCTCGTGCATTTTTAATCGACGTGAGCCATAAGCTACCACTTTCCTCCTGCATCAACACACAACCCAAACCCTCTCGTGAGGCATCACAATAGACCGCATAACCCAACCTCTCCTAATAATCAAGACTGAGCGGTGGTCAATCTAACTTTCAACTCTCAAACGACTTTTCACAAGTCTCACTCCATACAAATTTGACTTCTTTCCGAGTCAACCTAGTCAACGGCGAAGCTAACTCGAGAAATCTTTCACGAACCGACGTAATACCCACCAATCCTAAAATCATGGATCTCAAACACACTCTTAGGGTCAGGCCCAATCTTGCACCGCCTCGGTCTTGATGTATCAACTGACACCCCTTTCCCGGATACCACATGGCCTAAGAACTTGACTTCCTTTAGCCAGAACTCGCACTTCCCAAACTTGGCATACAGCCTATGGACTCTAAGCAATTCAAGCACCACTCTCAAGTGTTCCTCGTGCTCTTTCTCTGAGGGTGAATAGATAAGAATGTCGTCCACAAAACGACCACAAACGATCCAAGAATTCCGGAAAATCCGGTTCATCAAGTCCATAAAGATCGTTGGGTGCATTGGTGAGCCCAAATGGCATCACCAGAACTCATAATGGCCATACCGCTGCACGAATGCCGTCTTGAATATCCTCCTCTCGACCTCAACCGTGGTGGTAACCCGATCTCAAATCTATCTTAGAGAAACAACGGAACCCTTCAACCGGGTCAAACAAATCATCTATACGGCATAGGGTACTTATTCTAATCAGAGTCCGATTCAACTTCCTAGAGTCGATACACAACCTCAAGGCACCGTCTTTCTTTTTAGCAAAGAGGGCCTGTTCCCCACGGCGATACACTAGGGCTTAACGAAGCCCTTATCTAACAATTCTTGAGCCGAACTTTCAACTCAATCAACTCATTTGGGGCAAAACGATAAGGTGCCATAGAAATCGGCGCCGTGCCGGGCACTAAATCAATAGAGAACTCTGTCTCTCGGTGGGGTGGCAAATCAATAAGATCCTCGGAAAAGACGTCCGAGTATTCACAAACTACCCTTGGCAACTCAATCTGGGTCTCATCACACTCACCATTCTCAAAACTAGCAAGTAGACTACTAAGCTCATTCCGCTTTATGACCGCACTGCGGGCACAACACTACCAACTCGGTCTCCTAAGAAATGGAAAACTCCCCGCCATCAGACAAGAAGTAACCCTCTGGCGGTAGCAATCAATAACAGCCCGGTATGACGATAACCAGTCCATACCCAAAATAACATCAAAGCCCTTCATGGGCATAACTACAAATGGAAATGGAAGTCGATGATCGTCGACCTCTATATCACAACCTCTACATCCGTGCCTCAAAATTAACTCACCCCCAATAGGTGACACAACGCAAATAGGAGATGCTAAAAGTGCTAACTCCAATTCCAACACAGATGCAAATGCAGCAGATACAAAAGAATGAGATGCACCCGTGTCAATCAACACTCTAGCAACCGAGTTGCAAAACAAGAAGGTACCTCTCACTACTGATGGAGCTGGTACTAAATCCTGCGCGGCAACAACATACACGCGCCCTGTGGGACCCTGGTCCACCTGCTCACCCCTAGGAGCATAAGATCACAGCTGTCTTGATTGGGACGAAGCTCTTGATTGGCCTCGAGGCTGACAGATCGAGCTGGTTGAAATCCTCGTCTCGCTTAGAACCAGACGCCTCAAGTGGCACTCAATCAGGCGAGAACCTCTTCAGTGCCCAGCCGCCCACACCGATGACAGGACAAGGCCGCCCAAACTCGACCTGTGGCTCTGGTGAAGAAGATGCCTCGACCTCCGCCTTCATGGGCAAATCAAGCCTTGTGACCCTGGCCACACTTGTAACAGTAAACTCTCCTCGATTGCCCTCCCGAGCTCGTGACTCGGTCAGATCGAAAGTCGACCTAGAAACTCCACCTCGAGATCGCCGAGGGTTATAACCCTCTGTCTCCTACTATCACTCCGCCCATCCCGACTCTCTTGGAGCCTTTACGCCTTCATCCTCTTCCTCAGATCATAATCTCAAGATGAGCCGCAAAGATCAACCATCGCCCATAATCCCAAACATAGACCCCATTAATTCTCAACTTGAGGCCACGCCAACTTCTTCTCAAACTCAATGCAACGACGTTCCTCAGACGCCACTAACTCAGGTGCAAACCTGGACAAACTAGTGAATGAGGCCTCAAACTCGCCATCGATAAACCGTCTGCTTGAGCCGGGCAGAATCGACCTCTCAACTTCTCTGAGCAATGGAGACAAGAACTTCTCTGAAAAGCATCAACAAATGCGTTCCTAGTACCCACAAAACGTCCCTTGGTGAATTTCCACCATCGACCAAGATCCCTTTAGTCGAAAAAGATGCCAAGGTCGCCTTCAGTACCTCGTCTTCTATGTCTAGCATCTCAAACGCTCGTTGTCTGCTCGAGCCATTCATCGCCTTTAGCGGCTCTTTTGATCACCCACAAATTCATCCGGATTAGACAGGAAGAACTCCTCTTCGTAAAAGAAGGTCCTCGTGATTCCGCAACAACAACTCGAGCACGATTCTCAACTCGAGAATACCCACCGACTCCTGAACGCCTCGCTATCTCTCGGGCTAGAGCGCCCATAGCTCTTTCATCGCTCGCCACATTGGCTCGACCAACCCTTCCCCGAGCCGGAATCTCATCCCAGAAAGTCATTTCCTGCCTCCTAGGCCTACCACGCCTTCCACCTCTTCCTCGTCCTGACATCCTAATAAAGGTAACACAGAACGTTAGCACATTTATAAGCGTGCCAAAACTAAACACTCACGTCCTAATGCATGGACAACTGTAATTCACTCCACGTAAGCACATAAACACATAAGCACTTACGAATTTCATTTCTGGATAATGATAGTCCCGAGGCGTTACTAGAGTTCCGGTTAGAAACAGCGTTGATCAAGTGCTTTTCCAACAAGACTCCCAGAAACCCAAAGATCCAATCAACATCCTAGAAATTAAATCCCATACCCAAATAATCACATAAGCATGTTATCAATTAAACATACGGCATATGACACTACACTAAGTCTCTATCAAGCGAGACAAACCCATTGTGATCCTAATCACTTCCCACGTACCCAAAGTATTCGAACCCGGTACGCTCTGATACCAAGTTGTAATGCCCTCAAAATAATGACAATAAACCCATCAATCGAACATGCATCAACATGATAAAAGTCCACCTTCTTCTATTTAACTGAACTGTTCTGTACAAAAGTATTACATGTAAACAATAAAAGCGGGTGCCTTAAGGCTTACAACTTTCCAAGTTAACACTTGGTTACAATCAAGAGAGCTCTAGCTCAATACACGTAAAGCCCTTGGCTTGAAGTTACATGCAACACATCAAAAGTAAATAGAAGTCAAAAAGTCCATCCGCCACTAGCCTCCCAAGCTAAGTCCTTGGAGGTGGCATCTTTACTGCACGAAAATGATGTTCTATATAGGGTGAGCCACACCAAGAGAAATATACTAAACCAGTTATGAATAATGACTAAAAGATTAACAGTTGATAGATGGTCAACACTTTTACACTCTTTCATAACACATTACAAATTCCAAGACCTTCAAGTCTATATTCAATTCACTCTCCATTTTCATTAAATTCTCAATTTATAACTCATGGCTCAGAACTGCCACACAACTCATATGAGACAATAACTCATATTAACCACTTATGACTTCATCACTTCCACAGATATGCATACTAGCTATATCACATTCCCAAGACAAGCATACGAGCTCTATCTACGGAGTCCATCCCCTATCTTCTCCCAAACAACATCCGGTTTAGAGGTACATCCCCTATCTTCCCCTAAACCGCGGAGTACATCCCCTATCTTCTCCAACACAACACAATGCATATAAACAAGACGTATACACATCACAAATCAATACATAAAGTTAATGTATTCTTCAACTGTCATACTCAATGACACATTTCAATGATTGGTTTTAATTTACCTAATCATCATGCACTGTCTACAACAATCAAGACTATCCTCCACCGATAGCCCAAAGCAGATATTTCTAAACAGAAAATAAATGCGCAATGGATATATAATCAACATCTCAATTCCACAATTAATTATCCCAATTAATTAAACAATATAATTATAGCATTTTCCATAATTAACATTCAACCCCTAAGGTTCCATTTTCATCAATGATTCCACATTAATCTCATTTCTATGTACCAACCGTACATATAGGTTTATTTAAAACAAATCCCCAAACTTTTATAAAATTGCACAAAAGCCCCAAACTTTTATAAAATTGCACAAAAGCCCCAAACTTTATAAAATTACACAACTATCCCCAACATATCAAAATGTCAAAATTCAAAGACAGAATCCATAAAGAGGAGTAGGATATCCCTACCTCAAAGTTTAAGCCCAAAAGGAGATGAAGACCCAAAGATCAAAATGCTCCAAACACCGACTTTTTCAGATTAGATCGAAGCCCCCGACGACCTCTACCTTTTTAACAAAGCAAGAAGGGTAGGAAATGATCCTAGATAGATCAATCCTTAGAGAGAATATAAAGTTAGAGAGAGAAGCTCTCAGATCTTGAAGATTAGATCAAAAGTTTATAAAAAATCTAACTTAAAATTCGCTGCTGTCGAACTGATATAAACAGGCTCGCTCGAGCGAAGACTTGGTCGCTCGAGCGACCAGACACAGAAAATCGTAGCTCGAGCCAAGAAGGTCTCGCTCGAGCCAACATCCTAGAAGCTCGCCGGAGCGAAAAAAAGCTCGCTTCGAGCCAGAGCTCGACCTTCAGGTCGCAAACTAGACGCACGCTGGAGCGCCTAACCGCTCGCTCGAGCGAAGACCGAACCAGATCGCTCGAGCGAAGAATTTCCGCCGAGCCAGAAATCATGGTGTTCAGTTCAAGACAGACGCTTACTCGCCGAAAGCCGCCTGCTCGACCCACCGTGACACAAAACTCAACTCTCGCCGGCGACCAACTCTCGCCGGCGAAGGACAAAAATTTCAAGCGGCAACCCTTGGCTCCCAAACACAACCAACCTGAAACAAACCTGCCCAACACATCCTATAACTCAAATACAATATATGAAAGGACGTAAACAGGACAACAATCCACTACCAACATCCACGGACACATGTCCGGATCACTATACAACAAGGGGTAAACCCGGGATCGCTATAACAATGTGGCATAACAGCTTACAAATGCATTCTCCAGTATTCCCCAACATTCTGGATTTTTGCCCAAACATTTAATTTTTTATTTTTTAAAGGAACGGGCTTACGACATCAATCTTGGAAAGAAAAGAAAAGAAAATGAAATAAAAGAAAAACCACCGACTAGAACTGACACTGCAGGAAATTTAGCTCTTAACGGCATTTAAAAAACGTCGCTATAAGTGTCAAAACTGCCACTAATTCTTTTTGCGACGCTTAGCACCAAGCGCCGAGGACGCGGCCGTCGCTATAACTTTATGACATTTGAAAAACGTCGTTATATTAGTATAGGCGGCGTTTTTAAAAACGCCGCCAAATGTCTTACTAGACAATATCATGACGTCATTATGATATTTAGCGACATTTTTTAAACGCCGTCATATCTTTTTAAAAATCTAACCGTTCATATTTAGGGTTTAAGTGGCGTTTTTAATAAAATGCCGTGATATCTCCTTTTTTTAAAAAAAAATTGTGCTAATTTATGTGATTAAACTAAAAAAATACATAAAATAAAACTGAATAACACTAATATGAAATAACTTACATTCAAAATAGCAAATGAATCATTAATTTACTTTCCCATTCACCAATCACCATTACTCACAAAATAACATATCCACAATTATTACATAACAGTAGGGTGTGAAAATACACCATTAATAATTTAAGAATACTTGGTTACATAACAGTCTCGTATCCAGAATACAAAATTCCTATCATTTGATCAATTTTCTCTTCATCTGTTAGATTATATCTGTTTTCTTCACCCCCATTCATTAGGAGACCAAGCATGTCATGTTTGGTTTCTTGGCAAGCTCTTCTTTCCTCTACGAGTCGTCTCAGCATGCTAACAATGTTTTCTTGCCTGTGCGACATCTCAGTTAGACAAAACACACATATAGAAATATGTAAAACTGTAAAACATGGCTTCCAAATTTACGCCTTCATGTTAGTTGTTGGTTTGTTTTGAAATGAACCAACCGAGAGCCAAATATCCCTCCTCCCGTTATTAATTTAGACTAAAGCACAAATTTTAAAAATTGATGATTAAACTGTAACATATCGGATACTTTAGATATCATTAGTTTACTTGACTTAAAAGCAACATGTACTTAAGAAATAAGTTGTTTACTTGGAAACCGCGGTGGTAATTTGTTCCGGGAAAGTTGATAGGCAGAGAAAGGGTTCCCAACACTAGCTTAAAGAATTCAGGCATGAATTCCCCAGACATCGACTCCCATTCAATACTTGCAATTTGGTTAAGCGACGACAAAAATGCCATCTAAACAACAAACAATGTGCAACACAAGTACCTTAAAAACAGTTCAACATTGTGAAAAAAGAAAAAAAAAATGACTAAATCAAACACCTCTTTGGTTTTGGCTAAATTACCAATAGGTCCTACTTTGAAGACTTATTATCCAATAGGTCCTACTTTGGAGACTTATTACCCATTAAGTCCTATTTGATCTAATTTATTAAGTGATAAAGATAAATTTATCAGTCTTTTTTTTTATGAATAATTTTATAGTGATAAATTTTTAGTGATAAATTTATCACTCTCTTATTTTTATAGTGTTAAATTTATTAGTTAGGACCTGTAGGTAAATAAGTCTAGTTAATAGGACTAATTGGTAAGTACCCCTTTGATTTTTTGTTGAATGTCAATGAGTGTGTTGTCCCAATTGCTGAGGTGGCACCTCATGAAGTCATCAAGTTTGGGCAAGAGTTGGGACCTGATGATGGAGGGGCACAGGAGAGAAAGCAAAGCAGCTTTGATGTGCCTGTGGGTGGAGCCATGAACAGCAGCAAATATATATATGTGGAGCTGAGGTTTGATTATGATAAAATAAAAATAAAAAAGCGACACGACAAACAGAGATAGCTGCCCCATCGCTTACATATTCATAGAAATTAAAGCAACAGGTCACAAATATATATAACAAAAATATCTTTATTCAAATTTAATTTAAGTTAGATATGTGGTCGAGTAATTAATGCCAACTACATCCACTATACCTCAACAACTACAAAGATGTTTAGTCATATATATGTCAAAATGATTTGATAAAAATCTCGAGACATAAATTTTATATGGCTAGAAATGCATGTGGTAGGACGATTTGGGCATGGAGAATCTTGTGTTCTAAAAAATCATGGGTTCTGTTAACAAATGTTCCAAGGAAAAAATAAATAAAAATAAAAAAAATAAACAGGCAAACAATTTAAAACGCAATATCCTTTTTACTAATAATTTCATAACACTTTTCACTCCTTTAAAATATTTCAGAACTTTTTTACCATTTAAAAAACTCTTTTTACAATAATCTCAATAATAAACAAGGTATAGAAAGCACTTGTTAATAAACAATGTATAGAAAGCACTTGTTAACCTCCACCAAAAATCAATGTTTAGATATTTACTCCAACCGGTGAGATATGAAAAATTCTAAGTAAACTACACTGTTTGGGAAGGGTTGATTTTAGCTCCGAAGTCAAAAAGTAACCATCTATATAAAATAATGATTCCCTTTTTTTTTTTCCTTATGTTTTTTTATAAAAAAAATTAAAAATTCATTCAAAACATACTAATTTTTTTTTAATATTATATTTTAATCAAAAAAATATTAAAAAAAGGTGAAACAGGAAGAAATCAACACCACCAATAGCATGATGCTGCCCAAAGGAACCAGGACATGCTTACTAGAATAACTAAACACTATCTAAACCAAGACATTGAGATATTGCTAACCACAACTACTACTGGTCAAACTATGGTTTTTCTATATAAACTCAGCTGATCATCCTAATTGACAAAGTTGGAATTGATTCTATTAGTTGCATATGTCATTCCTTTCTCACACACTGACAGCAGGATGTTACCACTGTAGAGAAAGATTATTTCCAAGGGGCTCTGTGTATATGAGTAAATTGGTGATAGTACTTAACCCGTAAGGTCTACTTTAAATACACAAAGGTTTCCCATGTGAGTTTGCAATGAACAAAGCAATCATTATAACAACTGGAGTGATCAACTGTTGCAAAAACATAAATGAATTATGTTGTTTCCATGGTTAAATGCGTTCACTAGTTCACCCAACCAGATAAGCATCGACTACATGAATATCAATCAAATGATCAAATGATAAACTAAAAGAGTAATTGACCATAAAAGTTCAGTCCAAGATTAAGCTGTGAGTTTGCTCCTCTGATACATAACCACACTTATGCCAAGTAAAAAGAAGAAGATCACTGGTTGAATTTGCCATGTAAGAAGGCAAGTAAACCCTATGTCAAAACTTGATAGGAACTAAAGAAACAACCAAGCTAACACCAACTATTTAAGCAAGGATGAGAAAAATAGCTAAATCATAGTGTAAAATTTAAACTACTTTAAATAAGATTGGGCCCTTAGGGGCCCATGTCTCACACTAACAATAGAGAGCTGACTTCCAGATTCATCTTTTGATACAATACTAGCGGTCCAATCATTGAGCTTCTCCGAAAGAGAAGAAAACTTTTGTTCTGGGACATATAACCGTAGTCTCATTGGAGATAGTTTTATAGGTAAGTGCTTTTGAGGCTCCCGAATAACATCTAGCGACTGTAAAAGACAAACAGTTAGCTGAAGTACATAATGTTTAAAGCAATCAGCTTCTACAAAAAATCATATGTCAGCAGTGTGTAAATTGGGAGATGACCATTCCTTTCAAGATACATGAAATCATCAATTTTACAAATAACAATAAGTCGCAGCAATAAAATTGCAACAGGAATGGAATGACAAATTGGAACTTGCTAAGAGAGCATTTGCTAGAGGAAAGTGAACTTCTTTTTCATTTTTTCTTTTTTATTTAAGCAAAGAATTAAACAAAATTTCAAATGTGAATAGCACAATTAATTGAATTTCCTAACAATTCGAGAGTACTTAACACAGACCAATGCTGAGCAGAAAATTCGCTAAAACTCAGAAAACCATAAATCTCTTGTCAATCTACAACCAAACAAATGAACTCACCTGTTTTTTTAAGCTACTATGGGGATCAACCGCAAAATGGATTTCATGCATCAGACGCTCAATCATGCTAATAGTATAAGGGCGTTGAGTCTCAGGGTTAATAGTCTTCTGCATAACTATGGTAGCAATATCCCGAAACTGACTCGATAATTGAGAATCCCTTTTCTTTCCAGCAACTTGTAGCTCTCCTTTGTCCAAAATCTATTCCAAATTGAGGTACATCAGTTAACCACCACTTTTTTTCAACAAATAATAATAATAAATTTACTTAAAGAACTTGTCAAGTTAACCCACACAGGCCACTGCCACAGAATAGTCTATCACACTGACATATTCCAAATGTAAGTAACAAAGCTTAAAACTGACCTCCAAGCATATATTTGTCTGATCATCTGTCTGAAGCTGGGAATACAAACAAATTAAAGTGTGTAATGAAGCAAACAGGTAAGATTATGCCAAATTAACTGTTCCCAAGGATAAAAAAAAAACACATATATAACTCTGAGCTTCAATGCCAATTCGTTGTAGAGAAAGAAAAAAAAACACATATATAAATCTTAGGTCTTCAAGATTGAGAGATCAAGAGAGAGATTGAGAGACTGAGAGAGAGAATGAGAAACCTACACAGAGAGATCCATACTTGTGAACCACGATGGCGAGCGTGAGAGAGAGGTAGGGCATGCGAGAGAGAGAGAGAGAGAGAGAGAGAGAGAGAGAGAGAGCGAGAGGGAGAGCTGGAGCAATTGAATACATTGGGGGAACAAATTTATATATATATATATATATATTAAGAAAAGGAAACAAATGGGGAAAAATAAATTAGAAATACAACTAAAACAAGTAGTTTTACATCATTACCTCATTCATATTCCCCACCAATAGCTAACAACAGAACATAAAGAATCTTCATGTTACTGGTGAAGTGACTCCAGTTTGCATGAAAAGTGCAATGCTATTGAAATAACTGAGGAACAACTAGCTACTAAGTGAACTCCATTTCAAATTTTATGCAACAGGCAACTAGAAAATGCTATTAAAGTTGATTAATCACACCTTTCTCCAATTTTCCATTAATGAAAATATTAAATACATTCCCATTTGATAGCCAAAGAGTCTCCTTTTAAAACAAGGAAATTATAGTCTAAATAAATAAATAAAGAAAAAAAATCCAGTTTCGATCATTCATGTTGATAATGCAATGATTGCTGATGTGCATCATATATTTGTTATAGAAGAAACCTCCCCGAATGTAGCAAGGCCACACACCATTTCAAGCATTAGCATACACTAAATGAGTATGTGTGTGATAAGAACCATCAATTTGATCCATTAATGTATATTAACTACAGTGACATGATCTGAGAATTGACCAAAAATATGTAAAGAAGTATTTCTTACCTGGGCAGATGAATGACTCATATTACCCAACAACTCCTCCAGAAGTTTCCCATCATCTAAGTTTGCTGATCTCTCTTTGATTGTATGTATAGTGAGTTATGGAAGTTATGTAATGGTGTTTCAGACCTGAAATTGGATTAGTATATTAGTTTTGGAGCTCAGCTTGTCTGAATGGATCACATTGGATTCTTTGCAATACACTAGCTTGCAATAATACTGCAATGCTTTTAGCCACAACTTGCTTTTACAAGATCTTTGCAAGCTAGGGCATTGTAGAGAATCCAAGTCCGATCAGAAAATGGTTTGGTCGGCTCTATTCAATTTTACCAAATAATTGTATTTTTTATTTTTATGGCAGACAAAATGGTAACTCAATCAATCTTGTATTCTAAATAGAATTTAATTTCTCACACATTTGAAAAACAATTATACAGTCTAATATTTGTGCACAGATACAATAAGTACAGCAATTGTAACAACAAATAAGTTGAGAATTTCAAAATTGATGTGTCTCAAGAATGCAGTACCATGTTCATAAACAAACCCATCAAAGCTAGAGCACCCTGGAACCCCATTAAGCCACAAAACGACCAGATCATTCGATGGCTTTCTTTCTGACTTGACAAAGTAGAAGAAGAGTTGTTTTGCAGGATTCCCATCTATTGATACATACCTTCACATCACACCCAAAATCAAAACATTTCTAAGTTATGTTTGGAATTTGAATTTGTTGAGAAAAAAAAATGAATAATAGGGAAATAAAATTACTTGTACTTATCCATTTTCTATGATAATCAAACAAAAGAAGAAGAAGAAAATAAACTTATGGAAAATGCCTACTCAATTTCTTCACATTTTTCAGAAAATTTTTATTTTTCTTGACAATTCCAAGAACCAAACAAAGCTGTGAAGTCAAAATACACAAAATGGTAAGGAAGAGGCATACCCAGAGTAGTGCTTTGATGGGAAAGTAGCATTGAAACCTGGAAGCTTTGTGATGAGAGAATTTGCAGGAACTGCTTCTGTTAGACCAAAACCCAAACTCATGCAAAGCGAAATGAATAAGAATGTACAACCCATGGTCATGACCAAGTATTTTACATAAAAACCAATGAAATTGCAAGTCCTTTTAAGTGTGATGAATCAGAATCACACAATCATAAAAAATATAAAAAAAACATGTAATGCAAACCTTTTTTTTTTTTTTTTTTTACTTTGGTCCAATTTCTTTTTTTCCTGAGTAAATTACAAATTTCACCGTCAAATTTTGATCCTTCAACTTTTAATTATAACAATTAAAATTTTAAATTTTAATATAAATTCAATGTAATCGTTCTATTTCTTAACGTTTTAAAAATTAATTGAAAATTATTAAAACATAACAAGTTAAAGTAAAAATTGAAAAGTGATGAAATAGTAGCGTGTTCAAATAGATAAAGAAGTTTCAAAATCACTCACCAATCGTTCTATTTCTATACTGTTTTGACATTTTCTATAAGGAGAATGTAATAGAGTGACAAAGAGAATGAGATTCAATCAAAAACAGAGAGACAGAGGTCCAAATCTCATAGAGCAATGAAGAGAATATGCGAAATTCGATCAGAGAGATTGAGAAAGTAGATTTGATATTACAATAATAGCAGATCGGAGAGACAGAGAGAGCAGATCTGATCGGATAGAGAGCAGATCTGCGAATAAGATCTACATCTCTACGTCGTTGAGCTTGCTTCGACTCAATGTTGGTAACAATCCAGATCCAACGCTACTTGCTATTCTGTACGTGATCAGAGACATTAACACGGCACTCAAAACCCTAGAAAAATCGATTTGAAAAGAGAAAATACAAAAAAGGAGAAAAGAAATTAGAAATCAACTATAAATCGTTACATAAGAGGGATTCAAACGATAAGAGGGACTTAGATAAGAGGGATTCAAACGATATTACAGACAAAAAACTCTAACCTTGAGCCCTAGATCGACTTAGATAAGAGGGATTCAAACGATATTACAGACAAACGCTCAAATCAAGTGTAGAACAAGCATTTCACGATCATACAACCAAAGAATCAATGGAGATCGAAGATCCAAGGCCTTGATTTCTCTCTCTGCCTCTCTCTCTCTCTCTCTCTCTCTCTCAAAAGTAACGCTGTGTTCTCTAAAGTCACGCCTCTCTTTTGATTAGAGAAGTCCTGCATCTTCAATCACAAGTAAATGTTATTTCACAATTTTTTTAAATGTACAAAACGAGATGAGTCATTAAATTTGTTTAAAATGGGAAAAAGTATAGGAGATTCCACGACGTTTCTCAAAAACGTCAGAAAAAAAAACGTGGTTATATCCTCTTTTTCTTGTAGTGTGATTTGTTTGAAATCTTAGGTCATTTTCTTCTTCTTTTTAATTTTTCAAATTAATCACAAGCATACATGGTAAAACAGATAAAACTATAACCAATATTCCTAAATTAGTCCAGCATATTATTCTTCTTTACTTTACAGCCATTATCTCCTAACCTTTCACCCATTTTGGCCAAATTGTTTTTAGACCGTTAAAACCATTTTTCAAAACGATTTTAGCCATGTATAAATCCAATCATTTTCGTGATATTCAAACTCACTTTTCAATAAAAAAATTGTTGCATTTTTTCGGTAACCGAGCGAAGACAAAGTGGGAATGAATGGAGAGGAAGAGAAACCCCTTGGAAAACCCTATTTTCTCTTCAAAATTGGCTTAGCCGTACAAAATAGAGGCTCAGTTGTAGCACTGCTGGATTCAAAGATTTTGATCTTGTTCAAAAAAATTGGAGAGAATAGAGGAAAGCCCATCTGGCTCGGTTGGTCGAGCACAAGGCTCTTAACCTTGTGGTCATGGGTTCGAGCCACATTTGAGTTCAAATCATAATCTAGGTCTTCTTCATAATCTTCCCAAAATTTTCCCCCAAAATGCCAAATTATAGATTATTAAGATACAACGAATTTGTGATTGATGAATCTGTAACAGTGCTCAAAAAATACCACACTCTGTATACCAGTAATCAACCATTCCACGATATAAACAACATTGTTTCCATTGTATTTGAAATTTTAACCATAACAACTGGCCTTGTATTAACTGTAAGACAACACAAGCACACACTATTAACAATGGTCCTAATTCAGCTAAAAATAACATGCTTCCAGACCACACTGGTAATAATACTATTTACCTCCTGGATCCAAGTACGCTATATCAGTCAATAACATGAGGAAACCAATATATGCCTGTTATTCAAGCACCAAACCACTTGAGTGTGTGCACATAAGGTTCAGAAGTGAGAACCCTTCAGTTCATTGTTTTCATGTGTTTACCAGAAACAAGTTCACCACAAATGATAAATATAAAACACCCATCAAAACAAGTTCTGGCCTTTTCATTATCATCACCTTTATTTCTCCACATTAGTCAACCATTGTGGGCCTTTTGCACCCATTAATCATTGTTACTGCACCCAACTCAGTGGTTTCCCCCTCTCTCGCATACGAATTATATATGATTATATATATATTGATAAATACAATTTACATATTATCTTATACAAAATTATAAAGCAATAGTATTCACACTATTTTAAACTTTACATTCTTTTTTTGTAATTTAATCTCTCACAAAGGGAGTGTAAGAGATATAAGTGAAGTATAATTGTCATTACTTATTTTATAATATATGATATATTTGGCAACCACTAGTTTTATATAGGCATCTTAGAACATCTCCAGCCAAACTCTCAAATTTATAGATGTCAATTTTCTTTTGAAGACTTAGGCAGCAATTTGGCATCTAAAATTGACATTTATGAAGATAAGCAAGTCTCCAACCAATGTGTCAAATTTACTATTTTAAAATTTCATTTACTTTAGTTTGTGTTTTTAGTTTTTTGGACAAAACCCACTTAATGTGGCTGCCCAATAATAATAATAATAATTGACATCTCTCCCTCCCATATGTCAACTTTGTCACGGGGATGGCAATGCCAAATGCAACCTCGACAAAGGACATTTTGGTTGGAACTTGTACAGATGTCAAATATTGCACCCTTTTTCTTCTTGGGGCTGATGTCTTGTCTAAATTACTGCTCCGAAGCCTCCATAGGAGAGATATCTCACGCCTTAGAATGAGGAGAACTTGTCCCATTTTATCGCATCTATTCTTTGCTAATGATGCTATTCTTTTTCTTCAGGGCGCACAACGGGAATGCCAATCTTTACTGGACATTCTGAGAATCAACAATGAGGCATCGGGACAAGTCTTGAATTTCGATAAATCTGGTATCATCTTCTCGACAAATGCTAGCATGGCTGTGAAGGAGGCTATTTGTTCGTCTTTGGGGATTTCTCAGGCGGACCCGAATACTTTAGGTTGCAACCAAAGATTTGAAATCTTGGTTGTATATGCTCTTGCCATCACAATATGTTTATTTTAAAATTTATATAAAAAAATGGACCAATTTCAACATGTTTCCTTGAAAGAACGTTTAATATAATTGCTAACAACGTTTTAATAAAATACGTTATACGTTGTTAGCAATCTGACTTTCTTTACACTTTAATTTTTAACAAACTTCTACTCTATATTTAACTTCAAAATGATTTTAGAAAACGTATTTAGTAACCACACTTTAACGTAGTTTGAAAAATAAGTTAAAAAAAGTCTACTTTTGAAATAACTTTAGACAATGTGCATTATAGTAATAGACCGTTTACGTATGTGTAATCCATCACTTATTTGTTTGTTCAAATTCTGAAAACATAATACACTATAGGAATTTTACAGGTTCAATTGTGAATTTTTTTGGTTGAATTATTATTGGTTTTTTTTTTTTTTTTTATGCATTTTCACATCCACACAACACTGCTTTAGTTACTTTATGATGTATCAAGATTTTGCATGCCCCATAAACCAAAAAAAAATATCTGGAGCCGCCACTGGGTGTTGCTAGGAAGAGCTAGGACGCTGATCACTAGTTTGAATTACCAAAAAGGAGAGAAATGAGGAGAAATGGAAGAAAATAGAGAGAAAATGTTCTCTTATAACCCACTGCTCTCCAAAATCAGAGAGATTGGGAGAGAAAAGAAACAAATAATTTCTAGTTTTACATAATACCAAACATGTCCATCTAATACTAAAGAAATAAAAACTTAAAAAGTTAATTTGTTAATATAACCTATAAAAATTTATTTTCTTTTCTTTTATATTAATTTATTCAAATAACATTGGAGAGAAATTTCTCTCCAACTTAACCAAACAAACAAGATGGAGAGAAAACCCAATTTTTTCTTCTCTTTTCTTATTTTTTCTTCTCTTTTCTTTTCTTAAAAAATCATTCCTTTTCTTTTTATCTCCTAGATTCCCAAACCGAGTATAAAAATACAGTCTGACCTAAAGTGTGTAAATCTTCCTCATAGGAAACAAGTACTCAAACTACAATTTTCAATTTCGCTCGCTCAACAATCAAACAAGGCATTGCAAAGAAAAATAGCACAAACAACCACAGGGCTTGCAGAGAAAGTTGAATACCCTAACCAACGCAAAGTAGGAGAGAAAACAATATATATATATATATATGTAGATATAGCATACCTCGATAAGTGCAAACAATCTTCAGCTAGCTAAGAGGAGCACAAAAAACCCTAGAAATTCTGTTCTCAGAGAGTTCGGCAGTGTTTGGAAGAATTTTTTAAATATGATTTGAGAGTAAGGAGGTATTTTGAATTTATGATTTTTGAAATTATGATTTAAGCGTAGAAAATTTATTTGATTATGAGTTTTTAAAAGAATTTTAAATTGAGTTTGAAATAAATGACGTGTTTTATGGTATTTAATTTAAAAACTTACCACTCATTAGGGGTTGTTTGGAGTGTCCTAAATAAGTGTACTTTTTGATTTTTTTAGACTAAAAGGTTGAGGAAAAAAATATGATGATTATTTGCGTTAATTTTTTGACTTTTTATGAAAAAATATATATTAAAAATTGTATAAATTAGTGTGTAAGAGAAGATTAAGAGTGTGAGTTGTACGGCTGTCCTATCTGCGCAGGTTAAATAGATGCTAAGAAGTAATTGTCTACTTTTTGGGACATTGCATTGGACAGTGTTGTTCGGCTAGTGAAGGCCATTACGGGTCCCGTTTTGATAACCGGAACCATTTAATGTGTACAACTTATCAAGTACTATATGCCTATAAAACATTACGTTGATCGGATATCGATAGCTATGTAATCAGATTTGTTTTTTTCAACCGTTAATTAAAACACCATCCATTTTTTTATACAAAACTGATTTGATCATGTAGTTATCGATATCCGATCAATGTTATTTTTTACAAACATATAATACTCGACGAGTTCTACACATTAACGGTTCAGATTATCAAAACGGAACCCGTGATGGGCCCCCACGGGCCGAACAACAGTGTGTTAAAATTGCACCCTAACTGTGCAATTTTTCTTAAAAAACGCAGCACAGATCTGAACCGGTTAGATTTATGAGTTGTAATTTTGTGTGTAAAATTAATTTTTAATTTTTTTTTGTGAATAGTAATAACTTTTTAACTTTTTGAGTAACTTTTTGACTTTTTATCTTTTTTAAGACATGCCAAACTTGGTATAATCCAAAATCTTGTTCAAAATTCATAAAAAAAATTTAAAAATTATAAAAATATTTTTTATTTAAAATATAAATATAACAAGTGTCAAACAAAAAAAAAAACCGAACATTGTTTAAAAAAGAATTTTTAAAAGTTGATGTGAAATTATAATTTAAAAATTCAAAACAAATACCACACTCATGATAGAAATGTGTTTGGAGAGCTCTCGGAACACAGTCGTCTTCGTCTTTGTCGCAAAAGAATTCTCCGAGGGAAGAAGAGTGTCAAAACGATGATGATACGCAAAGCAATAAGGTGAAAATATTTCTGGAGCTTATATTGACTGAAGAATGAATAACAAAATGATCGATCGGCCCAATTTGGTTGTTATATGTGTAGCAAATTAGGCCCATGGGTTAGATGCAAATTATCCACTTTTGCTTAGTGTGAGTTTATATATATTAAATTTTGTTTGGTATACATTATTTTCTTAATCGTGCGCTTAGTTTATTTGTATATATTTTAAAAGGGTTATTCAAGAAACTTTAATTAAAAAAAATTGTCACAAAGCACAAATTTAATGGGACTCACTTCACTTTAAAAAAAAATTTCTTTGGTAAGACTTTTTCATATTAAAAATATTTAATGTTTTGAACATGTTTATGTTTGAGAATTATTTGTAATATTTGGAGAAGAAAAAAGTCAAGAATTATTGAAATATGCCGGATAAATTTGGATTTTGTTTGTTAGTTTGATACAAATCTTTTGATAAATTCAAAATAATTTAAAAAACAAAAATGATAGAGATTCTTTTTTTTCTTGATTCCCACAATCTCACAGTCACGTGTTAGTGAGTGATAAGAGGAAACAAAAAACAAAAAACAAAAAGCAAAAAATTAATCAATCCCAATACGTGGGAGTTAAAGAAAAAGGGGGTTTCAACATTTTTTCCTTAAGAAATTGAAACCATAATATTCTATAAACTGAGTGGATGGCCCTAGCGTACTCCAAACCATAGTCTAAGTCCGTGATTACAATCGTTGCATTTTATCAGAAAGTCAAATGTTCCAACATTTCTTTTTTTTTTTCAGAAAGAACACAGCATAAACATATAAAAACAAAAGTTATACGACGTACATGGTTAGCCAGTAACCTTAGGGGTGTACACGGTTCGGATTGGTTCGGTTCTGAGAAAATTCAAGAACCGAACCGATCCTAACAGTTCTATGATTTTGAGAACCAGACCAGACCGTTACATTTGTAAAATCGGACCAGAACCAAACCGAAAAAACGGTTCGGTTTCGGTATGGTTTACGGTTCCAAAAATTTCTATTTACAAGAATAAATTGTTAATATTAGCAAAATAATTACTCAAACTAATTACATTTAACATATGATTAAAACTAATAATATTAAGGCATTACTTAATATTACATATCTATATCATTCTAATATCATTAAAATTATAAAAAGTCAATTAATAAAAATAAAACTTGATATTATATATATATATATATATCTTTTAAAATTCGGTTCGGTTCGGTTCGAACCGCGGTTTTTTCATAAAATCCACTAACCGAACCGTTTTTACGGTTCTCATATTTCTTAATCCGAAACCGAACCAATTCTTAATAGAACCGAACCAAACCGTACAATTCGGTCTGGTTCGGTCCGGATTACCGGTTTGAACGGATTTTTGAACAGCCCTAAGTAACCTGGCATTACCAAGTAGCAGCTTTTGCCACCAGATGCGCTGCATCAACAAAGCTCCTCCTAGGAACCTTGATAATCCTGAAGTAATCAAAAGAACTAGACATACATCTAATATCATCAGCATTTCTTTTTATTTGTGAATTTTGATGTATAAAAGAAAAAGTACAATTTTAGTTTTTAGACTGAACTTGTAATTGATGCTTAAAACTCAGTTCTATTAAGCTAAATCTGTGTTTATAAATATTAGTCTGGGACAATTAAAAAAAAAAAAAAAAAAACAGAATTTGAACTTACTAACAAAATAAATTCTGAATTTTTATTGTTAAATTTCTTAAATATATAATTAGTTTTATTAAATATGTTTAAAATGTTTAAGGTTTTGAACATGTTTATATTTGAGAATTATTTGTAATGTTGGGGAAAAATTGAAGAATTATTGAAATATGTGGGATAAATTAGGATTTTTAACCCAACAAGAAAATTCTTTTTCCATGATTTGCTTTTTCCTTCCCACCAGCTGCCTGAAAGAAAATTATTCCCTGGGAAAGTAATGAGGAATGCATAACAAGCTCAACACAAAATTAACATGCATATTACATGAAACCACATATAAATTATGCGAGAGTGGGAGAGATGAATTCACTAATATCAGAGGTTGAAGAAGCCAAGAACATTGAATAATATTGTAGATCTCTTACATTACTAAATATGGGAGAGAGACCTTAGACTAATTTTTCCTTTAAAATATTTAAGGCTTTGAACATGTTTATATTTGGGAATTATTTGTAATGTTCGGGAAAAATTGAAGAATTATTGAAATATGTGGGATAAATTTGGATTTTTAACCCAACAAGAAAATTCTTTTGATTTGCTTTTTCCTTCCCACCTGCTGCCTGTAAGAAAATTCTTCCCTGGGAAAATAATGAGGAATGCATAGCAAGCTCAACACAAAATTAACATGCATATTACATGAAACCAAATATAAATTATGCGAGAGCGAGAGAGATGAATTCACTAATATAAGATGTTGAAGAAGCCTATCCGCTGCCTCAGACTTGTACACGATTAATCCCCAGATATATCTATTTGCATAAATGTCAGAAGTATATGTTTTGAGTACTTAAAAAATAGTTAAAGATCACATTTTGATAAATAAAAATATTTCATTTTTATTGTAAGTGTGATAAAAAAAATTAGATTAATATTTTAATCACACTTAATTTAATTAAGTATAATAATATTTATTTTTTATGTCACTCTCAATTAAGTGGAATTATATATGTTTTTTTTAATCACACCATGTAATTAATTATATTTATTTTTCATTTGACTTTTTAAATAAAGTGTCATTGTATCTTTCTTTTTCTTTTTCTTTTTTTAAATCACACATTCTAATTAACGGCTCAGATCATTTCAAATGAAAAATTAACAAATGAGATCGTTTGGCAAAATTATTAGCCACACACACCTTTCAAATTTCAAAATCCAGTGATAATGGGCCGAGAACGGATTGAGGCACAAATCCAGTGGGTATCCCTCATCACAAACCCTATCTCTCTCGCTCTCATTCTCTCTCTACCTGTGTAAACAATTTTCAATAATTATTTACAAATCTAAAACGAAAAAATAATGTATTTTTATTGCGTTGTCTATATTATTGAACTGAAATAAGTGGACTGTAGGTTAATTTCCATGTTAATTTTTATATCGGTTTTGCTTCAGACCCCAGTGATGTGGCGCACTGGGGTTGGCCGAAATTCAAAAAAAAAAAAAAAAAAAACAGCTTTTTTTTTTGGACCAATGGGAGGGCTAGGCAGAGGACCCGCAGTGACCCCCACTGGGGGTCTGAGGCATTTTTCTTTTTATATTTTGTGTTGATTTCTTCTATTATTTTTGGTATTGATTATTTGTTACTCTAGTTTTTTTGGATGTCTTTTGGTTTGCTGTCTTTGTGTTGATTTCTTTAATTGCCGCCATGTATACCCAAATGTTGAGGTCACCATCCATCGACCTCAATGTTCTCTGGCGATGGCGTCGTAAATTCCTTATGATCTGACATGGACTCCATTCCTATCGTCTCAATCTACCCCAACTCACTACTATGGCTCAATGGGTCACCATTAGGAATAACTTCACTAGACCCCAATTGAATGAACCCAATTTCAAGGTTACTGTCCATGACCTCCATGGATTTTGGCAAGGGTAGAGGTGGCAAATCCCAAGTAAAATAGTGTAATATGTTAAAAAAAGTTTAGAAGGCTGTTTGAGATCATAATTGGCATATGTTCTCATTTTGGAAGTTATTCTCATATTGCAATATTTTTAGTAATCTATTTACACTCACTCACTTAATTGATTGCATATGCCCATAATAACTAGGGCATGATTATGGACCTAATTTATAAGAATATTTCAATTTGGAAAGAGATACTTCAACCCACTAATTTGGATATTTTCTATTTGGTCGATATTCATTTCAAAACTACAGCCTAGCTGCATATATGACAGAGGAGGAGGTTCATAAGGGAATCATATTTCCTTCAACATTGAGGTACAACTCTTAGGAATTTCTTAGTAGTTTGGATAGCTTGGTTGAAATGCTTTGTAGTTGTGTCTTGATCTTTTTAATAAATTCAGAATACGTAATATAACAAAGGAGGTAGCTGCTGCTGTGATCAAGGAAGCTACAGAAGAGGATCTGGCAGAGGGATACCGTGAAATGGATGCCCGAGAACTCCGGAAACTTACCCAGGTCTTTTAATTTATTTAATTCTTAGTGCAATAACTAAGTTCAAATTTATGTTCTTTTGCATTTTGGTGGTATTCTTTATGGTGATATACATGCAGTGGAGTCCTGATTAGTTGGGCCAAATTAGAGAAAGGCAAAGTGGAGTGTGAGAGCTGGGATAAAGAACAGTAGGGAAGCCAGAAGGCCATCCACCGATCCATAGGCTAAGAAACACTAACACGGATAAATCACAAGACATGGACACACTGACGCACAAAAAATTTAAAAATATAGGACACAACACGCGAGGGTCACGCACAAAAATATATAAATTTATATATTTATTATGTCATATATTTGAATATTTTCATTCAAATATAATGAAATAATGCGATTATACAACAGAACACTGATTAAAATACATTATTTAGTTCCTTCAACTCAAGATGAAGGTGATGATGAGAACATGCACCCTCATATTCAAAGCCATTAAATAACTCACTTTTACTAGTGTTTTTTTGATTGAAACGTCCAACTCCTATTAATTATATTCTCTCTTATATCATTTATATTCTCAAACATTTAACTGAAAAACTGATGTGCATAACTAACTCCGTTGAGAGGAAAACAGTGGGAAGCGCATGTAATATGCTATTATGGAGATTAATGACTTGCAAGTCACAAATGCATTGGAGTTCAAAATTAACTTGTCTTTTTAGGTTTAATTACTAACAAATATCCAATCTAATCATGCATTAACATTGATTTGTAGCATAGAACAACAAAGAACAATACATATATATATATATATAATATCTCCTACCTTGAATTATTATCTAACCTTCTTTGGATGTCGGCAAGCTTTACAATTAAGCTATCTGGTGCCACTTTGTTTTTCGTGGTTTTTATGTTCTTGGTTTAAGGATTTCTGTTTTCATTTGAGGAATGTTGTCTATGACCCTTTTTTTTTTTCACTATTTTATATCATCTCTTATACGAATACTAATGATTTGTTGTTTTGTTTAGTGATAAATGTTAAAAAATTAATACAATCAAATAATATCTTATCATGTAATCTGGTTATATAAAATAGTTTTAAAAAAAAAAAAAGAAAGAAAGAAAAAGCAATACATAATACTTCCCTTTCCATTTGATATGTTGCTATTTTTTTCACCGTTTTATATCATCTCTTACATGGTAGAAATTATCACATAATAAATATTCATGATTGGTTCCTTTATTTGAAGATAATTATTAAGTAATTAATTACAAAAATTATCACCTAAAGCAAGTTATATATATATCAATCAATCCTCCTGTTTACATTTAGGTGGGGTTTGACAATTACTTTTTTAGAATTAAAAAAAACTAATATATTTGGTAATTATTGAAATAGTAATTTTTCTATTTTCAAACTTTTTTTTTGTTTGTGAGAAATGATCATATTATGCTTATTGTATTGCGGAGCTCTTGTGGGGATGCATAGTGAGATTTCTAAAAGTATTAAGGGTAAAATTATCTTTTTACAGATTTGCTAAAAAAACTATTTCGTATGCAATAGCATAAGAATCATAGTTACAATTAAGTAGAGCTTTCGGCACCAACAAGAAATCAAAGGGTTTGTGGAATTGTCTTCTTTTCACTTCTATAGGTTATTGGGTTAGAGCACAATGCAAGGGTTTCTTAGGACATATTTAAGGACATTGATTCTTTATCAGATAGTGTCTAAGAAGCATGGACACAAGGAATTAGCCCATGAAAATGGGTTCCTCAACCTTTAAATAGTGTACCTGAGGGAGTAGTGGACAAAATGGATTGAACTCACGCCTAATAGAAACATGGTTCATGCTTCCATCCTTTCAGCCTAGTTTATGTGGCCTAGAGAATTGGGCTGTGTTCTGGTATTGAACAGAATCCTAGGTGGTCAAAAATCTGGAATGATATGATTAACACTGTGGTGCATAAGCCTGAGTTGGTAACCTTCTATCAGAACAATTCTAATCTTGATTATTCTAACCTTGAGGCATTAGTGTATCAAGATAAAATGATGCATTACTGTTTCAAGTTCAAGTTTTATTTTGTTATTTTAAGTTTCTAATATTATTAATTCTCGCGTTGAAACTGTCTAGGTCCCTTATGATATCTCATCTAATGATAAACAATCAGAAAAAGAGGTATATCTCTACTTTTTTTTTTCTCCTTTGTTATTTTTCTGAAAACTTCTTTCATAGTTTTCCAAAAGTCCCTGCCCCAAAATTTGTACATGTTAAAGATACAAGTCAATATGCTTTTGATATTATATCTGAGAAGCTTATTCTAGAAAGAAGATGAAACATCATTTGAAATTGAAGACAATGTTTGCCAAACTTAGCTTAAGAATCCAGTCACTTTTGTCTGTGGGCCACTTGGATGGTTTGTGGCTCATTTTGTGTTTGACAAACTCACTCGTTACCAGTCGTGATGGCCGGTTTTGAGTCTCACTACTACACATTCAACTTCCCTTTATGCCAGTTGTTTTTAAAAAAAAGTTGTCACTGCCCAAGTTGCTTGCCACTGGGAAAAAAGAATTCAAAACAAAAATAAAATATTTGATTTCTTAAATATTGTATTTTCTTTCTTCTCTATAAATTGAAGTTCAGTAATTCTTTTTGATGATCTTTTTCTGCTAGACCTTCATTACTATATATGCATGTCACATATCCTCTATGTAGTGTACCAGGTTTTGATGATTTAGCGTTATGTTAGATTCTTGTTATATTAATGGTATGCGTATAATTTATTTAGTTTTGACCGTTGGGTAGTTTTCAATCGAACATGGGCCTTTTTGGAGTTAATCCTATAGCTTTAGGCTGAATAACACTAGGAAGCTCGACGAAGAGATAGAGAATCTTTCTCGTGAGTATATTTTAAATTCAAGTGTGCACGTGTATATATATATGACTCACTTCCCTTAAATTCCCTGTACATTTTCTGAATGAATTTTACATTTCATTTAAAATTCTTTCCACATGGAGATGATATATGTGTTGATACACCTATTAACTCTCTTTGGTAATGCGAGTCATGTGGCCTTGTTTATCTAGAATTTTTTTTTTAGCACTGCATATACATTTTGTATAGAATAATGTACACAACTTCAACCTTGCTTAGGTGTCACACCACTAGAAATTTCAGCATAATCTTGTTTTAGGTGATGACTGGATAATAAATTTTATTAATTTTTAATATTTAAGAAGCAGGGCAATGTAAAATAACTAGATGGGAGCATCAATTTTTGTTTTAGGTGATGACCGTCTCTACAAATAGTAAGTTTATTCATATATTTCTAATTGTTTTTGAATTAATTTGTGTTTTTATTTTTTAGGTCAGAAATTGCTTGGAAAGATGTAGAATATGGTCCAAGAATTCAAGAACTTTGTATTTCAAGTTTTTTCATTTTTTAATATATATGTAATCACAGTTAAAAATTTTTTATTAATTCTTTTGTATATATTTTTGAACATTCAACTTTTATTTATGAAATATATGATGTTATTCCATTCAATATGTGGTTGTAATTAAAAGTATAATATATAGTGTGTATTACATTCTTCAAATGCACGTACAAAAATAATATTGATTATTCTTCAAATGAGAAATGTATATAATATGTGATCTTTATCTTATTATTAATCACTAGTTTTATTTGATATTAATTACACTTAAAATCTGTGATCTAAATATTTATTATTACAAATTTTATTAGTTATTGGTCATACTTAAAAGATGTGATCTAAATATTTATTATGGCACTCAAAATATGTGATGGAATCTGTTAAACATGTGACGGAACCCTGTTGCAACCAAAACTAGAACAGAGTGTAAACAGGGGCTTCCGGAGGATGTTCATCCACCCTTCTCTCTCCTATCAGTGACAGAATCTCAAAGAGAGAGAGAGAGGGTTTGCTTCGCAAATCAAATCATCAAACATGCAAGGATATTTGGATGATGATTAGTGAAGCAAAAAGATGGTAATCAATGACAACAAAACTTAAAATCATCAAACATGCAAGGATATTTGGATGATAATTAGTAAAGCAAAAAGATGGTAATCAATGACAACAAAACTTAAAAGATGTGATTTAATAATATATATTACACAAAAAGAAAGTGTAATCTATTTATAATTTTGTAGTAGTGTTTGCAATGCAAAAGCAGTTTAGCAGCCCACTGTTGGTCATACAGCATGCTTTAATAATTTACATTTGATGCTGGCGTTGGAACGAGATTGGTCAATTTCGTGTGTCTGTGATCCTCTTGGTGTGTAAAAAGCAGAGCTAGTTAGAAAACGTAATGCTCCGGGCTGTGAGGTACATGATAAATGCAAGGTATGCAGCTGTAAAAGCAGATACTCCGGAGCTTAGTAACCATCCATTTACTTCGGAATAGAAAAATTCCAGCAAAAGATAACCGTTGATCACTATCACCAATGCGGCCACAAGCCATGAAACCATCTACCAATAAAAAGAAAAAAAGAGTGAATCCATAAAGTCATTCTCAGTTAAAAACTCAAGCTAGCATTCAAGTCAAGGGGACCGGAAAAAATATTTCTTTATTTATTTTCACTTTGTGCTTTGTGAAACACAATCAAGGAACAATAGTGAAACAAACCCTATACGTAACAATGGCAAATAGAGAGAGAAATATATAAGCATTGAAATATATAAGCATTGATTTAATCAACCATTGTTTCCATGTGTGTGTTTTGCTTGTATTCTAAGTTAAAATTTGAAAATCTACAAGTAGAATTTATTAACACCTCCTATCAAGATCATCACCTTATTTAAGTTACTTTTACCGCATAAGCTACTATAACAAACAGCCTGACACAAATTTTAAAAAAAATAAAAAATCATAAGCAGCCCTTTTAATCTGGCAGCAAATTGCACCAAGTAGATACCATATCAACTTCAATCTTCCTACTCGAAAACAGAGAAAGTCAACTAAATTGTTACGAAATATATCTGAATATTCTGCATCCTTAATGTTTATCCAAGGAATGATTCGTCTATCATTTTACCATTGCTAGCAACAAAAGCAACATCAATGGAACACCAAACTTTTGAAGATATAAAATCACCAAAAAATAGAGATTGATCACCCTCACCAATAAATGCACCATCTATGCAAAAAGTCTATGTACTACATCAGTAGCAATGGAAGGCTTACAAACACATGGAAAATCAACTCATTCATTGTTAATAATTAAGAGAAATTAGCAGACAAATTCAGAAGAAGATATTGATATAGTCTGAAGGATTACATTTTCAAATTGTTTCAATATCAATATTTTCCAGAAACTTTTTAATTGAATAAAGCTACAACCTAATCATTGTAATCTTTCTTGGAATGAATATTGTCTCTTTTAGTCCACTAATTATAAGTAACAAATTCAAGATGATCTCAATGTAACAAGAATATGACAAGAGAGGAGTTATTAACAAATGTTGTTAAAAACACTATTGTGATGATCATAAATGTATGGGCAAAAAAAAGACAATACAGCATTGTAAACACAATAGTAGAGAGAGAGAGAGAGAGAGAGAGAGAGAGTAAAAATGTACCTTGAGGATCAAGTCAATTTTGAAAATACCCATGACCTCCTCCTTGGATACCAAACAAAGAAGGGGAATAAGTGCAAAAGGGATCTGAACCGACTGAAGCACATTAAGCCATTCATTGAGAACATCTAACGAGTCCTCAAAGGTATCAAAAGCAAGAGCAACAATCATAATCGGGATAATAGCACAACTTCTCGTTATCAAAGCCCTAAGCCATTTGTTCAACCTCAAATTCAGAAAGCCTCCCATAATAAACTGCCCAGCATTAGTACCTGTGAGCGTGCTACTTTGGCTAGCTGCTAATAACCCAATACCCCAAATATACAGAATTGGGAGTATCCCTCCCCCGTACTTCTCTTGAAGGTATTGTCCTGCATTTACGAGCCCAATACTATTAGCTATGTCGGTACCATAAAATGCTTTGGCAAACACAGCAGTAACAAATAGATTGATCATGAAAGAGATTGTGAGGGCAACAGTGGACTCTATGGAGTAGTAGTTTAGGGCTTCTCGAACACGGCCAATCTTGCGCCGATCAATCTCTCTTGATTGTACAAGAGCAGAGTGCAAAAATATGTTGTGAGGCATAACAATGCAACCCACAACACCCACTGCCTGTTGTATTGTTTTAGAGTTAAGTTTTGGAATTAAAAGACCTGCAAGGAGATCCAATTGTTAGTGATTTAGAATCAGAGAAGTTAAGGAAGGGTACATTGGTATTGTTTTCAGTTTTTGTAATGAAATTGATACGGAAAACTATTTCCAAAAATTGTCTTGGAGAAACTTTTCTAAAAACACCTCTTTTTTAGGAAGGCAAATGCTAATGAGTGTCCTCAGGCATTGTTTAGTGTTGGAATTGAAGTCAAAGTGTCTGGAAAAAATGTGAAATGTCAAAAAGTGTTTTGAATTCAGTAAAAAAGAAATTTGATTTCAATAAAAAATATCTCATATTCTTTTTTCTTTTTCTTTTTCTTTTTTCTTTTTGTCCTTTTCTTACGCCCTGACAAGGCCCTTTATGAAATACCTTGAAATTGTTTATAAAATTTTCAAAAATTGTTTGGCATTAAAATGAAAATGATAAGTGAATTTTTCATAGTTTTAAGAACATCAAAAATGATAACAGAAGTTTTGAAAATGATACCAAAGAATGTCAATCCAAAGATTGGTTAGACGTTAAAAAAATTGTAAATTTGAAAAAATAAAATATTCTCACCAAGAAGAAGTTCTACTCCATTGGGCTCTGTTTCACCAAACATCCAAGCAAATGACAGTGCCATCGTTGCAATAAGAGCCGCAAAAATTGATTCCAGTTTCCTCACACCATAGTTCTCAAGAAATAGAAAAATGAAACTGTAAAGATAAAATGGACTCAAATTAGTAAAACAATTAATATGAACTAATATAGTTTATTTATTTATTTAGAAAAAGAAAAAAAAATCTTTAACTTAGTTTCGTTGTAAAACCAACAGCATGAGGCATAACAAAACTAAACTTCATTGTTTACTCTCTCTCTCTCTCTCTCTCTCTCTCTCAAACACACACTGAGGCCAAGTTTGACATATATCAAAAAAGTCAAAAAGTTATTCAAAAAGTTGAAAAGTTAACACTATTCACCAAAAGTCAATAATTACGGCTCCACAATTCCCAATACTAATTTTTCCCTACAAATCAATTTTTACAATTTTTTATTACACATTTTTCCAAAAAAAGTCAAAAAGTTAACTCAAACATCTATATTTTCTTCCTCAATTTTTTAGTCTAAAAAGACAAAAAGTGCACTTATTTAAGACACCCCAAACAACCCCTGATTGATATATTCATTTTCTTATCGACTAGACGCAAAGTTATGTAATATCTATATCTATCTATTATATAAGGAAAAGGTTTATGATTAGAGATGAGATTATTAAATTATTTTTATAAAAAAATCTAAAAAAAATAATTTGTTTATCAAAAAAATCTCTAAAACAAAGATAAATATTTATATCTATCTATCTATCTATATTATTATATTATATAAGAAAAATGAGATTTCTAATCCACGAGCTTTGTGAGAGTTCCAATATCTCAATCTTAATTTTTTAATTTTTTGATTTTTTTTTTTATAAAAAAACTCAGCATTTAATACCTTCTCCCAACCCACAGGTCTTTTTGACTTCTCTCATAGTTATTACAACACTCTTTTTAACTTTTTTCATACACTATGGTTTGTGATGAGATTATTAAATTATTTTTATAAAAAATCTAAAAAAAATAATTTGTATATTAAAAAAATCTCTAAAATAGATATAAATATCTATATATTATATAAAGAAAATGAGATTTCTAATAAGAAGCCTCCTAAGAGCTTGAAACTCTCATTCTAAAATTATTGATTTTTTAATTTATAAAATATATTATAAAAAAACTATACAAATAATAATTATTCATTAATTTATGGATTTCAAATGAGAAGGTAACAAAAATATTTCATAATCTCTCAATTATAATTTCTCTCACCAATTTTCAAAAAACAATATTAAAACTTGCATTCTTTTATATTTTTCATGAAAGTTGTGAGTATCTATCTATATTTTATCTATCTATCTATATCTATATCTAAGGAAAAAGGGGTTTCTAACCCCTAAGTCTTGTGGGAGTTTCAATATCCCAATCTTAATTTTCTAAATTTTTAATTTAAAAAAAAAAATCTCAACATTTATTGATTTGGTCAAAATCCCTTGATTAATATTTATTAACTTTTTCTAACCCACATGACTTTCCACATGCCTGCATGTATTAATTTAGTTAAAATCTCCTAATCAGCATTTATTAAATTTTTTCAATCCACATGCCTTTTGAGAGCTTTGGTTAAAATCCCCTCATACAAATAATTATAAATACAACCTGTGCGTAGTTATTACAGCACCCTTTTCAACTTCTCACATACACTATAATTAGTGATAAAATTATTAAATTATTTTTATAAAAAATCTAAAAAAAATAATTTGTATATTAAAAAAATCTAAAATAAATATAAATATCTATAATTATCCCGTGCATAGCACGAGTGATAAGCTAATTTCATTTATTAAAAAGTAAAAATGAAATGGTAGGTTTTGTTTTTCCTTTTGGTGCTTTAGGAAACAAAACAATGAAAAAATTGAAACTTTGTGTCCTTTTGGAAGTTGCGAAAAATGCAGCGTTTTGATCCAAGGTCTAAAAACGTAAGTGGCTAAAAACGTAACAAAATTCATTTGGGGAGTCATAAAAATGCAAGTGTGAAATTATAAATTGAGGCCTATGATAAAAAAGTAAAAAAATAAATTTCTTATGTTGGGTAAAGATATTTTGGTCATTTTAATTTAATTTGACATCATAAACAAATATTAAACTAAAAAGCTAAAAGTCAACTTTTTACCAATTTCCTAAATCACTTTTTAAAAACCTAAAAAACTTAATAAAAAGTCAAAAATCAATTTTTTATAACTTTCCAAAACACGCTTTTGTGCAAAAACAGCTTTCAAAAAAGAAAAATACAAAATATAAAAAAATCGAGGTTTTTAAAAAGTATAGGACAAATTACACTGACCTTTCCTTAAATTTACCTTAATTATAGGAGTTCAAAAATTTACCTTGTTTAAGCTCTTTTAATAGAGGCCTTTCTTGGAGTTCAAAAATAACACTAACCTCTCTTATTTTAAAAATAATATACAGATTTCCCATTTTCGTTAAAAGAGCTTAAACAACGTTAACTTGTGAAATTGACCATAACACCCCTCTCATTCATTCCGATATATATATAGAGAGAGAGAGAATACATATATATATATATATATAAACACATGCATATCCTATGGGGGTTCAATCGACGATTAGGGTTTACAAAGATGAAGTTAGAAGTAGAGGCGGTGGTGATTTGATGAATCTGTGATCTGTTATATATATATATATATATATATGTATGTGTATGTATATGTATATATATAGAGAGAGAGAGAGGGTCTTCTTGGCTTGGTGTGAGACTCCGGAGTAGAGAGCTTCAGTGAAGTAAAAATCCACTCTCTCAATTGGATCTCCATCTTCGCTCACCGATTCTTCAAAAAAAGAGCTCTAAGGGTAATTGCATAGCATTTGTCATTAGAGGAAGTGGCTGGTATAAAGGAAGCATTTGATGCAATGGACACCAACAAGAGAGGCAACATAAACCTTGAGGAGCTTAGATTTGGGTTGCAAAAGCTTGGCCATCAGATCCTGATGCAGATCTTCAAATCCTAATGGAAGCTTATTCTGTGTCTTATTCCATCTTTTGGAAGGAAAAGACGGAGAGAGAGAGAGAGAGAGAGAGAGAGAGAGAATATTAGATAATTTGAGAGAGAAGAGAGTTGTAGAAACAAGGGGTTAGGAGAGAGAAAAGTCTCTGCAAAAGAGCTTTGACTCTCTTTCTCTCATTCATGGCTTATTCACACCTTGAATTTACCTTTTTGCAGCCTCGTCCAACAATCCTTTCATTTTTTCCATTAATTTAAGTTCTTGACCTTCAAACCAATCTGGGTCTTCTTCAGATTTTTGCTTGTAACCCCCAAAAACGAAATACAGGATAAAATGGCTGGGTTTTGATAGGTATGTATTTATGTGTATATATATATATAATTATTTTTGAAATTATAGGGAGGTCCCGTTATTTTTGAAACTATAGGGGACCTTCCTGTAATTAAGATAAATCTCAGGAGAGAGGTCAGTGTAATTTACCAAAACTATAGAGGAGTCCCTGTAATTAAGGTAAATCTCTGGGGAGGTCAGTGTAATTTACCCAAAAGTATATCCAAATTTAGAAACAGGATTATGTTTTAACAACTGACTCGATCTCAGAAATTGAATCATATTGCAAGAATTGAAGAAAACATAGAACACAGAAAATTATCAAAACCAAAGACCCATCAAAACATCCAAGTTGAAAATTTCCAAAATCAACCACACCAGCATTGAAACATTTGTATCAAATTATTATTCACAGAGAAAGGGTTTTCATGAAATTACCAATCACAAGCAGAGATAACAACACCACCCCAAAGAGGAACAATCCCATTACTCAAAATCTTAATCGCAATCGCACTCCCAATCACTTGCTGAATATCCGCCCCAATCAGGGCAACCTCCATCATCACCCACAACAACCACCGAGCCCATTTCGGGTACTCTTCTCTACACAGCTCTGCCAAGTGTTTACCCGTAGCCAAGCCGAGCCGCGCCGCCAACAGCTGAACCAGAAGCCCCATAGCCGTGGCCCACAAAAGGAGCCAAAGCAGAGAGTACCCACCAATCGCGCCGGCTTGAATATCCCCCTGACCATATTGTTTGGACCAGATGAGGAAATGGGGCAAGAGACGGCCAACGATGTCATGGTTGATGGAGTCCATGCATTTGGAGGTGGATTTGGAGACGAGGGAAGCCATGTCCGAGATTTTCCCAACAAGAAACCGGGGTTTCAGACCATACACTCCTTGCTTTTCCATGATTCTCTTGATGCGTCTTGGTGTGATCAAGTAACTAGTTATAGTTTGATAAGCAACTCTGTAACAAGTTATAGAGAGCGAGAGAGAGCGAGGTGGTGGAAGGATGTGGTGGGTGGTAGACCTCCACGGCTGCAGTGTTTTATAGAGTGATATGAGCAGTCAAACGAAATAAAACATTGGGATTTTTGGTCCATCACATTGGATTTTTTTTTCAGCAATAGTTGGTGGTCCGAAAATACATGGCTCGAAATATCCAAAATGACGTCGTTTTTGGTGTAAAGCGACGTCGTTTTGACATTCAAGCCATTCGAGCCACAGAATTTGGGCCACCAAATATATTTTTTTTTTGGTGTGAATCCCATGGTGTGCCTTTTGACAGAATAAATGGTTTCAAAAGTCCATTAAATTATAGGGCAAATTACGCCAATAGTCCCTATAGTTTAGGACTTGTGTTACTTTAGTTCCTGATTTTTCAATTGTAACACATTTGATCCTGAATTTTAAATCTTGTTTCAAATAAGAACAATTAACATACCATTGCTTAATTTCAAAGGCAAAATCGTCAATTTGATAAAATATAAACTAATTTGATAAAAATAAATGTCAAAAAAATATTTTAAAATTTTTAAAAATTATTTCTACCTACCAAAAATAAAATTATGTAGAATTGATCAAAATTAATAAAAATTACATGATTAATGAAAACAAAAAAACACAAAAAAACACAAAAAAAAAAAAAAAAAAATTCTATTTTCAAAAGTATACTTGCCATAAATTGTTTTAAGAAAATTTTATCTAATTAAGTTAATTTTTTACTTAATGATCTTTACTATAAATCTTACAAATTGAATGATTTAAAACATCATTATATAATTTATTTTAAACTTATATCCATGACTTTTATTTTTTTTATATATTGTCCATGATATACTAATTACAAATAATATATATATATATATATATCTTTCTTGAAGTCAATCGTAAAAGTTTATATAAAATATTTTGTAAAATTTTTTAATATTATAATTAATAAGTGCTCCTTTTGATTTAATTTTTTGGCTCTGTCACTGCTTGATACTCCATCTGAAAAGAAGAAAAGATATTAAAATAAATAAATAAATAAAATAAAATTGCTAAATGCAAATCTTAAGGTCTTGTGGGAAAACATGTATGAAAATGTTTTAAAATATGTATTAAGAGCAAAATATTTCGTCATTACATACGTTTTATAATGAAACTAGCCGCAATAAACTCAGTGACGTCTTTGTCTATATCAACCCAGAACTTTTGACAATTTATCATGGTATTTGAGTCTGACTAGGCAGTCATGAATGTTTTAAACCAATTTCGCAATATTTGAAAGAGCAATACCAATTGGTTGGTGGTCAAGTGGCGATTGGAGCTTGACTTGGTAGGAAGGACCACGGTTCGATTCCCCGCATCGCCAATTAGGAGGGGATTTGAGTCTAACCATCCAAAACTACTCCCCGAATCCGGATTAGTCGGCCTAAGGGTCGGATACCGGGTGGTGAACCAAAAAAAAAAAAAAAAAAGAGCAATGATTCCTTCCCTTTTTTCCCCACCTCCTTTGACTTCCTCTTTTTCTCATTGATTATATTTTTTTTTTCTTTTTTTTTTTTTCCTGCTTCTCCAATCACCACCCGCCACGTGGTAAAGGGGGTGACCCCCAAAAGGGGGTCTCAAGCATTATTCTATTTGAAAATAAAAATGCCTAAGACCTCCAGTGGAGGGTCGTCCCTATTGGCTCAAAAAAAAATATAATAATATTTTTTTTTTTTTATTTCAGCGAATAAGAGGTCGCCACGTCACTGGGGGCCGACCTCTAGTGGGGGTCTGAAGTACGGCCCATTTGAAAATGTGTTTCTCAATTTAAATTATTTTTAAATTATGACATTAAAAAATAAATATAGGATAAATTATATTGACACCCCTTGAGGTTTGGTCCAATTACTACACACCCCAAACGTTTTTGAAATTACATTCTCACCCCTGTAGTTAATAATCTCATTTCACAAACCCCTTGCTTATATAAAAGATAACAACTCCTAGTAGAAAAATACAAGAAATTACATCCAAAAAAAAAAGTAAAGAAAAGAGGAAAAAAAAAGATAAAGTAAAGCAAAGCAAAAAAAGAGAAAGTGTATAAGTTTAATGTTTTCATTCTGTCTAAATAATTACAATGACAAGGGGGTTAGTGTAATTTCTCAAATGTTAGGGAGTAATATATATTAAACCCAAATCTCAAGTGGTGTAAGTGTAATTTACTCAAAAATATATATTAGTGATAAGTTTATTTTTACATAAATATGTCATTAGGTTTAAGGATTAGAATTTTTTTAGTGATAATGATAAGATGTTGTTTTAAATAATTTTTTTTTATTTTTATCCCATTGTTGTTGAAAAGGTCATCAGAAGTGGCCGACGACAGTGATCAGTGGTGATGGTGATATAGACTGGGAGATAGATTAGATTGATAGATATGTGACGCATGAATAAATAAAGAGATGATATGTGGATAGATAGATGACATGAAAATATCATCTTTCAAATTATTTTGTCTTTTTTACCTCAAAAGATTAGAGTTTAGAGTATCTCCAACTCACTAGGCATATAATACTTATTATTATTCAAAATGCGTAGCATAACTCACCGTTTTTCAACTCTAATGCACTAGGTATATAATTAGGCATTTTAGCTCAACTCACGTTCACTAGTTACATGTAATTAGCCTTCAAAGACTAGACAAAATGTTAATTACACTAATAGTCCCTATAGTTTGGGACTTGTGTCACTTTGGTCCCTGACTTTTCAATTGTGACACATTTTACCCTAAATTTTGAATCTTATTCTAAATAAGGAGAATTGAAATATTATTAGATTTTTTAAAAGTAAAATCGTTTATTTGATAAAATATAAACTAATTTGACAAAAATAAATGTCAAAAAAATATTTTTAATTTTTTCAAAATTATTTTTATCCACCAATGATAAAATTATGTAAAATTAATAAAAATTACATGATTAATTTTTTTAAATTAATTTTACATGATCATCATCCAAACACATAATAAAAATTAATTTGGTAAAAAAAATAAATAAATGTCTAAAAGATTTATCTATTTTACATAATTTTATTTTTAGTTGGTAGAAATAATTTTTAAAATTCAAAAATATTTGTTTGACATTTATTTTTGTCAAATTAATTTATATTTTATCAAATTGACAATTTTACCCTTGAAAAATCTAATGATATATTTAATTGTCCTTATTTGGAACAAGATTCAAAATTCATGGTCAAATGTGTCACAATTGAAAAGTCAATGACCAAAGTGACACAAACTCCAAACTATATGGACTATTTGTGTAATTTGCCCTAAATTATATGATGAAAAGATTGAAATATCTTTCCATATAAATGGACAAATATAAAACAATTGAACCGAACAGATAAAAAACAAAACAAATAATATCAGAGTAAAATTTTACTCTCATTTTATTTTAAAAAAACATAGCACATCAAAGTAAAATTTTACTCTCATTCTATCAAACAAAACAGTGCACACAGTATTAGAGTAAAATTTTACTCTCATTCTGTCAAAGAAAAATAGAGTAAATAGTATTAGAGTAAAATTTTACTCTTATTTTGTCAAAGAAAAACAAAGCACATATCAGAGTAAAATTTTACTCTTATTCTGTCAAACAAAAACAAAACACATATCAGAGCCCGTACATTTCAGGTGGAAACAAAAATTTAAAAGTAACAGGTTGACCTAAAACATGAGTGGTAATTCCTTCAGCAGATGTAGTGAATGGATAAAGTAAATGTATAAATGGAGTACCTAATATGATTTTATCAGTCATGTTTTTTACTAAAACAAATGAGGTTTTGAAACATACATTATCTTGACAAACATGAACATTAGGTAATTTATATTTAATACGCATTTTACTACCATTAGCAGAGGTTAATTTCTCATGACATTTTTCATAGTATTTAGTAGGGAGCAAACCTTCTTGTACACAGTTTAAATCAGCACCGGTATCTATTAGAGCAATTAAGTTCAATTCAAAATCATTAATAACTATCTTAATTCGTGAATACCATTTTTGCATATAGATTTTATTGATTAGATTTAGTCTGTTATCATCAAGAGTATGGGATTGTGATCTATTGTCAAATATTAATTTATCAGGATTAGTGTGATCAGAATCGGGGTCAGAATTATGTTGAGATTCATTAGGAGATTCATGGACTGAGTTGTGGAAATTATCTAAACTTTTATTAAGTTTTAATGTAATAATTTCATCTTCTAATTTTCGATCTTTTTGTCTTAATTCATTAATAGTTTGTTTGATTTGATTGATTTCAGATTGTAAATCTTGAAGTGTAATTTCTTTAGTTTTATTTTTAAATCTTTCTAAAGTCTTAAATAAGCTGATAATAGGTTTATCAATCTTAGGTTTATCATCAGAATGAATTAATAAAGATTTTAATTTATCAATATATTTTTGTTTTAAATTGGGATCATCTAATTTACTAATTAATTCAATAAGAGCAGATTCTTCTTGAGTATTTTTAGTAAGAACAGTTAGTTGTTTGACTGGTTTACAGCAGACATCAGTACATCCTAGATTAATATGATTGTCAGAATCATCACTAGGTGAATGATAATCAGATGAAGTTTTTGGATGATCAGAAGAGGAGTCGCTAACAGATTGATTTAATTGGAAGATTTCAAATAACTGATTTTTGGAATTATCATCAATTTGAAGTTGGTTAACTCTATCCTTTAATTTTTGCTTTTCTTTACATTTATTTGAATAATGTCCTTTTTTACCACAATTATAGCAGGTAATATCTTTATTATTTTTAGATTTGGGATGTGATTTTTTATAATATTTCTTTTTGGGTTTAGTATAAAATTTATCATTGGATTTGGAAGGAAAAATTCATTAATGGATTACCTAGTCTATTTGCTCACAAAATTAGAGATGTTCTTAGTCAACCTACTGGTGTTATTGAATATGACAATTTAACCTATGGAGACATCATTAGCACTATTCAAAAAGAATGATTAAAAATGTGTATTGATTTTAAACTTAGTCAAAAAGCCACTAAGGATAAACATAAAGCTAAATATGAATTAGGAAATTTCTGTGAACAATATGGTTTACCTCCTGTTGCACCTTCCCGTAGAAAATCACATAAATATTCTAAACATAAACATAAATCTAAATATTCTAATAAATATCGAAAAAATTAGAATCAGAGTAAAATTTTACTCTCATTTTGTCAAACAAAATCAGATCATACAAATAAATTAAAAACAAAAACAAACAAACAAACAAAAAAATTAATTAATCAACAAATCAACATACCTGATTGAACTCGAACAATAATCAAACACGCGATTGAAGCAAAACCTCTAAAACTCGATCAACACTCACAAATCTCGATGAAACTCTCAAAATCTGTTACAGATTTGTATAGATTTGAAATGTAGTAATCTCTCATTTAATTGAGAGTGTTGAACTCTTCATTGATTTCGCAGATTGTGTTCATTGATTTCACAAATCGTTTTCGTAGATCCGTATATATATCAGCTCAAATTTTCAAATATATGATACATATATAAAACGCCAATATTGTCACAAAAAAAAAAAAAAGAAAAAGAAAAAGGAGACAAATTATAGAATGTCCTTATTCAGGCATACGTCTCTTACTCAAGGGCTTTTTGAAAGAAAATTCATTGAGTTATTCTTTACCTTAAAAAAAGGGTCCAAAAAAAAGATTTTTACCAAAAATCCCTAAAATATAATTTCAACAAGCAATCAAACAAAAAATGCAAGCACACCATCCTGTAATGTCTCCATAAAGTGACCCACAAGCTACATTAGTTTTATTCATATTATTATAGAAATATTAAATATATTTATATATATATATATTTAATCGGTATTATTTGGATAACTAATGTGTGTGAGAATCACTACCCAATATGGTGGGGTCGTGGAAGTTACAACTTCCGCGATGATAGGAAGTTATTAAGAGTTATAATGGATCATGGGTCCAAGCCTATCTATATACCTGTGATTGCCATAAAAAACAAACCTTGTATGACTTTTGGTCCGAGACATCAATGTAACCCACTAAATTTGAGAATTCTAATGAGTTTCTTAATGTGATACCCATATTTAAAAAAAAAAAAATTAGTTATATGTGTCATTAATAAGAATTCTTAAAACATTGATTAAAATACATGTGAAAAAATTATTGATTAAACCAAATTTAGAAGCATGTTACATTTTTTTCTGATACACTTTTCATAAAAAAATGTATAATTGTTTGAGAGATTTGGTTAGATCTCCAATATAACATTTTATTTGGTGTCTTTATCCAAATCCATTTAAATTTATTCAAATTCTTGAATTTTACATAGGTTCTTACCGAATTAAAAATTATGTTACTCAATCTTTAAAAATTTACAAGCTTAACTCGAGTTAATTGGATTGAACTCGCCCAAATTTACAACTCTAACAAGGGAGTTGAAAGTTACATTATTAAAATTATGATAAAATTGTAAGTTTGAATATTTTTTTGTTTTCATAATTTATATATAAAAATCTAACTATTTATATTATTTTATATAAATATATTTTATTTATTTTTCACATCTCATACATAACATGGCTTTTCACTGGTTGAATCTAATTAACGAAAAAGATACTTGGTTTGTTTCAAATTTTAATTTCCTTCAATTTTTTCTTTTAAAAAATAGAGCATTTGTATACAAAACAATCACATAACGGTGCAGATAGATGGGGATGGGTCACATTCCCATGAATATATTATTATGTTCCAAAGTCGGCAAATAAAGAGAAAAAAAAAAAAAAAAGAAAATCGGCAAATAAAGAAAGAATACGAGTTAGAACGTGGTGGTGACTTCTTCACCTTTAGTGCTAAATTCTCCGCGTTGAACTTTCGTTTCGTCACTCCCAACACTGTTTGGAAACTTCTATGCGTGTTTAAATTTTTTTTCTCTATTTTTTTATTTATTTTTAGTAATCTTTTTTTTTTTAAAATTATATTAATTTTTTTTTTAATCTTTTCAGTCCAATCTAAAAACTAAATTTATATTAAAAAAATTTTAAAAGTTAAATTATGTCCAAAAAAACCATTATTTTTTATTTATTTGTCTTTTCAAAAACTTTTTCTCAATCCTAACATTTCATTAAATTCTTTCCTAGGTGGCATATCTATTCTTCTCTCATTCTATTTTCCTTTTTTTTTTTCTCTTTTTTAATTTTATTTCATTTTTAATTAATTAGAGCATGGATATATATTATATCTGTTGGCTACATATTTTGTATAAACCAATTACAATTCAACACGTGGCAGAATAAGGGCAATACGAGAAGACTATTCAAGTCTTCGATTGTGATCGTACACGTGGCAGTTAATATTGGTTCTTACAAGATCTGCGTAGCACTAAATCAGCAAAGAGATGCAAAGTGGTATGGTTTCAACGGTTATTCACATTCAAATTCAAAATTAAGAGGGAAACCTAACTGCAGGTGATGACATAGTAGAGCTAACTATAAGACAACATGATTAGCGATCATGGAGGAGCGATTCGACAGTTAGAAGTGCAATTCGATGGTCATCCTTAAGAAGTATACATAGCAGAGAAGGCCCCAGAAAAAAGCCCCAGACTCAAATCCAAAAAACTAATTTTATTCTACTTTATTTTCTTTCCAATTTTATATTTCCTGTTCTTTACATTTCTGTACTTTAAAATTTCTGCACTGCATTTCGTTCATAAGAGTAGTTTCAAGTAGATTATTGCTGTAAACCTCTACGAGGCTGAGTTGAATCATTGTAAGTTTTTCATTTTAATGAAATGCTTCTATTGTTCTTCATTTGATTGTTGTTTGCTTAATTCTCCTAAATCAAGCCACCAGTAAAAGTCCTCTTCATTGAGGCTGAAAGAACTAAAACACAATCGTCTGATAATTGGTTGACAATTAATTTTCTGTAAGAACTGATTGATCCTTACTGGCACGCTCACAATTACAATAATAACTTTCGAAAGTCAAAAAGCCAACATATATTTTTGGCACATTTGATGGGACTAATTGAAATGGCTAGATGTAGAAGACAAAGAGAAAATGAACGCTTGGAAGAAGGCATAGAAGGAGAGGTAGAAATACCTAATCTAGAAGATAATGTCATAACACATCCTGTGGAGACACCAATTTTAGCAGAACCTATGGTCGAACAGACCAGCACTTCGGAACAAGTACCATATGTTCATAATATTAGACGATGCCAAGGAATTGGACCATTTACTGTTTCATCTACTCAGTCAGTGAATCCATAGGGTGGCCTAGTAGATGCCATGGGACAGCAATTAATGAACACAATGGAAAAATAGGCAAAATCCTTTTTGGATCGAATGAATACCCATCAACCAACAAACATAAGACACATGAAGGAAATTCGAATGTCCCTCAGCAAAGATTGGCTAGAGATAAACAGTCTATGCAAGTTAATGGACATTCTAATGATCAAACTAGTAATCAGAACTGTGAAAGACCATCACCTCAGTCTTGGTATGAACCTATTTTGAGGCCTATAACAGGTCAAAATGCCTCAGTACTTAACAGTGAAGCCATGTAAATTGGTGGATCTGGCCCAGTACAAGAGAATGACATAAGAATGGTTACAAATCCCATGTTCAAAGCCATACCTGGCACGAGGGGATTCACTAATCCTTTATTCGAATTTATACCCAGGGGGTTGGAAGGTTTTCCTATAACTAGAAGAGACACAACACCTGTTCCAGCACCTTTCGCAGGACAGATTCAAAGGGGTCACCCATACCCCCAACAACAGTCGGCACCATAGGGACAACCAGTCCCAAATATACCACCCTATGGGCCAAGAGGACCTCAAGCACAAGTTTGTCTACCAAATCCTATGTTTGTTCCTCCAATAGTGGTTCAACAGGCACAAAATATAGTCCCTAGGGACCAAATTGCTGATATTGTTAGAGAGATGTGTGGACCAATGGCTCGAGGGGTTCAAACTCCTGTGTGCAGGAAACCATATCCAGAATGGGTAGATAGGGTACATGAATACCCAAGAGGATTCAGGATACTAGACTTTGCCCTTTTTTATGGGAATGGAAACCAGTCAACAGTAGAGCATATTGCTAGGTTTGCTGCTCAATGTGGTGAATTTACCAATAATGATTACATGAAGTTAAGATTGTTCCCAAATTCTCTTACAGGGGCAGCCTTCGTATGGTATATTAACCTTACGCCTGCTTCCATTCAGACTTGGCAACAAATGCAAGAGGCATTTCATGCCCAATTCTTCCAAACAGAGCCAGAAGTGTCCATGGCAGATTTGGCAAGGTTGAGCCAAAGGCCTGATGAAAAGGCTACTCAATTTATTGCCAGATTTAAAAGAGCACGAAACAAATGTAGGGTTATCCTACCAGAGCCAAAATTCGTGAGATTGACTCAAAATGGCTTAGAGTTTAGGTTTCGAAAGAAGTTTGACTCAACTGAGTTTAGAGACTTAGTGGAACTAACTTATAAGGTGTCTAGGTATGAAACATTACTAGAGGAAGAATAAGATCGAAATAATGCATCATACAAGACATATTATAGAGATCCTAATTATGAGATTGATGCAGCAGAGATTGTGAGGAAAGAACCTGTGATCTGTGAGGCATTAATTCATAAGAACACAACAATTGACCAGCAGTTTAAAAAGAAAAACCTTCATAGGAAATACTCTTTCGATTTAACAAAGGCAGATGACATTTTTGATCATTTGCTTGCGGCTAACTTCCTTAAGTTACCAAAAGGAGTCAAAATTCCATCTCCAGATGAACTTGAAGGAAAAGTGTATTGTAAATGGAATAATTCTTGATCTCACTCGACTAAAAACTGTATTGTTTTTCGAGATAGGATCCAAGAACAAATTCGAAATGGAAGTTTAAAATTCCCAACTAAAGCAAAAAAAACATGGGGATCAACAGTAATCCATTCCCAGAAGTTGGAGAAAATGCAGCTAATGTTATTGTACCAGACTTTCAAAATTTATCTTTGAAGGCATTGGAAGAGGTTAATGTGCAAATGCATGTTGCCAGCTAGACTACTGTCAAGAAAGACATTAGAAGTTCACCAGTTGTTGGACAAGGCTCTACAGGTCAAGAAAAAGACTCTGATGAGGAAGTACTGGATGATAATTCCTTAGAGGCAGCAGTTATCTAAAGAATGTGTCCCAGGTGTAGGTTGAGCTATAAGTGGCTGAAAGGGCTTTCAATTGATGGGAAACAATACTACAGGGATGTGCAGAGATATCCTAAGCCAACCAGTGCTCACAACAAAAGGCCATATCCAACTGGTCCTAGGCAGCAGCCATTCATGGCTGGTTCAGCAGCTACTAGAATGCAATCCAAGGGTAAAAGGCCTTTACATGAGTCCAGACCTCCAACTATTATAGAATGGAAGGCAATTGTCCTGAAAGAAGGACTGAAGTAGGTTTAAGTTATGGAAGCAAAGCCAAAAATTGGTCCCCTAGACCAGTCTCACACAAGATGGAAAGTGACCACCTTTATGGAAGGCCTGAATTAAGCCCAAAACAAGGAGTCAGGGCTAAGCAATGGCAGTCACAGACAGTTTCGAAACTGGCTTCGAAAAAAGAAAAAGACAACTCAATGACTGAGTTAGTGGGTTCATGGGTACCTGGAGTCCCAGATTGGTTTGTCATGCAGAATAAACCTAGGGAGATACCTGCCCAAAGAAATGCTGTTGGAGATCAGGGTAGGATGGTTAAACCTCCCCTGGTGACCCCAAATAATTGGGTGTTACTAAAGCATCCAAAAACAAAGGAACCAAACATGGTCCCAATAATTTCTAGATCACAAAGGAAGAAGATCCAGCGTAGGTACACTCAGTACTAGAGAGACCTGAAAGAAAGTGGAGAAAGCTCTTCATTGGTCCAGATAGAGAGGCAGACAGAAGGAAAGAAAAATCCAAAGTCAGACCATAGTCTAAAGTCAACTTTACAAGACAAAATGAGTTGCAGCAGAGAACAGTTCGCCAAAGTTCATTTTGAACTAAAAGTCAAAGAGAGGTCCAGTTTAGCAGGATTGGAAAAGGCTTTGGTGGAGAGTGATAGCGAGACAGAGGGAGAAATTGGCCTAGGCCAAAAGAAAGAAATGGTTGAGGAAGAAATGTTCGAAGCCTTCATGGCTGAACAGACATTTTTGGTTGAAAAGCCAATCGAAACAGACCATTCGAAGGAATTTGTTAGTAATGAAGTGCCAGAATACAGCATGAAAGATGCTTCTGAAGTAATTGAACAATGTGGCCAAAAGGAGAAACAGGTACAACTAGCCATCCAATTTGGCTTGTTTCCTCCAGTATCAATGAATATGGTACATATACTACCACATGAATTCCAAGCTGGAGATGAGAACCAAGAGGGTCAAGAAATTGACCCAATTCCAGTCTCTAGTGAAGACTCACAAGTGAGTATGGTGCAAGATGAATCCGAAATAGTTACCCCAATGGAAACTGAATACGAGAGTGAAGAAGAGGTGAGTATTAACCTCTCATATCCTTTTGAGTATCCCACGACATCTATGACACAGCATGTCAAGCTTTTGTATATCACGGCCTTCTTCGATGGGATACAATTGAACCGAGTCTTGGTAGATAATGGGGCAGCAGTGAGTCTGCTTCCGAAATCTTCCTTAAAGAAACTAGGAAAAAGGAACCCCAGGTTAATCCCAACCAGCACAACTATTGCTGGCTTCGCTAGAGACAAACAGATGGCTCAGGGAATTTTGCCCATCAAGCTGAGTGCGAGAACCAGGGACTGCATGACGGCATTCTTTGTTATCGACAGCAATGCTAAGTACAATGCTTTACTTGGTAGAGATTGGATTCACACTAACAAGTGTGTGTCTTCCTCTTTGCATCAGAAGATAATGATGGCCTTGGGCAATGGAGAGACAGAGGAAATCGATGCAGATCCTCAACCCTTTATAGCTTGTGTAGACTTCGCAGAGGCCAAATTGTATATTGAAGGAGTGACACCACTCAGTATACTGAGAAAACCTGATAGTTCAGCCGAAGTGACGGCTGATGAGGAATTGGCGCACTTGAAGCACTTAGTCCAGGAGAGTGCTAATGAAGAGTTTGTCGTTAAGGATGACAATGATGCCTGGTTGTAGGCAAAGAGATGAAGCTCAAGAAGCCAAGTCTTTGGCTTTAATTAAGTTATCAGTCACTACTACAAAAACAGATAAAGATCACACTTTTTTGGTGTGATGTATGTTATTTAATCACACTTTTTAAGTTTTATTAAAGTGTGATCTTTGGGAGTGTGATTAAAAGTGGTCATTTTTAATCACACTTTTTAAGTGTAATTAAAAATATTTAGATCACACCTTTTAAGTGTGATTAAAAATATTTTGATCACATCTTTTAAGTGTGATTAAAAGTATTTAGATCACACTTTTTAAGTGTGATTAAAAATATTTTGATCACATCTTTTAAGTGTGATCAAAAATATTTAGATCACACTTAAAAGGTGTGATTAAAAGTATTTAGATCACACTTTTTAAGTGTGATTAAAAATATTTTGATCACATCTTTTAAGTGTGATTAAAAGTATTTAGATCACACCTTTTAAGTGTGACCTTTGGAAGTGTGATTAAAAATGGTCATTTTTAATCACACTTTTTAAGTGTGATTAATAACATTTAGATCACACCTTTTAAGTGTGATTAAAAATATTTACATCACATCTTTTAAGTGTGATTAATAACATTCACTACTAAAAAAAATACTTTTTGTGACCGTCACATGCCGTCGCAAATAATAAAAATACAATCGCAAAAGACTTTTTGCGACAGCTATTTTGCCGTCGCAAAAAAAAAAATAAAAAAATAAAAAACACTTTTAGCAACCATTGTTTTACTGTCGCAAATAATTATTTATTAAAAAAAAAATCATATATGAGTTTGCTACAACAAAAAAATCAATTACAAGCACCAACCAATTTTTTGTAAATGAAAAATAACAAAATTAACAAATTAATTAAATTTATAATAGACATTATCCATTAACCATATTTAAATACACTGTACTAAAAAATTCAAGTCTTCAAAAAAAAAAAAAAAGAAGAGCAACATAATCTTTAGCTCCCAACATCAACCGCTCGATCGTATCAACTATTCCCTCAACAAAATCTGCAAAAACATATATCAAACAAGAAGAAGAGCAACATTTTTTTTTTGGTATCATAATGCTCACTCCTTACACTGAAATTATATTTAAAAAAAGGGTAATGATTCACTATCACTACTATCATTATGCCATTTTCCAAAACTGATGCTAAAGGCTATAATAAATTCTGTTCTGACTTTTTATGTATAAAACTGTAATAAAAATCTATAGTGTCTATAATGAAGTGTATTGCACACTAAAGTCCTGCCCAGATCAAGTTTCTTTATTATGTCCAAAATAAAGACCTGCAACATAACATATGTTGATAAAGCCAGGAAACAAAAAATGCTAGCCTATCCACTGAGCATCATGTGCATGACTTTGGTGTCACTACTAAATATATACCAATTATACAAAACCAAATGGCCAAGGGAACATATAAATAGAACCTCAAAGAGAAACCTCCAAAAAATAAATATAAATAAATAAATAAATCCAAAAACAACTTGTATGATTTGGAAATTTGAAACAAGATTATAAACTGAATATGCACACAAGAAGAAGAAAAGGAAAACAATAATCTAACCGTTGCCGCAATGAGAAGGGTAATTGGGTAATTGCAAGATTCACAATCATCGTGAATATGTGGAAAAAATTCAAACCTTAGAAAGGAAATAGAGAGTATAAGCCAGGCCTAGCCCCGGCTCACTGTCTACCCAATATGTGAGCTTCACATCATCTCCATAAGCAATTCTTGCAATGTCTTTATAATGATCTGAAGCCTTGTAATATTCTACAAGTTCATCTATGCTGAGAGTAGTTGTTAGTGGTGCCATATACTGCAAGCCATGTCCGGCCGCAATATCTTCAAGAAATTCAGCAGTCTCTGCATGTGATGGCTTCTTGTACCTGCATATTCAATCAATGTTGTGAGTTCTCCATTATTGTGGAATGTGTCATATCTATGAAGGGATGCATGTGCTTCTGAGTCAGGTTGCAAACGAACCGAGCTATTCATGGACACCTCAAGTTTGGCTCATTTAAATCTCCTTTGAGCTCAGTTCGTTTACTAAATGAATGAGCACGATTTTGAATTTTAAGCTCGTTTAGTAATCGAGACAAGCTCGAGTAGACCCAAGCTCAGCTCGATAAGGCTTGTGAACAAAAAGAATATGAGTTAATATTTATTTTTAATAATATACCAAATATATTTGTATAATTTATTTTATTTTTTTGTTTATGTTTGGAGTTTCTCTAAATTTACATATTTGATTGATGAAATTTATTATTAATATAAACATTCTTTTGTATTTTTTGAATAGGGTCATGATTGAGACCCCTTCCAATCACCACCCCCACCACCCCCCCACACACACGTGGCGGGTGGTGATTGGAGGAGAAGGGAAAAAAAGAAAAAGAAAAAGAAAAAGAAAAATTGGCCAATCATGTTAAGAGGGGGTCGAAGGGGGTGGGAGGGAAAGGGGGTCCGGAACATTATTGTTTTGAATAGGGTCATGATTGAGACCCCCTCCAATCACCACCCCCCATACATATTGTTTCTTAATATGGAAATTAATTTTAGTTTAATTTTTCCTTTTGAGCTCAAGCTTGGCTCATTTATGTAATCGAGTTGACTCGAGCTGAGCTCAAGTTTCTTAATCTCTTGTCGAGCCAAGCTCGAGCTAGATTTCTTTTAGCTTGACTTGAGCTCAAATAATTCTTATCAAATCGAGCTCGAAGAATCCAAAAGCTCAGCTCAGCTCATTTGCAACTCTACTTGTGAGCAATTATTTTTGCGTTATGCTATTATCAATAATTATGTTACTGACCCAAGGTTGGCAAAGTAGGGAATTGCATCTTGACGAGGGCCTTGGAACAGGACATGACCATCACCGAGAAGTATGATCCTATCAAAAAGATCGAAAACTTCCTGTGAGATTTGGGTCAGTGACATGATTGCAGAAGATTGCTGAATCCTGCTAATGGTCCTTATAGTGTCCACCAAATCATATGTAGCTGCTAGATCAGACCCTGAAAACGGTTGATCATAAAGCATGACTGAGTATGTTCCTAGTGCTAACTCTGCAGTTGTGAGCTTCTGGCGATCAATGTCAGAGATTGCTTCTCCGGTGAGTTTGTGTTCTACATCCTTCAAGCTTAGGATTTCTAGCACATACTCCAAAAATGGATCTTGTCCTTCCACCAATGCATGAGCAAAGAATTTTCTCATCTGTGGAGTGAAGTTTTCTGGCCGAAGCCCTTGCGTGCAGTCCCTTGCGAACTCCAGCGTTTCTCGTACTGATAAAAATGGAAGGTGTCTGCAAGTTTGTAGGAAATTAAAAAGGTTAGTAGAAGAATTTTAGTTTTATTGGATTGGTTATGAATCATCCACTTGATTTGAGCAATCATTGTGTTCAAATTGAGTTGAATTTGATACTTACTTGTTTAGTTGGCCGCTAATATAAGCAATGAGTCTACTGAGATGTATTTCAGAGGCGTCTTTGTCGTTGTACATCACCACACCTTGCAATTTTGAGTTCTTAGTTTCTTCTATTCTTCCTGCAAGAATTTCTAAGAGAGTGCTCTTTCCACATCCTACAAGATTTGATTAGTGAATTACTGGGAAGGTGTCCAAATTTCAATGAATTGTTTCAGCATCATAGACTGTTGGGTTTTGAGAATATGAAAACTACTACTACTATTATTATTTTTTTTTTAACAGAAATTTCATAAAGAATGATGTGGCATTTTGTGGTTCCTTCATTTCAAGACAAGCCCATATCATTCTGATTTGTAATTGCAAAGATGCCACTACCACATCATTCTAGATGAGCTTTATTTATAAAAGTTTTGTTTGTTTATCATTTCTCTTATTGTTCTGCAATGTTGACTTGGGTTTTGGCAGATTAATATACTTCCTGTTGCTTTATTACTATTTATCTGAATCATTTTCTAAGAAAATTTATTAAAATGTTTTATAAATGATTGTGATGGCGGTGATCGAAATAGTGATAATAAACAACTATATGTTAATCTTGCATCTCTCATCATGTTGGTGAACAAATACAAACGGCTGCCACACTTCTTTCGAAAGGACTAGATTCCACCAAATGAATTGTTGAACCTTCTGGATCCCTTGAGCTAAATTTCTCTTGAAAAATATTGAAATCAAGCACAAGTTCCAGTAATAAATTTTTTTGTTGGGTTGATATTTTTGAAATTTTTTCATAAAACACATTCTGAAAACTCAACTAAACAGAGTTTCATGGTCAGTCAGTCATAGTTATGAAAGAATATTCAGACTCAAATTCTCATCTCCCCAAATGAAGGGGGGCATATGCATATACTATGTTTTAATGTTTTGAATCTTTGGAGCGACACTAATGATGCCTCTGATCTTCATTGTTGTCCTCATTGTTTAGTTGTTGAGATATAATAGATTATATATATATATATATATATTTTTTTTTGTATCTTCGTCAGGAGGAAGTTGTATCCCTTACCAGGAGGTCCTAGCAGAAGAGTTATCGATCCAGGCATGATATATCCGTCCACTCCCTTCAAGATATGCAACCAGGTTGAATTCTTTTTTTGGAGAAGAGTCTTAAAGGGCCCAACAAAACATCCCAATACTTTGTTCCCAAATGTTTCATACTCGTCTCTTGGTATATCAAACTTCCTCGAACACTTGATGCCTGAAAATCGAACAACCTGCAAAATTTCAGCAGCCTTAGTCGAAGCTGTTTAAAGGTTAGTGAGACAAGGTCGGGGAAATTATGTACTTGCTCTTTGTATCTTCCATTACATGAAGATGGTATATGGTTTTGCTGGTGAAGTTTACTGCTGGAACTATGACAGCATGAAAAGTTGGTATTGTTATCGAAAACTGTTATTTTTTTTACATAATTCTTTCCCACAATGATATTATGGTAACAATTTTGTATTCAAGGACCATTTTGATGGGTTCTTTGTTTGAAAACAGTAAGAATAAAACATCGTTCCTTATTCAATTTCTGGGAATCTTTTCTGTTTACATATTATTATTCGTTGTCGATCTATAATAGTTAAAAACTTACTACAAGTTCATAAAAAAATTAAAAAGTGAACTAAAATAACCAATTTTCAAATGAGCACAATTCCAGCAGTAAACTTCACCAGCAAACCGGATATACGAATCTTCTTTATGTAAAGCTTTGAAAGGTTTTGAGTAGAGAACTCTTTTGTAGTTAACTTGATAGTTTTCATGAAGACCATAGAATTCAAATCTTTGACTAGTGTTGTAAAAAGGGCCTGAGGCCCATGTTCCAAGCCCAAGCTCCACCTGGACTCAGGCCAGCCCAGGCTTAGACCTCCCTAGGTAGGGCCTTGGCTGAGGTGATTGAAGACCGGCCCAATTTTTGAAACAAATTGAAAATTCCTACTGTTAGGACCCAGCCTGGTTATTAAAGGAAGTTTTAGAATTTGGCCCGGTCGGAGATTTGGTAGAATCCTTCCTCCCAGTGAATCAGTTTGGGCCTCAAACGGAGTTTTAGGATTTAGGTTGGTCTGGTCCAAGATGTGGTAGAAACCCGCTCTTTACATTGAATCGGGTTGGGTTGGGCCAGGCCAGACAGAGGGGCCTCAAATCTCTCAAGGCCCGTTAGTTTTCAGAATTAGATTAGGTGAGATTCTCAATAGCATGATACTCAAAAGTGATTGCCATGAGCATATCAAGAGCTAAAAATATTTTTAGATGGGAGCATGCAACCTAAATGAGAAAGAGTGTATTATGTAATCTTGAATTAATGCATGAAACAAGGGAAGCAATGATTATAAATAAATAAAAAAATAACCATCAACTAATCTAAATGATGGCAAATTATTTCTCAACAAGTCAAAACATATTGAGTAGAACAGGCATAAAGAAACGAACCAGTCAAATAAATCCTTGTTTGGCCAAACAAGCAGTCGCAAAAAAATAGTTGAATTAGATAAAGTGTTTTTTTTAGTAGTCATCAAGTCAAAAGGATTTACTAGTTCAATGATTAAGTCATCAAGTCAAAAGTATTGAGCCCAAAGAAATTGCTAGATTAATACCCTAAATCAAATAAATAGCCAAACCTAACCCAACGAAGCTTTGTGTACCAATCAAGTGGGATCAACTAACCCTCAATTAAATAAATAAATAAAAAGACAGCATGCCAAATTGAAGTACCATGTGTGGTTAATTTTGACGGCAAACGTCATTTTTGCCGTTTGGTATTAACGCCAAGGGGTGTTCATTGTACCAAATCAAACTTCAAGGGGACTCTCTGTTTTTTGACCTAACCACAGACGGGTAGAGTGTAATTTACCCAAAGATAAATAATTCCATTTCATTATCACCGGTTTGATCCAATTCCAAATATTATGAAGAACCACCTAACACCGTTAGAAAGTTTTACAAAAAATAGTACCTCCCCATAGCTGCATAGCACCATTGCAACGAGAGTTTCTGAGTGTTTCCTGATCTTGCATTAATTTTTCTAGCTCCTGCTTCCGACTCTCTTGTGTTTCTGGATTATATTCAAAGTCACGAATCCGAATCACAAGCAAAATCAAATATGCAATACATAAGAAGGCACCTGCTATTGAGATCATTATATTTGACATATTATTCATCCACTTATCTCACCAGAGAATAGGAGCTAGAAATTCTTGAATTTCAACAAAACAGAAGCTAAAATTGTTATCATAACAGGCATCAAAAAACACAAGGGCTGCTTGAGTGACAAACTCACTTGAAAACCTCTGTCGCGTGCCTTAGTTCTAAAGTTGTCAGCATCACAACTGAACAGTGTTACAGTATAAAGAGCATATTCTGGGGACCTAAAACGATTAGTTCAATCAAAAAGTAGTTTTTTTTTTTTTTTGAAGCAACCAAAAAAAAAAATAGTAATACATTCCATTACTTCAAACATTGATACAATACATGACCAAGAAAGATGGCACTTCTGAATTGTAAAATATGTAACAAGCACAATTCTCTAATCCTCGGTGAACTTGCCAATTAAATCTGTGGTGTAGCAATTAAAGCTACCATGCAATTTCAAATTCAAATAATAAACCGACAAATCATGATTACAAAATAAGGTGACAAGATAAACAAAGAAAGGGATTTTACCACATAAGCGGTGAGTGTCTTGTAGCTTGACAACCAATCTTTCTGGAGTATTTAGGGACAATAGCAAGGAGGGTTGTCAAATGCTCATATGATGATATCCTGAGGCTTCACTAAATTGGACAGATCACAGACAGCCAAGCTGGAATAAGAAGAAGTTCAAATCAACTACAAAATCTAGACAAAGTATGTATCATGATACAATTTGATGTGCCAACCAACATGAGGTCCTAGTATCTTTAAAAGGTCTGTAAATCAACAATTTCCCCACCCACCGATCCTTCATTATTACACTAAAAACCCTACAACATCACCACAACCTATCCTTACCCCAGTCCTTTCCCCAACAAGTAGTAGAACCTCAGATCTCCAAGAATTGTCAATGCTTGTCAAATGTCAACATAACATTAATGTAGTAGCCAATTCTATTTTCCACCGAAATGTGCAGAAGAACAAATATATTAATTATTGCTATTCTAGTAACAACAATTTTTTAAAGAATTATTCCAGTAATTTCCATAATACTATGTCAAGGTGGATGAGATTAATCAAAGGTCCACAATTCTATATATATCACCATTGACCTATATATGTAGCAATTTTTGCATATGTTGAAAAAAGTATTGATGCTCAAAAATCACAATAAAAATTGTCAAGAACTGAAATATAATTATGGCCTCAATGAACAACAATTGAAATATAAGAAGTATGGTTGCTCTACTTAGAAAGTACTAGGAGTACATTGAATCCACATAAAAATATGGTTGCTCTACTTAGAAAGTGTCTCTAGATTTATGATCAATAGTTGCCTTCTTACACAACTTGTGTTAATCCTCTAACCTCAATTGGAGACATCTACCATTTGTCACTAGTTAGGAAATAATAGGTGACCCACAAAAACAGGGGAAGAATAATAACTTCTAATAAAGACAAAACAGAGGGAGATCCTGAATTTTTGTACAAAAAAACTTATAAGGGATGAACTATGACAATGTTTAACTCAAGGAAATTGAAAAGGAAAAAAACACTAGATTATTGATTTCATTAGCAAAAGAGAAGCTTGAATAATTGAGCGAGTCATCACTACACATGTCCCAAACTTACTGTAAATGTATGTTGTTGTTTGGCAGCACCATAGCTTTCCTTAACAACTCTCCCAGCAATAGTTCTCTTTCCAAACCTGTTTGGATATAAACCTGTTCGAAATTAGCTCCTTCATTTACCGAGCAAATATGATTTACAAACTACGATGGAAATCAAGGGATTCACTGACAAAACACATAAGAATAAGCTGAATATCTTATGAAGGGAAATAATTCATACCGCTACTTTGTGAAAAACATAAACAAAGAAAATATAAATCAGAACTTCCGAAAACTCGTATTCTTAACGTGAGAGATGGGTTAACTCCACCAAGTGCACAAAATTTGCCACATTACATGCATTACTCATTCTTCATTTCATAGTCACATTTAATGGTATTTGAATGCCAATGTCACTTTCATACCCAGTTACAAATGTAAAAGAAATAAACTTAAGTAAATAAGAAAAATAGAAGTGGCAACATTTGTAACCAGTGTCATAGTAAACCTTTTTTGTTCGGTTTGCTGTGAATGAAAACCATTCAAATATATAACTTTGAGCCATATGATTGATTGTTTTGGTTTTGCAAAAAAAACTAAACTCTCCTTAATAGGAGAGTCGCCATGTTAAGCCAGCTAGAACGGACATTTTTGTTCTATTGATACCAACAACCATGACCCATCTTATCCAATATTCAAACAACTAATTTATCTTCCCTTCCGAACATTTTCTTGGCAAACAAATTGGAAACATAATATTTTATTTATCATAACCGCATAGAGAAGGATACCCAGTTCACATCAGCTCAGAAGATCAAAAATCACTGTTTAAAAACGATTCAAAAAGTCCATAAAAAAGAAAGCCCCATTTTGGCTATTTTTCACCGACTATACTTGGTTCGGATTCAAATTTTAACAACTAAAGGAAAAATCAATGGCATCAAAATTTAGAGAAAAACCATAAAGATTGAAGTTTGTGGAACAAAAAATGTTAAATAGAAAACAGTTTAAGTATAAACCCATTAAACGCATATAAAATTGTCAGAGTTTTCAGTTATATGAATTAAAACCCTAAGAACAACATAGAATTAATAGCAAATTAATTAAAGATGAACAATAATTTAGTTAGTTCAATTATAGGATTGTGATGCACCAGAACATGAGATGCTCGTGAAATTTCCAGTGAATTCGGCGAGAACCACTGTTCCTCTAGCCACGAAGCTGTAGATCAAAGACTGTTGCCCCATCTCTCTCACACTCAAAACCCTAAAACCTAGAGAGACAAATGGGTAGAGAGATAAACGGAAGGAGAGATTGGGGATTTTGGGTTTTTTCGGGGGGGATTTTGGATGAAGAGGTTGGGGTTTTTTTGGGGGGGGACCCGATTGGGGATTTTGGTTGAACAGATTGGGGATTTTTGGTTTTTGGGGGGAGGGGGAGGGGGCAACGGGAATGAAAACAAGAAACAGATTGGGGGATTTTGGATTTTTGTGGAGGGGGGAGCGGGAATGGAAAGAGGGAGGAGGGGAACCGGGCGGGAATGGAAAAAAGAAATGGGGGTTTTGGAAATTTTTTTGGATTTTTTTTATTTTTATTTTCATTATAAATAAATATTTAAATAATAAAATGACTTTTTTTTTTTTGCAACAGAGAATGTCATTGCTAAAAAAAATTATTTTAATAAAAATAATTTTTTTTATAGTTAATGAATTTTTATTTTTATTTTTTCATTTAGTAAGGTTAAAATTTATTTATTTCATATTTATTTTAATGAATAAAAAATTATTATTATTTTTTTATTTGGTAGAAGTAGGGATAATATTTTCTATTAAAATAAAGTTAATTTTTTGTGATCAATGTGGCATTTGCAATGGTAGTAGTGGTAATAATGAAATGGCATTTTGCAGTAGTGGTTAATGTGGTAGAGAAGATGGGTGGTGAGAGAGAGATGAGTGAGAGACGGATAGAGAAGAGAGATAGAGAGAGAGAGAAAAAGAGACAGACACACAGACAGAGACAAAGTGATGAGCGAGAGAGAGACAAAGTGTTAAAATAGTTTTTTTTTGTAGTTAATGAAAAAATTTTCATTTTTTTTTAGTTACTAAGATTGAAAATTTATTTGTTTCATTTTTATTTAATTAAAAAAATATTATTATTATTATTTATTTGGTAGAAGTAGGGGTAATATTTTAATGAAAAATATTTTTCACTAAAATAAAAGTTAATTTTCTGTGGTCAATGAAAAATATTTTTCTACGGCCTATTTTTTTTTGTTACTAAAAATCATGAACTATTTTTTTGTGGTAGAGGAAAGGGAGCGACATTAGTGGTGGAGGTGGTGGATAAGAGATGATGGTGGTGGTGGTGGTGGTGGTGATGGCGAAAGATATTAGTGGTGAAGTTGTGATAGTGGCAGTGTAGATGGAGTGGCAGGGGTGAATGAGAGGTAATGGTAGTAATAGTGGCAGTAGTGGTAGTGGTGGTAGTGGAGTGGTGGCGATGGTAGTAGTAATGGTAGTCGTAGAGGTGAAGTGGCGACAGTGGAAGTAGTAGTGGTGGTGGAATGACGTTTGCAGTAGTGGTGAAGGTGGTAGAAGAGATGGGTGGTGAAAGAGAGAGAGATGAGTGAGAGACGGATAGAAGAGAGAGAGAGAGAGAGAGAGAGAATAGAGCGGGAATGGAAAACAAAAACGGGCGGGAATAAAAAATATTTTTTTTTGGTCAGAAATGAAATTTAAATAACAAAATAATGTCGTTTAACTTTTTCTTTTTCTTTTTTTTTTTGCGACGGAAGTTGCCGTCGTCAAAAAAAATTATTTTTTGTTAAAATATATATATATATATTTTTGTAGTTAATGAATTTTTTTTTTTTTTTTGTAGAGAATAGGGAGTGCTAGTAGTGGTGAAGGTAGTGGATAAGAGATGATGGTAGTGGTGGTAGTGGTAGTGGTGAAGTTGTGGTAGTGGTAGAGTAGATGAAGTGGCAAGGGTGAAGGAGAGGTAATGGTAGTAGTAGTGGCAGTAGTGGTGAATGTGGTGGATAAGAGATGGTAGTGGTGGTAGTGGTGGCGAAGGAGATTAGTGGTGAAGTTGTGGTAGTGGTAGAGTAGATGAAGTGGCAAGGGTGAATGAGAGGCAATGGTAGTAGTAGTGGCAGTAGTGGTGGTGGTGGCAATGGTAGTAGCAATGGTAGTCGTAGAAGTGAAGTGGCGACAGTGGTAGTAATGGTGGTAGTGGAATGGCGTTTGCAGTAGTGGTGAAGGTGGTAAAGGAGATGGGTGGTGAGAGAGAGAAAAATGAGTGAGAGACAGATAGAAGAGAGAGAGAGAGAGACAAAGACAGAGTGATGAGCAAGAGAGAGACAAAGTGGTCGCTAAAAGTGCATTTTCTTGTAGTGGACAGATAAATCGAGAGGGAGCTCAGTAAATAGAGAAGACAGAAGGGAAAGAGTGAGCAACGTGAACACAGTGGGAGAGAGAGAGGGAGAAAGAGAAGAGAAAGAGAGGGACAAAAGGATAAAGAGTGATAGATAGAAAAAAGACAGAGAGAGAAGAGAGATGAACGAGAGAGAGAGAGATAGAGAGAAGAAAGATGAGCGAAAGAGACATAGAGAGAAAAGAGATGAACGAGAGAGAGAGAGAAGAGAGATGAGCGAGAGAGACAGAGAGAGATGAGAGAGGTAGAGAGAAAAGAGATAAGCGAAAGAGACAGAGAGAAAAAAGAGATTGTGAGAAGAGATAGATGAGTGATAGACACAAAGAGAGAGAGAGAGAGACAGATAGACAGAAAGAAAAGAGTGATGAGTGAGAGAGAGAAAGAGAAGAGAGAGAGGAAGATGAAAAAATGTGTGAAAAGATATAGACAAAGAGAGAGGGAGAGAAAAAAAAGAGCGAAAAGAGATAAACGAGAGAGAGACAGAGAGATGAGCGAGAGAGATAAAGAGAAGATAAATAGAGAAGAGAGACAGAGAGAGAAGAGAGATGAGAGAGATAGATAGAAGAGAGATGGACGAGAGACACAAAGAGAAAGAGAGAGACAGACAGACAGACAGAGAAAAGTGATGAGTGAGAGTGAGAGAGAGACAGAGAAGAGAGACAAAGACAGAGAGATAGAAAGATGAAAAAATGGGTGAAAAAGTTCCGTGTCTAAAGCCTCATTTTCTAGTAGTGAGTCGTCTCTATCATTCATGGGTAGAATAGAGGCGCGGATTTGAGAGTTGTATATTTTATATAAAAATCAAATTGAAATATTTTATACAATCACAGTTATTTAGGGAGTGTGATTAAAAAGTAGTAATATATATATAATCACACTTTAATTAAAATGTGTGATTACAAAATATATATATAATCACACTTATTTAAAAAGTGTGATTAAAAAGTAGTAGTGTATATATAATCACACTTTAATTAGAAGGTGTGATTAAAAAATATATAAATAATCACACTTTAATTAGAATGTGTGGTTAAAAAATATATATATAATCACACCTATTTAAAAAGTGTGATTAAAAAGTAGTAGTGTATATATAATCACACTTTAATTAGAAGGTGTGATTAAAAAATATATAAATAATCACACTTTAATTAGAATGTGTGGTTAAAAAATATATATATAATCACACCTATTTAAAAAGTGTGATTAAAAAGTAGTAGTGTATATATAATCACACTTTAATTAGAAAGTGTGATTAAAAAATATATAAATAATCACACTTTAATTATAATGTGTGGTTAAAAAAATATATATATAATCACACATATTTAAAAAGTGTGATTAAAAGTAGTAGTGTATATATAATCACACTTTAATTAGAAAGTGTGATTAAAAAATATATAAATAATCACACTTTAATTAGAATGTGTGGTTAAAAAATATATATATAATCACACCTATTTAAAAAGTGTGATGAAAAAGTAGTAGTATATATATAATCACACTTTAATTAGAATGTGTGATTAAAAAATATATAAATAATCACACTTTAATTAGAATGTGTGATTAAAAAATATATATATAATCACACTTGTTTAAAAAGTGTGATTAAAAAGTAGTAGTGTATATATAATCACACTTTAATTAGAAAGTGTGATTAAAAATATATATATATATATATAATCACACTTAATTGAAAAGTGACATAAAAAATAAATATTATCACACTCAATCAAATTAAGTGTGATTAAAATATCAATCTAATTTTTTTTATCACACTTCCAATAAAAGTGAGATCTTTTTTTTTGTCAAAGTGTGATCTTTAACTATTTTTGTAGTAGTGAGTATTGGATGTAAAATCAATAGTTTAGAAAGTGCAAGAGCAAGAGAAAGAAGCCATGATGATTGGTTGTAAGAAGGAACAACAACAGGTCAGATTTTTGGACTTAGATAAATATTGTGCTTTTGGACATTGAAACAAAAGTCCAGGAGATACAGAAAGAGGAAGTCTTGTGGACAGACTTTGTCTATGAGGAGGAGGGTAAAGATGTTAAATCAAAGAAGCTGGGAGCAGAACAAAGCAAGGAGATTGTTTCGAAGGCAGAAGGAATCAAAGAAGGAGCTTCAGTAAGTTCTCAAATACAAGACCCCTTGGAAGAAGTAAATTTAGGGGAAGGTTCCATACAACAGCCCACCTATATAAGTGCTTGGTTGAATGCTCTTGACAGAGACTAGTTGTTGGTTGTTTTGAAGAAATATAAAGATTGCTTTGCATGGTCTTAAAATGAACTGCCAGGATTGGATAGGTCATTAGTAGAACATAGGCTCCCTATGAGACTTAATGTCAAACCATACAAGCAAAAACCAAGAATAATGAATTCAGAAGTGATTCAGAAAGTTAAGGAGGAAATTCTTAGACTACTCAAGGCAGGCTTTATTAGGACAGCTAGGTATGTTGAATGGCTATCCAATATTGTGCCTGTAGTTAAGAAGAATGGTAAAATGAGAGTATGCATCGATTTTAGAAACTTAAATCTAGCAACTCCAAAAGATAAGTATCCTGTGCCTATAGTAGATTTGTTAGTAGACAGTTCAGCAGGGCATCAAATTTTATCAATGATGGATGGACACTCTGGTTATAACCAAATCTGCATTGCAGAGGAGGATATCCACAAGACAGCATTCAGATGTCCTAGGCGTATTGGCACCTTCGAATGAGTTAAAATGCCATTTGGCTTGAAGAATGCTGGGGTTACATATCAGAGGGCTATGAATACTATCTTTCATGACCTCATTGGAGGGTATTTAGAATGTTATATTGATGACATTATAGTGAAATCCCAATCCATGGAGGAACATCTGTTTCACTTAGAAGTAGCTTTCGAAAGAATGAGAATGTTTAAGTTGAAACTCAATCTTCTTAAATGTGCTTTTGGCGTATTATCTAGAAACTTCTTGGGCTATGTAGTACACAAGAAATGAATACAGATTGACCAGAATAAAGCCAAAGCCATCATTGAAGCCAGACCTCCATAAAGTAAGAAAGAATTACAAAAGTTCCTTGGACAGGTTAATTTTCTTCGAAGATTCATTTCTAATACTGTAGGGAAAACTAAAGTATTTTCTTCCTTGTTAAGGCTAAAAGATGAAGAGGAGTTTGTGTGGACAGCAGAGCATCAAACTGTTTTTGAAGGAATCAAAGTCTACTTGGCCAACCTTCCAATGCTGATGTCATCAAAGAGTGATAAGCACTTGAAATTGTACATAGTTGCAGCAGATGATTCATTGTGAGCTTTCTTAGCCCAAGACAATGAAGAAAGTAAGGAGCAAGCTGTTTATTATCTTAGTAGGTTTCTAAATTCTTGTGAATGTAAATATTCAGCTATAGAAAATTGTGCCTTACATTGAATTTTGCTGCAATGAAGTTAAGATACTATATATCTTTTGCCTACAACTGTCTTGGTAATTGCAGCCACAGATTTGGTTAAATATATGTTTATCTAGACCCATGTTAAGGGGAAGAATTGGCAAATGGATACTAGCTTTATCAGAATTTCATCTAGAATATGTCCCTCAAAAGGCAGTAAAAGGACAAGTTTTAGCTAATTTTTTGGTAAACTATCCATGTCAAACAGAAAGCCAAGAGATAATGGAACTTGGCATGGCTAGTGTTGAACCATGGCAAATGTGGTTCAATGGGTCAAAAGCCAATGGTTTAATTAGAATTGGTATGGTAATTAAGTCACTACAAGGAGTAGAAACCACACATGGTTTCAGAGTGGATGAAATTACTTGTTCCAATAATCAAGCTGAGTATGAAGCCTTAATAATGGGACTGGAAATACTTATTGGATTACAAGCTCATGCAGTTGACATGTTTAGAGATTCTCAGTTGGTAATTAACCAAGTGAAAGGGATTTTCAAATGTCAAAGTATAAGCATGTTGCCATACTATGTTGTTGCATTACATTTGCTTTCTCAATTTCAGATGGCAAATGTAACTCATGTCCCAAGGTTCTTGAATAATAAAGCTAATGATGTGGCTCAGAAAACTTTGAATTTCAAGATAAACCAAACAACATATCAGAAATTAATACCACCCTTAAATAAAAGGAATGTGGTCCTGGAAGTCAATCATAATGACTTACAAGAACAAGATTGGAGGCATTCAATAATGCAGTATCTGGCTGGCCCATCTTCAAAAGTCAGCAGAAAAATTAAATTGCAGTCTATGCAATACATAATGTATGGTAATGCTCTCTACAAAAGGAGGAAAGATGGTTTATTGTTGGAATGTTTAGGCCCAAAAGAAGCATTGACAGCTATGGCTGAGGTTCATGAAGGCATCTGTGGTGCTCATCAGCCTGGTGTGAAGATGAGATGGTTGCTTTGGAGGCATTCTTACTATTGGCCAACTATCCTTAAAGACTGCATAGAATATGCAAGAGGTTGCCAAGCATGCCAAAAGCATGGCACAATAAGGCATGTGCCCATAACTAACCTGCATGCAGTTGTGAAGCCTTGGCCATTTAGAGGTTGGGCCATGGATATGATGGGGCAAATACACCCACTCTCTTCGAAGTATCATTGTTTCATTTTAGTAGCCACTGATTACTTCACTAAGTGGGTCGAAGCTAAGCCATACAAGGCTGTAGATCAAACTGATGTCATTGGATTCATTAAGGATTTAATTCATAAATTTGGTATCTCACAGACTATAACTGTTGATAATGGGACTGTATTTGATGAGAAAATGGTAAAGTCTTTTGTGGTAGAGTTTGGAATTAGCCTTGTTAATTCCACCCCCTATTATGTACAAGCCAATGGTCAAGCTGAATCATCCAATAAGTCTTTGAAAAAAGGAATACAGAAAGTTGTGGAAGACAATCCTAGGGATTGGCATAACTTATTGTTGGATGTATTGTGGGCTTATAGAACTTCTCCAAGGTCGAGCACAGGAATCACTCCTTATGCCTTAGTATATGGGCATGATGCAGTGTTACCTGTGGAAATTAATGTTAAGTCCTTGAGGGTAAGATGCCAAGATCAGTTAGATCTTGAGCAATACCATCAGAGTATATGGTTGAAGTTAGAAAGTATAGATGAAGCTAGAATTCTGGCATTAAATAGCATTCTTTTCCAAAAGAAGAAAGCACCCAAAAACTATAATAAGAAAGTTAAACACATTGGCTTTGATGAAGGTGATTTGGTATGGAAGACAATACTCCCAATAGGGATTAAAAGCCATAAGTTTGGCAAATGGTCACCTAACTAGGAAGGACCATATCAAGTTCATAGAGTCCTGCCTTTTGGAGCATACCATTTGAGAAATTTGAATGGATATATACATCCCAAAAAGATTAATGGCAGATATTTGAAACCTTATTATCCAACCGTGTGAGAAACACAAGGAATATAATAAGTGCTAAATAAAAGAACATGAGAACACTTCACTGATAAATAAGAATTTATTTCACAAAGAGTCAAATACATGTAGCCATAGATTGGCCCAAAAGTTAGTACAGTGTTTAAATTATTTTTTTTACAATAGATGCTCTATTCTTGAGGGATGGAAACAATTGAATGGTTGTAGTCATTTCTTGCTTTCGATCAGCTAGCTCTTGATTAGTGATTTACAGCTTGGTAGTAGTCTGATTCAAAGCTTGGTTAATTACTGATAATTCTTCCTCAAGTTGAGCCTTTTTTTCTAACAGTTGAAATTGGGAGATAGAGGAATGTTGTTCTTTCAGTTCTGACATTTCAGCATGAACTTTAGAAATAAAACTCTGATCTCTCAATAACTTCTCCTCTGCAACCTTAGTAGCATGACAGATGTTGATGTAAAAATCTATGGTGGCTGCTACATGAGATAAATGACTTGAAACAGTCATGCCGAATTGTTCAATAATCTTGCAGCATTGGAGGAAGCCATCTTTGATTATAGGCCTTTGTAAGGCTTCAAAAGGAATCCTCGAAAAAGATGCCAGCAGGTCCAGACAGCTGTCCAAGTTTATCGAAGGCAAGGAGGTCTTACCACTGGAGGAAGAGCTCTAAAAAATTTCTAGCAAAGAATCAGCTAAAACCAATGGCTCAATCTCACTGCTAGTCATTGGAGAGGTGGAAGGTATGTCAAAAAGACTAGCCAGTCTAGCCTCAAAAATATCCACCTCATCCATTGACATGGAAGGTGCAGAAAGAGCTCTGGTAGAGGGAAGAAATGACTGCATAGGAATTGGAGGAGAAGATGGAGTATCCTTAGTAGTCTCTATAGTTTTTGCTACCAGTTAGTCAAGAGAAGAAGGACTGGAGTTAGGCAAAGGTAATGGATGATGGATTGGAGAGCTCTCAGTACCCTCAATGTGAGAGTCGGTTATCATCAAAGATGAAATAGTAGCTAGAATCTCCTTAGGAAGAGGAAGAGAAACAGTGTTCGAGGGAGAATCAAATTGAGTAAAATCAAAAGACAAATAAGGGAGGAATGGAGTTAAGCCAAAAGGAAAAGGAGCAGGAATACTTCGCCTCAAGAAGGGTATAGAAAATATAGGGTCACGAAGTAGGAGAATTATTTGAATGGGCTCCACATCTTGAAGTTGTTCAACTTTGACTGAAACTGATGAAGTCCTTATTGGAAGAATAGGCAAAGTAGTTGTGGCTGCAAAAGAAGAAATACAAAACAATGTCAAGCTTTAGCATTGAGAATTTGAGAAAGATGAATAGAAGTACAAAGGAGCTTACTGGTTTCAGAAGTAATGGCTATGATTGGGAAGCTGCGAAGAGTATAGTGTCCAGCAGTTTGCTGTTTCCTTGCAACCTCTTTCTGGAGTGCATCAGCAGCGGTAGCTTCATCTCTGAGCATTTGCTGTTACTTTCTCTTCTCAGCCCTTTGGAATACAATCAGCTCTTTACAATGCTCTGCTTGCGCTGCTTTAGCTGATGCTTCATGAATAGGATCTCTAGTGAAATTAGCAAGGGAGACAGTCATCTTCTTTCTTTTTTTTAAGGGTGTCTCTTGCTCTTGATCTGCCTCTTCTTCTTTTGCTGCCTGAACCCCAGGTGCTTCCTCTTCAGGATCAAGTAAAAGCTTCCTTCTCTTTTGTTGTTGTTTGCTCCCGGGAAGATTTAAAGCTTGGATCTTTTGGGAGGAATCTCCCTGTGAGGCACCCGCACCACCTTCACCAAAAGAAGAACTAGAGATAAGGCTAAAAGCATTATAAAGAAGGAGAAGAAAAAAGAAACAAGGGTACATACCTTTCTTCGAGGCAGCCCGAGTAACTCTAGGAGGAGTTGAGGCAGCAGGAATAGGCTTCGTAATGACAGGTGCAAGAACTGTGGTAGCAGGAACAGTAGAGGAAGTAACAATTCCAGCCCCTTTCGATTTGGGTTGAGCTATATCCAATACCATTAATAGGTCTTGGGGAGGAATGGCCAAGTATACCTCCATATTGGTTACCCACCAGTTTTGGCACCTTTTCAATAAGTTACTCTGAGCAATGAAAGAGAAATGCTCAAACTCAATAAAGTCCTGGATAAATTTAGAAGTTGCTTCTTCTAATCTGGACCTTCGAACCTTTAAGTCCCTGCTGGTAAGACTTAAATTGGTCTAACTGTAGAGAGGTATTGGGACCCTTTGTGTGAAGCCAAATTGCCTAACAAATTGAGCAGGATAATAGGGCTCAACAATACACTTGTAAGCTCTGGGGTTCATGGTCCCAATGAATAACTCTCTAAGGATCATAATAGAGGCCCATATGTTCTTGTGTTGGGGTGAAGAGCAAAACCTATCACTTAGAAAGGTTTTCAACCAAGAGGGGCCAATGGTAGTAGGTTCGAAGGGACGGAAGTTATGGGAAGCAAAAGAAGCTGGAAGTTGGTGGAAGAAAGAGAAGTAAAAAGAAAAGGTAGAAGGATAGAGTGAAACGTTGACTAGCCTCATGCCATGAGTAGTAGGATTTGCCTCCAAAAATTTAAGACATTTGGATTGTAGTTCAGTAAAATATGCAAAAAGCCAAAGCTGAAGTATCCAAAATGGACCTCCTTGATTGGCATCCAAAGGTTTCTCACCAAAAAAAAAAAAAAAAAGCTCTGTATACATGACCTAGAACGTATGGACCTAAGGCTACCTTTTTCTGTAAAACAAGGGCTTTGGCAAGAGGGGCAAATTCATGCATGATTCTTTGAGAAGAAGTGCATAAAAGGAATTTGCAAAGCCAATACAATATGAAACAGAAGAATTCCCTATCAGTCACAAGGCCCTCCTTTTTATTCTCAACCTTGACAAAATCACTATAAGATGAGTTAAGAGAGGGGAGGGAAAAAAGGGTTGGTAAGTCAAGGTAATCTAGTCCAAAAAGGGTTCCAATGGGGGACAATCCTAATAGATGACAGATATCAAGAACAGTAGGGGCCATCATCCCACATCTGAATTGAAAGAAATTAAAAGCAGAATTCCAAAAGCAAAGAGCAGCAGGTATTAAGAAAGGGTCCTCTGAAATAGTGAACCTGGATAATTGGAGGGCATCGAAAAGACAGAGCTCTTGAAGGTCCAGAGTCCTATCAGGGACAACCCGATCATACCATTCTTGCCACTCTGGTCTCACCGTGGGCCAACAGTGATGGAGACGGTTCATCCTCTAGTTTCCCCAGTCAAGACCACCTTCGTAAAGGAGACAATGGTCTTCTAGACGTGGATATAGAGCTGGAAGCTTAATAGGAATCTCTTTGAAGATGGGCCCAAGCACATACTCTTGCTGCTCATGACGGCGGGGAATGAAAATGCGTCCCTCAATGGCGCTTTTCTCACCGGCCTTATACTTCTCACACTCTTCGGCAACAATCCGTTTCAAGGTCACAGACGGACTCGTACGCTCCACAACCGGTATCTTCAAAGAAGAAGAAGCCATTGATAGAGTTGTCTCAGAATATAAAATCGGAAAGAGCGTAAAGGGAGAGGAAGGTCAGTAGAAGTGAAGGGTTAAAGTGAATTCAAAACATGAAGTAAAAGGGTTCTAAAACCTATGTGTCTGAAAAATATATCGTGTAATTCGTAAAGAAGTACTAAAGTATAGATACGAAGGGTTTCCTTCAATATTGATACTTTTGGAGGGAAACACATCGCAAATGCTAATGTCAGCTTCGAAATAAAATATTTGGCTTCGAAACCAGATTTTGGCGCCAAAGTCAAATAATAACGACTTCGAAACTGGGAAGCCGGCTTCGAAGTACATTCCACACCTAAGGATGTAAGAATGTTCAAGTATTTGTTTACTTCAAAAGGGATTAAAGACCTGTTTTAGGTTTCTTAATGAGAATAGTATCCTTTGAAGCAAAACTTGAGATCCCTTAAGGATGAGAATTGTTGTTCGAAGTATCAAAACCAATAGTTGGTTTGATAATATACAGAAAAGATTGATTTTTCGGATTAAAACAGTGCAGCCCTCGAGAGGGGTTCCGTATTTTTGAAAGTATGGATTGTTGTTCGAAGCAAAAATGGTCAATCTTAAACCGATTGATCGTACTAACCATGACCATATGTTGGATATGATTAAAACAAGCTTTAAGGGGCAAGGTTGTTAAATTCGAAGCACTGATTCTAAATGGAAACTGGAAAAAATTGTCAACTGTATTCCATGAATTGGAAAAATTCATGTTGGTTTTTCAGTGTTTCATTTGTGATGATTGAATCCAGATTCAAAGGATGGGATTGTGAAATTCGAAGCCCTAAGTTTGCTTATAAAGACAAATAGAGAAAAAGTCAAACCGTGCCAAATAAAGAGAAAAGTCTTAGTTATATTGAAACAAAAGCAATTACATCAAAAGGCTCTCATTGGGTACAAATTCGAGTTCATAAAAGTAATGAATAGAATAAATAATAAGATCATGGAATTTGGTCCAGCTATGGTCAATGAATTTCTGTTCTTTCTTTATTCTATCCTCTATTTTTTCCAAGCTTGGCTGCTAAAGTTGATGTGCTCTTATTTGATAAAAGAGTTCTTCAGCCTTTATTTCGAACGATATTTCTTTTAACCCCTGTTCCAGCTTGTCCATATCCAAGTCATCCCAGTACGCAGAGTCTTTATTCTTGAAGTCATCGTATTCTTCGACAAGGTTCTTTGCTTCGTATTGGGTATGAACTCGAAGGGATGAAAGTTGGTTCAAAGATTGGGTGGTGGCCACAGAAGTCCAGTGCCAATGGAGAAGCAACAGGAGTTGGTCCAAAAACATTTGGAGTTCTGCTTGGGCGATGGGGTTGCGGACGTGACCCCGAGTCACAATATCACAAGCCCATCGAAGGTTCTTGAGAGGAACATTGTCTTCAAGAACATTGAAAGGCAAGTGAGAAAAGGCCGCAAGCAAAAGTTGGGCTTGCTTTCGCTGAGCTGGAGTAGGGGAAGGTGGAGGCTTATAAGGAGGGAAAATCTTGTCCGCAGAGAGGGTAAGCCTCAGTCTCTCTGTCCAGCAGGGATTTGCGGAGGAGGAGGTATAAAGGCTTCCATTTCGAAAGAATGAAGAAACTTAGGGGCATTAATATAATTAAGCCAGTCAAAAGAGCAAAGCCTCGCCTTCTGGGCTAAGAATGATGGGTTATACCCTTGTGCTTCTTCTGGGCATCGGGTAGCTTGTACTATCTTTGTAGGCATGGAGGATGTATACCATGCTACAAGCAGATTGTCCTCTAAACTACGTCGGTGGTCAATGGACACGTAAGGATAAACTACCGAACTTCGAGCATCAGAAGGGAATTCTAGAGGATCAGTGAACTTGACAAAGTGGTGATTAACTCGTTCCCTTAACTTACATGCCTCAAGTTTCAACCAGCTTCCCCAACCAAAAGCCCCAGAGGAAGAAGAAGTCACAGCTTTATCCCATGTAGAAGATTGTGAATTAGAAGAAGAACTTCCTATGTCCATATTTGCAAATTTCTGAATCAAAGGATTGAGGACAGTGTGTTCGTAGTCCAAGGGTTAATAATTTGCAAAAGCTTCCATGACTTGAATATAGAAATGTGGGTAAAGGTGGCTAATCAATGCATGAAGGTTCTTTTGAGGAAGAACAGCATCATCAGATGACTCTTCGTGTACTCGATCAATAGAACAGAGAATTGATTTGGCCATAAAGATGTATCAGTCTGTTCAAATACTAAGGTAGTGTGGATGTTCAAAAGATTAAAAGAGAATTTAATGTAAATGATGAACGACGGTTGCATTTCTAGAAGAATGCAAAGCCCATGCACGTTCTAAGACGTGGATAAAAGACCTTGATCCACTAATATCACCAAGTATTGGGTATATTAGTGCAGGGGGTAATGTCAGCTACATATTTTGTATAAGCCAATTACAATTCAACATGTGGCAGAACAAGGGCAATACGAGAAGACTATTCAAGTCTTCGATTGTGATCGTACACGTGGTAGTTAATATTGGTTCTTACAAGATCTGCGTAGCACTGGATCAGCAAAGAGATGCAAAGTGATATGACTTCAACGGTTATTCACATTCAAATTCAAAATCAGGAAGGAAGCCTAATTGCAGGTGATGGCATAGTGGAGCTAACTATAAGACAACATGATTAGCGATCATGGAGGAGCGATTTGACGGTTAGAAGTGCAGTTCGATGGTTATCTTTGAGAAGTATAAATAGCAGAGAAGGCCCAGAAAAAAGTCCTAGACTCAGATCTAAAAAATCAGTTTTATTCTACTTTATTTCCTTTCCAGTTTTACATTTCTTGTTCTTTACATTTCTGTACTTTAAAATTCCTGCACCACACTTCGTTCATAGGAGTAGTTTCAAGTAGATTGTTGCTGTAAACCTCTACGAGGCTGAATTGGATCATTGTAAGTTTTTCATTTTAATGAAATGCTTCAATTATTCTTCATTTGATTGTTGTTTGCTTAATTCTCCTAAATCAAGCCACCAGTAAAAGTCCTCTTCATTGAGGCTGAAAGAACTAAAACACAATCGTCTGATAATTGGCTGCCAATTAATTTTCTGTAAGGACTGATTGATCCTTGCTGGCATGCTCACAATTACAATAATAACCTTCGAAAGCCAAAAAGCCAACAATATCATATGAATAGAATTTTTTCAAAATATTTATAGATAAAAGATGAGCTTGGCTCTAATTCAAATTCCTTCATCAAATTTATATCCTACTCAAAGATATTTCAAAAAATAAATAAATTAATTAAACTATAAGTTTCAAAACCTTACTCCCATGACAATATGAAATTGGGCAAAAATATTGGAGAACAGAAGGACCTTGCAGAGAAATTAAACAGGTGATTTAACCAATTATGTAAGATTTTTCTTATATGAAAAGAAATATATATTTGAAATCTTATATTATGTTTTTTGTTCTATTTTTTCTTTTGCAGATTTTTTTGTTTGTTTTAGTTTTAGTTTATTTGGTGTATTTAATTTTTTTTCCTTTATAATCTAAGTTAATTGTTGAAATTATAATATTGTAGTAGATGTGCTTATGCCTCCAAAATTGATTATTTATTTTTTTAAAATTTTATAACTACAATGTATAAGAAAAAAGTAACAATGGCGACAAAAGGCTAAAAGACCAACACAAAGAGTGATTTTTTGTGATGTAGTTGGAGTTCACCCATTTTTTTATAGAAAAATTGTACCAATCGAGAAGAGTATTTGGAACACATTCACGAGTTTGAAAGAAGTTTTTATTCAATCTCATTTATTTTTTATTATATTTTGTTCTTCAATTATATTAATTTATGTGTTTGACTTTGTTGTAATTTATAAGAAGCGCACTCAATTTAAATTCAGACGTAAATAGACTTAATTATTTAGTAGCTCTAAAATATTTTTGCTTATATTTTTATTTTTTTATTTGAGATCTTCATGAGTTTAAATTTGTTTCTTTGCATATATGTAGTGAGTAGGTTTAAGTTTTTAAATGATAAGTTTCTCTTTTGCAGTAAAAAGTCATCTGCATAAAGGAATATTTAAAGCACAAGATTGGATTTCAAAATCCTTAATGAATATACAAATAAACTACTTTATTTTCAACTCATAATACTCTTTATATATATATATATATAACGAAAATCAATTGTAGACAAGGTCATTTGGATCCATTCGAAGAGCAAAAACTCAATAAACATGTTTTTTTACTTAATTAATATTTAATAGTTAATTTCAATTACATTATTGAATGTCATGTAATTTTTAAACATATTGGATTTAATATGTGAATATTTCAATAAAAGTTTGATTAATTTTTTATAAATAAAATTATTATTCAACTATGTTTGTGTTGAAATTATAAACACATTATATATTAATGATCAAAATTTTAAAATTTAATTTGAATAAATATGTTTTATGTATTTAGACAAAAATCACAGATAAGAAATTTTTTTCTGTGATTGTTGAATTTTATATTCACGTGTCACTGCTATAGAAATATTCATGTCATGCACGTTTTATGGTTAAGACTTTATTATTTAAAATGAATGATTATATTATCAAATAACATAAAGTAAAAAAAAAAAAACTAATTAAGATGTTTAAAAGAAAAAAGTGATGCTAATTTTTTTATTTATTTAATAGTTTCAAAATACGAAAGTCATTGAAACTTATAGGTTATAGACACAAAACAAATTTTAAAAAATAAAAAGTGATCCTTGAATTTTGTTTGTAATTAAATAACTTTAGAATACACAAACTGTTAAAAATAGAGTTAAAACTTGTATAATAAGATAACATAAATGTTTATTTTTAACTACACAAAATTTAAATTTTAAAATATTATAGATGACATTTAACTCTTATATAATTTTTAACTTACTACAGTTCTTATTTTTGAGTTCTTTTTTTACAAATTTTAAAAAATTATAGGTGACATTTTACTCTTATCTAATTTTTGAACGAAAAATGTTTGAGGGCCCTAATTTTTGTAGTTCAAATGGCTCGAATTTGCCAAAACGACGTCGTTTTGAGTACAAAACAACATCAAAATTACTAAAACGACGTCGTTTTGGCAATTTTGAGCCACAAAAATTAGGGCCCTCTACCATTGTTGTTATTTTATATACTTGTAAGCTATATAATTAAAATCTTATTGTAAAATTTATTAGATTAGGCATTTTAATAGTTGAAATAATTATATAATTAGGAAAAATCTACTTATAGAGGACTAATAAGTTATTTCTTTCATTGCTCCAAACAACCAATATTGACATTGGTGGTACGTTTTATAAGAGAAAAGATATTTTACAAATCAAACCTATAGAATTGATACAATTATATCATATATAAAATAGATGATATCTATGACAAAAATTTAGAAAGTCATTTTATATACATAACAAACATCTTTATAAATTATATAGGGGAAATAGTAAAATTTTGAAAAACTTAAGGGCTCATGGCCCCTTTTAGCCTTCCCTGCCTTTGTCCCGATCTTAAGAGTATACAATAACTTCTTCCAAATCTTTACCCTTTTTTTTTTTTTTCCAAATAATAATAAATCAATTATAAATTTGAAAATAATTATATCATTGAATATTTATAATCTAACAATACAACTAAAACCCATTGATTACCACAATAAATAGCCTATATAACTTCATAAATAGGGGGGAATCAATCATATTCTCTTGGATAAAAATGTGCAATAAAGCTAAGTTAACTTTTTTGGTTAAATATTTACTTCATACTATATTATAACTTGTGAAGAGGGTCAAAATGAATGTGTAAGGTTTGACCACATACTACACCCTACGCACGTTTATGTCGAACATTTCCACGAATTTGGATCGAGCCATGTAAAATCTCATAATTAGAACATTGATAAGCCCTGGATTAAGAACCAGATGAATTCAAAACTACTAAATTGGGCTAAGCCCCTTAGGGAGTAAGGATGGCCTAAATTAGGTCAAGCCCCCCTTAATGAGTAGAAAAACGGATGAGCTTGACATACTTAGAAGAGTATCGACCGATGTACATATGCGAATCGGATAAAGTTTGTTTATATATAAATACACGTCATAAAAAGTTATAGAGATTTGGTGATATCGATATAAAAAGGAACTTTTGTCACATAGAGTACCAAATTGGCCTCGTGAATATTATGCATAACAGAATGGTAGTCTCCCATTTAGAAAGGATGATGACCTGAATAGGGACATGTGAGACACTTATCTCCAAGAGCTTCTTAAAGAGCAATAGAGAAACTTTATAAAATGTAAACTTCGTTCTCTTTTTGGAGAATAGACTCTCCTAAAATTCTAATTCTCTACATTCCACTCTCACTTTTTTTCTCTTTTGATCTCTGATTTTTACCATCAAAGGGGCTTTTATGGTCAAAACCCGATCAACCAACATTAACCGTGTATTCCTTCATTCAAGTCTTTGTTCTTGGATCACTCTAATTGGTTGCGGAGCTCCAATTCCATCCGTGCACAAGTCACCCTACACTTCTCGTGATCACGTCAGAAAAATTCTTACATAATGAGTTGAGTTTTTGGTGTTGTCCAAATGTGAGTTCTCACGCAATTTTTAGTTATTTTTAGTTTATTTTAAAAAATGAGAACCTATCAAAGCGAATAATCTTGATGCATTACCTTTGAAAAAATAAAGTTCAACTCTACTCCAGTTAGATCGGAGGTTTTGTTGAGCCTAATGGGTTCATTTGGAGGCTTACTTAAAATGATATGAACCGTTCATTTTTTAGGATCAATTGAGAAAAACATCTATGTAAAAAATCATGTTGATTGGATATCAAACCCATATGATCAAATTATATTTATTTAAAAAAAAGACAGTTTATTCTCAAAATTATATATATTTTTTATTTTTTCAAGATAAATGTAATCCAAACATATAATTATCGATATTCGATCAATTTTATTTTTTTATATAAATTATCTTTTTGAGGAGTTTTACAAATTGAATAATTTGGATATCTAGTTGTACCACCGACTAGAGAGAAGCCACCCCTCAAAAAAAAAAAAAAAAAAAAAAAAAAAAACTCAATTAGAACATTTGTAGGCTATTTCCCAAAGTGGCCTGGCCGTCAAATTTTATTATTTTGGACATTTTAGACTATTTCCCAAAGTAAATGGTCTGGCCGTCAAATTTTATTATTTTTTAAAACAAAAAATTATGGGTAAAATTAACGACATCAAATATGATCTATATATAATGAACATTATCAAAAAAATTATTTAATTTTAAAAAAAATCTAATTACATACCATGTCAGGTGGAATAAAATAAGAAAAAGTTTGGGATCTTAGAATTTATTTAGAATGAATAGTTGTAGTAAAGATTAAATTAATAAAATATAAAATTTACAAGTAAAACGAATTCAAATGCTATTATTTCCAAATAAATTTTAAGAGTAGTGATTGGTAGCTTGAATTTGAGCCCCCGAATCCCCCGAATTCAAAAAACAACGTTTTTTTTTTTTTTTTTCAGAAGAAGAAAATCAGAGGAAGAAGGAGGAGAAGAAGGAGAAGAAGAAGAAGTGGAGGGGAGGAGGCCAACAAAATCGGTCTGGAGGCGGAGGCGGGACCGGAGGCGACGGCGGTCGGAGGTGGGGCTGCGACGATCGGCCGGTTGATCTGCTATCGATTGGCGGCAGCGAAGGCGAAGGAGGAGCCCTCTCTCTCTCTCTCTCTCTCTCTCTCTCTCCCATTCCCTCTTCTCTTTCTCTCTTTCGGGTTGTTTTTAGTGAGAAAAGACAGTCTTGAAAACGCGTAGCGTGAGAAAAATTCTAAACATTTGTGTGGTGAGAAAAATTCTAATATTGCTGATCATCTTTCATGTGACCCGTGAGATCGAGCAACCCTTGGCCTTATCACATCTAAGCCAAGTGGGTCTCACCCAAGCACATTTATCGATTTCACCTACCATTACCCAGCATCTTGTTACTATACTAAAATTTTGGAATGTGATTGAGACTCCCTCTAATCACCACCCTCACCATCCTTTCATATACACGTGGTAGGTGGTGATTGAAAAAAAAAAAAGGTCAAGAGAATGGGAGAAAAAAGGGTCCGAATCATTTTTCTGAACCACCGATGTTGGTGGTGAAATGTGCTTTCCTTCTGAATAAGACTGTGATCTTGAAGGCATAATTAGCATTTTTAATCGTATTATATTTCGATTGTAACCTTATTTCTTGTGTTAGGGATAGGTACATTCTTCGTTTGTTTCAGTGGTGGATTTTTTTCTTGAGTTGAATTAAATTTGATTGTCAACTCATTACTTTGAGATCATGACTCGCGGATGCTATGATACCCCACGAAGCATCCTTTTTTATTGATCAAGTGCTTATACTTTAATTTTTGGAGAAAATTTATAAAAAAAAATTGAGTTTGATCGTTATAAGAAAACAAATTTTGATTTTTTAATTTTATCAATTAAATTATGAACTTTTATTTTTTATTTTTCAATCTAAGCAATTTACATATTTCCGTTAAGTAAAACTGACCAAAAAATTTATTTTAGACATTTTATGTATACCTACATTGAGTTTAATGGCTAAAATATCATTTTCTTTCGATTTTACTTAATAAAAATAGGTTGATAGTTTAGATTGAAAACAAATTAAAAGATTTAATTTAAATTGATAAAATCAAAAACTCATGATTTATTTTGTTAGAATGGTTAAATTTTGAGAATTTTTTTTTTATAATTTCTCATCATTTTTATTTATTTTTATCAAATATAAGGAAAAATTACAGGAACGTGTTTACAAATAACACATATGCAGACATTATGATTCATTTGAGAAGTGATTTTTTAATTAAAATATGAAGTTAAATAAATTAAAATGTTTAGGAATGACTAAACTTTTTACTTAAAAACATACAAAAATAAAGAGAATGAGAAGAAATATTTTTTCTATGTGGTTTTTTTTTTTTTTTTTAATTTTTTGTCATTTTTAATATATATTTTTTTGACTTTTTAACCAAGTACCCTATGGCCTTAGGCTAATCAAACTCCACAAATAAAATTCAAATTCTAATCCCCACTTTTTCATCTACAAATTCACTCAAATTTTAAGGATTTTGAAATTTTAATATAATGTATTGTTATACCACTTAACTACTAATGTGACATTTTTCTATCCAAAATTGGACAAAAGTTGGTTTTGAAAAAGGCAAATCACAAAATTTAGAGTCTAAAGTGAAAGAGGAAAAAAAATACTTTAAGGGCTAAAGTAAAAAGCAGTGAAATTTAAGGATCAAAGTGCAATTTATTTTTAAAAGTAAATTAAGAAAAATTACAAATGTCAACAGTCAAAGTGAGAAAAAAGTATTTTAAGTGCCAAAGTAAATAAATCATAAAATTTAAAGGGCAAAATATAATTTCTCCTTAAAAAATTATCATACTCTTCATTTTTTACTAACTAAAATATAAAAAGGTCATTTTTTTATTTTGCCTAATTCTTTTTTCATCTATATATTCCAATACTACTCTTTACGTTATCTATTTATACACATAAACTGTTTAAAGAGCCTTAAAGGCTCTTTAAATGTAACTAGTCTTGAAAAATTTTGTTAAAATAATTATTGTAATAGCTAATCCATTAAAATAATTAAAATATAATAATATTATTAATAATAACTAACAAATCTCATTTAAAGAGCCTCTTAAAAATGTTTTAAATCGTGTTTTTGGTTCCTCCCCAAGTTGATATGATGCCAATAGTGTAAATAAACTCCAAGTTGATATGATGCCAATAGTGTAAATAAACTAGGTAAAAGTTATGTGCAAGAAAAAATATTAAAAATTTTATATTAAAAAAAAACTAATGTGATTTAGGTATAATTTAGGTATGGTCCCTAGTTCCTAACTACACTCACAGTAAAATTTGGACTATCTGTCGATATTTTTAGGGAGAATATCAAAAAAGTGGGTAGTATAAAAATAATTATAAAATGATGAAGGTATAAATAATTTATGTATTTAATTATACAAATAAATCTTATACTTTCATTAATTGGGATTTTTTTTTTTCACTCTCGACTTTTTTTGAAATTCTCCCTATTTTTGAAACACTTCATAATTATAAATTTAAATGAATTTAGAAAATTCAAAAGTTGAGAAGAAAAAAATCCAAAAATTTAGACATAAACATCAGCTCTAGGTTTCTTTTTATAACATTATAGATAGATAGATAGATAGATATATTCTTGGGTAAACTACCAATAGGTCCTACTTTTGAGACTTATTACCCATTAAGTCCTATTGATAAATTTATTAAGTGATAAAGATAAATTTATCAGTCCTTTATTTTTATGAATAAATTTATAGTGATAAATTTATCAGTCTCTTTGTTTTTATGAATAAATTTATAGTGATAAATTTATCAATTTCTTATTTTTATAGTGTTAAATTTATTAGTTAGGACCTGTAGGTAAATAAGTCTAGTTAATAAGACTGATTGGTAAGTACCCCTATACTCTTTGTAGTAGTTTCTTTCCAGTTCACTTTGTGAATTGGATGAGCTATTGGGGCCTATGAGACCCACTACAAACCTATTTTTGATAATCTAAGCAGTTAATTTTCTTTGACTATGCATATAGATCATCCATAAAAACAATCAAATTAATTTGATAATCATAACTTAATGATTTTATCAAATATGTTTAAAAAAAGAATAAACAATCTATATTTAAATTTATTATGATCTTGCAAGCAAATATCACCCAAATACATAATTTTAATGTCACGCCCAAACCCGCTCCTATAAGTTTAGCGTTGTAACCGGCTAATAATTCTTGGATTACCAAAGACCTCTTAACAAAATAACATGAAATTAAGGGCTGCGGAAGCAATAAATAGAAATATACATAGTCCATTGAGCTGTAAAGACATACATAAAACAGATATTCATAGACTTTAAATAAGATATGTGTGACACCAAAAAATACAGTTTATACACGTCACTCCATGTACTATACATATGAGCAGAAATTTGTCCAAAATCAAAACAAAAGAACCAAAGTCTTAAATATTCACAAAACACGGCCACGGGACTTGACAAGATCCGGAACCTCCTCGGGAGGCACAAATGGTGGCTGACAACACAAAACCCTTCAGGTATCATCTTAGGCCTGGTCGCGCGCCTAGTCACCTATATATACCATAAATAGTAAGCAGAAGCCTAGTGAATAATAACAAAATAAAGGATTTTAATGAATGACGTCCATCATAGAGTTAGCAATCAGAGTTATTCAGATTTCAAATTAGCAACAGATTCATATACGTATTTATTTGCATTTTCAAAGTTCATACATTTCACATCATAGTACGTGGCACATCCATTAACGTTAACAAATCCGATGACCCATAAAGGGATAACTGTGAAGGCCTTCTGATGACTCATAAAGGGACAGTCGTAAAGACATTCCGATGACTCATATGCACAGAGATGTTTCCGATGACCCATAAGGGACAACCGTAAAGGCATTTCGATGACCCATAAAGGGACCTGATGACCCATAAAAGGATGCAAAATATCACTTGATGTTATAGATGCCACAAGTACATTTTAGAAACTTAGACGACCATTCATTCACACAAACATAGTATCTCAGAAAGCTGATCATTTCATATCATCAGAAAATAATTAAAGTCAAACGTAACTTTACAGAGTCATTACTCACAAATAACAGATGGATCCAAACAGACGAATAGAGTAGGCAATTCAGATATCTAGTGACGCGTGACCTACACAGGTACAAAACGGATACATACAGAATTATACACCCGGAAACATTTACTTTGTTCTTTCTTATCTTGTGTGTCTCTACTTTAATCCTCATTATTGTGCCTTAATCATAGTCTAGGAAGGCTTAGGATGTAATGAGGATGCCAAAATGCAATGGAAGACACTTGGTTAAATTTTTGAAAGCAGGGTCCCTCCTCGAGCATAGATTTCTTTGCTCGAGTGGACATGAAAAATGTGAGTGGTCACTCAAGCGCAACTTCCTTCGCTCAAGCGGACTACAAACTTTGAAAAAGTGTTGGTTGCATGATTTTCACGCTCAACGGTTGCTCGAGCGTGAGACTCATGTCCTCGCTCGAGTGCAACCTTTGTCACTCGAGCGGTCTTCAAAACACATAAAATTCTAGGAGCATGCATTTTATGCTCGAGCGGTCTTCTGGGTGCTCGAGCGAAAGTGAACGTACTCAAAATGGTCGCTCAAACGTAGATTCCTACGCTTGAGCGTAGGAGCAAAATTCTGAAATTCCAGAATTGCTTCCAAGTTTCAATTCAACCCCAAAGTTGCAAATTATGGTTTCTTGGGCTAAAAAACTTGAGGAAATTCTTGTAAACTTGGAAAACATGGTGAATTCAAAATCAATTTCCTAAAATCAAGGTTTAAGAGCATGTGATTTATGCAAAACCAACCAAATTCTTTGAAAACATAACTTGACCATGACATGCATGATATGAATGAAACTCCAAATTTCCAGTTCAAGATCAAATAAGATGTTCTGCTAAAAAACGTGGTGAATTCTTAAATTAAAACCAAAATATGGACACGCATGGTGTGAGTTCTTAACAACATGCTCTAAATGCAATGCAATATACATGCAATGCAATATACATGCAATGCAATATACATGCTCTTAACCAACCAAATTCTTTGAAAACATAACTTGACCATGACATGCATGATATGAATGAAACTCCAAATTTCTAGTTCAAGATCAAATAAGATGTTCTGCTAAAAAACATGGTGAATTCTTAAATTAAAACCAAAATATGGACACGCATGGTGTGAGTTCTTAACAACATGCTCTAAATGCAATGCAATATACATGCATGCATGTATAGTCCACTCTTCTACTCCATTAAGCTTAGTTCTTGTCTCAATTTACTTAATTCTTTTGAATACATGTATTAAGTATTCTAAGTACGCAACTAAGAGCTTGATTCCTTACCTTAGGTTCTCAATTCCTTGAATCCTAGTGAGCTTTTGTTTAATTTCTTCAGTTCTCCTTAATTCTCTAGCAAGTTCAAATTCCTTTGCTTGAAGACTTCTCTCTAGTCTCTCTCACTCTCTCTACACGTTATGTTGAGCTCAAAATGATGAAGAAAAGTGATTCAAGTGGTGTAGAAGCCTTTTTATAGGCTTGATTAGGCAAATAAATTAAACTTACCTTAAGCTAATTAAATTGTCATTAACTAGTCTAATTTAATTCGTTCCGAATCGAATTTTAATTAATCTTACCACAAAATTCTAAAAATTTCGAATAACACATATTCTAAGTCAATTTTATGATCGGATGTCGATAAGGCCTTTAATTCGCAAACCGAAACGGAATCATGAACAGATCTTCCTACGAGAGACAGATAAAAGTACAAATAATGTATCACACATGCAATTAATTCAGGATTTAATCTCAATAACTTATTAGACATATTAAATCATGGATTATCGTTAATCATGGGCCGGGGTTGTTACATTTAATTATTAGATTAATTAAATTTTTTATATGAATAATTCACCAACATAATTAAATAAAATGAATTGTTTCCCCTCTAGAGAAGCCTCTTCCTATTTTTTGCCCCCTATACACATAGCATTAAGTCAAAAAATTAATATCAAAAAATTACTAAAATAATCTGTTTCAAACCGGTCCTAATAAATTATGAAAGCCAGCCTCCACTGGTAGATTTTTTCTAATTCTCATTGAATTAAATGGGATTGCCTGCCTTTAACCATGATGCAACCTTCGACCAACACTAAGGGCATGTTTGTTTCGAGAGTTAAATTAGATGAGATTGTTAATATGAAGATTGTTAGTGAAGATATTGTTAGTGGGGGAACTAAGAAAAATTGTCTTTGTTTGTGATATATTTCAATGAGGGGAGTAAGTATATGAATTACAATAAATATCCTTTGCTGTTTTTAATATTTTAATATTAAAAATTATATTTTATAAATATTTTTTTTTACATGATATTAATAATCTCAACACACTAATAATCCAATCTCAAGATCCTACATCTAAAAACAAACAGGGCCAAAAGATAAAAAAATAATTTGGTAATGTTTTAAGCATTCCTTCACACTAATAAAAGCATATCACAAATCGTAGACATTGGCAATTTGGTGCAACTTTGGTTAAGTTTGCATAAATTATACTCACGCTCCTCTGAGATTTGAAAAAAATGAAATCAATCTCATTTGTTTATATAATTATATTAATTTTTTGAATAAATTATACAATTTTAAATTTTTCACAATTTATTCCGAAAACTAATTTCTGTTTAAAATTAAACAAAAAATACCACAATAACTGTCACATAATATAAAAAATATATTATTATATTAAAGTTTAAGTTTACGTTAAAAATATGAATTATATATAACAAAATATTTTTATATCATGTGACTGTTAATGTGTCATTTTTTGTCCAATTTTTAATAGAAATTAACTTTATGAGTAAATTGAGAAAATTTTAAAACATGAAAGGCCAAAATGAAGAAAAAAAAATTAAGGACTAAAGTGGAAAAGTGACCAAATATAAAAGGGTAAAATGTAAAGTGTAATTTACCCTAATTTTTTTTTTTTTAAAAAAAGAATTTAGTTCACATAATAATTAGGTATTTTTCATTAATAATCTGTTAGTCGTATGAATTAAAAAATGATATTGTCATCTTTTCTCAACTAAAATATATATTTATTTGTATTTATTTTAGTGTTTACATTTTATCTGCATTTGTTGTAATCACTTTAACCATACTAAAAAAGAGTCAATATAATTATGTCAAAATTATAAATTTAATTGAATATTTTTCAAATTTCAGAGAAGGCCATTGTAATTTATCCATAAATTTTATCTTTTAATCTTTTATTTTCAACATTTGTGTAAAGCTTTTTTTTTTTTTTTTTTTTTATAATTTATGAGATAGAGCCATGTCCACCCTTATATTGGACTATAAGCAAACTTATATCCTATATCAATTGGGTCACATGATAATGATATACGCATTGCATAATACACTTTCTATATTTCCTGAGGTAATTTTATCATATTCTCTCTATCCCAAATTGTTTATCTATTTTTAAGATAAATTACAAATACATTTTTGAAGATTTGTTTCAAATACGACTTGCCTATTGTGGTTTTAAAAACTACATCTCGCCCTTTAAAGTTTTCAATTTCATAATAAATGACCGATTTTATTAATAAATCATTAAAAATTAACAATAATTTTTAATGATATTAGAAATTTATTTCAACTAATAATTCAAGTAATTTTGTTATTGTATAAAAGAGTAGTTAGGAATTTTATTTTTTCAATTGATTCTGTTAAATAAATTTTTTTTGACAAAGAGATATTTGTAATCTTCTAAACCAAAGAGACAATTCATATTTTAAACAAATTTTAAGATATGTATTTGTAATTTACTTCTTTTTCTTTATTATTTTAGGCATCTCAAAAAAGTATTCATATATATATATATATATATATTATTTTTTGAACAATTTTGAAGATTATATTTAAAATTCTTAAACCAAAAAATATTATTTATTGATTCGGTTAAAGTATGCCAATGTTAAAAATGAACAAATAACTTGTTATGAAAGCTATAGCTTTTATACGAGTGAAAGAATACAATTAGACGCAGATTGCAGTGCAAGTGGTTACAAAGGGGACATTTTGGTTGCGTGGAGAGTATTGGAAAGTATAGGAAAGACAAAAAAGAAAAGTAAAAAAAATTCAATAAAGTAGAATCTATGAGATGGATTGATTTTCCAGAAAACATAATGTATTATCTCCAATAAATCCACTTTGTTTAAATAAACACATCTTATATCCGGGTAACACTAATTTAGACAACACCAATGTTTCAGGCTTTGAGAGCTTCAGATGGGAATGACGCGAATTTATAGTCATCGGACGATTGGATGAAACACTTGTCTACCGTGGTTGTCATATTGTTGACCGCGGCTCTCAGCCTCTTTGTCGGACGACCGGTTAAACAAATTCGAGGTAAATTCGCACCTCAATATTCGAGACCTGTAGCACGACTCTTTAGACAAAATAAGAGAATTTTCTTTAAAAGTTTCATGCAATTCAAACAATAAAATCTTATTTTGTTGTAACTTTCTGAATGGAAAAAAAAATTTCCCTCCCAACCAAATGTATACGTTGAAAGGGTCTGGCTTTGACCAGTTCACGATCGGACTGGACCGTGCTGTTGAGCCTGTGGAGGCCTACCACGGGTCCCGTTTTGAAAATCTAAACCGTTCAATGTGTAGAACTCGTCGAGTACTATATGCCTGTAAAAAATCACGTTGATCGGATATCGATAGCTATGTGATCAAAACAGTTTTTTGTCAACTGTTAATTTATTCACCGTCCATTTTTTTTTATACAAAACTGATTTGATCACATAGCTATCGATATCCAATCAACGTGATTTTTAATAAACATATAGTACTCGACGAGTTCTACATATTGAACGGTTCAAATTTTCAAAACGGAACCCGTAATAAGCCCCCACGGACGCAACAACACGGTCTAGTCCGATCGTGGACTGGACCAAAGCAGACCCATGTTGAAAAGTTACTCTTGTTTGCATTTTTCTATCATTCACTTTACTTTATTGTACTAAATAAAATTTCTTTTCATTCTAACTACCAGAGCCTAAGGTTTTAAATAGAGAAAAAATTTCAAAACCAATGTTTAGCGTTCTATTTTCTAACATTTTCTCAGCAACCAAACAAAGCCTTGAGCCAATACCTTCACCCCAATGTTGAATAATTTCCAAAAAAGAACAGGGTAAAAAAAAAAATGCAAACAAATGCCAGAATGTCAAACCATTTACTATGCTAACATATTAAATTAAATTCATTGTTATTTTTTATTGATCTGAAATATATAACTAAAACCATAAGCATATAAAACCCTAAAGCCAAAAACCCCATCTTCTCCAAATTCAAGCAATTACATAAAATTGGTATACAACAAACCCATCAGAGAGCCTAGCTATGCCAACAAAGCAAAATAATTGATTTGAAATATACAACAAAAATCATAAGCATATAAGACCCTAAAGATAAAAACACCATTTTCTCCAAATTCAGGCAATTTCACAAAATATGCAACAAATCCATCAGAGAGCTTACCATGCCAACAAAGCAAATTAAAGTTTTTTTAATTTTATTTTATTGATTTGAAATATACAATAAAAGTCATAAGCATATATGACCCTAAAGCTAAAAACCCATTTTCCCCAAATTCAAGCAATTAGACAAAATTAGTATACAACAAACCCATCAGAGAGCTTAGCTATGCCAACAAAGCAAATTCAATTCAATTTATTTTTTTTTTTTAATATTTATTAACAAAAATCATAAGCATTAAAAACCCTAAACCCTAACTCCTCAAATTCAATCGATTACACAAAAATCACACAAAATAAAACAAAACCCATCAGAGAGCTTGAAATGTTGAAGATTTGTGAGAACCTGTGCTTGGGGTTCGAAGAAATGGGTCTTTGGAAGTGTCCTGACTTGGCTGTTGGGGTTCGGTCGAGAAAGGTCTCGGCGAGTAGCGAAGAAACAACGAGAAACGTAGGTTTCGGTGATCGACTCGAATCGAACGGTGAGATTTGATTGCGTTCCTGAGTAGATTCATCTTCGAGAAATTGCTCGTTCGATTTCGATCGAAAGCAAAGAGCAGAGACGAAAGGGTTTGATTGAAGGTTTCGGCTAGTCGATAGGTCTGCGAGTGGAGTACTTACTTAATAATACGCTGTCGTTTTCCGAAGTTATTTCAAATGACAAAATTGTCTACAATAAAAAAAATATATATATATATATATATATAACTCTTTATTGCTAAATTGATAAAAAAAAGATTAGATCAATTTTGTATAGTGGCAACAAAAGATTTTATAAACACGTAACAAATTTCCATAGAAGAAAGAATCCTAATCTTCATAGAGAAGGAGAAAAATCCTCACAAATGAGAGATACAACCTCTACATAAGGAGAATTATTACAACAAATATTAATATATATATATATATAAACAAACCGAAAGCAACTAGATCTAAGTCACCAAACACATCCAAAACTTCATTACACCACAACCTTCAACTAGCATATTGAAATCTGAAGACCCTACATCTGATGATCAATATGGAATATTGAGGTTGAAGTGGTTACCTAACGTAAAATGAACACATTAAATAGTATCGTTTTTCGAATTGTGAGAAAATCTAAAACCAGATCTTAGTGCGAGGGTGAAAGTTTTAGCACAAGCCAAACATCATATTCGAAAGATCGGAAAGAGGGAAAGGAAACGCCAACACCGATGGCCAAAGGCAGATTTGAAGGAAGATGAGACAGATCTCATGAAGGTGGATCCATGGAGGTAGAAAGGTGGCAAATCTGGTGGCGGTGTAGTGGTGGTGGCATCGAAAACATTGAAAAGACAAGCTTCTAATATTATTAAGTAAAAAGAAAAAGAAAAAGAAAAAGAAAAAGAAAAGGAGAAAAAATAAGTGCAAGAAGAAGAGAGGAGGTCGGTGCCGAAACCCCTCTTCACCCTCGGCAGCACACCTAGCAGAAGGCTTAAGAAGGGAGGCTTAGATAGAGATGCTCTGAATTTAGACAGAGAGGCTTTTCAAATGTTGGTCCACAAAATTGTCTACAATATTAAAACAAAATAAAACACACAGACTTCTCTTGAAAATTGAAAAAAAAATACAATAGGATTTATAGTTTTGGCATAATTGTATCAGGTGGCCTTAACGGTATAATTTATAAAATATTTAGTCATATTTTCATCAATAATTTGTGGTAATGTTACTTTTACACTGAAATATAATTTTTTTTTCCTCTTATTTATCTTTGTGTCTTTATACTGTATGCATTAGTTTTGGTCTCATTAATTTTATTCAAATTGACGTTAATATAATTATGCCAAAATTGTCAGTTTTATTGTATATTTATTATTATTTTTTCTTATTTGGTGCCTTTTGTAATCAAATTGTACAAAAAAAGTCTAAAATATCATTTTTTTGGGATCAATTTTACTTGTGGAAAATAAACAAACAGCTTGAATTAAACACAAATTAAAAAATTAAGATTTATATTATCAAAATTAAAAATTCATTTTGTTACAAGCGTCAAACTCAATTTTTTTGTAGTAATTTTCCTTAATTTTTATTTATCACTTCTTTGGGCTCATTCCTACAAAAACAAACTATTGGTTTGGACTTTGGACTGGTGGAACCCAATTACCAACGTTCCTTTGTGAGTCGTGACTATCCAATTCGGGTTGGGTTGGGTTAGAAATTTGCACAGCCCAGTAACACACAAAGCCTATTTAGAGATTAGGGACTAATGTACTCATAAGTCGCAGTGTTTTTTTTTTTTTTTTTTTTTTTTTTTAAACATATTTGTTCGTTATTTGGATAATAAGAAAATTTTAAAAATTTTGAGATATATGTTTTGTATTTATAGAATGATGGGTTGGTTTGGCTTATACTAAATAAGTTAAAAAGTCAAAAAGTCACTATATTATTTAAGTCACATCATCCTATTTAAATCACATCACCTCTCTAACACATCACATCAAACCCAACCCAAACCCAACCCAAACCCACCAATAAGTCAAAAAGTACACTTTTTTAGGACATCCCAAACCAACTACTAATAATGATACTGAAAAAATTATCAAAGTGATAAATGATTGAGATATTTTAACTTGTGGTTTTGAGTTTTGATCTATTTTTAATTTATTTGTGTTAGTTTTAGTAAAATATAATCTGGGAAGTTTAAGTAATTGAATTGTATTGTTTAAAAATATTTTTATAGTAATAAATTTACTATTAAAAATTGAAGCGGGACGTTTTGATAAATAATTATGGTCTATAGAGAAGCTGTAATTTATTTATAAAAAGTTTTAAGTGCACATAATTGAGGTCCAGCTTAGGTGAGAGGCTTATGCCCAATTCTGTATGTAGAAAAACTATTTATTTATTAAAACATAAGAAGTGAAATATTAATTCTACCCTCATTATCTGGTGTTAATAATGGGGTAAAATTACCCTCTGAATCTCATCGACAATTTTGTCAAACAATGTATTTATTTGTTAATTTTGGCAGTATTTTTCAAAGCCCATAAGTAATGATAGCTTAATGTGAGGGGATATTCATTATGCGGTCGGAAATGTAATTTTAAAAAAAGAACTCTTATATATCACCCAAATATTTTAAAGTAATTCTTCTCTTCCTATTTGTTTTTAGGAAATTTTTTTTAAGGCCTCTCATATTAAGATTTTGTAATATGAAGGACGTGAAATATTTTTAAAGTAGTTTGGGTCCCTTAAAATTTTTACAGAGAAATTTCGAAATAGAGAAATTTCAATTCAGAGAAATTTCGAAACACAGAAAAATTTGTCTGAAATTTCTTTAGTTTGCTCACAAATTTCTTTGTGTTTTGACCAATTTTGTCTGATTTACTCATAATTTTCTTTGTGTTTTGAACAAATCAGAGAAGATTATAGAGAAAATTGAGCTACTTACAAACCAATTTTTCTATAATTTTTACAAGAAAACACCATGCTAAGTTCATCAAAGAATTTAAAATATAAAATCTAATTACAGTTTAAAAAACAACAAATATTACACATCCTAAAAGATCAAAAATAAAATTCGAAGTTAGAAATCCAATGAAAATTAAATAAGCAACATAAATTAATGGGATCTTAATGTGGGCAAGAAAAATTCAAATGCCAGAGAAAATTCGAGAAAAAATCAAATAGACAATAAGCCAGAGAAAATCAAGCAAGGCATATAGAGAAAAAGAGTCCAATGTATTCAAAGAAAATTAATCTAAATGGGATAGCTTAGTGCCAGATAAAATTCATCTCAAATGAAAAATTACACACAAGGAGACAATTAATCAGTGAAATCAAACAAGTAACTTAAATTAGTGAGAGTTTAATGTTTTCAGGAAAAATTCAAATGGCAAAGAAAATTCAACTCAAGGAACAATTAACCAGTGAAAATCAAACAAATAATACAAATTGGTGGGAGTTTAATGTGATTAGGAAAAATTAAAATGCCAGAGAAAATTGGAGAGAAAATGAAAGAGATAACTAGCCATAGAAAATCAAGCAAGGCAAATGGAGTAAAGTGAATCCAATGTGTTTAGAGAAAATTCATCTCAAGAGGAAAATTACACACAAGGACACAACTAACCAGTGAAAATTAAACAAATAACATAATTTGATGGGTCAGGAAAAATTCAGATGCTAGAGAAAATCAATCAAAATTTTGGCCCAAACTTAAAGAAATTTCGACCAAACTCAGAAAAATTTCGCTCGACTCAGAAATTTTGGCCAAACTCAAAGAAGTTCAATGAAATTTCGATTTAGAAAAATTTCACTTAAGAGAAATTTAGAGAATTTTTTTTGATTTTCTCTGTATTTTGAAAATTTCTCTAATTTGACGAAATTTCTTTGTGTATTATACAGAGAAGAGAGAAGAAAAAAAATGAAATAATTTCTTATCAATCTTTTAATTCTTTCCTCTATAAGGAAAGTAATTCAACAAGTGATGCAAAAATGTGTTCTGAAATGTCTTTGTGTTTTAAAACTAGAGAAATTTCAAAACTTTGCAAACAAGAGAAATTTCAAAACACAAAATTTCAATGTGTTTTAAATTTTTTCTGAGTTAAAATTTCTCTCGCTCTCTCTCCCTCTCCTCAAAGAATGGCAATTACAGTGAGCTCCAGAGCACACTCAACAGGTTAGTAAACTATTGACCATAATTGAAATATAAAATTAAAAAAAAAAGTCATCACAGTGTTTAATGCATCTCGCCTTTATCCATTTCCAATTTTCTCACTGAAAGGTGACTCCAAGCAAAAAATATCCAATATATATGAGCTTTCTTTGATTTTTGATTTTTTTTCTAATATTTTATAGCTCAAATCCTCATCCAATTCCAATATTTTACTCATTCTCCTCTTTATCTGACTGTTGATTTTGCTTTCAAAGATTTGGTTGTAATTGGGTTTAGTTTTTTTTTTTCTTGGATCTTCTTCTTGTTCTCTCCATACCAGTTCAGTTTCTGTCAAACCCACTTTTTTTTTTTTTCTTTTTTTTTTTCTTCTTCTCAAAACTCTATTAGCTTGATTGGAATTTTTTGTGCAATTATATATTCTAATTTTGTCTAACATTTTCCATCATCAGCAACACTATCGCCGCTGCCAAACTCTCCAAATCAGCTTCCATCAACCGCCTATTTGGCACAATATGAAGCATCAATTGGACATGTACGAGTGTCCGCCAGCAAAGATCGACAAATCATTGAGCGTGAACACCGTCATAGTCGTCGCGAACACTGTCAAAGTTGTAAAGACTGAGAGCTTCGAGTATTTGAGCGCAAGCATGCTGAATCCACACACAGTAAAAATTGTAAGAGAGAGGAAGAGAGAGAGGAGAGAGAATGAGACAGTGGGTATGAGTGAGGAATTTTAAGTTATAAAAAAAAAATTATGAATCTCTTTTATTACTTAAACTTAGAAAGACATGTTAGATTTTTCATATTTTTCTATGTAGTGTAATAAATTTTATTATTTTTTTAAATTAAAAATCTTATCATATACCTAACATTTATTAGACAAATATATGTAGAATGTAAAATAAATTCAACAACAAATAAATTATCCAAATAAACTCGACAACAAATAAATTATCTTTCCAAATTATAGAGAATGGAATATACTAGTCAAAAAAATACAAAGAAGACGTCAGTGTAATTTAATCTAAGAATAATGTTTGAGAGCTCGAAATATTGCTCCCCCGAATCCCCCTAATGCCCAAAACGACGTCGTTTTGGGCATTAGGTTTTTTTTTTTTTTTTTCCTTTTTTTTCCTCCATTTTCGCACAGTTTTTCAGCTGACAGGCCGGGAAGAGGGAGAGGGAGAGGGTGAGGGAGAGCGAGAGAGAGGGAGAGCGGACAGCAGAGAGGGAAAGAGAGGGAGACAACAGAGGAGGGAGACACACACACAAATGGCTCCGTCGTCGATCGTCGAGCTCCGCCCGATCGCCGAGCTCCATCCGATCGTCGCAGCCTCCGTCCGATCGTCGAGCTCCGCCGATCGTCGAGCTCCGCGTCTGCCTTCTTCCTCCGCCTCTGCCTTCTCTTCTTTCTTCTTCTCTTCAAGCGTCGATTCGATTTTCGATTCAAAAAAAAAAAAATTGAACGACGAAACGACGTCGTTTCGTAATTAGGGGAATTCGGGGAGACTCAATTTCGAGCTCTCTAGCACGGTTGTTAATCTAAATAATTATTTTAATTAATATCCAAAGATCCTTAAAATAATTAATCAAAGGAAGGCACATATTAGGTGAGCTTCATGTTCAACTTTTTTGACTTGTCAACCCATTGCATCTTGAAAACTCTGTTAAAATTTTAAATTTTAAATTTTAAAATTAAAAATTGAAGATTAATGATATACTTTGGAATATTGCACTAGCGTAATTATCATTCAATGATAAGCCTTTTTTATTTATTTATTTTTTTAATAAACAAATGTTTAATTCTTCGTTATTTTTTTTTAGGACGAAAACACGCATATGCAAACGAGTTACATCAGTTGCCAGCTCATAGGCTGATTGTATTACATTGTTTCCTACCTTAATTATACTAAGAAAATGAAAAAACTTAGCAAAATATAAAACATTATTAATTATAGGAGTAACATGCCAATCTGCCACATTTCTTTTTTTGAAGCATCATTGCTAGAATTTGACAATCTGTTTTTAGAGTAATCCTCGGTAAACCTTTGCTCGCTTCCCATCGGATAGCTTCCAAACATGCTTTAGCTTCAACTACCAAAGGAGATGTTAATGAATAAGTTGCCTCTGCACTTTGAGCCACTTGCGGATGTTAATGAATATGAAAAGTCCAACTTTTTGAGGATCCAACTCGGTCTTCCGATTGCTGCAAAACACACAGGTGAGATTGGGATTGGGGTGCCTCAAGGAAATTATCTTTGTGTGCATGTGAACATGAATTAACACAACGCATAGCTATTATGAAAAATTCATTTGCTGCTGCAATCATGCCTTCAACAGACACTGCATTGTGATTAAAAGCAAAGCCATTACGTTGTAATCGTATTCCCCATAAAATAGCTACAGACTGAATAATAATCTCCTCATCTTTAACTTGCTCTATCCAATTTCTAAACCATACAAAGAAAGATACTGGCATTCCAATGCTAAAGTCGAGACTTAATGCAGATCCCCTCCACACCCTTTGCGAGATTGGACAATCAAAGAACACATGTTCCAAAGTTTCTTCCCTATTATGACACCTTGCACATGCTAGATCAACCACCATACCTCTCTTTTTTAATCCCCACTTAACTGGTAAAATACAATGAAGGCACTTCCAAATAAATTAAGTCTACTTAGGAGGAATTTCGTGTTACTACAATTTCTTCCACACTTATTGCTCAGTAGGGGTGGGTGCGGGTCGGTTGCGGTCACAGAACCTCCAATCCGCCATTCGTCTACTAGATTGGCAGATTGGAGAAAATCAATCCATATCCGTCCGCCAATCCGGCGGATGTGGATTGAGCGGAATGGCGGTTTGGCGGATGGATGCGAGTCGGTTTGGCAGTTTAAAATTTTATAAATTTTCAACATAATTCAACTTGTGCACTTCCTCAAAAAAAAAAAAAAAAAATGAGAAGAAGTATTACTGTCAATGACTTAAAAAGTATTACAATCACTGTATGCTTCATCCAAAGGAAAAAAGTTTGAAACTTTAGAATATCACAATCACTGCATGCCTCATCCATATATTACAATCACAGTATGATTCATCCACATAAAGTATTATAATCTGTGGTTCTTAAAATATAAAAACAATTCAAACCACCAAAATCATGAACAGAGTATTGTATGTCTCTGTATTGTTACATCTATATATGGTTAGATTTAAAAACAAAAAAATATAGATAAATAATACGTTTATTTTTTTTAATTCAAAAAATATATTCAAGTTGAAATTTTTTTTTAACATAATATTTGAACTCTTTTTCAATTGAAAACACAAACAAAATATTTAAATAAATTAAAAACATAAAGTCTTATAAATTACTAGGGGTGCTCGCGGTTTGGCGATTCAGTTTCGGCCAAAGGAATCTCAAATCCACCATCCGTCCGCCAAATTGGCGGATTGGAGAAAATCAATCCGCAACCGTCCACTTGTCATCACGCATCCGTCCAAAATGCGGCGGATCGGTTCGGTTCGGTCGGTTTTGGCGGATCGGTATATCCGCTGCTCACCCCTAGTGCTCAGGCACATTCCTCCTAATGAAGGGGTAATATCTGATCAATGCTTGTATGTACCCAGACTTAACCGAATACCCCCTATAAGAAATCAATGTACATGTGACCATAATAATAAAGCGGAATTAAACCTTACAGGGTCTTAAATTCAATACAACTCAAGAATAAAATGAATATACCTTTATCAGCCATTGAATTAGAGAAATTGAGAAAATACCCCTAATAAAACCTTGAATTCTTGGCTCACTTTCTTATCTTTGTCTCTCTTAATTTAGATGATTATAGAACTTAGAGTGATGGAAAAATACTCATATTATGTAAGGGGAGTCACCTATCCTTATATAGAAGAGAAAAGAGGGCCAGATAAACTTTATCAAAAGAATTCCTATCCATCAAGGTTTCCTTCTTATCTTAGAAGAGTAATTATATTAAAATTCTAATTACTGAATTTTATCTCAAATATTGGCTTTATCTAATTATGGAGTCCAAATAAAACCAAAGCATATAAAAAATATGTAGGCTATTGGGCCACACTAGAAAATAAATCCAACATTCTTCTACTTGACCCATTAAGCCGATTATGATGCAATTATGAGTTTTTCAAAAAATATGCAATTTATGAAAATAAAAATAAAAAATGACTCATTGGATTTCACACTAAAAGCTTTGACACATGATCATGAATTTTTTTAAAAATAGACAATAAGTAATACTGTGATTATTTCAAATCACCAATGTGAGTCATAGCGGTTATATAACATTTTATGTCATATTTCCTTCTATGCACCACACCATCGATAACCTTCACTAATCTAATCCATTATCGGGATATGTAATTGTTTGCCTGAAAAGCCTTTGTAATTTGCCTTGTTAAAACATTTCCTGTTTATCAATATTCAAATTAATGTGTATACACACACTTTTAGAATACAGGAAAATAGAAACAAAATTATTATTGTGCAAATAGTGTCAAATAAAAATAAGCACTCAAGATTAACCATACACATCATGGGTTGCTTAAAAGACCCATCCTGATAACATACTCTTTGTATGTCTTTGGTGGCAATCCCTTTGTAAATGGATCAGCAATCATAAGAGACGTGCTTAAGTTTTCAATTAACAATTGTTATTTTTGGACTCTTTCTCTAACAACTAAGCACTTTACTTCTATGTGTCTGGAACCACTAGAGTACTTTCCATTTTTAGAGAAGAAAACTGTTGTGGTATTGTCACAATATATCTTCAACAGCTTGGCAATTGTGTCAAAAACACCAAATCCTGAGATGAAATTTCGCAACCATAAAGCATGATTTGTAGCCTCAAAGCATGCCACAAACTCAGCCTCTATAGTAGATGAAGAAATAGTGAACTGCTTCACACTCTTCCATGAAATTGCTCCACTAGCTAGTAGAAAAACAAAACCTGATGTAGATTTTCTACTATCAAGGCAACCAGCAAAATCTGAGTCTAAGTATCCGGTCACTTCTAAGTGTTCTGATCTCCTATAGATGAACATATAGTCCTTTGTTCCCTGAAAATATCTCATAACCTTCTATACTTTTTTTTTTTGAGTAAAACCCTTAGCCACAAGTCTGGATTTAAATCGTTCGATATTGCCTTTTGCATCGTGCTTGGTCTTGAAGACCTCTTTACACCTGACTTTTTTACAATTATTAGGCAATTCAACGAGATCCCAAACACCATTTTGTTCCATGGATTTTAACTCTTCATTTATAACGTTGACCCATTTAGTAGAATCATCATTATTCATGACTTGTGAAAATGAGACTGGATCTTTGTTAATCCCAATATCAAAATTAGACTCCTATAGATACACCATGTAATCATCTGGAGTGGCAGGATTTTTTTCCCTCGGAGATCTTCTTAAAACTACCGGTTGTGGTGGTTCTACAATATTTTCAATGGTGGTATCTTCATGAAGGTGTGAAACGTAAGGTGGCGAAGGATTTTCATTATGTTATTCGTTTTCCTCAGCCTGTGGAATAGTTTGAAGAACAACAATTTTTCGATAAGGGTCAAATGTTGGCATATCCATCCTAATTTTCTCGAAATTCACCACTCGTGTTTTCTCACTCCCACTAATTTCACATAGGAGTCTAGCATTACCAATGAAATATCCAGATATTGTTCTTGAGTCCAACTTTTTTCTCTTGTGGGTTGAAGATTCTTGTCTCTGCTAGACAACCCCAAATATGTAAGTGTCTCAAACTAGGTTTCCTACTAGTCCACAACTCAAAAGGAGTTGTTGGGACTGCCTTACTAGGAACCCTATTTAAGATATACCTTGCAGTCTTTAAAACTTCACCCCACAGTGAAATGGGTACAATTGAGTAACTTAACATACTCCTAACCATATCTTTAAGTGTACAATTACGCCTTTCAGCAACTCTATTATGCTGTGGCATACCAGGCATTGTATATTGAGCACGAATGCCTTTCTTTTCTAAGAATTTGGCAAATGGGTCAGGATTTTGGCCTGACTCATCATATTTACCATAATATTCACCACTTCTGTTTGATCTCACTTTTTTAACTTTTCTATCTAATTGTCTCTCAACTTCAGTTATGTACACCTTAAAGAAGTCAACAACTTGAGACTTTTCATGAATTAGATACACATATCCATAACGTAAGAAATCATCTATAAATGTGATGAAATATTTTTCACCGCCAAGACATGGTATGTTGAGTGGTTGGCAAATATCTGTATGAATTATCTCAAGAAGCTCATTACTTCTTGTGGCATCTTTCTTGGTGTGTTTGGTTTGCTTTCCTTTGATACAATCCACACATATCTCAAAATCAATGAAGTCTAAGTTTTTCAAAATCTCATTCTTTACCAATTTTTCAATTATATTTTTAGAGATATGCCCCAACCATCTATGCCACAAGATTGAAGATTTTTAATTAATTAGACCACGTTTTAAACTAATATTCGAATGCAGAGTTACTAAAGATTGTGCAAACTCATGATTTAAGGTAAACCATCACATAAATTATCAGAACCAATCATTATTGAATTAAACATTAAATTGAGTTTTCCAGAACTAAATAAAACTGAATATCCAATGTGATCTAATTTGGATAATGAAACTAAATTCTTAGAAATTAAAGGAGCATAATGTAGACATTCCATTTTTGACCGCTCTTAAAACTTGGGCGCCACTGATTGATTACTCGATGATGAAAGTTATGCTGTGCAAAAGTTCGATTTCTTCAGTAAGAAGAGCTTCTAAATCCCAACCTTACAACCCATTTTGGTCCAAAACTATTTTGACCAAACTATTTTAGACCTTAAAACCCTCTCTTTCAAAATATTTTTGAAAATGTTTCTGCGATGTTCCGAGACTCACATTTCGTTTAAAATATTGCACTTTTTGTTAAATCGAGTAAGGACAAAGTGGAGATAAATGAAGGGGAGGTGAACTTTTTGAAAAAATCTTTGAAAACATCTTATTTAGAGGTTTGGAGTTGAAAAAAATAAGAGGGAAGGGAAGAAAACTAGTTGGGGAAGAAGTTGAGCATCAAACCGTTAAGAAAGAATTGAGGAGTCTTCACTAAATCAGGTCTATCTCTTTTTACCCTTAGACTTTAGTTGTGAGGCTACCACCATTGAAAAGTGGACTTTCAGAGCTTCAATTAGACTCAAGAATGACCTAAAATCGAGTTCGGATGAAAGAGATATCCCCATTTGAAGTCAGGCTTGGAAGTAGATTTTTTTGTGGTCGGTAGGTGGCCAACAACCACCATTTCTGGCCAGTTGGCCATTACTTTTGGCCGACCGGCCACTGGTGTAAAGCCTAGATATTTTTGCCAGCTGTCCTCTAAATGCTCCAGCTCTCCCTATATAGATATTTTCGACTGAAGGACTGTTTTTCTATATATAGAGGATCTCTCTTCTTACTTTTAAGGTTAGAAACATTTAGGAGTGAGGAAATAATCTTGAAAAATATTCTCTCTCTACAATTCTCTCTGTCTTTTGTAACTCGCATAGCCTTTGCCCAAACACTCTAAACCAAATCTAGAGAGCTTTTTGCTGAGGTGATTTGGGCTTGAATTTGAGCTCTTGAAACACTTGAGAGTGTGCAATTAGTGGTTTATGACTTAAGGGTTCATTCATCTTCAAGAGGTATACATTCTCTTGCCTTTGTACTATCTTTACACCACTTGTTTTTCATCTTTTCTACTATGTTTTGGACTGTTTAAAACCTGTATTTTTTAACTGAAATTTGTGGTTTAAGGCCATTAAAGGTAGAAGGGTTGATAGCCCTTCTTTACACCTTGCTTCTAAGGCTTTTGCCCTTGTGTTTCCCACTTTGTTGTCAACTCTTTTTGAGCTTTTTAACACTGATTTTCAGAGTTATTTCAATGGCTAAAATCATGTTTTGAAGTCCAAATTTGGAGGGGTTAGCCTCTCCTCTTTGTGTTTTGTTTACTAGCCTAGCTTGTGTTATGTTTTAGCATATTAATCTAGCTATTTTCGTCTTAATTCCAGCATGTTTTAAGACTTATTTTAGACTGTTTTAGCACTTTTTTTGGTTGATAGTTGCATTTGAGCTTTGTTTTGCATACTTGTAGTGTTATTGTCCTCATGAGTTTGGTGTTCTAGGCCATAGACACTATCTTGTTTGAGTTGATTGCATTTATTTATGACTTTCCATACTTGTGATCACCATTAATCACCTCTGCAATCTCCCTCCTTTCTTGGCTTTTGTTTTGCTTTGAAAGTGGTTTCAAACTACTTGTTTGTTAAAGCATGAGATTGAGGTCTTGTGCTTAATGGTTTAATTTCTTTGGGGGTTCATTTCTAACGACTTGAAGCTTCTCTCATGCCTAAAACAACTTTTGGTTTGATGCTTCTTTCCATTAGAGGACTTAAATTCACCTTTTGGACTCAATTGATTAAAGAATGGATGATAATCTAAAATGAAGTAATAAAATTGGTGATAAAAAAATGTGCAAGTGAATAACTTGTTTGGGTTCAATTGGACGTTAATTGAACCCTTGAGTCTTGAGTCATTTCATACTCATTAGTGATGAAAACGGTTCAAGATTCATTATCAACTACTTTCCTTGATCTTTCATGATAGGGAGGTGGTTTTGGGAGTCTTGTTTTATTGCATTTATTGAACTTGCACCATTTGGTTCATAGACCATCATGCAAAGAAATTGCATCCATTGATAGTTTGTGAATCAAGTTTATTACTCCTTTGAGCTGTTCAAATAATAAGAAATGGTGAGTCGTACAGACAACCCTTGAGAATACCTTGTGCATGCTCTGTTTGTTCTCTATTGTAGCAAAATGAACTGTGCAGTAATGGCCGGTAGGCCATCACTCCTGGCCAGCCGGCCACCAATGCAAAATCCAACAGTGTGTTTTTTGAGTAGAACAGAGACATTCTGGAAGTGGACAAAGGTGTAAGTGTTCTACTGTGCAACAGAGACCTTCTGGAAGCAAAACAATGGCCTTTTCGAGTGAAAACTGAGCACGTGCATGAGCATTCCTCGCGTATCGAGCCTGTTTAGTTTAAATACTTCGCTTAGATATTTGTTGTAATTAATTAGCTAATTAACTAGTTGTTTGATTTTATCCTATAATTATTTTAGTTAGCTAGAATAGTTAATTAATTTGGTTTGTAATAATTAATTAAGTAGTTTAGCTAATTATTCATTTCGATTTCTAATAATTAGCTTAATTAGTTAGCTAGTTAGTTTATTCGGACTTTCATTCGTGAGAGCGCAATGTAATAATGTGTATGTCTTCCAACCCTACGTCTTTTTCCCTTTTATTTACTAGCTTAAGATGGTTAGATTAAAGCATCATGTTTTGTTTAGCATATTTCATGATTTGCATTCACTTATATTGCATGCATCAAGGCTCGGTTTATCATTTTAACTTACATTGTTAGTTTAACTACATTATTTGAATTCGTGCTTAAACCGCATGCTATCAAATTAAATCATGTGCTATGCTAGTAGCTAAGCCTAGTAATTGCATATTGCATATGTTGCATTAGTCATATTGCATAGTTAGGATCATGCATCTTTCTAATTTTTTTATCTTTTTTTGGCTTGGAGTACTAGGTGAGCCTTTACTCGCTTTAGCACATTGCATGAATGTGGTTGTTGCCATATCAAATCATGTTTGCCATGAGACTAATTGCTTAAGTGCTATAAATTGCTTGAACGCTTGTGAATGAAGGCTAATTGCTTGAATTGGAATAATTTGAGTAAGGTTCATATGCGATCACTTTTTTATTTTTTATTTTTAAGTGGTATATATGTCGAAACAATTTTCCAAACAAACATGAATCAAACGTTCCAATTCCTGCAAGTTGTGCGCATCACATAATAATGCTAGCTTAATAAACTGGAACGAGAGCATATAATGTAAATGAGATTCATATCATGATTAGTAGAGACTAATCTTTGATCGGGCGAGCGAGGGTGCTCAATTCATGACCTTCCCCTCTCGTACCTAAATTCCCGAGCCGAGACAATCTTGGTAATAACAAACACGCGGCCTTTGGCACGAGTCATGGGTTTCTTAAATTTTTCAAAATAATATTTAGGTGGCGACTCTGTATCTAGCAAATCAATCCATTTTTGACAATTTGATTCAAAATTGATTTTTCAAAAGATTTGTCGAATTGGGACTCTTTGGTATTTATCTATTTCACATTGTACTTGTGAGATCAGATTCAGAATTGCAGGAGTCCGATATTGTAGGGGTTATTTGACCTCCGAAAGGGGGCACGAAAAAGTCGAGCTACACATAAAAAGTGTCTTCTAGATCCATCTGATGACCCGTCTCTAAGATCAATCGATAAGTTCCTATAGCTACGACTTCAGCTTTGAGATGGTTCCCTATATAGACAAATCTTTCACTTTTCTTCGGTTTTCTAGTTGAAAGGTATCCCTACATGGAATTTGTAATGTGGATCATGGCCCCAAAGTCAATCCACCAAGTGTTAGAAGGTACTTCAGTAAGATTTGATTCATAACAAACAAAAGAAAATTTCTTACATTTCTTTTCGAACCAAGCCTTTTGCTTGCTGCAGTCTTTCTTCACATGTCCCTTCTTGCCACAAAAGTAGCACTTGATAGTGAAACTATTGTGAGCTTGATTTTCTTCCCCAGGCCCATTCTTTTTCTTGGGTGGATTTTTTTTTTTTTTTTTTGATTTTACAAAATGACCATTCTTTTCCTTTATAGCTTCATGAGTTACAGTCAATGCAATTTGACGTCCTTCATCCCACAACCTCACTTCCTCTTGAACACACATATTAGTCAGCTAATTCAAACTCCACTTATCTTTATTGGTCTTATAATGAATTTTGAATGCGCCGAACTATGATGGAAGTGAGTTGAGAATAAATTGCACGAGAAAAGTTTCATCAACTTACATCCCTAAAGTTTTAAGCTTTGCAGCTTTGTGTCAGCCATATTGAGGACGTGATCCAGAACTCCTCGATTGCCATCATATTTCATTATTGTCAATTCAGCTATAATAGTGCCGGCAAGTGACTTGTCAGCAGATCTAATTCAATCTTCAAGAGCCTTTAAGTATTCCAATGCATTAACAGTTTTAGGTAAGAAAGTCTTGATGTTATTTGTAATGGTCATCTTCATGAACATTAAACTGAGTCTATTGGACCTTTTCTAAGATTCAGAAAAGGCAACTTGTTCTGCAGTATTATATTCATTAATGTCTACAAGTTTATCTTCAAGCAATGCCATATCGAGGTCCAACACACCCAGCGTAAACTGAACATGTTCATACCATTTCGAAAAATTCAAGCCAGAAAGTAGAGGGACGCCCGATGCAAGAGAGTGCAATGAGGTGGGAACTATCACTGAAATAAGATGGAACAATATACATATTAAAGCTTTGAGAATTATAATGATGAACTATTGATATCACATAAGCCTTTCCTTTGGGCAAAATTTAGGTATATCGATTGTTCATTTGTCAAGAAACACTTATGTAAGTCTAAAGTAATTTGTGTAACTTTTCAATTAGTCATGTTATCTTTGGGTGTTCAATTCTAATATGTCAAATTACATAAGTTACATTACTCTACGCAATTCATAATTATTTCAAATTGACTCTCCTTTGGGCTAGTCTTAATCTCCTAATTATAATTACAATTGAGAATATTATCGACCTTAATGTTACCCTTTTAACAATTCTTTTATTTAGGAAACCTTATGAACACGGAACTAACCAGCAATATTCTCTATTCATTAATTTGAATTATTTAATTATCATTAATTCAATCACTATTTAATGAAATCGCTATTTTTATGATTTTTAAAATTTCTTTTATGTGATTGCAATTATTAATATGAAAATAATAATAACTCTGGACAAACATGTGTATATATGTATATATCAAATTATGCAATATGACAATCATGAATATCTTATATAATGGTGAACAAGAATTACACTTAAATGAATTAACCACTTCAATATTTAATATTCAATGTCATAAAATTATATCATGATATCAAATTTAAATCATGAAAATATATAAATATTAATAATAAAGGGAAAATAATCAGACAAGATAAAACCATAATTCTCTAACGTAATACAATCAAATAAATATATTTATTTAAAATACCCAACGATTCAACAAAATTTTGAAATTACTTTTTAATACATGCGTCATGTGCCTTTGGTACAGATTGTAGCCTTACAAAGTGATGAATAGAAAGTGGTCAAGTCCATTAAAAAATAATAAAACATCACAATACTATTCTTTGTTCCACCAATCTAAATATAAATATTAGATTTGAGTCTAGCAAATTGCCTTCTTTAAGGACTTAGTTTTAGGAGAAAGTATAAGTTCGCAAATGCTTTGCATTTAAAATTTCAGTTTGTTTTGGCTCATCGAGAAAGAAGGTACAAATTGATTCATAAATAAATTATTATTTTAAGGTGTGTTGGTTCATAAAATTTAGGCTCTGATCGCACATGTAAGAAATTAATATACATGTAACCACAATAATAAAGCGGAATTGAACCTTATAGGATCTTAAATTCAATACAACTCAAGAATAAAACGAATATACCTTTGTCAGCCATTAAATTAGAGAAGTTAATAAAATATCCCTAATAATTGAACCTTGAATTCTTGACTCACCATTTTCTCTCTGTCTCTCTTATTTAGGATGACTATAGAACTTAAAATGATTGAAAAATACTGAGTCACCCATCCTTATATAGAGTATAGAAGAATGCCAGATAAACTCTATCAAAAGAATTCTTATTCGTCAATATTTTCTTCTTATCTTAGAAGAGTAATTATATTAAAATTCTAATTACTAAATTTTATCTTAAATATTAATTTCAACAAACTATAGAGTCTAAATAAAACTAAAACATATAGAAAATATATAAACTATTAATCATACTAGAAAATAAATCCAACACTCCTTCCTCTTCCCCTTGATTGGGCAACAAACAAGTTTGTTCTCGCAGGATTGTATCTGAATGCGTATAGCTAGAATATGAGCAATACAATTCACCCACAAAAAAAAAAAAAAAAAAGTCGGACCAAGTTCAACCTCCAACAAGTGTTCTCCCTATCAATAAAGTGTTCCCTCAAATCCGGAAAACGCTACAAAAAGACCCTTACCAGTGAATGAGTTGGATATGGACGGTACCCACTGATCCTCTCAACCACAATATATAAAAATTTTAGTGATTAAATATTTTGATGTTTAAAAATAAAAATTTATTGTAAAAGATATTTAGAGATTAATTTCCATCGTTATGAGAATAGTCGTTAAAAAATCATTTCAAAAAGTAAAAAATAAAACTTTTAATAACAAAATTTTAAAAATGTTACTAATAAAATAGACTTTTAAGTATAAAATAAATTGGTTTTAAAATGATTTATTTTTTAAAATAAAAAATTTGATCCCAAAAAAATAATAATTCATTACTAATATTCAATTTTCGTTGCTAAAAATATAACAATAATACTTTTCATAATAAAAATACTTAATCTCTAAAAAATAATTTTATTTTTAAATTTTAATTTCTAAAATCTTAATTTTTTTTATTTTTTTTATTTTTTAATGTCTGTAGGATTAATATCCTTAGCATAGCCCACAGCCGAACGTAAACTCGAAGCTAAAAGCTTCTTTCCCCATAAAATACTTCTCCATTCCCAAGAGGAATTATTAGAATTTTTAACCAACATGGAACCTTGATTGTTACAGTACTTCCCTCTCAGGACCCTAGCCAACATTGAATTGGGATTCGATAATAGTCTCCTAGCTTGTTTTGCAAGCAATGCTTTGATTAAAGCATAGCGAATCTCTAAACCCCAGACCTTCTCACCTCTTAGGCATCCGTATCAAATTAGTTAAATTTATTTTTTAATTAGATTAATAGTATTGTTCATTAAAAATGATCTATATCAGTCTTATTACTATTCATCGTTAATATACGAGCCCTATAATAACTCGTTACAATAAATGAGTTACTGTTTATCACTAGTTGTGTTACCGGACGATCACCCAAAAGTCCGGCATGTTCGGCCGATTAACCGGTCAACGGGAAATTTTTTTTTTTTTTTTAATTTTACCTTTTGTAAAACATAAGAATTGGTTGGCTCATAGCTTATCAATTTAATTATAAAAAAAAGAATAACAAATATATTTAATAGGAATGAGTTAAAATAGAGAGTTTGATATAGTGGAATAACTAGTTAAAATAGAAAAATGACTTTTTAAGTTATAATTTGACGAAAATTTTAAAAAAGTTGATACTGATACTCTTTAGTTGATCATGTATTGTCAAAATACTGAATAAACAATTTAAGATTTCATTTAAGGAGATTAAATTAAATAAATAATATTTTTTTGAGCATTTATGATTGTAGTGAAAATGGCAATATTTGAGATGTGGGTAGAGTTTTTAATTTTTTGATATTTTAACTATTTTAGTTTGGGTTAAAAAGTTTCGTTTGAGATGAATTTTTTTGATTTTTTTGACTTTTATAAGAGAAAAAATAAAATAATTTTGATTTAGATATGACATTTTGTGTTATTAATTTTTTATTTTATTTTATCATTTTGTAACTATTTTAGCCCAAGATTGAGATGTCAAACGCAGGCAAAGATTAAGGCCAAGTTTGGCATCTCACCAAAAAGACAAAAAGTCAAAAAATTACTCAAAAAGTTAAGAAATTATCACTATTCATCAAAAAAATTAAATAATTAATTTCCCACACATCCATACAACTCAACAATCATGTATGTTCAGCGCTGTGCAGCGTTTGTTGAAAAATTGCACAGTTTGGGTGCAGTTTTCACACACTGCTGTTTGGCCCATGGGGGCCCATCACGGGTCCCATTTTGATAATTTGAACCACTGTGTAGAACTCGTCGAGTACTATATGCTTGTAAAAAATCACATTGATCGGATATCGATAATTATATGATCAAATCAGTTTTGTATAAAAAAAAATAGATGGTGTTATAATTAACGATTGAAAAAAAAAAAACAAATCTGATCAGATAGCTATCGATATCCGATTAACATGATTTTTTGTAGGCATATCGTACTCGACGAGTTCTACATATTGAACGGTTTAGATTATCAAAATGGGACCTGTGATGGCCCCCACGGGCCGAACAAAACAATCCAGTGTAATGCCTGAAAAATAGCCAATAATTTCTTACCATCAATTCGGCTGTACAGATTGTGCGGCTGTACAACACACATTTCTAATCTTCTTCTACACACTTCTTTATACAATTTTTTAATACATATTTTTTCATAAAAAGTCAAAAAGTTAACCCAAACATTCATATTTTTTCCTCAACTTTTTAGGGCTGGTTTGGGGTGTCCTAAAAAAGTGCACTTTTTGTCTTTTTGGACTAAAAAAGTTAGGAAAAAAATATGGAGGTTTGGGTTAACTTTTTGACTTTTTATGGAAAAATGTGTATTAAAAAATTGTATAAAAAAAGTGTGTAAGGGAAGATTAGATAGAGGTGGGCCCCAGCCGTACAACTTGCGTGCGTGAATTGGAGTAGGAAATATTTGGCTAATTTTTGGGCATTGTACTGGACAGTTTTGTTTGGCCCGTGGGGGTCATCACGGGTCCCATTTTAATAATCTGAACCGTTCAATGCGTATAACTCCTCGAACACTATGTGCCTATAAAAAATCACATTGATCGGATATTGATAGCTATCTGATCAGATTTATTTATTTTTCAATCATTAATTGTAACACCATCCATTTGTTGTATATAACTGATTTGATCATATAGTTATTGATATTCGATCAATGTGATTTTTTACAGACATATAGTACTCGACGAGTTCTACACATTTAACGGTTCAGATTATCAAAATGGGACCCGTGATAGACACACAGGCCGAACAGCGGTATGTGTGCAAATCACACCCAATCATTTCATTTATGTTCACTGCAGCAGCACAGCAGCTGAGTACACATCACTTCGGTGTGTGTACTTTTTGTAGAAAATTGGTATTTTAAATTTTTTTTTTGGTGAATAGTGATATCTTTTTTGATTTTGGAGTAACTTTTTGACTTTTTGGCTTATTTAGGCCAAGCCAAACCAGCCCTTAATCTAAAAAGACAAAAAGTGCACTTATTTAGAACACCCCAATAATATATAAAGTTCAAATGAAAATCTGTGGACTTTTCTTGAAAAGCACTTCTGGTCTACTATGTACATAAATATAACCATAATACCTTCGTTTGGAAAGTGGGTTGGCTTTTTGAATTTTTGATTTTTTTTTATTATTTTAGCTTGAATTAAAAAACTTGGTTTGAGAAGGACTTTTTGACTTTTTTTTGTGAGAGAAGAGTGTAATGATTATGGGTTGGATGTGATGTTTTATTTTTTGTAGCTAGAATAGCCTATTTTGTCTTTTGTGGCTAAAATAACCAAAAAAACCTAGAAACCAACTTGCCAAACGGAGGCAATGTTTTAAAACTTATAAATTTTTTTTAAAAAAAATATATAATATAGGGTAAGTTTGCTTGTATATATCATGATAACTGCGTGAGGGAAACAGAGCTGCTGACCTTCTAGCCAACTTGGGAGTGAATCAAAATGAGCATGTTGTTTTTCTTGACAACCTTCCAGCTGAAATTACTGCTTTCCTTATTGAAGACATGACTGGAGCTAGTTCTGAGAGGGACTAGCCCTGTTTGCTGTAAACTTAACTATTTAACTCTTGTTCTTTGCTTTCTAATGAATCAAAAAAAAAAACAATGGTACAATTGGTTAAATTTAGATACCAATATGGGTTCATTTGAAAAGTGAGTTGATTTTTTTATTTTTTGGCTATTTTAACTTGAGAAAAAAAATCCTTTCAAAATGAGATTTTTTAGCCTCAAGCTTTTTTTTTTTTTTTTATTCACCCAAAAAAAATATTGAGGCTAAAAAATCTCATTTTGGAAGGGTTTTTTTTAAACTTTTTTGACTTTTTGTAAAAAAAATAATGTAATGATTATGAATTAGATGGGATATTTTGTCTTATTGAACTAAAAAGCCTATTTTATTTTTATTTTTATTTTTTTTACTAAAATAACTCCAAATCCAACCCAACCCAACCCAACCTTTCCTCTCAAACAAAGCCATATATAGGTTTAATAAGCCTTGCTTTTATGAATTTTGTTAACATGAATTGTTAAGGTACACGGTAAAAAATTTTAAAATATTATATATTATCCATAAAAGTGAGTATAATAAAAATTATATGTAATATTTTCAAGTACAAGTAATAATGTGTACACACTTTAAATCACGTTATAAATCACATCCTAACCAAATAAATTTTTATTAAATTTCTACACCATGCTAGGAGCTCACCATGCTATGCTTAGTGATTTTTATTTTTTTTAATTTTTTTTTAAATGATTTGGATAATGTTTTTAGACTTATTTCATTCTTATTCAAATTTAATCACACCAGATTATTGTCATTTTAAACCAACTAGGCCTGATCTAATTGGCTACCATGCCTTTCTTAAGACTTAATCCCAAGGAGATCATGGGTTCAATTCCCCTTAGGGAAGTTGAATTAAGGGTGTGCAAGCCCTTAGGTGCTTTGCCAAGGGTGGAGAAATTTTCTGCCATAAATACTAATTTAACAACTAACATAACATTTGCCGATCAAAAAAAAAAAAAGATTATTGTCATTTTAAGAACCTTTTCAATGATAAACAATTTTTAATTCCAAGATCAATGGATTCACCTAGTTGATAATGTGATATCTGAATTTGAAATTTACTATAACATATCTGAAAATTTTGTTTTCAAAAAATATTAGATGATTAATTTCAATCATCATGTGAATCGTCATGAAAATGTCATCCCGAAAAATTTTAAAAAAAAGACCAAAAATATAAAATAAAATAAAAAATGTTGTTAACAAATGCAATCAAAGATAAAATAGTTTTATATAAAAAGCCGTTTTGGTCCTGTCACAGCCCAAACCTGCCCTTATGGGTTTAGCACCGTAACCGACTAATAATCCGTGATTATCAAGGCCCGCTATGAGAAACGGTAAAAGAAATCTGAGTGGCGTAAGCCAAAACGATAAAATAAATAATGTCTAATGAGTCAGGATACCAGTATGCAAAAAGACTTTTCATACATATATACAATCAGTGCAAAACAGCATGTACAACATTTACAATCATTCAGGACAGGGACTTAATCCCTGTTAAAACAGTACAGTGACAGTCTATACAAAACAAAACAGAAGGGGAAGGAAACTAAAACACCCCAAAGCCGTAGTTTGAACGGGCTCGGAACCTCGTAATGAGGTACAGTAGTTGGCTTTGACAAAAGGGAGTCTAACTCACGCTTCTAGCTCCAGTCTGGTGCCTAAACACCTACATATATATATGAGCAGTGAGCTAAAGCCCAGTGAATAACATAATGTATAAAGAGGTTAAGAATGAATGTCCTTACAGTAATGAAAACAGTTCATTAACTCAGTATTTCAATCATTCAGTCATAACAGTCATATGTGGTACATTCATTAGCATAGCAGTACAGTAAACAGTAGGTCTTAAAAGACCGAACAGTCAGTGATGGCCATCATAATAGTAAACAGAAGTTCTAAGATAGGAACTGACTGAGATCTCTGTAACAGTAACAATAACAGTAACAGTAGTTACTAAGGATGCCACAATACAGTTCAGAATAGAGGACATACATTCATTCAGTTAACAGTACAGTTTAACCATTCAGAAAATATTCGTATTTGAACATATCTTTACACAGTTGTTACTCACAGAGTTCTGGGCTACAGTTAAGCTAGAGTGCGTCCTCAGATGCCAACTCTACACAATTACAGATTGAACACACACTAAGCTACACAGTTGGGAAAATAATAACTTGATCCCTAATTTGCCTCGGTGTGGTTTTACATCTATATCCTCATTAAGATGCTTAAACTAGGCCTAAGAATGCCTAGGATGGGATGAGGATACAAAGATGCACTTTAAAAGCATTTTCAAAATTTTCAGAAAACAGGGGTCCTGTTCGAGCGTAGGTTACTTCGCTCGAGCGGACATGCAGACAAAGGTTTCCGCTTGAGCGTATACTTACCCGCTCGAGCGTACTGCAAAACAGTCAAAAGTGCTGGATAGGTGAAATTCACGCTCGATTGGGCACTCGACACCCGCTCGAGCGTAAGACACAATGTCCCGCTTGAGCGTCAATTATTCCGCTCGAGCGGACTTCAAAACAGTGCAAAGTGCTGGGAGTATGATTTTCACGCTCGAGCGCCAGTCACACCTCTCGAGTGTGAGTTCAAAATCCAGAATTCCCAGATTTGAACCTCAAGCTCAAATTCAACTTCAACTGAATCAAATTCGATCTCTTTGGACTAACTTTCTGGAAAACACTTCAAAACCCATAGTTTAACATGATTCAAAGCTCAATTGTAAAATCAAAGCCCCAAAGGAAGATCAATTCAACATGATTTTCAAACCAAATTCATGAACAAGACTTCAATTGGACATGCATGCAACAATTTTCCATGAAATCAACTCAAAATTCAACAATATAAACATGCATGCATGGAATGAGCTTCAATTCCACAAATTAAGCTAATTCATGACCTTAAACTCTAGACTTCCATAAACCATGCAACATATAACTTGAATACATGAACAAGAAGGCATAAATTCTACCTTAAGTCTTCAATTTCAAGAAGGGAGCTCAAATATGAAGTGAATTCCTCAAATCTACCAAGTTTCCAAGCCAATTCTCAAGAACTCAAGATTTCTCCTAGCTCTCTCTCTCTCTCTCTAGCCGGTTTTGAGCTCTCAAAATAAGGCTGAGGGGAAATGTTTTGGTCAAGTGTATATGAAGATCAAAATGTTTGGATAGTGGGCCACTAGTGTGGCAAAATGGTAATTTAAGCCAACAATGCAATTTAACTTATTTTAATCTAATTTAATCATACCAAATCGAATTTCAGATAAATACAACATTAAATCACATAAATTCTAATGATCATAAAACATCAATCGATTTCAGATTCGGCCGCCGATAAGGCCTTCAATTCACAATTTAAAACATAAAACATGGACAGATAAGTTTAACAGTCAACAGATAGATATGCATTTAAACTAGCGCATTAAATCAGTCAGTTCAGTATTTTAATCAATTCGCTTACTAATCATATTCAGTCTCAGTTTAGCAGTAATCAGTAGGTTTATCAGTGATTAGTGGTGAAGGTTATTACATGTCCTAAAAAGATAGTAATTTTATACTAAAATAACAACAATGACATTTGATAACTAACATATTTCGTTCGTAAAAAATTATCGTCGCCCATTATAGGGAGAGAAACAAACATCATAAAGAATATCAAACTCATTTCCATACAAATTAAACTTACAATCTCACATCACAAAATGATATTACACAACCAATAAACTAAAAGTACTAATTCTTATATTCCTCTTTTACTGATGGTAATATATATAGGTAAATTACACTAAGTTTAAAGAAAATGAATAATTACCAACTACTTCCATTCAGAAGACTTAAATACAATTAAGTCTTATTGACATTTTGAAAGCATCAATAGGTCTTAAAAATTCTTTGGCTCTGTTTGGTAGAGTTTTGGAACGTTAGTTCTAGAGCTTGATTTGAACATAATATTTGTTTACGATTTTCAAAAATTAATTCCACACTCACTTTTGAAAACGCGATCGAAGGCGAGAAAATTTGGGCCAACCGGTCGTCCCACTGGTTGACCGAAACAGTGCAATATTTTTTTATTTTTTTATTTTTTTGCAATTGACACATGTTAATTTTTATATATTCAATAAAAAATATTTTTCGAATTTTTTTAAATTTTTTATGAGCTTTAATAGAATTTTGAGTTGTGTGCTTGGTTATGAATTGTAAGTTTTTGTATCAAATATCATATGTCACATCAAAAATTTCTCACTCAATTTAAAACTATTTTCAAAACTCATTCACCAAATAAATTTTCCATACTCAAATCATAGTCCCAAAACTCACAAACTCAAAATACAACTCTATTCTCAAATCATATCTAGAAAACTCTACCAAACGCAACCTTTTATCTTCTCTTCTCTTTTCCTCTTCTTCTTCTTCTTCTTCTCTCTCTCTCTCTCTCTCTCTCTCTCTCTCTCTACCATTTTTTCAAAAACTTTGCAACCATTGTCTACCATTACCACCGCTACCATCGTCCACTTGCCACCACTACCACCACTGTCACCATCTAACCACCACTACCACTGCCATCACCATCCACCCACCACCACCACCACCACCGTTGTTATTCAGATGTCGCCATCGTTCACTAACTATCTCCACCATCACCAATCTATACACCATATCACCACCGTCGCCAATCTACACAATCGACATATCATCACTGCCTCCTTTGTTTCATATAGTGAGATTAACACCGTTTGGGGAGTGGCTAAATTAGCCAATTAGCCAAAAAGTTACTTTTTTAGCCAAAAAGCCAACAACCCATACCAAAAAGTCAAAGATTCCCTTTTCTCTCTACTTTTTGCACATCTTTTCGTAATTAGCCAAAAAGTCATCCCAAACATACAAGTTTTTTTTACCAACCTTTTTAGCCAATTAGCCAAAAAGTTACTAAATTAGCATGTTCCCAAACGAGGCCTAAATGAATCTAAACAATGGTGATTATCCAAATCTATCCCTCTCTCTCTTTGTCTCTCTCTCTCTCTCAAATCAGATGTGTTGCAAACTAGATTCAAATTCAAATTTATTTTTCAGTAATAAATTCATCAATCTCTTTTGTTCTTTGTGTATGTGGAAGAGGATGATGGATTCTTGTAAATGAGTGAATGAATATGAGCAAGGATGGTGTATCTTAATAAATAAATTTACAGTGATAAATTTATCACTTAGGACTTATAGGTAAATAAGTCTAATCAATAGGGCCGGTTATAAGCGCACCTAAAGAAAATATAGTTAGTCCTACACTTTTGACATGGTTGTAACCTTTCTCAAATTTTTAATTCATATAACACTTAGGCCATTTTTTATTAGTAATTGCATGAATGAAAAAGTGATGTTGTCATCTTTTTCCTATTAAAATGTATATTTATTTTTGTTTATTTCAGTGTCTATCCTTCATTGAAATTAGTTTTGGTCGCTTTAACTATACTAAAAGAGATATTAGTATAATTATGTTAACAACATAAAATAAGCTATATTTTGTCAAAATCTTAAGAAAGAGGAGTATTAAAAATAAAAACGAAACAGGGGCGACGATAATTTTTTATTAATAACTAGAAAAATAATTAATCCACACAATTTCTGCCCCCAAATGACATGATAAGCAAATTTTGACTCCAATGTTTTCTCAAAACCCTCCTTACGTGGATTTTTGCCACCTCATTTGAGGAATTGCAGGAGAGAGAAATTGTGTGGGTATAATACTCTTGAATTTACAATAGATATATATGTATAACAATTTTAGTAGTTGTAACATGAAGTGTACACAGTAGAAAACATGTGTAGATAATTGATTATTATTATTTATTAAAATGATGGATACTTACAGGTTATGGCGTTTAATCAACTTTAAATGGGTTTAACGAGCTTGAATGGTGATGACGATCTAGAAAATAGAAGAAAATCATATCTAAATGGCTTCAAACGACTAGAAAACACTCTGGTTTGCTCTGGTGTGGCTATGAAATAGTGAAAACCAGTAAAAAGTAAAAGAGATACAAGAATATATATATATATATATTTATGGGTTTGAAATTTGAATGGATGGAGGCTGAAAAGGCACCATCATTTCATAAGTGGGAATGGTGCAAGATAGCTGGTGCAGACAAACGGAACCAACAAAAGTGAGCCATGTGTCCCTGATGTGATGCGGTTCAAAAAAGTTGGTAGCCAAGTAGACTGTATGGCAATAAGGGATTGACCCATGCAGGCCTTGGGAAAAGTCATGCTAGCCCAATTGAAGTATTTTTTGCTCATATTCAAAAAAGGGTAATTCTAGTCATGATTGCAGTAGCAAACGAGATTAAGGGAGAATTGAGAGAAATTTCCACCGGACTAATGGGTCGGACAAAACCCACAATGTCCTAGCTTAGATGACCTGGCACAAGGGCTATTTTGCTCACTCGGAGCATAACCCATGTTTGGACGGGGCAAATATGGTCAAGAGGCTTAAAGTTGCACAAGAATTGGGTCGGGCTAGTGTAGACCGCCCGAAACGCTCTCCGCGCAGCCCTCCCTTTCGGAGAGGGCTCGAATTGGGTTCGTGCTACTACAGTTCGGACTCTTGTCACGGTTCTGAATCTAATCTTAAAAAGTGCAATGTGAGACTGATAAATCACCAAAGAGTCCAAATCCGACAATTGGTTTTGAAAAATCAATTTTGAATCAAAAGCGCCAAACATGGACTACTTTGCTAGATTTCAGAGTCGCTACGTAAATATTTTATTTTGAGAAATTTAGGAAACCTTGACTCATGCCTAAGGCCACGTGTCCGTCATCACCAAAGTTGCCTCGGTTCGGGAACTTGGGTACGAGAGGGGAAAGTCCTGAAATGAGCACGCCCGCTCGCCCAATCAAAGGATCGACCTCAACTAAACATGATATGTTGTTTTTATAAACACATGTGTTCCTATCCCGGTTATTTGCTACATGGTGCGCACATCATACAAGTATAGACTCAATCACGCAGATTGGAACAAAACAACTCATGTTATTTTTTTTTTTTGAAAATGGTTTGAAAGTGCTATTCGCAAGTAGGCTAAAACGCGGATTTGCCACCCTCAAGTGGGCTTAAAACAACATGATTTTGCCACTCCGCAAAGTGGGCTTAAAACTCACATTTTGATGAATTGTTTCAATTCAAGTAATCAAGCATTTATCCACAAGCATTCATGCAGTTAATCATTTAAGCACATAGCCTCATAACAAGCATGCTATCATGGCAACACTCACACTCATGCAAGTATGCTAAAACATAAACACTTACAGTGTACTCCCAGCCAAAATAGAAGCTAATTAGAAATCAATGCATGATCCTAACTATGTTTAAGTGCCTAATACAACACATGCAAAAATGCAACTAAAATAGGCTTGGCTATCTAAAATGGCATATGAGTGCAACACTTGATAATATGCTTTGAAACACGTATTCAAGATAGTGTATTGAAATACAATGCAGTTTGAATGATGCACCGAGCCCGATGCATGCAAGACGAATGAATGATGTATGCATGCAGAGCATAAGATATGCTAATCGAAATATGCCCTAATCTAACCACTGAAAGTGGGTAAATAAAAGGGAGAAAAACGTGGGGTTGGAAGACATTTACACACGCACGCACACTTATTACAACATTTGCCCTCTCGACGGAGGGTCCAAATGAAAGAGAGCTAACTAGCTACGCTAATTAAGCTAACTATTACAAACCAACTAATTAACTAACTATTTTAGCTAATTAATTATAACATAATTGAATAACTAGCTAATCTAAGCTAATTAGTTACAAACCGAATTAATTAATTAAACACTTAACTAATTAATTACAAAAATGACTAAGCTAACTAGCTAATTAGCTAAGCAATTTAATGAACGGCCTCAGGAAACGAGAGATACATGCATGCTTTCTCCCGAAAGTCCGTTACTTTGCCACCAGTTGCCTCTATTTGCATTCGCCTTGATTCTTGAACACCAAACCAATCTCCAGGCTATTTCTGCTCCAGAACCAGAACAACTTCTGACCACCTCTGAGCCTAAGAACTGTCGGCCACTTAAAGAGGTTGTAGGCCACTTAAAGTGGCCGGTAGGTCTCTTCTTCTTGTCGGTCGGCCACTTGCTTCTGCATTCTCCAATTTTGCTGCAAACAGGGAACAACAGAGGCAAAGCAAGGTCTTTGCAGGATATGTGTGTACAACCACCCTCCTTATCATTTCTCAAGCTCAAAAGAGTGTAGTACTCGACTCTCGGGCTACCAACCGAGCATCGCAATGCATGATGGTCGAGAAGCCAAGTTTGTACAAGTTAATGAATGCACAAGTAAGACTCGATGAACCTCCACCCTATCATACACGATCAAGCGTGTCGGTGACTAAGAAATGAGGCACGTTTCATCACTTTGAGTGTGAAACGTCCCGTGTTTCTTGTGTTTGGATTAACGTCCGATCCAAACACATGCAATGCAACACAAACATGTTATCTTGGCATGTTTTACTTGGTTCATTTTGTTTACACATTTTAAATTTCCGATGAGTCCTTACCGGTTGAGTCCAAAAGTGAGAAGTCCTCTAATTAGAAAGATGGACCAAGCCACAAGCGTCTTAAGCATGAAAGAAACATCATGCAGTTGGTTAGTAGAAACCCTCAAGAGAAGGCTAAAACCATTAGGCATGAGCCTCAATTCCATGTTCAAGCCAACAAGGGCTTAAGACCACTTTCAAAGCGAATGAAAGAGTGAAGCATGGAATGCAATGACACATATTTCAACACTAAAATAGCATGCTAAACAACATTAAATCATGAAAATGATACGTGCAAGACATGCTCGGAGTCAAAAGCATTGAAGCAAGCAAAGAGCATAACACTATAGGCACGCAATACCAAGCACAAATGACCAAACCAACCCCAGACAGATGTTAAACATGCCAAAAAAGTGGCCTAATCATGTTGAAACTTAAGCTCAAAAAGCAAGAGAAGTGTGCTCATTTGATGGCTCACAAGCAAGGCACAAAGCTCAACTCTAAAAAAAAATCACTTAAAGAGTGATTTAAGTGGAAGCATGACAATGATGTAAGCTCTGAAATTACATATGAAATGATGCCATATCACACAAACATCACATGCACGACATGTTAAAGGCCCCAAAACTCAAAGCTAGTCAAGCCCATTTATACTACAACCATATTAAGAAATGCTCAAATGACCTTGACCACACAAAATAGACCTAAGGCAGGTCAAAACAATGGCAAAAACATGCTAGACTTGCAACATAGATGGCAAGAAAGATATGCTCATGTATTAGCTCACAAACAAGGCATAAAGGCACAACTCTTAAACACAATGAAAGAGTGATAAACATGAGAGTATGACAGTGAAACATGCTCTAAAATCACATATTAGATGATGCCATATCATGCAAACAACCCAAGCAAAGCATGCTAGTGGACTCAAAACACAAGACTAGTGAAGCCTACCATGCTATAGCTATACAAAACAAGCCTCAAAGGACCTAAACCACTCAAAACCGAGTTAAAGCATGCTAAAACATGAGTAAAAGCATGTTGGAGTATAGCCAAAATAAGCTAGAATGATAGGCTACGACATGAAGCATGTTAGGCTAGCAAGTAGGATTTACACTACAAGTGTATGAAGCATGCAAGAGGTGACCAAACTAGCCAAAAACAGAGTTATGGAAGGTCTAAAAAGTCACAAAAATATGCTCAAACTAAGCCCCAAGAAGGGAGAAACACATGCTCATTTGGTAGGCCAACAACACATACTAACAAGACAAGAGAAGGGGGGGACCACCCCTTCCTATTTGGGACCTCAAAATAAGTTTTTCACCACTGAAATTCCTCTGGAATTTAGTGGTTAAAAGACCAAAACAAGATAGTTTCAAAAGCTTTAAAGGAAGGCAAGAACCTTAGCAAATAAGCCACCAAAGAGGGTGAAACACCCCTAACTCCAAAAACACTTTAAACTACCATTTTTAACACTCAAAAACAGAACTTTTTGTAGTTAACAACCAAGCCTAAAACAGCATGCAAAGGTAGCCAAGATGGTATACAAAAATAAGCTTAAAAGGGAAATATGCTCACCCTTGAAGCATAGCAGCAAGAGGAGAAGTTTTGAGCCAAAAACCAGCTTTATGAGGCCCAAACAAGCCTTATGGGATCTCAGCTCTAAGGTCAAGATGTTAGGCTAAGAGAGTTGTGTGCAAATATGCCAAGAACACTCACTTTCAAACACTATAGAGCATAATATAGAGAGAGAGAGAGAGAGAGAAAATTCTAGAGAGAGAGTCAAAATTTGCTTCTAAAAATTCTCAACCCTCAATAAGGGGGAAGCACCTCCCCTTATATAAGCAAAGCAATGAGAAGCTTGCTTGACATGCTTAGAGCTTGCTTGAATCCCTCTATACTATGGAGGATGCATTCAGTGGCCAACAGTTGGTAGGGCTGAGCAAGGAATCCGTAAAATCTGTAATCCGATTCAGTCCAGTCCAATCCGATAGGTTTGGATTGATTTTTTGAATCCGTGGTTCGATTCCGGATTGAAAATTTCAAAATCCGTAGGCCACGGATCGGTTCCGGATTGAACCCTACGGTTCCGGATTTGAACCGATCCGGACCATCTAAAAATTATCTATATTTATACTATATACCTTACCACACAATATAATTTCTTCCCTCATATAAAAACTAAAATGTGACCTAATTTATGCCTCTCTCATTCACGCCTCATCTCATCTCTCTGTTGTCGATGGTGTCTCTCTCTTCTCTTTCTCATCTCAGACTGAGTTCTCTCTCATGCTCTCATCTATCTCAGATCAGATCGGCGACGGTGTCTTCAGATCTCACTCTGTGAGTTCTCTCTCTCTCTCTCGGTGTTTCCATCTCTCATCTCTCTCTCATGTCACTCAAACACTGGCAGTTGATGTGGATTTTTATTCATTGAGACGCAAAGCTTTTTGTAATCCATTTGCCGAAGTTTTTATTATGTACGTGATGGATTTTGTTTGCGAAATCTTATTTTAAAGTCTGTAGATCTGTTTTAGGGTGTTCCTTTACCCAATATTTTAAGGATCTTATTTACGCCAAAATTGCACACAATCAGCTCTCATGTGTCAATTTTAATTGATTTTAGGGATTTTGGGTAGCAGCAGAGATATGCACGTTTTTGTGGACGAGTAGTGGTTCTTTCAAGTCTTTCTCTGCTACTCTATCCATTTCTATGGACTTGGACTATTATTGGTACCCTGTGGTTCACTAGTGCAAGAAACTGTGTAAGTTCTGTGTTTATTGTCTTTCCATTTGTGGGAAATGTTGTGCCTAAAATGAGTACACGTTTGTAAATCTTGTAGTTGCCTGAAGAAGGTCAGAAATAGGGATTCCTTATTTGGTTGCTTTTCAGCTACTGTGGACTCCTTTGCATTGCTTGCAAGTCTATGGGGAAGGTTAGTTATGCTTTTTATATTTTTATACTTTCTGTATGTTTTTAATGACTGTTAAGGTACCTCTTTGCCCAAAGACTTGGGTAAAATCTCTTTTCAGATTTTGTATTCTGTATGTCACATGCTTTGGTTTGGCCTGTATACTCACAGCAAATTTCCAGGAACATTCATCTCTATCATTCACAATTTATGTGCACTTTGGCCTTTGTTTTTGTTTAAATCTGTGGTCCTAAACCGATCCAATCCGTGTTTCAACGGATTGGTTCGGATTGGTTCCACCATTTAAACGGATTGGATTGGTTTTAATTTTTTAGGAACCGTAGACTACGGATTGGTCCTGGTTTTCTCCCAATCCGCACCAATCCGGTCCATGCTCACCCCTAACAGTTGGTACAGCTGGCACTAAAAATATCTGCAAAAACAAAAAAATGGCCGTAGGCCACTTCAACTAGCCTACCGGCCACTTCAACTAGCCTACAAGAGGAAAAAGTGGCTTACAACTTCCAAAAGTGGCCGACATGCCCTCCTCTTCCTCTAGGCAAGGGGTAACAAGGTATGGTCCAAAAACAAACCAAAAAGAAGAGAGCTAAGAGGCCCCAAGACAAGGCACTCAGCCGAAAGCCCCGAAAACTAGCCTATCGGCCACTATAAGTGGCCTACAAGAGGGAAAAGTAGCCTACAGCTACAAAAAGTGGTCTACAGGCCTCTCTCTCCCTCCGGACAAAGGCACCAAGGTTTGGCCCAAAAACCGAGGCCAAAACACAAAGTGTTAAGAGGCTCAAAGACAAGGCACTCAACCAAAACCTTCGGGCGCTCAAAACGAACACAAACATGCGTAATCACCGAGTGCACAAAGGATGACATCAAAGTCTTGAGGTCGGTCAAAAATAGGATGTCTACAGCTAGATCCTGGTGTTTGGGTGGTGTTGTCTGGTCGGACAGAGATATGCTAGGTCCTTGAACCGAGTTAATGATAGGTTGTACAGTTTGAAGCCTTAGTCTTAACTTGTAGCCTTTGGGTTGAAATAGGTTAGGAATGACTAAGTGGCTACTTATGGAGAACAACCGGTCAAATGGTTTGCTCGGTCCAGTTGTTGATTCAAAAGTGGATACGCTTCATATAGTGTTTAAGGATAAACATCATCTTTAAAAAGTAGACTCCTACTGGGAAGTGTGACCCTGTGATAACCCAACCTGTGATATACTTAATTACGCATGCGATTATGTGTTCGATATGAATTTGTATGTTTAATTATGTGAGTTATTATGTGATTATGAATTTATATATGTTGAGTGTAGAAAAATCTACTGCTATTGGGGCTTTGAACTAAAAATTTATAGTCTTAGAGGCGCCAGAAACCAAAACCGATTTCATGTCTGTGTCTAGCAGGATTCTTAGAGCCTACGATAAAATTTGCCAATTCGTAATGAATTAATTGAGCTTAATTAGCATAAACCTGAGATTAAGCCAACCTCATTATGTATATGATTTTATGTCTAATTAATTAAGGAGATTTGGATTCTAATTGGTTGCTACTCTAAGGTAATTTGGGATTTATGAGAATTTTGGAGTTTGATTTGTATTTGATTTTAATAAGGATTTATTTTAGAATTAGAAATTAAGGGTACCAATGGCTTAAGGAAGTGAAATTAACAAGTTGAATCAATTAAATACGAACACATTTGGGAGCTAATTAAGTTAATTATGTTATAAGGTTTGAGAAATTATGATTATTATGAATTAAATGTATTTATGAGGTACCCAATTTGAATATGAAACTTATTGACAAGGATTTTGGATTTGATTTGAAATTGAGGGCCTTGGTGATTTACGAAACAAAAATTTATGGTGATAATAATCTCAATTTAATATTTGAAACCTCCTTGTTTTATTTTGGGGCATTGATCGAAGTGGTAACATAATGGTAAAGTAGGAGTGAACCAAGAATTTAATTCTTATAATTTTTCCTACGAACAACCGTCACTCTTTTGCACTTTTCTTTTTCCACACCTTGAATTTGGATGTGAAGCTAGAACCATTGGAAAGCTTGTTTTCGGGGCTTCAATTTGGACACAAGAACGACCTAGAACAAAGTCCAGATGAGAGAGTTATGCCCGTTTAAAGTTTTAGAATCTGTGCTAAAAGCAGGTACGCTCGAGCGGGAAAATAGATGCTCGAGCGGACTGCGCGAATTCAGCAACTTAAAAAGTGATTTTTTAGATCATTCTTTATACTTTCATCTCCTCTCTTCATCTCTTTCACCCTAGGTCCGAAAGCCCTTGGTTTTTGACCCTAAATATCTTCCATTCCTCAAAGATTTGACCAAGATCCCTTGCCAAAAAGTAAAGAAAGCTTGAAGCTCAACATTTTCTACCTATTGGAATTCAGATTTGTGAAGGAATTTCATCAAAGCTTTGCTCTTTTGCTCGATTGTTGAGGTAGGGGTCCTAATTCTTCTTTAATACTTGTATTAATAGATAGATTTGTGGTATTTTGATTATATAAAGGCAAAATCTACATTTTTGAGTATATAGTATTATATCATGGAAATTGAACTGTTAGGATTCAATTATTGGGTTAAGATTATGGATTATGAACCTTGGGTGTATAATCAATGGGAAAATTGAAATAAAAAAAAGTGGTGTGAAAAGTTTTAATTTTTCTTGGAAGTCTTGATTTTTCTTGAAATGCTAAGTTGATTCATGATAATAATTAATGATTTTGTTCAAATTGAAAGTAGAATCATGAAATTAAGAGGTTGAATTATATATATACAAGTTTAATTGGATTTTAGAAGTGTTTGAAAATTATGTTAAAAATTAGCGATTGAACTTTTATTATGGATATTATAAATTTACATGCATCACAAATTTCTTGGGATTGATTTCATGTTTTGATGAAATAAGAACTAAGCTTTGGAAAATTATGAATTTATGAACAATGAGCTTAATTTATAAATTAAAGGAGTTTTGATGTAAATAATTTAAAATTGATCATATTTTATTGATTACTTAGGTGCCATTTGGTAATACTTACGTTTTCAGTTTTCATTTATATTTACAAAAATTTTAAAAACTCAAATAATAACTTGTTTGGTAAATTTTTTATTTATAAATCAGTGGTCTCAGTTTAAAAATTTGGCCAAAAAATGTAAACTCAAAAAATGTGTTTCCGTTTTGAGTTTTCAGTTTTTTTTTTTTTTTTTATCACCCAACACTAGCCACCACCCGCCACCATTTTCCACCACCGTCTTCCGCTACCACCACCTACCCCCCACCACCACCTGCCACTACCACTCACTACCCACTTGCCACAACCCACCACCCACTCGCCACCACCACCCACCCCTCGCCCCCACCACCACCACCACCACTACCTACTACCTACCCGCCACCCACCCACCCACCACCACCACCACCCACCTGCCACCCACCCGCCACAACCACCGACGACCACCACTACCACTACCACCACAACTATCACCCACTACCACCCACCTACCACCACCACCCACCACCCACTACCACCACCACCACCCGCCACTACCACCATCACCACCACAATCATCCACCACCCACCCGCTACCACCACCCATCCCCTACCCACCACCCACCCACCCACCACCACAACCCACAACCACCACCACCACTACCACCATCACCCACCACCTCCACCCACCCGCTACCCATCCACCACCACCACCACCCACCAACCGCCGCTACCACCACCACCACCACCACCACCACTACCACCCACCCGCCACCACTCACCACTCGCCACCGTCACCTACCCACCAACCACCACCACCACCCACCATCCACCACCATCCACCCACCCGTCACCGCTTTCCACCACCGTCTTCCGCCGCCACCACCCGCCACTTGCCACCACTTTCCACCACCGTCTTCTGCTACCATCACCTGCCACCATTTTTCACCACCGTCTTCCACTACCACCACCCACCATCATTTTCTACTACCGTCTTCCGCCGCCACCATTCGTCACCACCCACCACCACTTGTCATTTCTCACTCTTTTTTATATTTTTAAATTTTTTTAAACATTTTGTCTAAACCAAAAGCGTTTGTAATTTATGTTTTTCTAAAAATAAACAAAAATCAGTTTATAAAATTTTTGTAAATATAAACTGAAAACGTAAACGTTACCAAACAGGCCCTTATTTTGAACGTTACCAGGAGTTTGTATGTTTTAGATAAGCCATGTATGAACCCAAGTTTTGAAATTATTTTGAAAGCTCAATTCAAGTTTCAGAATTTGTGAATTTGGAATTAGGCTTGATATGAAGAACATGAATTGAGTTGAATTTGATGAATTTGAAATTTGTGTGTACATGCATGTAAGGAAATTGTCATGAGTTTGCATATTTGATTACAAACATGCATTTTATAATGAATTTAAGGTTATTTGGCACACGCAAGCAAGGTAATGTTGAATTTCATGAAGTTGATTATCAATTGTACTATTTAAGTTGAAAATGAAGCTTATATTTCACATGCATGTATATTTCAAAATGATATGGAAATTAATTTGCATGAGCTTTGAAGTTATGAAGTGAGTTTGGTATGATTCGAGTTTATGAGATGGATTTATGTAAATTTGATATTCAAATCTTGTAAATTGGCCCTTATATTCATGTTAAAAGTTATATGGTGAAAATATGAGTCTTATGATATTAATTACATTGGTTGGAACCAAGTTTTGAAGCTCAAACATAATCTGGAAAAACCTAGAATTCGACCTGTCCGCTCGAGCATGGAGAGTCCCGCTCGGGCGTACCCTGTTCTATTAAACTCCTCGCTCGAGCGTCAAAAGTCTCACTCGAGCGTAATTTGCAAGCAACCAATACTTTTGCAGACCAAAGGGGTCCCCTCGAGTGGCCGAAGCTACGCTCGAGTGGAGGGCCATGTTTTAGAAATTTTGAAAAGATGTTCTATGTTTCGTTTTTCGTTCTCTTTCATTTCAAAGCACTCTTAAGCATGCATTAAACATTGTAAATGAATTAAAGAACATAAAAGGAGCCTAAGAATGTTAAACAAGTTAAAGAACAGAATGAATTGTAATATGACCCAATATGTTATGAATTATGTAGGGTCAAGCACAAGGACGAATCAAGCACCAGAACACTGTAAGTAATAACTTAGTAAAGCTATGTTCAAGTTAAATTATTTTTAGTGTATGAAATAAGATCTGTTGAATGGAATGTCATGTTTTATACTATGAATGATTGTCCAACACTAACAAGCATTTATGACAGTATGCTATGATTCAAGTATGTTACAAATAACATTATGCTATGATTCAAGTATGTTACAAATAACATTATGCTATGATTCAAGTATGTTATAATGACATTATGCTATGATTCAAGTATGTTACAAGTGACATTATGTTATGATTCAAGTATGTTACAAGTTCCCGGTACCGGAGGTTCCTTATGGAGCTGACAAGCTATCTGTACCTTGCTGGAGGTTCATAGTTGGAACTGACAAGTTTACAAGTTCCCAGTCCGGAGGTTCCTTATGAAACTGACAAGCTATCTGTACCTGGCTGGAGGTTCCTAGTTGGAACTGACAAGTTTACAAGTTCCCAGTCCAGAGGTTTCTTTATGGAACTAACAAGTTATCCTTACCCGACTGGAGGTTCCTTTATGGAACTGACAAGTATAATCTAAGATGATTTGTAAATGATCTGTTAACGCTAATGGATGAACTATGCATGATCGAACATGAATTCTGATTTCTGTATATGAATTGAATAAGAATACGAATATGAATCTATTCTATGTACAAGACTCTATTTCTATATGGACATCATTCAGTAAAATCTTTACTCTGTTATTATTCACTGGGCTCCAGGTCACTGTATTATTTACGTATGTAGGTGATCAGGCGCGTGACCAGGCCTAGAGCTTCTGCCTGGATTCTGTTTTGTCAGCCAGCCTATGTGCCTCCCGTAGAGGTTCCGGATATATCTAGTGGTTATGGCTAAGTACATAAAGTTCAAGTTTTGTTTCTTGTTTGGTTAAACAAGTCTTTGTTTATTTTGTAAATAGGACTAAGTCTCTTTTTGTCTAATCTGTAAATATATATGAAGATGTAAGAATGATGTGTAAATGTATATATAAAAAGTTTCAAATTTTTCTGTCTCATATAAGTCTGCACAGCTCAATGGATGTTGTATATTTGTTATTTGCTTCCGCTAGCCCCTAATATTATGTTAGTATGTCTCAAAGGCCTTCGATAATCTCAGGATTACTGGCTGGTTACGATATTAAACCTATGGGGGCGAGTTTAGGCCGTGACAGACCAAAAAATAAATAAATAAAAAATTAGTAGGAAGTTGTTAAAATGAATTAGAATTCTATTAGGACTCTATTATGCCAAAATATACAAAAGCTCAGAGAAAAATCGATAATGCAATTCTAACTCTTAGAGGGATTTTTCCTGTTGTTGGTCCTATAATACTAACTTAGGTATCGAAGGAATTTTCTGGCACACACTCGTAGGTAAACACATTGTTTGTATATTTTCAAGTTATACGACATTGTTCGCATAAATTATTACTTGATCACGAGATAATAATGTGCATGATAAATTTTATATCTATATATATATAACAATTTTAATAGTCGTAACAAGAGTGGACATAGTAAAAAACATGTGCGAATAATTGATTATTATTATTTATTAATATATGAATATTGTGTCCATGGCCAATAAATAAATAAATAAAAGTTAGTGGCGGTGACCAACCATTGATCCCCTATAGTTGTTTTTGGGGTTGTGTTAATGTTTTACTTCGTGGTACGGCTTTTGGTCCGGCCGTCCCATTATTACGATCCCAAAAACATGATATTCCACAAAGAAGCTTATCTCTAAATGGCTTTGGCTTCTGTCCAGTCCTCATCTGGACTGGACCGTGCTGTTGGACTCGTGAGGGCCCACCACAGGTCCCGTTTTGATAATCTGAACCGTTCAATGTGTAGAACTCGTCGAGTACTATAAACCTGTAAAAAGTCACGTGAATCGGATATCGGTAGCTATGTGATTAAATCAGATTTTTGTCAACCGTTAATTTATTCACCGTCCATTTTTTTTATACAAAACTGATTTGATCATATAGCTACCGATATCCGATTAACGTGATTTTTTTATAGGCTTATAGTACTCGACGAGTTCTACATATTGAACGGTTTAGATCAAATGGGACCTGTAGGCCCCCACGGCCCAACAAAGACGGTCACCAGATGAGGACTGGACAGAAGCCAAGCCCTCTCTAAATCCTCTCTTATTTTATTTTCTTAACATGACCTCACTTATTTTATTTGTTATTAGTACTTTTTTGGGTGCAAAGAGCAATTGTATCATTAAAAATAAAAAACAACCCACCACTTTCTCTGCATTATTTTTATTATTTATAATAAATTAAAATATTTAAAAGAATAACAAGATTGCATGAGAATGAGTCAAAAAAGATTGTGATGATCTTTCACTCAAAGTGTGAAATCATTTTATCAAATTTTGATGTGGAAAAGAAACAGTAGAGCTGTCGGTATGTTTGGCAAAACACTAATATAATAAGAAATTGATAAGTTTGTATAAGAAGGGTCAAAGTAAATATGGTAAAAAAGAAATTGAAAAATAATAATTTCTTGCATAAGTATTATGAAAAATTAGCCAAAAAATAATAATAAATAAATTATTTATATAATATTTTTCTAATGCTTTACTCATTTATTTTATATACTTGTAAGCTATATAACTAAAATCTTATTGTAAAATTTATTAGATTAGGCATTTTAATAGTTGAGATAATTATATACTTAAAAAAAAAAATCTACTTATAGAGGACTAATAAGTTATTTCTTTCATTGCCCCAAACAACCAATATTGGCGCTGATGGTACGTTTATAATAGAAAAAATATTTTACCAATCAAATTGATAGAATTAATACAATTACATCATATATAAAATAGTTGATATATATGAGAAAATTTAGAAAGTCATTCTATATATATAACGAACATCTTCATAAATTATACAGGGAAAATAGTAAGATTTTGAAAAACTTAAGGGGTCATGGCCCCTTTTAGCCTTCCCTGCCTTTGTTCCGATCCTAAGAGTATACGGTAACTTCTTCCAAATCTTTACTTCTTTTTTTTGTGTTTGATAATAAGAAATTAATTATAAATTTGAAAATAATTATATATCATTGAATATTTATAATCTAACAACACAACTAAAAACCCATTGATTACCACAATAAGTAGTCCATATAACCTCATAATTACGGGGGAATCAATCATATTCTCTTGGATAAAAATGTGCAATAAAACTTACTATGCTAACCTTTTTGGTTAAATATTTACTTCATACTGTATTATAACTTATGAAGAGGATCCAAATGAATGTGTAAGGTTGACCACATGAGCACCTATATGGTTATAGAATAGACCCTAGGCACGTTTAAGTTGAAATCTCCATGAATTTGGATTGAGTTATGTAAAATCTCATATTTAGAACATTGATAAGCCCTGGATTAAAAACCGAATGAATTCAAAGCTACTAAATTGGGTTGAGCCCCCTAGGGAGTAAGGCTAGTCTAAATTAGATTAAACCCCCCTCAGAAGGGTATCGACCCAAGTACATAGACGAGTTGGATAAGGTTTATTCATGTATAAATACATGTCACAAAAAGTTATAGAGATTTCATGAGATCGATATAAAAAGAAATTTTTGTCACATAGGGTACTAAATTGGACTTGGGCATGTGAGACACTTATACCCAAGAGCTTCTTAGAGAGCAATTGAGAGACTTTATTAAATGTAAACTTCATTCTCTTTTTAGGGAATAGACTCTTAAAATTCTAATTCTCTACATTCCTTTACTCTCACTTTTTCGTTCTTGATGTCTAACTTTCACCATCAAAGGGGCTTTTATGGTCAAAACCTGATTGACCAACAATAAGAGTGTATTCCTACATTCAAATCTTTGTTCTTGGATTACTCTAATTGGTTGCGGAGCTCCAAGTCCATCCGTACATAAGTCACCCAACACTTCTTGTAATCACGTCAGAAAAATTCTTACATAATGGGTTGAGTTTTTGTTGTGGTCGAAATGTGAGTTCTCACATAATTTTTGGTTATTTTTAAAAATGAGGACCTATCACGTTGTAGAGTTCTCCAATTGGATCAGAGATTTTGTTGAGCTTAATAGTTCATTTTGAGGCTTACTTAAAATGACATGAACTGTTCATTTTTTAGAGTCAATTGAGAAGAATATCTATACAAAAAATCAAATTGATTGAATATCAAATTCAGATGATCAAATTATATTTATTTTTAAAAAATAAACAGTTTATTCTCAAAATTATATATATATATATATTTTTTTTTCAAGATAAATGTAATCTAAACATATAGCTATTAATATCCGATTAACCTTATTTTTTTACATGAATTATCTTTTTGACAAACCTAGCAAATTGAACGATTCAGATTTGCTATGATGAGTCTAAGAATGAGCCACCGACTAGAGGGAAGTCATCCTCTCACAAAAAAAAACAAAAACAAAAAACTCAATTTGAACCTTTTGATTTCTAAACACTTTTGTAGGCTATTTCCCAAAGCAAGTGGCCGTCAAATTTTATTATTTTTTAAAACAAAAAATTATGGGTAAAATTAATGACATTAAATATGATCTATATATAATGAACATTATCAAAAAAAAATTATTTAATTTAAAAAAAAAAATCTAATTACATTCCATGTGAAAGATTGAGGTAGAATAAAATCAGAAAAAGTTTGGGATCCTAGAATTTATTTAAAATGAATATATATTGGAAATTAAATTAATGAAATGTAAAATTTACGAATAAAAAGAATTTAAATGCTATTATTTCTAAATAAAACTTTCAACAATGATTCATAACATTAATTTTGGTACTCTAATGGAACACTAATCACATGGCAAGGAGAAAAAAAATATAAAAAAATAAATCAAGACCAAAACATCACATCACAATGGGTAAGATCCACTGCCAACTCATTAGAACTGGCTTTAGAGTTCCAAAATTAGAGCTCCAAAACATTTTTCTAAGAAAAATGCTTCGTTCCACTAATTTAACACCATGAATACACTACTAATAGAGTGACATTATGTGAACCCCACCATTAATATGATAGTTGGGCTTTATTTTATTTTATTTTATTTTATTTTACACTACCACCTCATTAATAGTTTCCAATTTAGGGGTGGTTCAGAATGATCTAAATAAGTGTACTTTTTAACTTTTTATGAAATATGGCTTGGGTTTGAAGTGATGTGCTAGAAATGTGATATGATTTAAATAAGATGATGTGACTTAAATAAAATAGTAACTTTTTAAGTTTTTGACTTTTTTAAAGTACCCAAACAAGGTCTTAATGCTCTAAATTGGAGCTATTTTTCTAAAACTAAAGGGGTTGTTTGGGATGTCCTAAATAAGTACATTTTTTGTCTTTTTGAACTAAAAAGTTGAAGAAAAAAATATAAATATTTGAGTTAACTTTTTGACTTTTTATGAAAAAATGTGTATTAAAAAATTGTATAAATAAGTGTGTAGGAGAAGATAGGGTAGGAGGCCGTACAGAATGGCAGTGGTGACTAGCTGGGTGAGTAGATGAGAAAATATTGTCTCATTCTCGAGTTTTGATTGGATGGTGTTGTTTGGCCTGTGGGGGTCCACCACGGGTCCCATTTTTCTAATCGGAACCGTTCAATGTATAGAACTCGTCGAATACTATGAACTTATAAAAAATCATGTTGATTGAATATCGATCTGATCGTGTTAGTTTTTTTTGTTAACTGTTAACTATAACACCATCCATTTTTATACAAAACTGATTTGATTATGTAGTTAGTGATATCCGATAGACGTGACTTTTTATAAGCATATAGTACTAGACGAGTTCTATATATTGACGGTTCAGATTATCAAAACAAGACCCATGTTGGGCCTCCACGGGCCCAACTTTACCATTAAAAAATTTAATAAATATTTTACTATAATTTTTTTTTCCCGATCATCGACTACACCATCACATCAGTATCAATCTTCGGATTTTTTTTATTTGTATTAATATTTGTATATTATTTTTTTAATTTTTTTTTGATAAATAATAATAATTTTTTAAAATTTTTAACTTTTGATTTTTTCAAGCCAAACCAGCCCTTTAGGCCAAGTTTGGCATCCCAATATAAGTGCACTTATTTCATCTTTTTATCTTTTTTGAGTCACATCAATCAACATCTCCTCTCTACTTTTTCTACACATAATACAAGAAAAGTCAAAAAGTACACTTATTCTAAACTTCCCAAACTTGGCCTAAGAAGGCGAGAAGTCGGTGTGGAAAGCGCTAGCGTGAAGACAAAAAAATCCAAAACACGTGTGTGGTGGTGGATGTCTGTGTGTTTGCTTATCATCTTTCATGTGACTCAGCAACACTTGGGCTTATCCCATCTCAGCCAAGTGGGTCTCACCCAACCACACTTATTGATACCACCGACCAGTAGGCAACATCTTGTTACTACTAAAATTTTTTGAACCACCGATGTTGGTAGTGAAATGTGCTTTCCTTCTGAATAAGGCTGTAATCTTGAAGGCATAATTCGCATTTCTTTTAAGGGCCGTGCTTCAGACCCTCCACTGCGGTCAACTCCCAATGAGGTGGCATCGTCTCATTTGTCGAAATTCAAAAAAATATATATATATAATTTTTTTTTTTCAGCCAATCACCCTCTCCTCCGTTCGACCCCCAGTGACCCCCACTGGTATTATATTTCGATTGTAACTCTATTTCTTGTGTTAGGAATTGGTACATTTTTCGTTTGTTTCAGTAAGGGATTTTTTTCTTGGGTTGAATTAAGCTTGATTGGCAATTGGTTAATCTGAGGTCATGGCTCACAGATACTATAATACCTCACGGAACATCCTTTTTTATTGATCAAGGGCTTATACTTTAATTTTTGAGAAAAAAAAAAAAAAATAGAGTTTGATCTTTATAAAAAAAATACAATTTAATTTTTTTAATTTTATCAATTAAATTATGAACTTTTATTTTTTATTTTTCAATCTAAGCAATTTACCTATTTCCGTTGAGTAAAACTAATAAAAAAAAATTTAGTCATCAAATTTAATGAAAAAAATATATTTTAGACATTTTATTATACTTACATTGAGTTTAATGGTTAAAATATCATTTTCCTTGAATTTTACTTAATAAAAATAGGTTGATAGTTTAGATTGACAACAAATCAAAAGATTTAATTTAAATTGATAAAATCAAAAACTCATGATTTATTTTGTTAGAAGGGATAAATTTTGAGAATTTTTTTTTTATAATTTCTCCTCATTTTTATTTATTTTTATTATAGATAAGGAAAAATTACAGGAACATCTTTACAAATAACACATATGCAGACATTTATGATTTATTTGAGAAGTGATTTTTTTAATTAAAATATGAAGTTAAATAAATTAAAATGTTTAGGAATGACTAAACTTTTTAATAAAAAACATACAAAAAATAAAGAGAATGAGAAGAAATATTTAACTTTTTATATGATTTTAAAAATTGTTTGTCATTATTTTTTTTTTTTTTTTTTTTTTTTTTTTTTTGACTTTTTAACTAAGTAGCCTGTGGCCTTAGGCTAATCAAACTCCACAAATAAAATTCTAATTCTAATCCCCACTTTTTCATCTACAAATTCACTCAAATTTTAAGAATTTTGGATTTTGAAATTTTAATATAATGCATTTTTATACCACTTAACTACTAATGTGACTTTTTTTTGAGGATATTTACCAATAAATCTTATTTCACAAATAAGTACTTCAATTAGTCTCAAATTTTTTCTATTGATATATTAAGTCCTATTAGTAGAGAGTTTCTTTCCGTATGGTCCTATTTTTTTTATTTTGGTAGTGTTTTGATGGACAACTATACCCTTTTATTAATGTGATAGATATTATAAGAAATAGTTTTGGAAAATATGATTTTTCCTTAACTCTAGTCTATTTTTTTAAGTGAAACACATACGTCAAAGTTGGCGGGTCTAAGTAGTAACGCATTCTATGCCGCTTTGTGATTCACGTGATATATTTGGTTGCTCAAAATCATTATCGAGTGAATGGAAAATTGAAATCAAAGAGAACTCCATGAAAATGGTGTTTTTGGTGAAATTTCCTAAAGGTTTGGTTTAAGGCTTGTCCCACATTGATTTGATGGGCAAACTTTGAGTGAGTTTATAAGGCTTAAGTTTGGAACTTGGGGTAAATCCCAAGAGGCACCCAAATTTTGTAGAGGGGGAGGTTATGGGCAAAGTGGGCTAGACCCATTGGGCCCAAAATAAACACGCGCACCGCCGCCGCCAGGCAAGCTAGCCAGGGCCTGGGTTTAAGCGCGGGTGCATGGTGTGAGATTGGGTTGGGTTTGTTCGGCCCAATACTCATCTTTTTGGGCAAAAAATATTTGAATTTTATTTTTTTAAAATTAAATTCTAATTTTTCGGAATTTGAATTTCGAAAATTAATTTCAAAATTGGCTGCAGTTTTTTCCCCACCTGAACAGATGAATATCTGTTTGAATTTAAACCAAACATATTCACGTCTGTTTGAAATTTAAACCCAACAGGTTCCTTACCTGTTCAAACAGGTTTGCACCTGTTTAATTCAAACCAAACAGCCACATTTTCTCCTATAAATAGACGGACCTTCTATTGATTTTTGCCATTCAGAAAATTCGTTCTTCTCTCTGTAATACTCTATGCATTTTGCTGCATTTAATTTTCTTGTGAGAAAGAGTGTATACACAAAATGTGTTCGTTGTACGAATAATTTGTAGTGCTACAATTATTCGTAGTTGATCATTTTATCCTGAGAGATAGACGTCTATAATCTGAAAGTACCGTGGAAAAGATGAATCTGTCTTAGAGACACAGTATTAAACACTGGACTTGATCAGAATTTTGTTTAATAAATACATAAGGTTAGTAATTAATTTACTTTCTGTTTTATTATTTTTCTATTTCTATTTCAGATTTTGATTTTATTTTTGTAACAAAATAAAATTTTGTTTTTATTTATTTATTTTATACTCTGGTTTGATTTTTGTAATCAAACAATCTCTCTCATTTTCTTTATTTCTTCTGTTTGTTGTTAAGTACACAAACATAATTTATTCGTAATACAGTGAAGATTGTCCAACAATCTTAAGACATAATATTTTTTTTTTTGGTGTCTACATTGTATTTATTTTTCTGTGCTTTCACAAAGTGATATTCTGGTTGAAAAATACAAATAGTAGTAATATATTGTTTGACAAATAGTAGTAATATACTATTTATTTTCTTTGACAACTAGCAGTAATATACTGGTGTCATTAACAATTTCATAATATTAATTTGTGATACAGGACATTATTATGGTATTTTATTTTTCTAGTTTTAGTAACAAGGAAAGTAAAATTATTTTGTATTATAATTTATTTTCTGGTTTTAATAACTAGAAAATTAATTTGTGTTTTGGTTTTTTTTTTTATTTTTGTAATTAGATATTATGACTACTGCAACTGAAATTGCAACTGAAAGTGGTACTCCAATTGTTACTAGGACTCGTGTCCCTATCCAGAACCATGTTCAAGTTCTTATAAATCATGGAGAAAAATCGAAAAAATTTAATGGCACCAAGTTTAAGAGATGGCAGCAGAAAATGTTATTTTATCTTACAACTCTGAATCTTGCCTGGTTTCTCCGTGAAGAGGCTTTAGTAGTTAGAGATGATGAAAGTGATCGGCAAGTTATTGTTGTTGTAGACGCCTGGAAACATTCTGATTTTTTGTGCAGAAATTACATCCTCAATGGCCTTGACAACATGCTGTATAATGTTTACAGCCCTCTGAAAACAGTAAAAGAATTATGAGATTTTTTGGAGAAAAAATACAAGACAGAGGATGCCGACACAAAGAAATTTGTTGAGGATAAATTTCTGGACTTTGTTACGGTAGACTCCTAAATGGTAATTTCTCAAATTCAAAATTTTCAATTAATTTTGCATGATATTCATGCTGAAGGTATGTCTCTGAGCGAGTCTTTCCAAGTCGCTGCATTAGTGAAAAAATTACCACCGGCTTAGAAAGATTTCAAAAATTATTTAAAACATAAACTCAAGGAGATATCCATGGATGAATTGATTGTAAGACTAAGAATTGAGGAAGATAACCATAAGGCTGAAAGGAGGAATGGTAAAAATCTCATTAAGTCCAAGGCTAATGTGGTTGAACAAATGCCCAAACCACATAATAAAAAAAGGAAGTTTGCTGGAGATAGTCCTAAATAAGACGACAACAATAGCAATAAGAAGTTCAAAGGAAAATGTTATAACTATGGCAAGACCAGACGTCGAGCCTTTGATTGCCGATGCCTTAAAAAGGATCGCAGAAATACAAGCAAGAAGACTACCAATCAAACCAACGTGATAGAAGTTGAATACATTTCTGATGAGGTAAATGACATCAATCTCTCTGCTGTAGTGTCTGAGACTATTTTGGTTGGAAATCCCAAGGAATGGTGGGTTGACACTGGGCCAACTCGTCACATTTGTGCGGACAAGAAGATGTTTACTACTTACAATGAGGCTACAAATGGTGAACAACTTTTCATGGGAAATTCTTCTACTTCTACTGTGGTTGGACAAGGAAAGGTGTAACAACCCTCGTACTGATTACCGAAAAACCACTGAATTAGCTACTGATTACTGTTAAACTGAACCGATAATGACTGATAATCGAATTAACTGAGGTACTGAATGAACTGATTGAAATCGAAACTGAAATTGAATGAGTTTATCTATTGAATTGCATATTGCATCTGTTTGATTGAATGATTATCTGTTGAATTTATATGTTTAAATAGTTAATTGAAGGCCTTATCGGCGGCCGAATTAGGAACCGTTTAGTATTTTGTAATCAAGAGAATATTTGTGATTTAATGATATATTTATCTAAAAATTGATTAGGAATGATTAAATTAGATTTAAACGAATTAATTATCAAGTTTGATTTAATCACCAAATTGCCATGTGAGTGGCCCATTTGTTTATTATTATTGGAGGACCTTATTACACTTAACAAAACTTTCATCAGCCATTTTGTTGCCTCATCACCGAATTATAGAGTGTGAGAGAGAGTAGACTTGAGCTCATCTTGCCATTGTTGTGAATTGCTAGAAGACTTGAAGTAGATTGAAGTATACTTGCTAATTTAGCTCATAAACCTTGTAATTGAGACTTAGGTAAGGAAATCGTTGTCTTCTTGTTATCTTTAAGCTCCATCTTGCATGTAGCATGGTTATAGAGAACTTAAGTCTTGATTTTGTTCATAATTGTTGCATTAGAGCTCCATTGTTGCATGCATGGTCATTTTGGTGTATTTTGGAGTTGATTTCATGTTGAATTGTACATGCAAGCTCATGTTTGTATTATAGTCCATGTTTTCACTTTGTTTTCCAACTATTGAGCTCAATTGAGCAAGAATTGAAGCTTGATTTTGGTTTAAAGATCATGCATGTCATGTTTTGAAATTGTTCACGAAATTGATTTCGAATTGGGTTTAATTGAAACACCCTTGGGCCTCGATTTCTTAAATTGAGCTTTATAACTTGTTATTCTATGTGTTTAAAAGAGTTTTCCAGAAAATGGGCTCAAGATGATCGAATTTGGAGTATCAAAACTTGGTTTGGAACTTGGAGGTTGAATCTGGATTTCCCAGATTTTGGCCGTCCGCTCGAGCGGGGAAAGTGCCGCTCGAGCGGGGAAAACAAGCTCCCAATATTTTTTTTGGCATGTTTTACAGTCCGCTCGAGCGGAGTTTTTCACGCTCGAGCAGGAAAATCGAACATCCAGCATCTTGCACCATTCATCAGTCCGCTCGAGCGGTGGAATGTACGCTCGAGCGGGAACCTTTGGTTACTTGTCCGCTCGGCGGGAAACTTCAAGGCCGGCGAGGCCTGCTTTCACCGAAATTCAAACCGATTGCAGGCACATCTTTGCATCCTCATCCCATCCTAGGCATTCTTAGGCCTAGTTTAAGGCATCTTAATGAGGATATAGACATAGAACCACACCGAGGAAATTTAGGGATTTAATTATCATCCTTCCAACTGTAAACTTAGTGTGTGTTCTATTTGTTAACTGTCTAGGGTTGGCTCTCGGGGACGCGCTCTAGCTGCTATTAGCCCAATCTTTGTGAGTAACAATTGTGTAAAGATACGTTCAAAATGGTTATCTTTTGAATACTGAACTGAATTGTTTATTGAACTGATATTGTTTACTGAATGAATGTATGTCCTGTATTCTCGAATCAGACGTATTGTGGCATCCTTAGCAATTTTATTCTTATCACACAGAGCTCTGTCGGTTTCCTTGTGGAACCATACTGCATCTTGATTGATGATCATCATTCTTGGTCTGGTAAGGCGGTCCTTTTGGACCTACTATTTATAGGCTAATGGATGTACCACATATGGTGATTGACTAAAAGATAAAATATGTTAATGAACTGATTTCATTCTCAGAAGGACATTCATTCATAACCTCTTTACGCTTTACGTTATTCACTGGGCTTTAGCTCACTGTTTATATATATATGTAGGTTCTCAGCAGCCAGACCGGAGCTAGGAGCGTGGGATTGGTCCCCAGTTTTGTCAAGCCAGCCTATGTGCCTCACTGCGAGGTTCCGAGTTGCCATGCTATGGCTTGGGGTGTTTTTGTGTCCCCTATCGGTCTCCTTACTGTTTTGTACCGTTGTATAGACCGTTTACTACTTACTGTACTGTTACCGAGGGATTTGGTCCCCGTACTGAATGATTGTATAAACTGTACTGTTCTGCTCTATGTGAATGCATGAAAAATGTTTTTGGCATACAGATTTACACAGCTCAATGAACACTAGTTATTTATCAGATTGGCTTCCCAGTTCTCTGCTTAATCAGATATCGTTTGAAAGCCTTGATAATCTCGGACATCGCCGCGATTCTGATGCTAAACCCATAGGGCCGGGTTTGGGTCGTGACAGAGTGGTATCAGAGCGATACTTAACCACGAGTTATACCGCACACACGTGTCCAAATGAGCTATAGGGTGTCCTAGAAAAGCAATTAGGGCATCTCATGAACTTGAAAAGTGTGTGCTTATGACTGACTGATTATATGATAAAATGTTAAACTGTTTAATTATACAATCGTTTATAACGATAACTGTTATAACTGCTATAGTGAAATGGATAACGCAAACACTGCAAATGAACCTGAATCATCATCCTCTGAGGCCAGAATGGCCAGACTTGAACAAATGATGGGACTGATAATTGAAAGACTAGATCAACAACCGAACCAACAGTTCCCACCTCCTCCTCCTCCGGTGCAACCGGAACAGAATGTACAGAATGTGAATGCTAATGAGGTGGACATTATTACACTGACTCAGAAATTCAGCAAGATGAAACCGCTGTCCTTTTAGGGAGGCTTAGAACCGTTAAAGGTTGAAGCTTGGGTGCTTGAAACAGAAAAATTGTTTGAAATGTTTCCGTGCTCCGAAGCTAATAAAGTACTGTTAGCAACCTTCACCCTTCAGGAAGAGACAAGAAGGTGGTGGATGTTGACCCGCGATGCGAATACTAATATGACTTGGGCTCAGTTCAAGGAGTCCTTCTTTGAAAAGTATTTTCCCCAGTGCATCAGGGACAGAAAAGTAACGGAGTTTGAACAACTGAGGCAGGGCAATATGTCCGTTGTCGAGTATGAGAAGAAATTCACCGAATTTACTAAGTATGCACCACACATGGTGGACACCGATTATAAGAAGGCCAGAAGATTTGAAGGAGGCCTTAGTGTTGCTATATTGGACCGAATAAACGTTTTGAAAATGCCAACTTTTGTGGGTGTTCTCGACCGAGCATTGATGGCCGAGTCGAATATTGCAGCAGTGAAACAATCTGAAACACTAACAACTGAGTGGCAAGGAAAAAGACAGGATTTCAAATTCAAGAAAGGCAAGCATAACCCAGCAACCAAGAAATGAATCACGGTCGACTACTAGCCCCACCAAGGAGTGGGTTTACTCCACCTGCCCGTATGTGGCAACAAGCACAAAGGGGTTTGCTACGATTGGAGCTTGTTTCAGTGTGGCAAGGTGGGCCATGAATTAAAGACGCCTTCGCTCCACCGCTTAGTAGTAAAGTCATCGAGCGCAAAGAAAGATCAAATGTAGCACCAAAACCGAACCCCAAAGCTACCGGGAAAGAGCCTGTGAGGCAGGGCCGAGTGTTCGCCCTAGTACCGGGAGACGTGCAAAACATTGAGACTGTTGTGTCAGGTATCCTCTCTATCTGTGCTCAAAATGCTTATGTATTGATTGATTCGGGGTCCACACATTCTTATGTGTCGCATGCTTTTTCGCGTAAATTGAATAGACCCTTAGAACCCATGAACTATCTGCTAGTTGTATCATCACCTGTTGGGGGATCCATGACATGTGCATATACGTATCCTGCTTGTGAGATTATTGTTGGGGATATGCATCTGTTTATTGATTTACTACCGTTGAATATAGATCATTTTGATGTAATATTGGGAATGGATTGGTTACAAAAATATCATGCTACTATCGATTGTGTGACCAAACAAGTTGTTTTCCGTCCACCGGGTTTGCCTGAATTTGTGTTTAATGGGAGTGGAGTAGTACCTCCTCCATATCTGATTTCTTCTGTAAAAGGGCCAAACCGATTAGAAAGGGGTGTAAAGGATATCGTGTTCAGTATTATCAGATGTCTGCTAATGGTAATGTTAAACCGATGTGAATTGTATTCCTATAGTCGAGAATTCTGATGTATTTCGGATGATTTGCGAGGATTTGATTGACAGGGAAATTGAATTTACTGTGGATGTGATTCCGGGTACACAGCCGACATCTAAAGCTCCTTACAGAATGGCTCCAACTAAACTGAAGGAATTGAAAGTGCAATTGCAGGAATTGTTAGACAAGAAGTTCATCAGGCCCAGTACTTCACCGTGGGGTGCACCTGTTTTGTTTGTGAAGAAGAAAGATGGCTCATCGAGGCTGTATTGATTATCAAGAATGAACAAGGTAATCAGAAGAATAAATATCCATTACCGCGTATTGATGATTTATTTGACCAGTTACAGGGTGCACAAGTGTTTTCCAAGATTGATCTTAGATCGGGGTATCATCAACTGAAAGTCAAACCAGAAGACATTGATAAAACTGCTTTTAGAACGAGGTATGGCCACTTTGAATTTTTAGTTATGCCGTTCGGAGTTACGAATGTCCCTGCTGCATTTATGGACCTCATGAACAGAATTTTTAAACCATACCTTGATGATTTCATTGTGGTATTTATTGATGACATCCTGATTTATTCTAAGACTGTAGAAGAACATAAACACCATCTGAGACTTGCCCTGCAAACCTTAAGAGAATAGAAACTGTATGCCAAATTGTCTAAATGTGAATTTTGGCTTGATCATGTTATGTTTTTGGGGCATGTTGCTAGCAAAGATGGAATTTCTGTTGATCCGCAGAAAATTGAAGCTGTAGTGAACTGGCCTAAACCAACGAATGTAACCGAAGTCCGAAGCTTTTTGGGATTGGTTGGATATTACAGAAGATTTGTCAAAGATTTCTCCAAGATTGCCTTACCACTGACTCAGTTGACACAGAAGGGGATATCATTTGACTGGACTGACCAACGGGAATCTGCATTTCAAGAATTGAAAACCCGACTTGTGACTGCACCGGTTCTGACTCTACCTTCAGGTACAGATGGTTACACTGTTTTTAGTGATGCTTCTCACAAGGGTTTAGGATGTGTTTTAATGCAGAATGGGAGAGTTATTGCTTATGCTTCCCGACAGTTGAAACCACATGAAAAGAACTACCCGACCCATGACTTAGAACTTGCTGCAGTGGTTTTTGCATTGAAAATTTGGCGTCACTATTTGTATGGGGCAACATGTGAAGTGTATACTGACCACAAGAGCCTGAAGTACTTTTTCACTCAGAAAGAACTGAATATGAGACAGCGGAGATGGCTGGAACTGATCAAAGATTATGACCTACAGATTTTGTACCATCCGGGAAAAGCCAACATCGTTGCCGATGCTTTGAGCCGAAGATCGATTGGGAACTTAGCCTGTTTGCTGACTGGATAGAAGGAGTTGCTTTGTGACCTTGAAAAGTCTGAGATTGAAATTGTTTTGAAAGAACAAGGTGGAACCTTAGCTGCTATTTCTGCTCAACCAGCATTGATTGAAGAAATTCAGGAGAAACAACAACTGGATAATTACTTGAAGAAGATTATTGAAGAAAAAGATTCTAGACCGAGACCGGGATTTAAATTTGACAACAATGTACTGAAATTTCAAGACAGACTGTGCGTACCAAATGACACTGAATTGAAAAGGAGAGTTCTGCAAGAAGGCCATAATTCGAAGTTTTCGATTCACCCGGGGAATACGAAAATGTACCAAGATCTGAAACAGAATTTCTGGTGGCCAGGAATGAAGAAAGAGATCTCTGATTTTGTGTCCAAGTGTCTCCATTGTCAACAAGTTAAAGTGGAACATCAGCGACCTGCAGGCTTACTGCAACCCTTACCCATACCAGAGTGGAAATGGGAGCATATCACGATGGATTTCATTGTTGGATTGCCTCGCTCCAGGAAAGGTATGGACTCTATTTGGGTTATTGTCGATCGATTAACTAAATCTGCACACTTCCTACCTGTCAAGACAATTTATAATGCAGACAAATTGGCTGTTATCTATATTGATGAAATTGTTAGATTACATGGAGTGCCTGTATCTATTGTTTCTGACAGGGATTCGAAGTTTACATCGAGGTTCTGGCAGAGCCTCTGATCGCATTGGAGTCTTGAATTGAGGTGAGTAGTGTCTATCATCCTCGAGCAGATGGACAAATGAAAGGACCATCCGGACTCTAGAGGATCTCACGAGAATGTGTGTCCTTGATTTTCGTGGAAGCCGAAAGTCCTTTTCCGTTGGCTGAATTCGCCTACAACAACAGCTACCATTCGAGTATTGGAATGGCGCCTTTCGAGGCATTGTATGGCAGAAAATGTAGATCTCCAATTTGCTGGGCAGAAGTTAGAGATGGGCCTTTGCTTGGGCCCGAGATTGTGTATGAAACGACTGAAAAGATAAAGCGTCTGACAAAAAGCGCACAAAGTGAAGAAGAGTTATGCAGACGTCAGAAGACGGGACAGAGAGTATGAAGTGGGTGATCACGTGTTTGTGAAAGTGACACCAATGAAAGGCCAGACTCGCTTTGGAGTCAAAGGCAAGTTAGCGCCGCGGTATGTCGGACCGTATCAAATCATTGAGAAAATCAATCCGGTGGCATATCAAGTTGCACTTCCTCCTGAAATGGAGCATATGCATAACGTCTTCCACATTTCGATGTTGAGAGACTATCTCCGGGATCCTTTCCATGTGATTGAGCCTACTCGGATAGTGCTTAGTGATGACTACACTTACGAGGAACGGCCTATACAGATTGTGAACAGACGGATCAAGAAACTGAGAAACAAAGAGATCCCGCTAGTGAAAGTTGATTGGCAGAACCATGGTGGTGTGTATGCCACTTGGGAAAGGGAAGATGACATGGCTAAAAGATATCCTGATTTGTTTCCACTGGACCTTGTTTTCTTCCAGACTGAAGGTAACTCGAGTTTAAAGGACTAAACTCCTTATAAGGAGGGGAGACTATAACAACCCTCTTGATCGACATAGAAAACCATCAATTAGCTACCGACATCGTTAAACTGAACCGATAATGACTGATAATCGAATTAACTGAGGTACTGAATGAACTGATTGAAATCGAAACTGAAATTGAATGAGTTTATCTATTGAATTTCATATTGCATCTGTTTGATTGAATGATTATCTGTTGAATTTATATGTTTAAACTGTTAATTGAAGGCCTTATCGGCAGCCGAATTAGGAACCGTTTAGTGTTTTGTAATCAAGAGAATATTTGTGATTTAATGATATATTTATCTGAAAATTGATTAGGAATGATTAAATTAGATTTAAACGAATTAATTGTCAAGTTTGATTTAATCACCAAATTGCCATGTGAGTGGCCCATTTGTTTATTATTATTGGAGGACCTTATTACACTTAACAAAACTTTCATCAGCCATTTTGTTGCCTCATCACCGAATTATAGAGTGAGAGAGAGAGTAGACTTGAGCTCATCTTGCCATTGTTGTGAATTGCTAGAAGACTTGAAGTAGATTGAAGTATACTTGCTAATTTAGCTCATAAACCTTGTAATTGAGACTTAGGTAAGGAAATCGTTGTCTTCTTGTTATCTTTAAGCTCCATCTTGCATGTAGCATGGTTATAGAGAACTTGAGTCTTGATTTTGTTCATAATTGTTGAATTAGAGCTCCATTGTTGCATGCATGGTCATTTTGGTGTATTTTGGAGTTGATTTCATGTTGAATTGTACATGCAAGCTCATGTTTGTATTATAGTCCATGTTTTCACTTTGTTTTCCAACTATTGAGCTCAATTGAGCAAGAATTGAAGCTTGATTTTGGTTTAAAGATCATGCATGTCATGTTTTGAAATTGTTCACGAAATTGATTTCGAATTGGGTTTAATTGAAACACCCTTGGGCCTCGATTTCTTAAATTGAGCTTTACAACTTGTTATTCTATGTGTTTAAAAGAGTTTTCCAGAAAATGGGCTCAAGAGGATCGAATTTGGAACATCAAAACTTGGTTTGGAACTTGGAGGTTGAATCTGGATTTCCCAGATTTTGGCCGTCCGCCGGCAGGAAAGTGCTTCGGCGGGAAAACAAGCTCCCAGTATTTTTTTTGGCATGTTTTACAGTCCGCTCGAGCGGAGTTTTTCACGCTCGAGCGGGAAAATCGAACATCCAGCATCTTGCACCATTCATCAGTCCGCTCGAGCGGTGGAATGTACGCTCGAGCGGGAACCTTTGGTTGCTTGTCCGCTCGAGCGGGGAAACCTGTGCTCAAGCGGAGGCCTTGTTTCACTGAAATTCCGAAACTGATTTCTGTGCACATCTTTGCATCCTCATCCCATCCTAGGCATTCTTAGGCCTAGTTTAAGGCATCTTAATGAGGATATAGACATAGAACCACACCGAGGAAATTTAGGGATTTAATTATCATCCTTCCAACTGTGAACTTAGTGTGTGTTCTATTTGTTAACTGTCTAGGGTTGGCTCTCGGGGACGCGCTCTAGCTGCTATTAGCCCAATCTTTGTGAGTAACAATTGTGTAAAGATACGTTCAAAATGGTTATCTTTTGAATACTGAACTGAATTGTTTATTGAACTGATATTGTTTACTGAATGAATGTATGTCCTGTATTCTGAACTGTATTGTGGCATCCTTAGCAATTACTGTTACTGTCACAGAGCTCTGTCGGTTTCCTTGTGGAACCATACTGTTTACTGATTGATGATCATCATTACTGTTGGGTCTGTTATGGTCCGGTCCTTTTGGACCTACTGTTTATAGGCTAATGGATGTACCTGTCACGACCCAAACCCGGCCCTATGGGTTTAGTCCAGAATCGCCGATGTCGAGATTACCAAAGGCCTCTTGAGCAGTCATACAATCAAACAGTCTGAGGCTGGCGGAAGCCAATACAATAAATAACTAGTGTCCATTGAGCTGTGGAAATCTGTATGTCAAAAACATTTTTCATACATTTATGCATTCAGACCAGTACAGTATACACAAGCATTACAGATATTCAGTACGGGAACTCAATCCCTCAATAACGGTACAGTAAAGCAGTCTATACAAAAGTACAACAGTACAAAACAGTAGGAGACTAGTGGGGACACAAAAACACCCCAAGCCATGGCATGGCGTCTCGGAACCTCACAGTGAGGCACATAGGCTGGCTGACAAAACTGGGGACCAATCCCACGCTCCTAGCTTCGGTCTGGCGGCTGAGAACCTACATATATATATAACAGTGAGCTAAAGCCCAGTGAATAACATAAAGCGTAAAGAGGTTATGAATGAATGTCCTTGCAGTAAATGAAATCAATTCATTAAACAGTAGTTTCAGTCTTTCAGTATTTCAATCAATCAGTCATATGTGGTACATCCAATAGCCTATAACGGTAGGTCCAAAAGGACTGGGCCTTAATAGACCCAACAGTAATGATGGCCAATCATTCAGTAAACAGTATGGTTCCACAAGGAAACCGACAGAGCTCAGAATACCAATAACGAGGTGCTAAGGATGCCACTGTCTGATTGAAATAGGACATACATTCATTCGATAAATAACATCAGTTCAGTAAACAGTATTCAAAAGATAACCATTTTGAACATATCTTTACACATCTGTTACTCACAGTGATTGGGCTATCAGTAGCTAGAGCACGTCCCCGAGAGTCAACCCTAAACAGTCAATCAATAGAACACACACTAAGTTTCTGATTGGAAAGGATGATAATTAAATCTCTAAATTCCCTCGGTGTGGTTCTATGTCTAAATCCTCATTAAGATGCATTAAACTAGGCCTAAGAATGCCTAGGATGAGATGAGGATGCAAAAATACAGTTGGAAGGCACTTTTCAAAAGTTGCTGAAAATAGGCACCTCGCTCGAGCGAGCCTTCCTTCGCTCGAGCAAGCTTCCAAAATCAAAGGCTTCGATCGAGCGAACAATCCTTCGCTCGAGCGGAAAACTTCTGGTTGCTCGATTTTTACGCGTGATACCACGCTCGATGCTCGCCGGCGGAGCCACGAATAAAGGTGCTCGCTCGGCGAGAATCCTTCGGCCGCGAGGAAGCAAAATCTGGGATTTCCAGACTTGCCTCCCAAGTTCGAACCAAGCATTCAATCATCCAAAACTCAACCTCTTGGCCCCAATTTCTGGAAAAACACTTCAAACTCAATGTATAACAAGTTTCAAAAACTATTTTGCACATGCAAGGGCCAATGGTTGGTCAATTAAATACAATTTCAAACCCACTTTAAGAGCAATATGTAACATGCAATGCATGGGTTCTAAACCAATTTCAATCTTCAAACCTTGCTCTATTGAGCTCCAAACTTTGAAAACAACTTGAAAACATGGACCATGATGAAAACATGAGCATGCATGTACAATTCTTTAAGAATTCAACCTCACAATACACCAATTCAAGCATGCATGGATGAATTATGCTCTAATTCAACTTATATGAGCAAAATCAAGTCTCAACTCCACAATGATGCATGAACCATGAGAAAGGAAGCTTAAGGACAACAAGAATGCAATGAATTCTCTTACCTAAGTGACAATCCCAAGTCTAGCAAGCTTAATCATGCCAATACACCTCAATTCCAAGCAATTACCAAGCAAATCTTCAAGGTGAACCAAGTTCTCACACTCTCTCTCACTTACTCCTCTCTTGGTCGGCAAAACAAGGAGAAAAGGGCTGATGAAATGCTCCTCTAAGTGTAATAAGGCACTACAATATTGAATAAACAATTGTCCACTAAGTGGCTTAAGTGTAATTAAGTCAAGTCTCTAATTAACTCAATTTAATCTAATTTAGTCATTCCTAATCAATTTTCAGATAAAAATACCATAAAATCATAAATATTCTCGATCATAAAACATCAAACGGTTTCTAAATCGGCCGCCGATAAGGCCTTCAATTAGCAGTTTAAACACATAAGGTCAAACAGATAATCATGGAATCAAACAGATTAGATATGTAATTAAATAGACAAACTCATTCAGTTTCGGTTTCAGTTTCATTCAGTTTGTTCAGTAGTTCATCCAGTTCACTTATCAGTCATTAGCAGTTCAGTTTATCAGTGATCAGTATCTAATTCGGTGGTTATTCATGTCGATGCGAGGTTATTACGATCTCCTCCTTATAAGGAGTTTAGTCCTCTAAACTCGAGTTACCTTCAGTTTGGAAGAAAACAGGATTCAGCGGGAACAAATCCGGATATCGCCTAGCCATGTCATCTTCCCTCTCCCAAGTGGCATACACACCACCATGGTTTTGCCAGTCTACTTTCACTAGCGGAATCTCTTTGTTTCTCGGTTCTTGATCCGTCGGTTTACAATCAGACGGCCGTTCCTCGTAGGTGTAGTCATCACTCAACACGATACGGGTAGGCTCAATCACATGAAACGGATCTCGAAGATAGTCTCTCAACATCGAAATGTGGAAGACGCGTTGTGCATATGCTCCATTTCGGAGGAAGTGCAACTTGATACGCCACCGGATTGATTTTCTCAATAACTCACGGTCCGACATATCTCGGTGCTAACTTGCCTTTGACTCCAAAGCGAGTCCGGCCTTTCATTGGTGTCACTTTCACAAACACGTGATCACCCACTTCATATTCTCTATCCGTCTTCGACATCAAGATAACTTTTCGACGGCTCTGCGCTTTTCGGTCTTTCTTTGTATCGCTTTTACCTTTTCGGTTGTTTCATATACAATCTCGGGCCCAAGCAATGGCCCATCCAACTTCGCCCAAAGATTGGAGATCTGCAGTTTCGCCCATACAATGCCTCAAAAGGCGCCATTCCAATACACGTAAGGGAGCTGTTGTTGTAGGCGAATTGAACCAACGGCAGATGACTTTCCCAATTTCCCTGGAAGTCAAGAACACACATTCTCGATGGGTCCTCTAGAGTCGGATGGTCCTTTCGATCCGCCCATCTGTCACGAGGATGATAGGCGCTACTCAACCTTCAATTCAAGACTCAATGCAATCAGTAGGCTTTGCGAGAACCTCGATGTAAACTTGAATCCTGTCGAAACAATAGACACAGGCACTCGTGCGCCTAACAATTTCATCAATATAAATAATGACCAATCTATCTGCATTATAGATTGTCTTGACAGTAGGAAGTGTCAGATTTAGTCGGTCTATCAACAATAACCCAAATTGAATCCATACCTTTCCGGAGCGAGGTAATCCAACGATAAAATCCATCGTGATGTGCTCCCATTTCCACTCTGGTATGGGTAAGGGTTGCGATAATCCAAAGCCAGTCGTTGATGTTCAACTTTGACTTGTTGGCAATGAAGACATTTAGACACAAAGTCGGCAATTTCTTTCTTCATTCACGCCACCAAAAATTTGCTTTGAGATCTTGATACATTTTCGTATTCCCGGGTGAATAGAAAACTTTGAATTGTGGCCTTCTTGCGTAACTCTTCTTTTCAATTCAAAGATCATTTGGTACACACATCTGTCTTGAAATTTCAAGACATTATTCTCAAATTTGAACCCGGTTTCGGTTTTGAATCTCTTTCTCGATGATTTTCTTCAAGTAATCATCCGATTCTTTATTTCTCCTTAATTTCCTCAATCAAAATTTGGTTGAGCGATAATGGCGACTATTGTCCTACTGTTCTTTCAAAACAATTTCAATCTCGGACTTTTCAAGATCAAGAAGCAACTCTTTTCGTCGGTCGACAAGAACAGGCTAAGTTGGCAATCGATTTTCGGCTCAAGGCATCGGCAACGGTATTGGCTTTTCTTGGATGGTACAGAATCTGTAGGTCATAGTCTTTGATCAATTCAAGCCATCTTCGCTGTCTCATATTCAGTTCTTTCTGTGTGAAAAAGTACTTTAGGCTCTTGTGGTCGGTGTAGACTTCACATGTTATTCCATACAAATAGTGTCGCCAGATTTTCAATGCAAAAACTACTGCGGCAAGTTCAAGATCATGGGTTGGGTAATTCTTTTCATGCGGTCTCAACTGTCGGGAAGCATAAGCAATAACTCTCCCATTCTGCATTAAAACACATCCCAAACCCTTATGAGAGGAATCACTAAAAACAGTGTAACCATCAGTACCTGTAGGTAGAGTCAGAATTGGTGCAGTCACAAGTCTAGTTTTCAACTCCTGAAATGCTGATTCCCTCTGATCAGTCCAGTCAAATGGTGTCCCTTTCTGAGTCAGTTGAGTCAGTGGTAAGGCAATTTTGGAGAAATCTTTGACAAATCTTCTGTAGTATCCACGATCCCAAAAGCTTGGACTTGATCACATTTGTTGGTCTAGGCGATTCACTCTGACTTCAATTTTCCGGATCAACAGAAATTCCATCTTTGCTAACAACATGCCCCAAAAACATAACATGGTCAAGCCAAAATTCACACTTAGACAGTTTAGCATACAGTTTCTGTTCTCTTAAGGTTTGCAGGGCAAGTCTCAGATGCTGTTCATGTTCTTCTATAGTCTTAGAATATATCAATATGTCATCAATAAATACTACAATGAAGTCATCAAGGTATGGTTTGAAAATTCTGTTCATAAGGTCCATAAATGCAGCTGGGGCATTCGTGACTCCGAATGGCATAACTAAAAATTCATAATGGCCATACCTCGTTCTGAAAGCAGTTTTATCAATGTCTTCCGGTTTGACTTTCAATTGATGGTACCCCGATCTAAGGTCAATTTTGGAAAACACTTGTGCACCATGAATCGATCAAACAGTCATCAATACGCTGTAAAGGATATTTGTTCTTCTGATTTACCTTATTGATTCGCGGTAATCAATGCACGATCTCGATGAGCCATCTTTCTTCTTCACAAATAAAACAGGCGCGCCCCACGGTGAAGTACTAGGCCTGATAAACTTCTTGTCCAGCAGTTCCTGCAATTGTACCTTCAGTTCTTTCAGTTCGGTTGGAGCCATTCTGTAGGGAGCTTTCGATAACGGCTGTGTACCCGGTACTACATCAACAATGAACTCAATCTCCCTGTCAATCAAATCCTGGTAGATCATCCGAAATACATCCGAATTCTCTAACTATAGGAATGCAATTCACATCAGTTTTAACATTATCAGTAGCAGATACAGTCAGTACAGAACACAGATAGCCCTTACACCCCTTTCTAATCAGTTTGACAGCCTTTACAGAAGAAATCAGATATGGAGGAGGTACTACTCCAACTCCACTAAATACAAATTCGGGTAAACCCATGACGGAAAACAACTTGCTTGGTCACACAATCGATAGTAGCATGATATTTTTGTAACCATCCCCAATATCACATCAAAATGATCTATGTTCAACGGTAGCAGATCAATAAACAGATGCATGTTCGCAACAATAATCTCTGAAGCAGGATACCTGTATGCACATGTCCTGGGTCCCCCAAGAGGTGATGATTCAGGTAGCCAATAATTTATGGGTTCTAAGGGTCTATTCTATTTTCGTGAGAAAGCATGTGACACATAAGAATGTGTAGACCCCGAATCAATCAATACATAAGCATTACGCACAGATAGAGAGGATACGACACAACGGTCTCGATTCGGGCGTCTCCGTACTAAGGCAAACACTCGCCTCACCATGTGCTCTTTCCCGGTAGCTTTGGGGTTCGGTTTTGGTGCTACATTTGATGCTGCTGCGCTTGGTGCAGCTTTACTACTGGCTTGCGGAGTAGAGGGACAATCTTTAATTCTGTGGCCCATCTTGCCACACCTGAAACAAGCTCTAGAACCCTGGTAGCAAACCCCTTTGTGCTTATTGCCACATGTGGAGCAGGGTGGAGTAAATCCACTCCCTTGGCTGGGGCTAGTTGTCGACCCCGTATTCTGTTTCTTGTTTGCTGGGTTATGCTTGCCTTTCTTAAACTTAAAACCCTGTCTTTTCCCTTGCCACTCACTTGTCGGTGTTTCAGATTGTTTCACGGCTGCAATATTTGACTCGGCCATCAAGGCTCGGTCGAGAACACCCACAAAAGTTGGCATTTTCAGAACATTTATTCGATCCTGGATAGCAGCACTAAGGCCGCCCTCAAATCTTCTGGCCTTCTTATATTCGGTATCCACCATATGTGGTGCATACCTAGCAAACTCGGTAAATTGCTTCTCATATTCGGCAACGGACGTCTTGCCTTGCCTCAGTTGTTCAAATTCAGTCACCTTTCTATCCACGATGCATCGGGAAAATATTTTTCAAGAAGGACTCCTTGAATCGAGCCCAAGTCACCACAAAGGTTTGCATCACGGGTCAACATCCACCACCTTCTAGCTTCTTCCTGCAGTGTAAAGGTGGCTAACAAGATTTTTGTGCTTCGAGCACTAAACACCTCAAATAACTTTTACTTTCAAGGACCCATGCTTGACCTTTAATGGTTCTAGGCCTCCCTGAAAGGACGGCGGATTCATCTTGCTGAATTTCTGAGTCAGTGCAATAATATCCACCTCATTAACATTCACATTCTATACATTTGGTGCATTCTGTTCCGGTTGAACCGGAGGAGGAGGAGGTGGGTGTTGGTTACATTGTTGGTCGATCTTTCAATTACGGTCCATCATTTGTTCAAGTCCCATTCGCCTCGAGAGGATGATGATTGATTTCATTTGCATTATCCATTTCACTATAAAGCGCTTATGACAGCTTATCATTATGAGCGTTGTATCTTTAAACAGTTTAGCGCTTTAACATATAATCGATACCATAGCACACACTTTTTCAAATTCATGAGATGCCCTAATTGCTTTTCTAGGACACCCTATAGCTCATTTGGACACGTGTGTGCGATATAACTCGTGGTTAAGTATCGCTCTGATACCACTCTGTCACGACCCAAACCCGGCCCTATGGGTTTAGTCCCGTAACCGGCCAGTAATCCGAGATTACCAAAGGCCTACTGAACAGTCATACAATCAAACAGAGTACAGGGCCTGGCGGAAGCCAATACAATAAATAACTAGTGTCCATTGAGTCAGGAAATCAGATGTCAAAAACATTTTTCATACATTTATGCATCCAGACCAGTACAGTATACACAAGCATTACAGATATTGAAGACGGAACTCAATCCTCAATAACATCTGATAAAGCAGTCTATACAAAAAGTACAACAAGATACAAAACAGAGGAGACTAGTGGGGACACAAAACACCCTGAGCCATGGCATGGCGTCTCGGAACCTCACAAAGGAGGCACATAGGTTGGCCGACAAAGCGGGGACCAATCCCACGCTCCTAGCTTGATCTGGCGGTGAGAACCTACATATATATATATGATGAGCTAAAGCCCGTGAATAACATAAAGCGTAAAGAGGTTATGAATGAATGTCCTTGCAAGAATGAAATCAATTCATTAAACAAGAGTTTGATCTTTTCAAGATTTCAATCAGTCATATGTGGTACATCCAATAGCCTATAACAGTAGGTCCAAAAGGATCGGGCCTTAATAGACCCAACAGTATTGATGGCCAAACATACAGTAAACAGTATGGTTCCACAAGGAAACCGACAGAGCTCTGTAACGATAATAACGATGAGGTGCTAAGGATGCCACAATACAGTTCAGAAATAGGACATACATTCATTCGATAAATAACATCAGTTCAGTAAACAGTTCAGTAAACAGTATTCAAAAGATAACCATTTTGAACATATCTTTACACATCTGTTACTCACAGTGATTGGGCTATCAGTAGCTAGAGCACGTCCCCGAGAGTCAACCCTAAACAGTCAATCAATAGAACACACACTAAGTTTACAGTTGGAAAGGATGATAATTAAATCTCTAAATTCCCTCGGTGTGGTTCTATGTCTAAATCCTCATTAAGATGCATTAAACTAGGCCTAAGAATGCCTAGGATGAGATGAGGATGCAAAAATACAGTTGGAAGGCACTTTTCAAAAGTTGCTGAAAATAGGCACCTCGCTCGAGCGAGCCTTCCTTCGCTCGAGCGAGCTTCCAAAATCAAAGGCTTCGATCGAGCGAACAATCCTTCGCTCGTGCGGGAAACTTCTGGTTGCTCGATTTTTACGCGTGATACCACGCTCGATGCTCGCTCGAGCGGAGCCCTGAATAAAGGTGCTCGCTCGAGCGAGGAATCCTTCGCTCGAGCGAGGAAGCAAAATCTGGGATTTCCAGATTTGTCTCCCCAGGTCCGACCCAGCATTCAATCAATCAAAAATCAACCTCTTGGCCCCAATTTCTGGAAAAACACTTCAAACTCAATGTATAACAAGTTTCAAAAACTATTTTGCACATGCAAGGGCCAATGGTTGGTCAATTAAATACAATTTCAAACCCATTTTTAAGAGCAATATGTAACATGCAATGCATGGGTTCTAAACCAATTTCAATCTTCAAACCTTGCTCTATTGAGCTCCAAACTTTGAAAACAACTTGAAAACATGGACCATGATGAAAACATGAGCATGCATGTACAATTCTTTAAGAATTCAACCTCACAATACACCAATTCAAGCATGCATGGATGAATTATGCTCTAATTCAACTTATATGAGCAAAATCAAGTCTCAACTCCACAATGATGCATGAACCATGAGAAAGGAAGCTTAAGGACAACAAGAATGCAATGAATTCTCTTACCTAAGTGACAATCCCAAGTCTAGCAAGCTTAATCATGCCAATACACCTCAATTCCAAGCAATTACCAAGCAAATCTTCAAGGTGAACCAAGTTCTCACACTCTCTCTCACTTACTCCTCTCTTGGTCGGCAAAACAAGGAGAAAAGGGCTGATGAAATGCTCCTCTAAGTGTAATAAGGCACTACAATATTGAATAAACAATTGTCCACTAAGTGGCTTAAGTGTAATTAAGTCGAAGTCTCTAATTAACTCAATTTAATCTAATTTAGTCATTCCTAATCAATTTTCAGATAAAAATACCATAAAATCATAAATATTCTACTGATCATAAAACATCAAACGGTTTCTAAATCGGCCGCCGATAAGGCCTTCAATTAGCAGTTTAAACACATAAGGTCAAACAGATAATCATGGAATCAAACAGATTAGATATGTAATTAAATAGACAAACTCATTCAGTTTCGGTTTCAGTTTCATTCAGTTTGTTCAGTAGTTCATCCAGTTCACTTATCAGTCATTAGCAGTTCAGTTTATCAGTGATCAGTATCTAATTCGGTGGTTATTCAAGAATGTCGATGCGAGGGTTATTCTGAAGCACATATATACGATGATTGGTGAAAAGATCGAAATCTTGTTTAATGAACTGATTTCATTACTGTAAGGACATTCATTCATAACCTCTTTACGCTTTACGTTATTCACTGGGCTTTAGCTCACTGTTTATATATATATGTAGGTTCTCAGCAGCCAGACCGGAGCTAGGAGTGTGGGATTGGTCCCTAGTTTTGTCAAGCCAGCCTATGTGCCTTACTGCGAGGTTCCGAGTTGCCATGCTATAGCTTGGGGTGTTTTTGTGTCCCCTATCAGTCTCCTTACTGTTTTGTACCGCTGCATAGACCGTTTACTACTTACTGTACTGTTACCGAGGGATTTGGTCCCCGTACTGAATGATTGTATAGACTGTACTGTTCTGCTCTGTGTGAATGCATGAAAAATGTTTTTGGCATACAGATTTACACAGCTCAATGGACACTAGTTATTTACTGTATTGGCTTCCGCCAGGCTCTGTACTCTGTTTAAGCGTATTCTTGTATTGAGCCTTGATAATCTCGGATTCTTGGCGATTCTGATGCTAAACCCATAGGGTCAGGTTTGGGTCGTGACAAAAGGTGATCTTGAAGATGATATCAGGAAAGGAATTGACCCTCAACAACATGCTGTATGTACCAAACATCTGAAAGAATTTAGTTTCTGGTTATTTGTTGAGTAAAAATGGTTTTAGGCTTGTATTTGAGTCTGATAAATTTATATTAACAAAGAGTGGTATGTATGTTGGTAAGAAATACATAGGTGATGGTCTCTTCAAGTTGAATGTATAGAAGTAAAACTAACTAAGACTCCATTTAAATAGATTTAAAAAAAAACACCGAACATCTAGAATTAATTCATATTGATGTGTGTGATCTTAAAATTGTTCAAACTAAAGGAGGCAAAAAGTATTTCATAACATTTATCGATGATTGCACAAGATATTGTTATGTATATTTACTTAGAAATAAAGATGCAGCCTTAGAAATGTTTAAACTCTACAAAACTAAACTTAAAAATCAACTTGGTAAAACCATTAAAAAGGTTAGAAGTGATAGGGGTGGTGAATATGATACACTATTAAATGAATTTTGTGCACAACATGACATTATTCACCAAATTACAATACCTTATTCTCCACAGTAAAATGGAATTACTGAAAGGAATAATAGAACCTTTAAAGAAATGATGAATGCCATGTTACTAAGTTTAGGCTTATCGCCGAACTTGTGGGGGGAAGCAATATTGTCTGCTAATTATGTTCTTAACAGAATATCCCACAAACCAACAACACTCCTTATGAATTGTGGAAAGAACGACTACCTTCCTACAAATACTTAAAAGTGTTAGGGTGTTTGGTGAAGGTAGAAGTTCCTGTTCCGAAAAAGACTAAAATAAGACCAAAAACAGTGGATTGTGTGTTTATTGGTTATGCTCAGAATAGTAGTGCATATTGGTTTCTGACTTATAAATTAGAAATATCTAATATAAATGTGAACACTATTATAAAGTCAAAGAATGTTGTGTTTTTTGAACATGTTTTTCCTTACAAGAAAGGACAGGAATTAAGTTCACAGAAAAGAACTTATGATTGTACACAAAGTCAAGAGAATAATGACGATCAAATGTAAGAGACTAGTAATGGTCTCGACCAATAAGATTTAACTGATGATGAACCAAAACGAAGTAAGAGAGCAAGAACATCAAAATCCTTTGGTCTAAATTTTGTGACATACTTGTTAGAAAATGAACCTCAAAGCTTTAAGGAAGCGATGACAGGTTCTGGAGCACCTTTGTGAAAAGAGGCTGTTAATAATGAAATTGAATCCATTATGCAAAATCATACTTGAGAATTGGTGGATCTTCCACCCAGTTCTAAAACTCTTGGATATAAATGGATATTCAAGAGAAAAATGAAAGCAGATAGTTCAATTGACAAGTATAAAGCAAGACTTGTGGTAAAAGGTTACAAACAAAAGGAAGGTCTGGACTATTTTGACACATATTCTCATGTGACAAGAATAACATACATCCTCATGCTTATTGCTATAACAGCATTATATAATTTAGAAATACATCAAATGGATGTTAAGATAGCTTTCTTAAACGGTGATCTAAATGAAGAGATCTATATGAAGCAACCCGAAAGGATTGTAATGCCAGAGCAAGAAAACAAAGTTTGTTGGCTTGTAAAATCTCTTTATGGATTCAAACAAACTCCTAAGTAATGGCATGAAAAATTTGATCATGCTATGCTTACTAATGGATTTAAGATAAATGAATGTGACGAGTGTGTCTATGTTAAAAACCACTGACCAAGGATATGCCATAGTTTATCTTTATATAGATGACATGCTTATCATTGGAAGTAGTCAAAACATGATCAAATCAACTAAGCAAATGTTGAATAGAAGATTTGATATGAAAGACATGGAGGTCACAGATGTAATATTAGGAATGAAAATTACTAAAATATCTGACGGATATGCATTATCATAATCATATTATATTGAGAAAATTCTTGGTAAATTTACCAAGGATGATATGAATATAGTAAGAACACCTGTAGACATTAGTCTTTATTTACTGAAAAATAAAGGTGATGCAGTGTCTCAGCTAAAATACTCCCAAATCATTGGCAGCCTAATGAATTGCACTCGTCCTGATATAGTTTATGCTATTAGTAAATTGAGTAGGTACACTAGTAACCCCGGAGAAGACCATTGAAAAGCGATCATTCGGGTTCTTAGATATCTAAGATATACTCGTGATCATGGTTTGAATTTTACTCGATATCCAACATTACTTGAAGGTTATTATGATGCCAATTGGATATCGGATACTAAAGATTCAAAATCCACTAGTGGATATGTCCTTACTCTGGGAGGCGCTACTGTTTCTTGAAAGTCCACGAAACAAACATACATCGCACGATCCACAATGGAATCTAAGTTTATTGCTTTAGACAAAACAGGAAAAGAAGCAGAATGGCTTCATTACTTCTTAGAAGACATTCCAATGTAGCCAAAGCCTGTGTCAGCTATTTGCATTCATTGTAATAGTCAATCTGCAATAGGCAACGGACTGAGTCATATGTACAATGGTATGTCATGACATATTCGTTGTCGACATAATATTGTAAGGCAATTGCTCTCAAATGGAATAATTTCAATAGATTATATAAAAATCTAAAGAGAATATTGCAGATCCGTTAACAAAAGGTTTAACTAAAGAGCAAGTGTATAGTTCATCAAAAGGGATGGGATTAAAGCCTATTACATAAGAGTCATCATAATGGTAACCCTACTTAAATGACTGGAGATCCTAAGAACTAAGTTCAAAGGGACAACTAAGTTATATGTGGCTCGCTAGAAATCACCAAGGGATTAAAATTCCTTACCCATTCCTATGGTGAGAGTAATATCTGCAACATATGTTATATGTAGGGATTTAAGGGTAAGCTTTGCTTTTAATGATTACTTATATCTTGATTTAGACATAAAAATCAAGACGAGTATAAGAGATATTCACAATAAGAATCACCTATATGAGTGTCAAACTAGGGCCGGTTCTATGAGAATAAAGAGACTAAATTTTCTAGAAGCACTCATGAACAACCAGGAGAGTTCAAGGCCAAAATGAACATAACCGTGAGAACCACGATGTGTCAGAAGATATTTTGTGTGAAATCTATTGTTTTGGCTTATATAAACGGCTGAATAATTGAAGGCATCAAGCCCATTGGTTAGCTAGTAAGTTCGATAGATTATCACTAAGGAAGGTTCAAGGCCGAAAGCTACCTATCCCGATGCAAGATATTTTCAATTTATACTATTTCGACAAATTCTGCATATTTTTGCATTTTTGTTGTCATCAAATTCTATTCATGTGGGGAATTGTAAGAAATGGTTTTGGAAAATATGATTTTTCCTTAACTTTGGTATATTTTTTAGGTGGACCCATACACCAAAGTTGGTGGGTTTAAATAGTAACGCGTTCTATGTCGCGTTGTGATTCACGTGGTATATTTGGTTGCTTAAAATCATTATCGGGTGAATGAGAAATTGAAGCCGAAGAGAACTCCATGGAAGTGGTGTTTTTGGTAAAATTTCCTAAAGGTTTAGTTTAAGGCTTGTCCCACATTGATTTGGTGGGCAAACTTTGAGTGGGTTTATAAGGCTTGAGTTTGGAACTTGGGGTAGTCCCTAAAGGGCATCCAAGTTTTGTAGAGAGGGAGGTTATAGGCAAAGTGGGCTAGACCCATTAGATCCAAAATAAACACGTGCACGTCGCCAGGCGGGCTGGCCTGGGCTTGGGCGCGGGTGCATGGTGTGAGGCTGGATTGAGCTTGTCCAGCCCAATATTTATTTTTTTGGGAAAAAAATATTTGAATTTTATTTTTCTAAAATTAAATTCTAATTTTTTGGAATTTGAATTTCGAAAATTAATTTCAAAATTGGCTCAAGTTTTTTCCCCACTTGAACAGATGAATATTTGTTTGAATTTAAACCAAACAGATTCATATCTGTTTGAAATTTAAACCCAATAAGTTCCTTACCTGTTCATTCAAACTGAACAGGTTTAATACCTGTTCAAATAGGTTTGCACCTGTTTAATTCAAACCAAACAGCCACATTTTTTCCTATAAATAGACAGACCTTCTATTGATTTTTGTCATTCAGAAAATTCGTTATTCTTTCTATAACACTCTCTACATTTTGCTGCATTTAATTTTCCTATGAGAAAGAATGTATACACAAAGTGTGTTCGTTGTGCGAATAATTTATAGTGTTGCAATTATTCGTAGTTGATCATTTTATTCTGGGAGATAGACGTTCATAATCTGAAAGCACCGTGGAGAGGACGAATCTATCTTAAGGGTATAGTGTTAAACACTAGATTTGATCATAATTTTATTCAACAAATACATAAGGTTAGTAATTAATTTACTTTCTGTTTTATTATTTTTCTGTCTCATATTTTGATTTTGTTTTTGTAACAAAATAAAAATATGTTTTTATTTATTTATTTTATATTCTGATTTGATTTTTGCAATCAAACAATCTCTCTCTTGTTCTTTATTTCTTCTGTTTGTTGTTAAGTACACAAACATAATTTATTCATAATATAGTGAAAATTATCCAACTGGTATGATGTGATACTCTAATGTGACAAGTATGAATGTGACAGTCCAATGATGTGACAGTCTAAAAAAATTAAAAACTCCTTAGTGTACCATTCCTAAATGTGACAACATATCGGATATGATGTAACACTCCAAAACTTTTACTCCCAAACGTAACGACGTGGCGGGTATAATGTAATACTTCAAAAAAAATAATAAAAACTCTTTATTGTACTTTTCTCAAACGTGACAACGTGGCGGGTATAATGTGACATTTTTAAAAAAAAATTAAAAACTTCTTAGTGTACTTTTCTCAAATGTGACAACGTAACAGATATGATGTGACACTCTAAAAAAAATAAAAACTCCTTAATGTACTTTTTTTAAACATGATAACGTGTGATGGGTATGATATGACACTCTAAAAAAAATTAAAAACTCCTTAGTGTACTTTTCTCAAACGTGACAATGTGGCGGGTATGATGTTACACTCTAAAAAAATAAAAAATTCGTAGTGTACTTTTTTCAAATGTGACAACGTGGCGGATATGATATGACACTTCAAAAAAAATAAAAATTTCTTAGTGTACTTTTCTCAAACTTGACAACGTGGCGAGTATAATGTGACATTTTAAAAAAAATTAAAAACTTTTTAATGTACTTTTCTTAAACATGACATGTGACACTCTAAAAAAATTTAAAACTCTTTAATATACTTTTTCTAAATATAACACTATACTGTGACGGGTATGATATGACACTAAAAACTCTTTAGTGTATTTTTTTCAAATGTGACACTCAAATGTGGCGAGCAAATGAGTCATTACACATCCAAAAAGACTAAATGGATCACACAAAAAAATAATATGGAACTATATAGATTACAAGTCCAAAACATAGGATTTATTGGTCAATCTCCCTCTCTTTTTTCTATCTAAAATTGGACAAAAGTTGGTTTTGAAAAAGGTAAATCACAAAATTTAGAGTCTAAAGTGAAAGAAAAAAAAAATAATTGAAGGACTAAAGTAAAAAAATTGTGAAATTTAAGGAGCAAAGTGCAATTTATTTTTAAAAGTAAATTAAAAAAAAATTACAAATGTTAAGTCAAAGTGAGAAAAAAGTATTGTAAGTGCCAAAGTAAATAAATCATAAAATTTAAAGGGCAAAATATAAATTATCCTTAAAAAATTATCATACTATTCAATTTTTTACTAACTAAAATATAAAAAAATGTCATTTTTTATTTTACCTAATTCTTTTTTCATCTATGTATTCTAACACTACTCTTTATGTTATCTATTTATTCACATAAACTATTTTAAGAGCCTTCTAACACTACACTTTATGTTATCTATTTATTCACATAAACTATTTTAAGAGCCTTCTAAGGCTCTTTAAATATAACTAGTCTTGAAAATTTTTGTTAAAATAATTAATATAATAGTTAATCCATTGAAATGACTAAAATATAATAATATTAATTTTTTTTAAGAACATGGGAAACATTATATTAATAAAAGACAATAATAGTACATAATCAAGACCCCAACCAAGGTTCTGAAAAGCGGTTGCGGTCGTCGTAATGATGGCGGTGGCGCAGTTGCGGTTGCAGGGTATAAAGGCCGTAGCGTAACGGTTGCGGTAACCGGAACAGTGAATTTTTTTATTTTTCGTATAATTTGAAAAAAACTTATCGATACGCATATTTTTTTTTCCATGATCGTATTTATTGGGTTACAAATAAATATTGATCAATTTTTGTAAATTTTTAAATATGATCCAATATGTTTAATATTTTTAAATCACTATAAACTGAGTTTTTTACATTTTATCTTAATAATTAATTATTTTATATTATACAAAAAATCAATCACTAACTATTATATATAAAATAAATAATGACAAAAGTAAGAGAATAAATAAGAGCTTAAATATATATATATATATATTTTAACCAAACCAAATAGATAATGACTACACTTATTATTATTATTATTATTTTCAAACAATATATAGATAGACACACACAAACAAAATGGTTGAGTAATAGTAGCTGAATAGAATAACATAAGTCTTACAGCTTCAACAAATTAATAACATGTTCTTCATCTTCCCTCTTATCTCTCTCTATCTCTTGCTCCTCCATTTTCTCTCTTTATCTTCTCTCTTCTCTCTATCCCTCTTCTCTCATTTTCAGCCTTTTTTTTTGGTGTGTTTTTTCGAAAGAAACAGTTTAGAACGAATTCACATTTATTCTGGCACCATTACATTATTCTGGCACTTCTGACAAACACACTGTAAATCTCAATCACACCAAAGCGTCAGAACGGTGGCGATACATAAAATTGTTACGGCGTAGATGTGAATCTTCATACGCTTTTTAAAACCTTACCCCAAAGGATCATCTCAACCAAATAACAAAACAAAAAAACAAACAAACAACAAACAAAAGCAAACAAGAAGAAAGAAATCCACCAAAAATAATAGCTAAGATTCAGGAAAAATTACCGATCTGCTCAAAGATGTTGTCTAGAAAGCAATATCTGCTTGAAAGCCCTTCACCCCCGTTGACGTCGTCCCCGTCGCTACTGCTCATCTCCTCCTCCGTTGTCACCGGAGAAGGAAGGACACCCACAATGGTATGGAAAAAGGATTGAGAGAGAACATAACTATTGTCGTTGTTGAAAAATAAAAAATTTATGCCAAAATCGGAGGCGAAAACTCTCAAAACTCTTATTTCGGACATAAAAAATTCAGATTTACACTTTAAAACTGTAGATCTATACTCTAAGAATGTAGATCTACACTTTAAAAATATAAAAAGAATAACCAAAAAATCGCCGAAACATTACCGAAAATCTCTTAGAGAGTGAGGCTCTCTCTGGGCTTTTGATCTCAATAACAATTAACAAATCTTATTTAAAGAACCTCTTAAAATGTTCTAAATCGTGTTTTTGATTCCTCCCAAGTTGATACGGTGCGAATAGCGTAAATAAACTAGGTGAACGTACTATGTTCATGGAAAAAGTATTAAAAATTTTATATTAAAAAAAAACTAATGTGATTTAGGTATATTCGAGGTATGGTCCCTAGTCCTAACTACACTCACGATAAAATTTGGACTATCTATTGATATTTTAGGTATGGTCCCTAGTCCAAACTACACTCACAATAAAATTTGGACTATCTATTGATATTTTTAGAGAAGGTATTTGAAAAGTGAACAGTAAAAAAATAATTATAAAATAATAAAGGTACAAATGATTTATGCATTCAATTACGTAATAATCTTATACTTTCATTAATTGGGAATTTTTTTTTCACTCTCGACTTTTTTGAAATTCTCCCTATTTTTGAAACACTTCATAATTTGAAAATTAAAATCAATTTAGAAAATTTAAAAGTTGAGAAGAAAAAAAATCCATAAATTGAGACATAAACATCAACTCTAGGTTTCTTTTTATAATATTATAGATAGATAGATATATTCTTTGGAGTAGTTTCTTTCCGGTCTACTTTGTGGATTAGAGGAGCTATCGGGGCCTATGAGACTCACCACAAATCCACTTTTGATAATCTGAGCAGTTAATTTTCTTTGGCTATTCGTATAGATCATTCATAAAAACAATCAAATTAATTTGATAATTATAACTTAATGATTTTATCTATTAAAAAAATATAAAAAATAAATGGTCTATTTTATGATCTTGCAAGCAAATATCACCCAAATACATAATTTTAATTATTAGATTAATTAAATTTTTTATATAAATAATTCACACACATAATTAAATAAAATGAATTGTTTCCCATCTGGAGAAGCCTCTCCCTATTTTTTACCCCTATACACATAGCATTAATAAATTATGCAAGCCAGCCTCGACTGGTAGATTTTTCATAACTCATTGAATTAAATGGGACTGCCTGGCCTTAAACCATGATGCAACCTTTGACCAATACTAAGGCCATGTTTGTTTTGAGAGTTAGATTAGATGAAATTGTTAATGTGAAGATTGTTAATGAGGAAATTGTTAGTGAGAGAATTAAAAAAAATTGTGTTTGTTTGTGATATATTTCAATGAGGGGAATAACTATGTGAAATACAATAAATATCCTTTGTTGTTTTTGATATATTTTAATGTTAAAAATTATATTTTATAAATTTTTTTTTGTAGTAAATTATTTTAATATTTTTTTAATATATATAAGAAAAAATGACCTAATACCAAAAGGAAAAAAAACACACACACACACACACAAAAAAATATATATGGGCAAAATGAGCTTTTTCAAGCTAATTAATCATCTCACTAGTTTTGAAACCCAATCATTAATGCTGTGTTTGGTTGAGGGATTTGAGGAGGGATTTGGAAAAGGAAATGGAAAAGGTAGGTGAAATGTGAAAAAAATATACCTACATTTCACACAGTTTCACACACCTTTTCCCATTCTCTTTCCAAATCCCTCTCCAAATCCCCCAACCAAACACAACATAAAGGTCTTTGCTAATCCCCTATGCTAGTTCCAAGAGACTACCAATTCCAAGCTCTACTTTGAAGATAAACATAATATTAATAGTCCCAACACACTAATATATCCTACACTACATCTGAAAACAAATAGGATCTAAAGATGAAAAAATAATTCGGTAATTTTTTGAGCATTCCTTCACACTAATAAAAGCATATCACAAATCATAGACATTGGCAATTTGGTGCAACTTTGGTTAAAGTTTGCATAAATTATACTCACGTTTCTCTGTGATTTTAACACACACACACACACACACAAATTGAAATTAATCTCATTTTTTTATATAATTAAATTAATTTTTTGAATAAATTATACCTTGCACCTTTTATATTTTGACCACTTTCTCACCTTAACCCTTAATTTTTTTTTCTATTTTGGCCCATTATATTTTAAATTTTTCTTAATTTATTTCTAAAATTAATTTCTGTTCAAAATTAGACAGAAAATATCATAATAACTGTTACATAACATAAAAAATATATTATTATATTAGAGTTTAAGTTTACATTAAAAACGTAAGTTATATACAACAAAATATTTTTATACCACGTGACTGTTAATATGTCATTTTTTGTATAATATTTAACAAAAATTAGCTTTAGGAGTAAATTGAAATTTTTTTGAAACATGAAGGCCCAAAGTGGAAAAAAAAAATTAAGGACTAAAGTGGAAAAGTGACCAAACATAAAGGGGATAAGCAATAATTTACCCTAATTTTTTTAAAGAATTTAGTTCATATAATAATTAGGTGTTTTTCATTAATAATTTGTTAGTCGTGTGAATTAAAAAATGATATTGTCATTTTTTCTCAACTAATATATATATATATATATATTTATCTTTATTTATTTTAGTGCCTACATTTTATCTGCATTTGCTTCAATCACTTTAACCATATTAAAAAAAAAAGTCAATATAAATATGTCAAAATTATAAATTTAATTGTATATTTTTCAAATTTTAGGGAAGAGGAGCGTAATTTATCCATAAATTTTATTTTTATATATTTTTTTTCAATATTTGTTAAAAAAAATATTTATATAAAAAATAAAATTGATTTGATCAAATTACAAAATTATGTATAAAAAAAATCCAATAATATAGATATTAATATCTGATTAATTTAATTTTTTAATAAAGAATATTATTTTGGATGACGGAATTCGGCCTAAAATTGGTTTTGCTTTTGAGAGAGGCTTACGTGGGTGCTCTCCACCTTGATTATTATTAATTATAAATCAATAAAATATATTATGTTTTTAATTTCTTTTTAAAAGATAATAGATGTTTATCCGTCAGTAAATAATGTGAAACAATCTAACCAATCAGTTTTCCTAAAATCGACCCACAGAATGTAAATTGGGCTGATGGAGTGTGGACCACGCGTAGGCTTTTGTCATAGCTTGTCCCTTCTATCCTATTAGGCCAACTTGACCATTCCACAAACACACGCTGTGGACCTTTCCAAAACCACTACATTGAGACGCGCGTGCTCTCCTGCGACACCTCACACATTATTTGCTTATGGGTAATGAATGTTACCCAAATCAATTAGGATTCGTTGGAAAAGTGGATTGATTTTTAGTTTTTTAATTATTTTAATTTGGGATTAAAATGTCTTATTTAAAATGAATTTTTTTGAATTTTTTTAATTTTTTATGAGAGAAAAAAATGTAATGATTATGAGTTAGATGTGATATTTGTCTTATTAGATTAAAAAACTTGTTTTGTCTTTTCGTGACTAAAATAGCTCAAAACCTAACCTAACCTAACCCTTCTTCCTAAACGAAACCTTAGTAAGAGCTCATTTGAGATATGTGTTGGCTTTTTAGTTTTTTGACTTTTTGGCTATTTCAATTTGGGCTAAAAAACCTTATCTAGGATAGGTTTTTTGGCTTTTTGGATTTTTGTGAGAGAAAAAATAAAATGATTATGATTTGAATGTGACAATTTGTTCTATTTAGATAAAATAACCTATTTTGTTTTATATAACTATTTTAGCCCAAGGCTTCATCCCAAATGAGCTTTAAAATTTTTATGTAATGTCTCATATGTATGTAAAGAGTAATGTTAGAAATTCTAAAAGTTTTATTAAATATCTTACATGAGTATGAGATCTATATAGAATTCATATGGTGTGGATCCGATACCCATATGAGATATTTGATAAAAAATTTGATAAAATTTTTAGGATCTCTAACATTTTTTAGAAGTAAAATACACATAAAACTTATATAGAGTAGATCTCAGACTTATGTAAAATATTTGGTATTTTCTCCATCTTAAAATAATAATCTCTTTTCAAAAATTTTAAATTTTTTTTATAGTACAATTATTAGATTTTAAAAATATTAATTTTTCAAACTTACTCATTGATAGTATATTTTTTAAAAAATATCAATTATTATAATTGTATTTTTTGTGTTATTAATGAATTTGAAAGAAGGGTAAAATAGTAAATTTATATTATTTTATTTCTTAATTTTTGAAAGGGGCTAATATTTTGAAATAATAAAAAATGAAATAAGAGGCTAATATTTTTGGACGAAAGGAGTATAAATTTTGATTAAATTTTCTAATATTTTTAAGTTTTTTTTTCCTGGTTTACTTACTATAGTTTTCATATCACCTCTATTTTTTACACATTTTTTTTTTGTTTGTAAAAAATCAATAAATCAAAACATAAGCCAATCCCAAATCACCACTGAGAGTTCATTTAGGAATTGGTTATTTTAATTAATTTTTTAACTTCTTATAAAAAGACGTAAAATATATATAGAAAAAGTGATGTAAATGGGTGTTGTAGAGTTTTGACTATTTTAACCGAAAAGGTTCACTCCAAATTAGTTTTGATTTTTTAAAAATATTTTAACATTTTAATATATATATATTACTTTTAATAAAATTTTAAAAATATTTTAAATAGTTTTTTTTTTTTTTTTGCTTTTCAGATTCACTTTAAAAATGAAATATTTATGAAGAAATAAAAAAACTAAAATGTACTAAATTTTATTTATTTATTTATTTTTGTATTTAGTGAACTAAAAAAAATCACAAATTTTCTACTTTTTAAGTGTATCTAGATTAAATGAATTTAAAAAATAAAAAAAAAAACTAATTAAAAATTTTAAAAGTTCACTAAAAAAATATGAATTAAAAATTAAAGAATTATTTTTAAAAATTTCAAACCAAAGAGAGTAGTGCTTGGGATTGTAGTTGCAACTTAATTTTTAAGGCAAATTACATAAGAAAATGGCTTCTCTTCATACTATTATTCTGTATTTTTCTATACTTTACATTGTGGGTCCTATTGTTAGCCTGCAATGATAATTTAAACTATTCATCTCAAAAATCTTAGTGGTCAAATAGATTTTGAAAATATTTGTATTTAAAAAAAAAAAAACTTATGAGTTATCAATTTATATTTTTGAGTTAATTTTTAATAATTTAATAATTTTTTTACTTTTTAATTTGTTTAATTTATATATCCTTAAAAAATACAAAATTTATGGGAAAAAAATACTAAATACAAAAGTTCAATATATTTCATATTTGTATATCTTAAAATAAAAAATATGAAAAATATTTATTAAAAGCAACAAAATAAGAAAAATAAAAATTCAAAAACTATTTTTGATGTAGATAGAGGAAAAAGGGAAAATAATAGCTCACTGTAAGCTCAATTTTCTTTTTTTTTATACAAATATTTGATAAACTTTATCAATATTAATATTAAAATCTTAAATTTTTTCATGAATCTGTAATATTTTTTTTAAAGTATCTACTGAATAGAGATTTTAGACACCAATGTTTGGTTTGGTTTTGAGAAATTTGTTTCAATTTTTTTAAAATTTAAAATTTAATTTCATGAAAAAAATATAAAAAATCAAAATTATTTTTTATTTTTATATAATTTTATTTTTTTGGAAGAAAAAAAAATTAAAAATCTAAAAATATATTTTTAATGTTTATTTTTGTCAAAGATAGTTTTTATTTTTCTTTAAAACAATTCCAAAAAAAATGGGAGAATGAATCCAAACATTCCGATCAAAACTGGGACCCCCTGAAACTTCTCACCACTACACGCGCGCGTACCCAAAAAAAAAAAAATAACTCCACCTTTTCTCATATGCGTTCGTACGTACTACCTAATTTCCTTTTTGAGAAACTAATAAGGGAAAATAATAATGTAACAGTCAAATAAAAAATTTATAAATTTATTTATATACTTTAATAATTAGATTTTTTATTTATTTACTTGAGATTATCCTCCATATTCTTTTAATTTTGATTTTTGTGCTTCATTCTAGCCAGTAATCTAAATTATTCATCTTATAATCTTAACAATTTAGAGGAATTATGTAAAAAATTAGTATAATCGAATATCACTAGATATATGAATAAATTGTATCTTATTTTTTTGAATAGACAGTGATTATGAGTTTAAATTTAAACCTTTCATCTTATAAAATAAAAAGTGATTTGTTTATACATTCATCGATATTCGATGAAGTTAATTTGTCGTACAAACAATTTTTATGTGAGATTTATAAAATGAACGGTTTAGATTATTATTATAAATCTAAAATGAAGCCCAAAAAATGAAGTATGAAGAAATATAAAGGATAAAAGTATGGAGGGGAGCCATGCCTCAAATTACCTCTTTACGTTTTGCATGTACTTTCGTAATAAGTAAAAAAAATTAATTTTTTTTGCATTTCCTAAAACAATCCTTAAAATGTTGTACTTGTTCATGATTTTATAATTTTTTTTTTTTTAACTGTTACCACTGTCAACTTATCCTCCCAAATAATAAAGGGCAAATAACAACACTGTAGTACCAAAAAAAATTTATATAATCATGAAAATGTACAATATTTTAATTATTAAAATGTATGAATTTTAACATTGATTTATAATTTTTCCCCCCTTATCATTGTGATGTTATTTCCCCCAATAATTATTCGGTGTTAATTTCAAAATAGATAGATAAAAAAATCAATAATAAAAGTTTAATAATTTAATCTTTTATAAATAAATTTATAATTATTTTTGAAAAGTGTCACAAATGTGTAATTTCTTCTTTCTTTTTCCCATTGGATCACACTCTTTTTGTTTTTTGAAAAACTAGCCTATCACCCGTGCTATGCACGGGATAATTATAAATATTTATATAAATAATGTTTTTTAAGATTTTTTATAAAAATAATTTAACAATCTTATTATTAACCATAGTGTATGAAATGAGTTGAAAATGATACTGCAGTAACTATACACGGATTATATCTATAATTATTTGTATGAGGGGATTTTAAATGCTGATCAGGGGATTGTATCAATAAATGCAGGCATGTGGAAAAACATGTGGATTGAAAAAAGTTAATAAATGCTGATAAGGGGATTTTAAACAAATCAATAAATGCTGAGTTTTTTTTTTAAATAAAAAATTTAGAAAATTCAGATTGGGATATTGAAACTCCCACAGGCCTTGGGGGTTAAAAACCCTCTTTTGCTTAATATATAGTATAGATATAGATATAGATATAGATACATATAGATATAGATATAGATATAGATAGATAAATAGATATAGATATTTATATTTGTTTTAGATAATTTTTTAATATACAAATTATTATTTTAGATTTTTTAATAAAAATAATTTATAATCCCATCACTAACTATAATGTATGAGAGAAGTTGAAAAATGTGCTGCAATAACTATGAGAGAAGTCAAAAAGCCTTATGGATTGAGAGAAGTCAATAAATGCTGATATTATTATTTTTTTCAAATCAAAAAATTAAAAAAATAAGATTGAGATATTGGAGCTCCCACAATGCCTGTTGGTTAAAAACCCCATTTTTGTTATATAATATATAGATAGATAGACACTAACATATCACCCGTGCTATTCACGGATTGTGTTTACAATTATCTATATATGTGAATTGTGATTTTTAAATATATATATATTTTTTAAACGTCTTCATTTTTTTTTCTTTTTTATATTATATTAAAGTTTAATATTTTGATAATAATCATATGTACCGGACTTTTCAAGGAATTAGATGTCTTTTTTTTTTATTATATTATATTAAAGTTTAATATTTTGATAATAATCATATGTGTTGGACTTTTCAAGAATTTTTTTTTATATTTGTTCTTAATGCATTAAAGTGTTATTATGAGAGATAATAATCATATGTGTTGGGACTTTTCAAGGAATTCATATGTGTTGGATTTCAAAAAAAAATTTTTATGCTTGTTCTTAATACATTAAAGTGTTATTATGAGGATAAGACTTGAGAGTTAAGAGAAGTTAATAAATGCTAAGTTTTTTTTTAATAAAAATCACAAAATTAGGAAATTTAGGTTAGGAGATTGGAGCTTCCACAAGACTTGGGGTTAAAAACCTCCTTTTACTTAATATATAGTATAGATTACAAATCAATGTATCAATAAGTAACTAGGGAATTACACATCAGTAGTCTATTTTCAAAATAATTGTAGTTCTAACTTCACCATTGATATCAAAAAAATTGAAATTTTCATTGGAATGTTATTTTTTCAAAATAATTGCACTATAGAAGAAATCTTTTGGTACAATTGTGACACACAGATCTCATTTGGCTAGAGTTATTTTGGCTTAATTAAGCCTATTTTGAGCTTTTAACCCACTTCTCTCTCTCACAAAAAAAGTCAAAAAATAATTTTTAATCATCTTTTCAAAACACCCTGTAGTCAATAAAGACAAAGACGGACTAAAATAGTTAATAAAACAAAATATCACATCCAAACTATAATAATTATTTTTTTCTCACAACTATCAAATTAATTGAAAAAAAGTTAAAAATTATCCCAAACATAACTTTTTTTAGCCAAATTAAAATAGCTAAAAGGTTAAACTAAATTAATTCATCCTAAACGAGAGCTAAAGACTTATACCATTAGCGGCGGAGCCAAAGTGGCTTTTTTGGGGGGAAACATAAAGAAGATATTTTAAATAAAAAATTTATAAAAATATTATTTAGAGTGAAATGTCAATGATATTTTTTAAATTATGATAATAATAATAGTTGTTTTGATTGAAAATAAAGAGACTATGATAAGTCTTATTATTATTTATGAAAATTTTAATGTAATGGCGATATTTATTATTATTGACATGGAAACATAATTAATCTCAATAAAGATATAAAATTTATTGGATTGTTAGTTACATTTTGACATGTGTTGTTCATCATCCATGTGTTTCTTTACTATTGGTGAGTAATATCACATGTCAATGATGACGCAGTATTACTATTATATAGAATTTTTACTCATACTTGGTATAAAAAATTACTTTATTATTATATAATTTATTTTAAAATTTATAGCCATGACTTTTTTTATATTGTCTGTGATAAACTAGTTACAAATAACATTGACTTTGCTTATTTTTGGTTTTCCAAAAACACTTTTCAAAAAATTTTATTTTATTGCTTTTTGTGGTTTTTTTTTATTTTTACTGAATTTTTAAAAATATTTTAAGTAATATTTTTAATTTTTAGGTACACCTAACATAAATACAAATAAAAAGTATAATTTTTGTGATTTTTTTTTTTAAAAATACTAAATACCAAAAATATAAAAAAAAATTATGAGAATTCATTATATTTTTTGTATTTTTAATTTTTTAAAATAATTTTTCCCAATTTTTTTTTATTTTTTAGATACATCTAAGTAAGGTACATCTAAAAAAATATAAAAAAATGCTTAAATTTTAAAAATATTCACTAAAAACAAGAAACTCACTTTTCAAAAAATTTAATCTAAAAAACTCAAACTAAACACATAAAATATATATATTTTTATTTTTCTTGAAATCAATCGTAAAAATTTATATGAAATATTTTTATAAAAATCTTCAATGTTATAATTAATAAGTGTCCCATCTGATTCAATTTCCTAAGTTCGCCACTACATACCATACATATGAACAACTTGCATCACTATGAAATTGTAAATAGATTTGGTTTCTCTCTAGTTGATTATCTCAACTTGATAGAGTATTTGGGCTTTAATAAGCCCATTTTGGGACCGATTTTTGTGATCCAAACTATTCATTTTTTACGATTCGTTGAGTAGAATATTCATACAAAAAAACAAAGTAAGCGACTATCGATAACTATATGTTTGAATCACATTTATATTTTAAAAAAATGGATTACTATTTTTAAAATTATATTTGTTGTCTATTTTTTAAAAACAAATATGATTGAAATATATTACTGATATTTAATTATTTTTATTTTTTTTCTGATAAATATTTTACTCAACGAGTCTTAACAAATAAATAATTCATGAAATGCTAAAATGTTGAAATGATAAATATTTTACTAAACGAGTCTTAACAAATAATTCTTGATAAATATCATGCTGAAATGCTCCTTCAAATTGATATAAGAGTCCGGATCTTCTGTCATACATTCCTGCCATGCCCCAAAACGACGTCGTTTTGGGGCAAAAATTCAAAAAAAAATAATAATAAAACAAAACAGAGATCTGGTTCCTTCTGCCTCAAACTCGACGCCGATGAATTGCTTCAGAAATATCAGCCACCATTATCACACAAGCACATATAAACCAGAGTCACATTTTTTCCCAATAAAGAGACTTACCCAGAAGCTAAATCAGTATTTTCCATAGCCAAAACCTACAAAAAGATCAAGAAATCGCAGTATAGCTCAAAACCCCATGATGGGTCCATCGAAGATTCCGCATTTTAAAGAAATTGATGAAATTTGTTCTTGGATTTACTCAGATTTTGTTGAAATCTGATTTTGTTGAAATCAGATTTACTCAGTTTCCAATTTTGTTGAAATCTGATTTTTTTTTTTTTACAAATTTGAAATCTGAAATCTGATTTGAAATTGGTTTAAGAATTTTTTTAGAAAAAAATTTCCTGTTGTTGATTGGGCAGGGGGAAAAAATGTTTTCTGGATGATGATTATAACCCAAAAAATTTTCTGGGTTTGTTGATGATGATGTTTGTTGAAATCTGATTTTTTTTTTACAGATTTGAAATCTGAAATCTGATTTGAAATTGGCAATTTCAATTTAAAAAAAATAAAATAAAATAGAACAGAAATCAGGGGAGAAGAAGAGAGAGGAGAAGAAGGAAGGAAGGAAGATGGGTTTGATCTGAGCAAGAAAACCAGAAGATGGGTTTCTTCATCTTCTTTTCAGGATGATCTCAGAGGAGGAACCTCTCTTCGACCGTCTTCTCTGAAATGAGTTTCTTCAGAAATGGAAGTGGAAGGTCCCCATCTTCCAGAAATTTGTTCTTTTTAGAAATCGCAGTATATACGGCTCTAACTCATCTCCTTGTCCTGAGATGAGTTTCTTCATCTTCATTTTGGTCCCTCCCCCCTCCATAGAGAAAGAGAATGGTAGAGAGAGAAGTGAGATGTCCCTCCGGCGAAAACAGATGACCAGAGAGAGAGAGAAGCAGAATGGATTACGAAACACAGACCGAAGAGAGAGAAGAAAAAGAAAAGAAAAAAAAAAAGAAAAATTCCAGATCTGGTTCCTTCTGCCATCAAAGGGGAAAAGGCCATTGTTGAAGCTGTTCAACAACTCTTATGCACCAAACCATCCCTCAGAGACTTACGCACACGACTCGGTCAAGTCCTCTCTCTCGCTCTACTTTCCTTGCAGTTTCTCTCACTTTCTCTCTCTATAAATTCACCATTGCTGAACCTCTCTGCAACTTTTGAAATTGTTTCTTCAATGGAGATGGAAGTGATAGCCGATTTCAACTTCAACAATGCGGGTACTTCTCCCTACGTAAGCTCATCTTCGAGCCCTCCGCGATTCGGCAACTTCTTCTTCATCGGCGTCTTAAGCCTTGGAACATGCTCCAAGGTAGAAAAATAATTTCAAAAACAATTATGCTCCAAGGAACCAGATCTCTGTTTTGTTTTATTATTTTTTTTTTTGAATTTTTGCCCCAAAACGATGTCGTTTTGGGGCATGGCAGGAATGTATGGCAGAAGATCCGGACTCTTGATATAAAGGCTGTTTTGAAAAATTAGTTAAAAACTGATTATAATCTAATTTAAAAGGCTATTTTGAGAAGATGATTATAATCAACTTTTTAATTAAAAACTGATTATAATTAATTTTTTTTGTAAGAGATGAAAGTGAATTATAATTTGAGAAGTAAATTATAACCCAATTCCTAAAAGACCCTAAATAAGTTAAAGGATTAATTACACTAATAGTCCTTATAGTTTGGGACTTGTGTCACTTTGATCCCTGACTTTTTAATTGTGACACATTAGCCCTGTTTGGTAGAGCTGTGGGAAAGTGCTTATAGCTTATGCCTAAATAGCTTATAGCTTATAACTTTCAGCTTAAGCTGATTTTCAACTTATTTTTAAAGTATCTCCTGCCCCACTCAAAGAATAAGCTGATTTCTGACTTTCAAAAAGCTATAAGCTAAACCAAACACATCAAAATAGCTTAAATTAAGCTGAAAGCTGAAATAAGCTGTAATTAAGCTCTGCCAAATAGGCACATTTGACCTTGAATTTTGAATGTTGTTCCAAATAAGGACAATTGAAAATATCATTAAATTTTTCAAGGGTAAAATAGTCAATTTGATAAAATATAAACTAATTTGACAAAAATAAATATTCAAAAAATATTTTTAATTTTTTAAAAATTATTTTTATCCACCAATGATAAAATTATGTAAAATTAATAAAAATTATATGATTAATTTTTTAAAATTAATTTTACATGATTATCATCCAAACACATAATAAAAATTAATTTGGTAAAATAAAATAAATAAATGTCTAAAAGATTTATTAATTTTGCATAATTTTATTTTTAGTAGGTAGAAATAATTTTTAAAAATTCAAAAATATTTGTTTGACATTTATTTTTGTCAAATTAGTTTATATTTTATCAAATTGATAATTTTACCCTTAAAAAATCTAATTATATATTCAATTGTCTTATTTGGAACAAGATTTAAACTTCAAGGTTAAACGTGTCACAATTAAAAAGTCAAAAATTAAAATGACACAAGTCTCAAACTATAAGGACTATTTGTGTAATTTGCCCTAACGTTAAAAGGTAAACTACCAATAGGTCCTACTTGGGAGACTTATTACCCAATAGGTCCTACTTTGAGACTTATTACCCATTAAGTCCTATTTGATATAATTTATTAAGTGATAAAGACAAATTTTATCAGTCTTTTTTTTTTTATGAATAATTTTATAGTGATAAATTTATCAGTCTCTTTTTTTATGAATAATTTTTTAGTGATAAATTTATCACTCTCTTATTTTTATAATTTTAAATTTATTAGTTAGGACCTATAAGTAAATAAGTCTAGTGAATAGGACTAATTGGTAAGTACCCCTAAGTTAAATGTGCTCCCAGATTGGCCCAACAGCTTGAAAAAGAGCCTACTCAATGTGAATATTATTCCACTAATTATTGGCTATTTCTCTGTTTTTTTCCCCAATTAATACCTTTTTCTCAAGATCATCTTTTTCCCTATTCCACTTTCTTATCATCAATTAATTTTCTTCCTCAAAAAGTAGAAACTCCACGAGATATCTCTCACGCCTTTTCCCTCACCAGGGGAAGGTCGTTTCTCTCTCGTACCTCTCTCTGTACCCGTATCCATCTCTATATAATCATCACCTGCAACATTTTCAAGTATTCATTGATTCCTATTGGTCACAGATTCATATTTGTGATTTGGGTTGGTAGAAAGTACAGTCATGGACTTGGGATGGCTGGTGAATTTCTTGAAGGGTATGGTGAAGCCAGTTTTGGCCTTGGCGGTGGTGCTCATGGCGGTCATCTTATCTTACTGGCAAAAACTGGATTTGGGGTGGGAAATGGTGTACTCGATTTTCAGGGCTTTTGTTCAGCTCTCTGTCATTGGGTTTGTTCTTCAATTCATCTTCACTCAGAAAAATGTCACCTGGATTATCCTTGCTTATCTTTTCATGGTACTCTTTCTCTTCTCTTGTGTTTGGTTGATCAGAAAACTGAAAAAGGAAAATAGAAAAAATATAACCCATCTCATGTTTTGTGCTTTCTTGGTTTGATGGGAAATTTTCAATGGCACCACCACAATTAAGCCAGTTATTGATGGATTATGCTAATAATAATGTGTTTGGATCTTGATTATAAGAGAAAAGTGTTGGATTGAAATTTTTTGTTCCCAAATCTCTATCTTTTTATCAGTAGTGATAGAATTTTTCTTTCTAATTTTTAGTTTATGGTTTTGTACTATCAATATTGCAGGAAATCAAGGTTCTATAACTTATTTGATGGACTTTTGTTTGATTAGATCATGGATAGGGTTCTTAAAATGAGGTTTCCATGTTGGTGAATAACACGATAAAAGAAAAGAAAAAAATTGTTGTTAATAGACTTCAATTTTGAATTTTCTGCATGTTTTCTTGTGTTTTTTGTTTGACTGAGAAAGAATTTCAACCGGCCTACCATGTCATCCAGCTGATATGTGAACCAGACTTATTAGTTGATTGGAACTTTTTGTCCCCAAATCGTAATTTATTGCTTTTTATATGCAGTGGTGATGGGACATTTTTGTCTTCTGAATATAATACTCTGGGTTGTTGTTTTAAAGATTCATTTATAGATAGGAAAGGAAGGTTTATCACTTTTTTATGATTCACCTTTGTTATTAGACTGTTTCAAGTATAGAATGCTCAGAATGAGAAATTTGTTGGTGGTAACAAACAAGAAAGGACAAGAAAACTTCCTTGGTACTCAAATTAAATTTTGACATTAGTTGCATGTGTTAGTCTAATTTAATATTTCATCCCTTTTCTAATATGAAATAAATGAAGTTTTGACCTACTCTGGGTTGTTGTTTTAAAGATTCATTTAATACTATTTTCTCGTTAATATGAAAATATTATTATCACACTAGTTTGTTGATATGTGTATTGTATCTTACCCAACGTTTTAATGGGGGATTACAAATCAGTGAAATAAATGAAAATGAAAATAATTACAAAAATATGGAAGTTCAAGTAGAGTTTGTGCTCTGGTGCAAGTAAGACCATAGTTTTCACTTGCACTAGGGCACAAGACCACTTGCATCTTCATGTTTTTTCAAATTATTTTCACTTCTTCACACTAATTTGCATTTTCCCCATGTTTTAATTTGATAATGAATGATGAAATTCTTTCTTACATGTGTGTGTGTGTGACTATTAAGGATTTGCTGGTAATGCATAGTTCAAGGCTTAGTTTGTATAGTTTGAATAGTTGATACCAAAAATAAATCCAATAACCTTATTTGAGCCAAAAGTATGCTTTTGGCACCTTATATCATTGGAGTTTGGATTGAGAGTTGCACCTTCTATCTTGGAGTAGTGATAAATTGCTTATACTTATTAGGTTTTGATTTCAATTGGCCTTATTTCCTTTTGCTGGCTCCCGCAGGTTGCCGTTGCTGGTTATACAGCAGGTCAACGTGCCAAACACGTTCCTAAGGGGAAGTATGTTGCAGGAGTCTCCATTCTCGCTGGAACTGCAGTGACCATGTTGCTGCTAGTTGTGCTGAACGTTTTCCCTTTCACTCCAAGGTACATCATCCCGGTTGCAGGGATGATGGTTGGCAATTCAATGACAGTCACTGGGGTTACCATGAAAAGACTCCGGGATGATATTAAGGTCCAAATGAACTTGGTAGGTCCCTATAGAAATAAAACTTTTTTTTAAAAGTAAAACAATTCATTTCCTCAGTAGTTTTCTATGAATCCTAGACCATCGAACACACAAGAATTGGCAAGTGAGGGGTTATTGTCAGCTTAAGACTTTCCCTAGAGGTTTCGAAGGTTATCTAGGCCTCTATAGTTATCATCCACCTAGTCGGCAGCCAACTTGGCACAATTTTTACCCTCCTTGTGCAGGGAAAGAAAAAGAAAGGAAAATGAGAAACAAAAGAAGCTTATAGTTCATTTATCTTTTCCCTTTTTTTTTTTAACGCCAATCTGTCCATCCAAACACAACTTGAATGTCCACTTATTGTGACAATTTTCTGGCTTGGATTCTTGTGAATAGCTGTTTGTTAACTAACCTTATATTATTGTATCATAGTAGCATGCTCAAATCCTATGGACATGTTATGCGGGTTGTATATATAAATCCTTAAAAACAATTCACCGTCCTTTCCTTCTCCCATGATGTCCAATTCATGACATGGTTCTGATTTATGGATTTTAAAGCCATTTCAAATAATTAATAGTTTTGAGATATCTTTTGAGTTTTAAAGTCTGGCATCATCGTTAAAGAGTTCATATGAATTTCACTTTCAGGTGGAGACAGCATTAGCTCTTGGGGCTACTCCTCGTCAAGCAACAATTCAACAAGTGAAAAGAGCTCTAGTTATTGCCCTCTCTCCGGTCTTGGACAATGCTAAAACCGTGGGCCTCATATCGCTTCCCGGAGCAATGACCGGCCTTATAATGGGAGGAGCGTCTCCTCTAGAAGCCATTCAACTACAGATTGTCGTGATGAACATGCTTGTTGGGGCATCAACTGTTTGCAGCATCATGTCAACATACCTCTGTTGGCCAGCCTTCTTCACTAAGGCCTACCAGTTAGAAACCAAGGTCTTTGCTGCCGAATGAGGTTGGTTTTAGTTTTGTTTTATTTTATTCTCATCCCTCTCAATTGTGATAAAATTGATGAATGAACAAACCAATCTTAATATTAGAGGACCTGGTGGTTACCTGTTGGTGTAAACCAAGTGTCAATGATGAACATGCCATTGCCAATGCCTATTGAATTTAAGCCAAAGTGGTTTTATCTGCAACATATGAAATTGTATAATCCGCATTTTAGTTGCTCTATAAATTTTCTCCCCGAAATGTTCTAGCATCTTTCTGGGATGGTTTCTGCTAATACTGCTTCACTTCAAAATCCAAGAAAAATATGAAGTTGGTGTGAGAAATTGATCGTCTTGTCGTGCTTGACATTTATGCGAAGTAAATCCATTCAATGATTGAGAATTTGAGTGTTTGATTCTAAGAATATGTATACGCTCAGATTCAATTATTGTATGATGAGATTATCACAACATGGATTTCTCTGGCTCTAAGAGTTTATTATTGTAGAATCTGATAATGACTTATCACGAAAGGCACATAGACTTATCATAAGAAAAGGTCTTGTGTTGTTATGCGGTCTTCACTAACAAAGATATTGTTGTTAAGGTCACAATTATTAGTGCCAAAACAAATGAACCTTTGTTAATGTGAGATTGGTTTAAAATATACAGTGACAAAATTAGGTATTGCCATTCAGGGCATGTGTTTGTTTAATGTTTGCAAAAAGAAAAATGGACAAAGCATGCAGTTTCCAGAGCCATCTTCAGCCGAAAGACAAAAGGTCAAGTGTTGTTTATTCCACTCACAAAGCATTTGGGGATTTGAATATGGTGGATTGGTTTATTCTGATAAATTAATGCCAGTGGGCATATGATTCATTTTGGATTTGGTTCCTCCCTTAGGGAATCATAGTCCCAGAAGAGTCATTCATGCACTAATCTATTTAGTGAACTGAACTATCATGCCCTTCTAAGATTTTATTTATTTATTTATTTTTGGCAAAGGGAAAAGTTAAGGGAAGGTACATATCTCCTGGAATATGAAAAGTTTGGAGTTTTGTAGGTTTAGTTATGAATTATTGTAGTTATATTACTAAGGGCGCAAAAAAAAAAAAAAAAAATAGTCTTGATTCTGAAGTACTGTGGTTACGTTGTGAATAATAAAAATTTTCACATCATTATAGTAAGAAATGTTATGAATCATTGTGAGAGTAGGAATTTTGACATACATAAGTTAGCAGGTTATGATAATTTTTAAACACAAATTTGATAATGACGGGGCACGATAAATAAATAGGTTAGAGCAGTATTGAATTCTAAACAAAAATAAAAAATTAAATTAAATAGATGGGAGGAGTGAGAATTGAATCTTAAACTTTGCGGCAATTGAAAAAGACTCTTACCAAACAATACATAATAAATATGTTATTTTATTTTTATTTATTTAAATTGCACATAGATTACGTATGTCAACTGCTAGTGGTTAATAGAAAAAAGATTTTGAGTCTCACAATTAAAGCTTTGGAATTTTACTCCAAAGGGTGTGTTTGATAATTTGATTCAGCACTTAAAACTGAATGTATTAAGTGATGGTCAATTAAGTTATTTGATAATCACAATTGATATCACTTAAAAATTTAAATGTATTTTAAAACTTAGGCTAAATTCATATTGAAATTATTTAATGCTAATTGAATTTATAAATACTAAATATACGTATTGATATATACTATTATGAACTTACTACCATCACCTCCATTATCCATCACCACCACAACCATCACTATCATGCCACCGTCACTATTGCCACTACCACCATCATTACTGCTACTACCACTACTACCACCACCACCATGGCTACCATTACAACCACTATCATGCCACCACCACAACCACAACCACAACCACCATCATCACATCACTGCCACCACCACTACTATCACCATTGCTGCCACCGCCGCCGCCGCCACCACTATCACCATCTTTATCACCATTGTCATTATTACCATAAGAACCATTATCATTTTACTATCACTACCAACGCTACCTCTACTACCACCGCGATCAAGTACAATATAAAAACTGAAATATACAATTTAAAAATAATAAATTTTAAATTTGATCTTATACCTATAAAATAACTTATTTTTGGTTCAGTACTTTATCAAACAACATTTCAATTTAAAAAATTTAATATTCCAATTTTTAGTATTTATTAAACACCGCCTAAGCTGTATTTTTTAATTTTTCATAAATTTAATCATGTAAACTCATTTATCATGTCACAGTGAATTGATTCTTTTAATAATTTTTTAAGTATTGAATTTTTTAATATCTTTTTAACTTTTTACAAAATGACATGTAAAAATATATATAAAAGAGATTGACTTTTTGATTAATTTAATATTGAGCAATGCTAGGAATTTTGAGACTTTTACCAATTTTTTTTACAAAATACTCACATGTCACAAGAATGGTGTGAATGTTTGGTAAAAAATTTAATAAAAAGTACTCGCATCATATTTGTAGAAAATCTCACCGCACCTACATTGGAGCCTAAGCTCAGGTCTCTCGTGTACTCCAAGTGCTAAAGAGTATGTTTAACTTCAATAAAAGGCTATGGAAACTCGAATACAGGTTTTGAATGAGAGATTCAAAGGCCTTATCACTAAACCAACCGCTATTGGTGAACAGCGCCTCCTTTGATTTTCAAGTCGCGGTCAAGGAGAAGTTATTGGTTGGTCTAGAGCACCGCTAAGTTTCAACGGTGTTTTAATTAGTGGAAGAGATGGAATTCATGATTTTGTATTGGGTGATTAAGAAATATGAGGGGATATGGTAATTTATGATTGGTGAAAAGTACTGCCATGTGACACTTCAATCAATAATTTTTTCGCGGCCAAGAGTGTTGGTAGATTTTTTTTGGAAGAGAAATATCAAATCAGCGATATTGTTAAAAATAATTGTAAATTAATGATAAATTTTTGAATTTTAACAATTAAAATTATAAAATTTTCAATAATATGTAATTTTAAAAAAAAAAAATCTACTGGAGTGTAATTGGTTTTTTTTTTTGGGTAAATTATGCAAATAGTCCTTCTAATTTACACGATGTGTCAATTTAGTCTCTGTTGTTTCAATTTACTCGATTTTATCCCTTAATTTAACAGATTGTGTCAATTTAGTCTAATAAATAACGGTTATTAAGTTTGATGGAAAAAAAGTCAAACTACGTATCAATTTAGTTCCTGTAGTTTATACAATATGCCAATTTGGTCCATGTTGTTTTAATTTGTTCGATTTTAACATGGACTAAATTGACACATTATATAGATTTTCTGTCCACCAAACTTAACAACCATTATCTATTGAATTAAAATGACACAATCTATTAAATTAAGGCGCAAAAATTGAGTAAATTGAAATAACATAGATCAAATTGACACATTGTGTAAATTATAAAGATTATTTATATAATTGACCCTTTCTCTTTTTTTCTTTTTTTTTTTTGGGTGGTGGTGCACGTGCTAGTGTAATCATGTTTTAAAATGTGAGAAATGAGAAATTTTATTAACAATATAATAAATTTGTGAATAAAATGAAAATAAGCAAATTTTGAAGTCTGACATCAGACCTGATTACGAAATTAGCATGCAAAATAATACATCAGAACATCAAAACAAAGAGAAAAAGCATGAAGATAAGTCACTATTCTAAAGTCGCATGTGTCTCATTCCGTACAAGTTCAAATAAACGCATACAAGTCGTAACTCAAAATATTTTCAGCAGTTTGATCTACGATACATAATTGTAGCAGATAAGGTGTCAAATCTATACTAGAGGTTACCACCAGGGGTGGTGGCCTGGTGGAGAAAGCACCTGGTCATTTTAGGTTGACTCAGGATCGAATCTCGGAGGGAGTGTGGATGTATATTCTTGGGGACTTCCCCTCTGTATTTCGGTTCGAATCCTCGGCGGCCTGCAGTGCATAGGTGAGCTCCACACAGTGCCCTGGTGGTGAATTCCCTACATGATGGGGGTTAATTCCTAACTGGCAACCGGTTACTCCGGGGTTAGGGCCTACAGGGAACGTGATGACACCTCAGATCCCCTTTTTTTCATGTTCAAAAAAAAAAAAAAAAAAAATCTATACTAGAGGTTATGGAAGGAGAGACAGGAAACGGAAAAGTAAAGAAACTAATCATCTTCTAATTTTTTAATTTAAATTTTTTTAAAATTAATTTTTTATTTTTTATATATATATATTTTTATTTTTAGTGAATTTTTATAATATTTAAAAAAAATTAATTTTTTTTTTAAATACATCTAATCTAGATGTACCTAAAAAATAAAATGTTTGTAAAAGAATATTTAAAAAATAATAAATATACAAGAATACAAAAATATACTAATTTTTTTGTATTTTTAGTATTTGATGATTTTTTTTTTAAATGTCACAAATATTATACTTTGTAAGTGCATTTATGTTAGGTGTATTTAAAAACTACAAAAATTCACTTAAAATATCAAAAAAAATTCAGGGAAAATAAAAAATATGAAAAACAAAAAATTTAATTTACTAAAAAGTGGATTCAAAATCCTGAAACCAAGTTTTTTTGTCTGGAATTAACAATGAGAGAGTCTATTTATATAAGATTATTCATGCCAATTAATTGGATTTAAATAAAAAAATCTTTTAGATTTTAGCTGATACCTATTCAATTAATTCAGACCAAATACAATTTGGTTTATAACTCTAATTAGTTCGACATTGATGCTAGTGACGATATTGATCGTGACCTTGATGTGGAGTTGCTAACTATGATAAATGTGCCAACTATGGATATGATGTGATGTGGAGTTGCTAACTATGATAAATGTGCTAACTATGGATATGATGTCGGAAATAGACCGATTTTATATCACCCTTCAATTTGAATTAGCAAAAGCAATGTCTCCTTGCATAATATGGATTCCAAACATTTATGATCTAGATGTGAATAAGTCGAATTACTTATTCCTCGATCTATTAGTGAATCATCTCCTTAGGAATTGTGAAAGATGTTCCACTAGAAATATTCTTGTTATTACTTCGACTCATATTCTCCAAAAAGTGGATCCTGCTCTAATAGCTTTGAATAAATTAAATACGTGCGTTAAGATACAAAGGCTTCTTATTCCACAACAACGAAAGTACTTTTTCACTCTTTCATATATTAGGGGATTTCACTTAGAAAAGAAAATGTTCCATATTAATGGATTCGGGTCCATAACCATGGGTTCTAATGCATGAGATCTTGTAGTATTTACCAATGAGGCCCTATCGATTAGTATTACACAGAAGAAATCAATTATAGATATTAATACAATTAGATCCGCTCTTCATAGATAAACTTGGGATTTTCGATCCCAAACAAGCTGTGAATATTTATGGGAACTGTATATATAAATTTTAAATTCAGTATGATTGAAACTACTTGAAATTGTTTAGATATGATTGGAAATGAATTTAACTTTAGGGGTTGTTTCGGATGATTTAAATAAGTATATTTTTTAACTTTTTACAAAAAGATATGGAAAAAAATAGAGAGGTAATATAACCCAAATAAGCATACTTATTTAAATAAATACACTTATTTAGTTTATGCCAAATAATGTCTTAGTATAATAGAGCCCATAGTTCGGCTAATATGCTTGTCGTGTAATGAATCCATCTCTAGAAGCTTGTGATCCAGTTTTCAGATTCGTTTCTGATCAGTCTACTACCACTAGCCATGTCTGCGTCACCTTTGTTTGCTCCATCTGTGTTAAGCTTTACAAACCCAGGTTTGGGAGATTTCCATCCCAAAAGGATTTGCTTTTTCGATTTGTCATAGTTATGAACTGTTGAGAGGTGTTGCCATTCAAGAGTTTTACGCTGTGTTTGGTTGGAGGATTTAGAAAGAGATTTGAAAAGAGAAAGAGAAAAAGTAGGTGAAACGAGAATAAAATATACCTATATTTCACCTAATTTTACACACATTTTTCCTTTCTATTTTCAAATCCCCCAACTAAATATCGCATTAGAGATCACAGAATAAGGATTAAAAGGTTTAGGCTGGTTGGTGTCAAAGCAAACAGCATTTCTAGTTTTACAAATTTAGCTGACAATTGATGGAGTTCCTTATAAGTGCAAGATTGAAGGAGTTCAAGATGTGCAGAGGGCGGTTGAGCTCTAACCAGTGGTTCTTGGCGAAGGAACAATCTCGCAATACTTGAATACTAGACTAACCCCTTAATTCAATATATATTAGAGTTAATTACTTAAAAATTTTATTTACAAATATTATAGTAGTTTAGGTTTTATTTAAAAAAATTTTGAACTAATAAGTTTTATTTAGAAAAACTGAGAATATTATCAATTTTTCTCAATTTTTAAAACTAAGAATATTATCAATTTTACATAATAATGTTCCAGATAATTGTTCCACTAACTGATGAAAAAAAGAGAGTATGAGATTAAATATTTTTGTCATTCTACTTATTAGTTTGATTCAACTATCTAATAAAATCGAAAACATTATTAGTTTTTTTTTTAGTTTTAAAACTTAGAATATTATCAGTTTTTTCATTTTTAAAAGTTTTTTGTTTTTTTAATTTTGCACATCAATATTCTATCATCATGCTCTTTTATAAACACAAAATTTTCAGTTTTACACAAAAAATAATTCAATTTTTTCAATTTTTTAAAAAAAACATTAGTTTTTTTTTTTGCTCTTAATTTTTGTTTTTTTTTTGTTTTTTAAATTTAAAAGTTGATATTTTAAAGTTTTGAAAATCAAAATAAATGTTAAATCATCATATTCCTTTAGAGATGATTATAAATGATGAACAATCATTATTTGAAAGACAATTTCAATTATTAAAATTTAAATGAGACTTGAAAGTACAAAAAAAATTTAGTTAAAACTTAATAAAATATAAGTTCATAAATTAAAACAAACCTCATAATCATTAGTAGTGTCAAAACAAATGAACCCTTGTTAGTTGTTAATGTCAGCTTGATTTTGATTATCCACTCACAGGCTAAGTTTTTTAATATTTATGAATAAATATTCAGTATATAGATCAAAAAATATTAGGAACTCATCCTTGTGAACCTATTAATTTATTCTGAATGTATTTGTGCAGTGAAAATTAAGAAAAAAGATTGAGATTCCATTTTTCTTTAACCCCCCCACCCCCAATGTATTGGGATTGACTAACTTTTTATTTTATTTATTTATTTATTTATTTATTTCTTTCTATCACTTACTAATATGTGTCTGTGACAGTTATGAAGGTCAAGAAAAAAGGGAGTCTCATCATTTCTAGATAATTAAATTGATGAAATGTGGGATTCATGAGTAAAATAAATTTGAACAATTAATTTATGTTTTTAGGTAAATTTTGAGTTGATAAAAATAGGTTTGTAGTGTTGTTATAAATCCACATCTTTAGCCTAAAGACAAAGCAAATATATTCTTTTTGTTTTCCACATTCAAAACTAGGTATTTTTAAAAAAGAAAAGTAGGGTAAATTACACTGACACCTCTTGAGATTTGATCAAATTACATCTCATCTTCTGACGTTCTGGAAATTACATTTCCACTCCTGTTGTTAATAATCTTATTTCACAAACGTACTGCTTATATAAAAGGCAATAACTCATAAAAAGGCAAAAGAAATTACATTGAAAAAAAAAAGGCAAAGGAAAAAAGAAAAAAAAAAGAAAAAGAAAAACAAAGGAAGTAAAGCAAAGTAAGAAAAGAGAGAATGCATGAATTCAATATTTTTATTTCGTCTAAATAATTACAATGATACGAGAGTTAGTGTAATTTTTTAATGTATTAAATTTAAACTTCAGAGAGTGTAAGTGTAATTTACCCTAAGGGTGTGTTTGATTGGGGGGGGACTATCCACTATTTGGACTTGAGTCCAAATAGTGCTCCTAATCCGTCGTTTGATTTTTTTTTAGTCCGCCGGACATGGAGTCCGGCCGGACTCCATGTCCCCCATATGGGGACTATCTGTCTGGGGGATGGGACAGAATGTGGGGGACTATCACACTGTTTGGATTAGATGATGAAATGACCATTTTGACCCTCTACTATTTAATTATGTATTATATTTAATAAAATTCAATAAAATTTAAATGTCTCAATTTAAAAATAAAATAATTTTATTTAACTTTTTATTAATGTTTTATTTATTTAATTTTTTAAAATAATTTTTTATAGATATTTTATTGATGTTTTATTTTAAAATTTTGTTTATAATTTATTTAATTTCATTATTTAAATTGTAATAGGTGTTTTATTTAAAATTTATTTAAAATTTTAATTAAAAAAATAATATAAATTTTTTATCCAGGTTATACAGTATTTTATTAAATCAAATTTAGTGGTTATTTATTTATTTAATTGTGTATGTAAAATTTTTTTTTTGTAAAGTTATTTATGTAAAAAAAATAAATTGGATTCACTAATGACTTGTATGTAAAGTTGGATCACACAGTAAAGTTTTGTATGTAAAAAAAATAATGATTTGTTATACAGTAATGATTTAAAACAAAATTTATTGATATTTTATTTATTTATTTAATTTAAAAAAAACAAATTTATTTAATTAAAAATAATTAAACGTTAGATTCATTTGTCCAAAAATAATTATCCTATCCAGTCCAAAAATAATCCGACCAAATAATTATCCTATCCAAAAATAATTTATTTAATAATTATCCTATTAAAAATAATTAATTGAAAAAGGGCAAAATAGTCTTTTGTTCATTTATCCTATCCAGTCCGTCCAACCAAACGTTGGATTCACTGAAAATAGTTCTTTCCAGACATCTAATCCCATGAAAAAACAAACACATGATACATATCTAATCCGATCAAATAGTCCGGGGAATTTACAGTCCTAGGACTCAAATCCGATGGATTCTAATCCCCCATTTTTCAGTCCGCCCAATCAAACACACCCTAAAAAGTAAACACCATTAGGAATGTAAACACTATTACGAATGGCATATGCTGCATTTTTTCCTTACCTTGTAGATTCCTACGAGTTGTCATTTGCACACCTACTAAACTGTCCTCACCCCAAATGATATTTATACATATTTTGTATATATATGTTAGTAAAATTTTAACACACACATACAAAAAAGAAAAAGAAAAAAGTATTAATATATTTCAATACTTAAAAAGAAAAGTTATTCCCAGCACACATTGTATCATTTTGAAAAGTAAATAATCTTATTTACTCTTTGCCTAACGAAATCAGATCCAATGTAAACAATTGTTTTTCTCTAAATTATTTATGTAAATTTATATAAAATGAAAAACATAACAGTTTATTTATGGTAATCGAAGAAGTGTGAGTTGAATATATATGGTTGGTATTGTTTGGTTGTCTTAAAAAATATGAATGGAATAATTTAAAATATATGAATTAGACTGTTAGGTGTGTTTGGTTGCATAGATAAAATAACTAAAAAATATATTTAATTTTTGTCATTTCTTCTAAGACATAGGTTGTTATTATTATTATTATTATTATTATTATTATTATTATTATTATTATTATTATTATTATTATTATTTAAATGGAGAGATTTAGTAGCATAATTTGACAAGTTATCTAAAATTCATTTTTAAAAAATAAAATTTTGAGTTTTTAAAATTAAAAAAGATAATTGAAAATTTTGAAAATATTATTTTGGGTAAATCACACTTTGCCCTTTTATGTTTGGCCACTTTTTCACTTTGGCATTTCAAGTTTATTTTTTCTCACTTCAACTTTTTATGTTTTATATTTTTTTTACTTTAATCCTAAAACTAATTTTTGTTAAAAATTAGACAAAAAAAAACACATTATCAGTTATGTGATATAAAAATATTTTATTATATATGACTCACACCTCTACTATAAACTTAAATTTCAATATAATAATATATATATTTTTATATTATGTGAGAGGGAGATTTCATGAGTCGACATTGGGCCGAGCAAATCTGGGCCAAGCGCAGTGACCGAGCTAGGTTCATACGGCTACTGGGCGCGCTCGGTTACGGCCTCGGTCCGGTCCAGTCGAAGCAGTCTTAGATCGTTAGCCCGGTTAACCATATCCACTTCGTCGAGCTAGACTGGGTAGTCTTCCACAGATTAGTCCGACCGGGTAGTATTTAGGTTAGAACTAAGGAGGTCGACTAAGCCGCAGCAGGATCCTCTAGTTAAACCGGGCGAATATCACGGTCGTGATGTGGTCTTGGTGTGATGGCAAGGAACTGTGCTATCCGTTTGCGCCAGAACCGTTTGGCGGTTTTGTTAGGTGATGTTTAGCTGTATTTACGCTGATACTTGGGAAAATGAGGGAGGAGAGCAGGTCCACAAGTCCAAAGGTGAATGGACGTAGAGGCGCATGCAGAAGGTATATAAATGATGCTACTCCCCCATACTCAGGTCTAGAAGATCTTATGATCACAACTCACCTACCATTTCATCTCCTCTCCTTTCTCTCTCTTCCTGTGTGCTAACTTGACCACCGGAGGGTTTTCCAGCAGTACACCGTCGGGTAGCTCATCGTTATTGTGTTTTCAAGACAATCAAAGTGAAGCGCAACTTGGACACAAGAAGTACGGACAGTGACGGATATTTGCACCCCGTACAATTAGCGTCGTCTGTGGAAAAACTTTAACAGACAACTTTAACCTCCAAGATCGTCCGATCATCCTTCATGGCGAACAACGACGACATTCCGCTGTCCGCCATCGACGACATCATTCCGGAGTCCGTTCGAAGAAGAAATGGTCTTCTCGCCATCTCTACCATGGTTGCTCTGGAGACCTCTTCTGGAGAGCACCCTAGAGATGCGCGAGACAAGCGCGCAAAGAGCATTGACCACTCGCGAAGCCCTGACGGGCACCGATGGCGAAGAGAGTCACACGCTCAGCGCCTGGAGCATAAGTTAAGGGATCAAGACGCCATCATTCGAAGGATGGAGGTAGAGATGGAGACACTAAAACGGCGGGTCAAAGGGAAGGGTGTTGCTGGAGTAGGTAACCACAGTGAGCGCACCCAACCCCGTCACTCAAGTAGCCAGAACCAGTGGCATACGCCCTATCTCTCCATCACCAGAAGTTATAGGGTTGGAGACTTTGACCCGCCAGCAGAAAAGTCTTATGCGCAAGACAGTAGTTACCGTCCCTCACGTCCGCCGACGACGTCAAGGTATTCCTACTTCGCTCGTTCGGAAGACTTGAGAGACGTTTTGGAAGAGTGAGTGCGCCGACAGGAGGTGCAAAGGGTGTCGGCGCTGCAGCGGTTATCCTACGAAGGTCGCGCCAGTGAAGAAGTCATAATGCCGCTACCCTGTCAAGTTGTACATGTTCCTTTGGACAAAGATTTGGCAAGGCTGAGCGCCACCCCATTCTCCCTTGAGAGAGAGACCACACCGCTCCCTGCGGGCTTTCACCAGCCCAAATTTACGCTTTATGACGGAAAAACCAATCCGTACATGTACGTAAGCCACTTCCAGCAAGTTATGGCTAGATATAGGCGTAGTGATGCTCTCATGTGCCTTATTTTCCCATCAAGTTTGGGCGAGTTGGGCTTGAAGTGGTTTGAGAGGCTACGGGAGGAAAGTATAGAAAGGTGGCAGTATTTGGCGGAAGCATTCGTGACCCGATTCAAAACCAACACCAAAACGCCAAAGGAGGTTGACCACCTTCTGTGTGTCAAGATGGAGCCGGACGACTCCCTCAAAGCATACAACGCCAAATATTGGAAAACTTTCAATGAGATGCTTGATTGCCTGACCAACCTGGAAATCACCCAATACAAGCGCGGTCTCCCGGTCGGACATAGACTAAGGGACTCGTTTATGATGAACTAACCAATTTCCATAGAGTTGTTAATGTAGCGCATCAACGAGCACATCTGAGTAGAGGATGATGCGACCGTGGCCACCGCAAAGACGAATCCGGTGGCAACGGACAAAAGGGTGGCTGGAAAAGTCCACACGGTCGGACCGGAAACAAACCGTCCAAGTGACCATGTAAGAGAATCAGACCGTGGTCCGGATCGTAGAAACCAGGGTAAAGGTCGCCGCAACGACTGAGTTGATTACCCTCGCAATGTTGCAGCAGATACAAATAGAAAGTTGAACGCCCGAACAGGTATCATCATGATTTTTAAAATCCCAATTTACCGCATACTTAGTGAAATCCACGACGAGGTGTACGTCCGGTTTCCGGCCAAGTTGGGCGATGCGCAAAAGGCCTTCAATCCACGGTATCGCTACACTTTTCATAGTGAGCGAGGGCACCGTATGGAGGACTATTTGCCCCTGAAACAACACTTGGAGGAGTTGTTTGCCGCTGGTCACTTGGACCGTTACATCAACGGGGGCGTCAAGGCCGTGCACCATGCTCCGGCTGAGCCAAGTGGTTTGGCCACCCTAGAAGCACCCCTCCAAGGAGTGGTCAATGTGATCCATGGTATCGTTGAGCTAGCGTGGGTTTGCGAGCTCCGAGGGATGATAAAAAAAGCGGAACATATGAGGGAAGTCTTACCAGTCCAGCCCGCGGTTAAAAAAGGCAAGACCGAGGAGAAAAATGTGCTCAGCTTCTCAAGCAGGGATCTTGAGCGCATTCAAACGCTGCATAATAACGCTCTGATGGTCACCCTTTGCGTTAGGGACTTTGATGTTAAGCGCATTTTGATCGACCAAGGTAGCTCGGTCGAGATCATGTACTACAATGCCTTCAAGCAGCTCAAACTTAGAGATACAGATTTGGCTCTAGCAACTTCGCCCCTAGTTGGTTTCAACTCACAACCGGAGTGGTCCATGGGAAAGATAATCCTACCGGTCAAAGCTGGATCCGTGGTCAAACAGGTGGAGTTCTAGGTATTGAAGGTGCCTTCCACATACAATTTGATCCTAGGCAAGAGATGACTTCACGCCATGCCGGCGGTGGCGTCGACCTTCTACCAAGTTATGAGGTTCTCCTCTGCTGCGGGGGTGATTGAAGAGATTTGGGGCGACCAGGTCATGGCTAAGCAGTGTTTCGTGGCCGTGAATGGATGCTGAGCAGCCAAAGGCTTCGTGCAAATGATTGAAGGCCCGGAAGATCAAAGTGTCCTGGATGATGTGGGCACTAGGGCCGAAGAAAAGGCCATTGAAGATTTGGTAGAGGTACGGGCTAGCGAAGACAATCCAGACAAGTCCTTCCTGTTGGGATCCAGCTTGACTGCACAATAATGGCTGGAGATGGTTGAGCTCTTAGTGGCGAATATTGAAATGTTCACATGGACGCCTTACGACTTGTCTGGCGTCGATCCAAGCTTTATTTGCTACCAACTCAATGTCTTTCCAGACGCTCGGCCTGTTATTCAAGTAACGCGGAGATCAGCCCTTTATCACACTGAGGTAGTGGCAAAGGAGGTCAAAAAATTTGCTCGAAGCTAGGGCAATCCAGGAAGTGCACTTCCCTCGGTGGTTTTTAACATGGTCGTGGTACCCAAGAAGAATGAGAAATGGCGAGTATGCGTTGACTACAAGATGGTCAACCGAGCTTGCCCTAAAGACAGTTTTCTTTTGCCCAAAATCAACCAGCTGGTAGACCTTACAGCCAGACACAACCGACTCAGTTTCTTAGATGTATATCGCGGTTGTCACCAGATCGCCATGCATGAGCCTGACCGGGAGATTACTTCTTTCACAACACCGAGGGGATTGTTCTGCTATAGAGTCATGCCTTTTGGCTTGAAAAATGTCGAGGCGACCTTCCAGAGAATAGTGACCAAAATGTTCGCCCCACTACTCGGCCGCACAATAGAGGCTTATATCGATGAAATGGTGGTCAAAAGTAAGCATCAGGCCGACCACTTGACTGACCTGGCAGAGATGTTCGCCATTCTTAAACAACACAAGTTATGCCTGAATGCGTCAAAGTGTGCCTTCAGCATGGGGTCAGGGAAATTCTTGGGTTTCCTAGTCACCAACCGAGGCATCGAGGCAGACCCCACACAAATCAGAGCCATATAGGAATTGAAACAGCCCAACTCGGCAAAGGACGTACAACATCTTACCGGTATGGCAGCCGCACTTAACCGATTTATAAGCCAGTCATCAGATCGTTGTCGCCCTTTCTTTCGAGCCTTGAAGTCCAAGTTTTCATGGGACGAAGAATGTGACAGAGTCTTGGCCGAGCTAAAAACATATTTGTCTTCCGCCTCACTCTTGATCACACCAAAGCACGTCGAAGAACTCTACTTTTACCGTGCGGTACTCGTTCGAGCATAAGGCACCCAACACTTATTGATCTTCTATGTAAGCAAAACCTTGTTCCTGGTGGAGTCTGGATACTTGCCATTGGAAAAACTTGCTTTGGCGCTAATGATGGCCTCTAGGAAATTGACACACTATTTCCATGCTCACACGGTTGTGGTGCTGACTGAGTTCCCTTTAAAAGCCTTATTTGAGCGAGCAGACTTCTCCAGCCGAATTCTGAAATGGGCAATCGAGTTGGGGCAATTCGAAGTCAAGTTTTAACCTCGAACCGGTATCAAAGCCCAAGCATTGGCCGACTTCGTAGCAGAATTCTCGCCTGGAATTCACCCAGTATGCCCGGTGGATCTTATTGGTTCGACCGGGCTAAAGGAGGTGGGCACGGCGAAAATCGTACATCCTCCCATCCAACTAAACATTGAAGGCGACTCGAAAGTTGCGCGCCCGTCTGTAGACCCATCACTTGAAGACCCACGCCAGCCTAGCAATGCATCGTTGGATTGGAAATAACCGGGCAGCCCATTAGATCCAACCCAGCATTGTCGAGGGGGGACAAAGGCATGCTTGTCGCGGAAGTAGTCGAGCAGCCGAGCAATTCTGACCACTTGAATCTCGAAACGTCACAAGACCCCGCAGAATGTTGGAAGCTCTTTGTCGGTGAAATATGGAAACTATTCGTAGATGGTGTCTTAAACAGGCATGGAGCCGAGCTAGGAATAGTCTTGATCTCTCCGGACAGGCTAACTATTGAACATTCCATCGCGCTCAGGTTTCCAGCATCAAACAACGAGGTTGAGTACGAAGCACTGCTGGCCGGATTGAAAAGTGCACTCCAATTGCACGCATCCGAGCTGATGGTTTACAGCGACTCCCAACTCGTTGTAAACCAAGTATCTGGAGAGTATGAAGCCAAAGATGTCAGAATGGCCAAATACCAATCCTTAGTGAGAGAACACATCAAGAAATTCCAAGCAATAAAAGTTCAATAAATTGGCTGTGAAGATAATGGCCGAGCAGATGAGTTGGCCGGCCTAGCTTCTATGGTTAACAAATCAACTCCCAGCCCTCTCTTGATTGAGTTCCTCCCAAGACCCAACATTGAAGACTTGAAGCAGACGGAAGTATTCTACATCGAGCATGGTCCTTCTTGGATGGACCCCATCATTCTTTTCCTTAAAGAACGAATCCTGCCGACCGACAAAAAGGAAGCACACAAAGTCCAGGTGAAGTCTGAGCGGTTTTGGCTCTCTCCATCTAGCGTTTTGTATAAGAAATCATTCATCGGTCCATACCTCAAGTGTGTTCATCCAAACAGCGTCGATACTTTCCTTTACGAGATCCACGAAGGCATGTGCGGAAGTCACATCGGAGGGAGATCTTTAGCTTACCGCGATATTTAGCAGGGATATTGGTGGCCGTGCATATAGGAGAATGCACAGAAATATGTTAGAAAATGTGAGAAGTGCCAGAAGCTCGCCCACCAAATTCACCAGCTGGCTACAGAACTCCTCATCCTCACAAGTCCTTAACCTTTCGCAATGTGGGGGCTTGACATAGTGGGACCACTCCCTACCGAGCCGGGCAATCATAAGTTCTTTATAGCGGCGACGGACTACTTTACCAAGTGGGTTGAAGCCGAGCTCTAGGCGACAATTAAGGAAAAGGATGTGAAGAAGTTTATTTGGCAAAATGTGGTAACATGGTTCGGCGTCCCCAAGGCCTTGATCTCCGACAACGACATTCAATTTGATGGACGATTGTTTAGAGGATTTTGTGAGGAGCTAAAGATAGAATTCTATAATTCTACCCTAGCCTACCTTTAGTCCAACGGCCAAGTCGAAGCATCAAATAAAACCATTTTGGATGGACTGAAGAAGAGATTAGAGAAAGTCAAAGGAAAGTGGGTCGAGGAACTACCAAATGTTTTTTGGGCTTACCGAACAACACCCAGACGCTCGACCGGGGAGACATTGTTCGCTTTGGCATATGGTATGGAGGCAGTCATCCCGTTGGAGATCAGTATGCCCACCATCCGCAGCGAAAATTTCGAGCCCGAGTTGAACGCCAAAGCCATCACCTTAGAATTGGACCTTGCAAAAGAACGCCGAGAAAAGGCCCTGATCCATGTCGCAACATATCAACAAGAACTATCTCGAAAGTATAACAAGAAGGTTCACCCCAGACCATTCAAAGTTGGGAATTGGGTCTTGAGGAAGGTAATGGGCAACACCTTGGTGCCGGGTGAAGGAAAGCTGAGGGCAAACTGGGAAGGTCCTTACAAGATCACCGGTCTGGCGAGCAAAGAGGCGTACCATTGGGAAGACTTGGATGGCAAAGCTGTACCACGGCCGTGGAACGCATCCAATTTAAAGTTGTTTTATTTTTAGTTTCCATTTTTCAGTGTAATTTTTTGAAAGAGGGGCAAACATTCCCTTCGATTTAACAATGTAATTCTTCTTGTCACCTTGTAATTTCAATTTGAACGTCATAGCAAAGAGTTACTGTACGCAATCAATTTGTTTGATTATGGGGTTGTGCAATGAACAAGGGGCAGCTGCCCCTAGTCGAGATGATTTAGCTCGGCCAATAGAGTTGGTGATCTGTTCAACTCTAGAATTGAAGCTGAGATGATTTAGCTCGGCAACAGAGTTGATGAAGTGCTCAACTTTGCTTTTTTAACCGAAGTGATATTGCCCGACTAATTGAGTTGGTGATATGTTCAACTCTAGAATTGAAGCCGAGATGATTTAGCTTGGCAACAAAGTTGATGAAGTTCTCAACTCTGCTCTTTCAACCGAGGTGATATTGTCCGGCCAATTGAGTTGGTGATCTGTTCAACTCTAGAATTAAAGTCGAGATGATGTAGCTCAGCAACGGAGTTGATGAAGTTCTCAACTCTGCTCTTTTAATTGAGGAGATTTAGTTCGGCTAATTGAGTTGATGAAGTGCTCAGCTCTGTTCTTTTAACCGAGGTGATCCCGCCCAGTCAAATGAGTTGGTGATCTATTCAACTCTAGAATTAAAGCCGAGATGATGTAGCTTGGCAACAAAGTTGATGAAGTGTTCAACTCCGCTCTTTTAATTGGGGTGATCTCGCCCGGTCAAATGAGTTAGTGATTTATTCAACTCTAGAATTGAAGCGGGGCTGATTTAGCTCGGCAACAGAGTTGTCCAATACGCATTGCACGGTTTCAAGGAAGACAACATACATTGCAAAAATATACGAGATAAGTCGCTAAAAAACCTTCATTAATTAAAAATTTAAGTACATAAGGTGGGGCTTATAGCCTGGTTACAAAAATTCAAATAAAAAAGCTGGAGCGCTAACGGCTACGCTAATGGGAAGAGGTTGGCAAACTCGTCCCTAGCCCCTTCCGTCGCGGCTTCCAGGTTGACCATCGCAACATTTTCTTTGTCGCCGAGCTCCTTCTGGATGGCCTTATCCTCAGCCCTTTCTTCCGCCTCCTCTTGCAAAGAATTGAAAACTTCATTGGCATAGGGTATCAGATAAGTTAGCAGGAAGGTGGGAGGAGGAGAGGTGAACACCTCAATGTTAGATCCTTGGCCCAGTTTTTCACAAGTAGTCTTCCAACCGGACTTGAAGTAGATGTCCTTGGTAGCTTCAATTTGTTTGATATAGTTGTCTTTAGCCTCCTTGAAATCGAGATTGTTGGCCTCATCCACGGCGCTCTACCTTGCTTGCTTTTCAACATCTAGCTGGGCCTTCAGAGCATCTCTCTCTTGCTCAGCCTTACCGAGCTAGCCAAGGAGTCTAGCATTGTCAGCATTGGCAATTTCAAGAGAGGCCTTAGCTCGGCTGAGCTCTGCCGAGATATTTTTACCGGCGTTGTTTAGCTCGGTAACCTTGTGGTGCAGATTGACAATGCGGTCCATGACCATGTGTTGTTTTTGGATGGCCTGCAAGATGTAAGAAGGGTGTTAGCCAAAATAAGAAGATTAACCAAGCAGGGACTTGGTAAGATTTCAAAACGTACCCTCGTCATGAATTTGACAGCTGATTTCATGAGCCGGGTGTCAGGAACATGATCGCTCGTGGACACATCGCTCGGCAGCAACAAAGCCTTTGACAAGTCGAAGGCCAAAAGGTGCTCTTTGTCCCCCTTGACAGACGTTGTTGCCGGGATCTCCTTGCCCCGGTGTTTGAACTCCGACTTCCATGGTGGAGTCGGCTCGGCTTCCTGCATTGTTTGCTCGGTGCTTAACTCGGCCACAAACTCGGTGGATGGGTCGGTTGACCGAGCACGCTTGCTAGCTCGACGAGACTCAGCAGGGGGCACAACTGTGGAAGTAAGGGCAATCACGGTCCCCAAAATTTGACCAACGGATGTAGCTGGGGGGATGCTTGGCAGCTCGGTTAATGTAGCGGTGATTAAATTCTTGATCCGGCTCCTCTTTGCCATCTCTTCTTCCTCGGTTAACCGTATTAGGGGAACGTCTAGTAAGGTTAGGTCAGGCGAAGGGGAAGGAGCCCGGAGAAAATCTATCACCTTGCTCCTCCGGGGAGCCGAGTAACGATAAGTGAGGACGTAGCCAAGGAGATCATAGCAATCCCAGTGCCGGTATCTTAGGACGGCCCTGATTGCCTCTTCATTGGGATACTGGTAGTTGGCTTGCAATTCTTCGATAGCTGCAAAAAGGAAGTAATTAGCTTGGCGCAAACAACATTAACAAAATAGATAAGTTGGGAAGATAGGCTTACAAGAAAAATCAAAGTTCTTGCTGATGTACTAACCGGGCACGTCAGCTGTTTCATAGTTACTGGACACCCAGAAAAAATTATCATCATTCATGTCCTTGTCCAGCGTGCCGGTCACTAAACGTTCCCTGCCTGGTCTTATTTTCAAGTAATAGTTGAAGCCATCTTTTGTTTGACCGAGCGTGTATTGAAACAAGATCTCGGCTAGGCCCAGATTTAAACCAAGTCGGTGGTTCAACTCGGCCACCCCGTTTATGATTCTGAAAGTGTTGGTGGATACTTAAGTGAGAGCTAGTCTGGTACGTCTCAAGAATTCACACATGAGGGGCTGCACCGGGAAGCGCAACCCTCCATCGACTATGCTTAGGCCTCGTTTGGGAAGTATCATTTTTAGCCAAAAAGCCAAAAAGTTACCTTTTTAGCCAAAAAGCCAACAACCCATACCAAAAAGTCAAAGATTCTCTTTTCTCTCTACTTTTTGCACATCTTTTCGTAAAAAGCCAAAAAGTCATCCCAAACATACTAGTTTTTTTGAGTGACTATTTTAGCCAAATAGCCAAAAAGTTACTAAATTAGCCTGTTCCCAAACGAGGCCTTAATATAGTGAAGGGGCAAGACTTTAATCTGCCTCATGAATTTATGCCCTCTTCATCGAGCTCCAAGTGTACATCGGCGGGGACACCGTACTCCTCGCAGAACACGGCCAGGGCGCCTGGCGTGTCTACAAGGAAACGATAACGCCTCATGGAGGACCAGCTTGTTTAGTTCGGCAAAATTGGTTTGATTAAGTTTTGCAAGGTGGTTGCTCGGTCTTTGAGAGCCCGTGTAGGGTGTCTGGTCCCCTAGGACTCTACAGTGAAAAACCAAGTGTGAGTGATAGCGCGGGCGCTCAAACGAGCTCGATCTCAACTTGGTCACTTGTGCTCGGTTGCTTGAGCAGACCGGATATTAGCCCGGTCGAGCGGCTCTGCGTGTTTAAATATGCCGATTTTGCCTCCAGGATTTACAAACAGGAGACTTGCTCGGTCAAGGTGTAATTTTGGATCAAACGGTGATTTCTAACCTAGTCAGTTCCAGATTCACACTTGTTCATCGCAGAAGATGATGAATAGTGTGGACGGAAAAAGGGGAAAAACAGTTTTTAAGATCACACCCTAGACTAACTCCATTTGGAGCCTAAGGTCTGCTATCATTGTGTTTTCATCTAAGGATGATGAATTTAAAGACGTGACAAGCCCAAAAAACATGAAAAATAATATGAATGAGAAAGGAAATTCGAAGAACTTATGAGTTTGGGAGTAAGGAGCGATAGAAGAGGTGCTCTGACACGTCGATGGTGAGACCAAATCCACCAGAGAGGTGCTTTGATGTAGGCAAGAGATGTAGAGGCAAGAAATGCAGAAAATGAGGATGGTTGCTCTGTGGCTCTGGGTTGTTGGATCGTCGAAGTAAAAGGGTGAACAGAGAAGGGAGAGATACGAATGGGCAAACGATGTATGTATAAAGGGAGAAGATGCGCCAAAATTTGAAACTAAGAAGACGGCGTGGGGTAGCTGGGTTGGCGGCACAAGGCCAATGAGCAAATGACATGTGTCTGTGATAAGACCGGCGTCAGTACTGAAGAGTCAGGAAAGTCGAAACATTGACTGGCAAGTGATGGAGCCAAGCAAGGAAGTTAGCACAGTGAGTGAGTCGGGGATGCCAATTGAGCAGATTAGTGGTCTCGGCCACAGAAGGTAATCCCGGTCACGTTGGTGCGGATGAAATCATGGGGCAATTGAGAGGGAGTTTTTTCCAGTCCAGTCAAAGCAGTCTTAGATCATTAGCCCGGTTAACCATATTCGCTTCGCCGAGCTAGACTGGTGTAGCCTTCCACAAATCAGTTCGACCGGGTAGTATCTAGGTCAGAACTAAGAAGGTCGACTAAGCCGCAGCGGGATCCTCCAGTTAAACCGGGTGAATATCACGATCGTGATGTGGTCTCGGTGTGATGGCAAGGAGCTGTGCTATCCGTTCGCGCTAAAACCGTTTGGTAGTTTTGTTAGATGGTGTTTAGCTGTATTTACGTTAACACTTGGGAAAATGGGAGAGAAATGCAGGTCCACGCGTCTAAAAGTGAATGGGCGCAGAGGCGCATGCAGAAGGTATATAAACGGTACTACGCCCCCATACTCAGGTTTGGAAGATCTTATGATCACAACTCACCTACCATTTCATCTCTTTTCCTTTTTCACTCTCCCTGTGTGCTAACTTGACCGTCGGAGGGTTTTCCGGCAGTACACCATCGGGTATCTCACCGTCATTATGTTCTCAAGACTATCGAAGTGAAGTGCAGCTTGGACACAAGGAGTACGGACAGCGACGAATATTTGCACCCCGTACAATTGGCGCTGTCTGTGGGAAGACTTTGACAGACAACTTTGTCCTCCAAGCTCATCCGATCATCCTTTATGGCGAACAACGACAATATTCCGTTGTTCGCCATCGACGGCATCACTCCGGAGTCCATTTGAAGAAGAGATGGTCTTCCTGCTATCCCTACCATGGTCGGTGCGAGACCAGACGCCCTGAACGTCCCGGAGGATGACTCTGCTCGTTCGCTTATGGTCTACTACAGCTCGGACTCAAATTTGTCACGGTTCTAAATCTGAACCAAAGAGTCCAAATCCGGCAAATCATTTTGAGAAAACAGATTTTTGAAAGAAGTGCCAAACATGGACTGCTTTGCCAGATACAGAGTCGCCACCTAAATATTTTTTAATGGGGGAATTTAGGAAACCCTGACTCGGTGCCAAAGGCCACGTGTCCGTCATCACCAAAGTTGCCTCGACTCGGGAACTTGGGTACGATTGGGGAAGGTCAGCTATAAGCACCCCCTCTTGCCCGATTCGAAGATCGGCCTTTACTAATTGTGATATCCGTTTTTGAAAACATTACGTGTTCTTATTCTGATTATTAGCCTAGAATTACTATGTTATGTGCACAGCAAACAAGTATAGACCAAATCGCCTAAATTGGAACTAAACATTGCATATCCGTTTGTTTGGAAAACGCTTTGGAATTTGCTACTTGCAAGTAGGCTAAAATATGGATTTCAACAAGTTGTCCCAACTTATACAATCCAACCTTCACCTATAGACATTCAGGCAGTTATATCAAATAAGCATCTAGCCTCATGGTAATTATGTTATCATGTTAACATTCACACTCATGTAAGATGCTAAAGCATAAAAAGTTCACCTAGTACTCCAAGCCAAAAAAGGTAAACTAATTAGTAATCAATGCATGACCCTAGTTCATGTTAAGATGGCTAATGCAACGCATACGGAATGTCACTAGAGTAGGCTCAGCTAGTCTATAAAAGACATGTGAAAATGCACAAGTAGCATGAATTCAAGTTAGATTTGAAATGCTTGTGCAGTTAGCATGACGTGCCGAGCCCGGTGCATGCAAGACAAATGTATGGGCGCACGCATGCATAGCATAAGGTATGCTGATGTAAATATGCCCTAATACTAACCATCAAAGCAGGTAAGTAAAAGGGAGAAAGAAGTGGGGGTTGGAAAACATGCACACACGTACCCACACTTATTACAAATACGCCCTCACTCGGAGGGACCAAAAGAATAATACAATTTAACTAACTGACAAGCTAATTAAATATTACAGACCATTAAATTAATTAAGTAAATTAATTAATCTAAGGAAGCAGTAAACAGCAGCCTCAGCAGAGGGCTCAATGCATGTGCATTCGGTTCCACCCGGAAATCCACTGCCATGCTCAAGATGCCTTTGTTTTCCTTACTCTATTCCCCTGATGACTGCCAAAGTCTCAGGGTTTGCTCTTTGGATACTAAGGAACACCACCGGCTGAAGGAGAACACCACCGGCCATATAGAATGGTCACCGGCCACAAATTTGATCCATTGGCCAACAATGATGGCTGGTCGGCACTGAAGATAGCCGGCCGGCCAAATCTTCTTGTAAAATCTATGTTTAACACCAGCAGAGGGTAAGACTTGGCATGGTAATGCATTTCAAGCAATGTATGCACCAATCACATCCCTTATCATATTTATGACTCAAAGGGACATGGTTCTCGATTCTCGGACCACCAATCGCGCATTTCAATGCGTGATGGCCCAAGAGACCAAGCATGCAACTTCAATTTCAAATGAAATGCAAACCAAATAAGCACACAAAAAGGCCTAACCTCTATCATACTCACTTCAAGAGGTCTAGCATGCATGCTCATGCAATGCAATCCTAAGCATGTCAACTAGTATGCAACATGGACAATGCAAGGAGGCATACAAAGCATACAACAAGCAAGGGGATGGACTTAAACTAAATTAGGCAGCCCTCAAACAAGCCTAAAACAGTGACCAAGATGCTATGTAAGTGAGGTCCAACACACAAACATGTATGAAAACATGGACCAACATTCAAGCATAGAGAGCAACTTCTAAGCACACTTAAGAAGATGCAAACATGGACAATTAGCATGCAATGGAAAGCTCTGAAATCATGCTAAAATGGTGCCAAACCAAATGAACAAGACAAGTATGGCATGCAATTAGAGGTCCAAAACATGGAGCAAGCCAAGAAGACTTAAACCATGACTAAGTCAACCAAGCCTCACAAGGCCAAGGGGACTTAAAATAGGTTCAAGGCAGACCTAGACAATACCAAAGGAGCACCTAGATGGCATCTAAGTGACTCAAATCTTAAAGTATGTATAATTGCCCAAAACATAGAGCATACAACACAAGCTTCCAAGGTATCAAAGAGGCATTAAAGGCAAGCATACAGGCATGTTAAATGGACTGAAATGACATGTTAAATGGTTCCAAACCACTGAAATGATGTAAGCAATGCATGCTACACACTCATATACTTGAGGCTACAAGCTAGCAATGCAAAGGAGCTATGCAATACATGTTATGATCGACCAAAACAGCCAAGGACAGACCTTAAACATGGCAAAATAAACATAAAGGCTTCACAAAGCTAGGCCTAAACATGCTTGAATAAGGACTCAAAACATAAGACATGTTAAGGCTAAAACAAGGCATTACAAGGCATGCATGCTAAGCAAGCATGGTGTACCAAAACCAACTAAAAACAGAGGCATATTATGACATAATAAGCATGAAAATCAGCTAAGGCATGGCCAACACACACTTAAATATGGTGCTCTCTCAAAAGGCAAAAATGGTCCTTTTCAAGAACAACAAGGAGAGAGGGTGACCCTCTCCTTCCTAGGACCTCAAGGCACCATTCTCACCTCTGAAATCCCTCAAGATTTCAGTGGTGAGGAGGCCCAAACTCAATGGTCCCGGAGCTCACTCAAAATGACACAAAATGGAGCCTTACATGGCTTAAGAGGGGTCAAACAACCCCAAAGCTTAAAGCAACCTTAACCAACTATTTAGAGCACTAAAAAACAGAACTTTTATATGTTATACACAAAGCTCAAAAATAGTTGCAAGGTAGGTAAAAAGAGTGTGCAAAAATGGGGAATAAAGGGACACGCTTGTTACCCTTGAAGACCCTCTTTACCAATGGAGCTCCAGCAGCTTCTTTAGGTTGAAATCAGTCTAAAACCTCCAAAAATAACCCTTAAGGGTCTCAGCTCCAAGGGATGGTGTGATGGTGGGTGTTTGTGAGCAAAAGTAAGACAAAACACACACAAGAGAGAGATATAGAGGAAGGATATGAACAAACTCTAACCCTAGAACTCAAATCCTGAAAAAAGCTGTCTAAAATGTTTAACCCTCAAAAGGGGAGAGAAAGCTCTATAAAGAGGAGCTTTCTCTCCCCTTTTTATAGAGCTTTCTTTTTATAGAGCTTTTTAGTCTTGTAAGCTTACAAGACAAGCTTCTAAAGAGAGAGATCCCTCCATACACGTGTATGGAGGGGAGCCAAGTGCATGCCAGCTGCACCAAAATATCTGCAAAAGCAGATGCATAGTAGTCGGCCGGCCAAAGATGCAATTGACCAAAAAAAGATAGCCGGTCGGCCAAATATTTGGCCGGTGGCAACAAAACACAGCTGGTGGCCTCAAGCCATGGCCGGTGATGGGTGGGGATGGTCAACAAGCCCTACCCTGCCCCTCCAAGGCAAAACACAAGTGTTTGGTGCAAAACCAGACACGAAACAGTCGAGTCAAGAAATCCTGAGGCAAGGCGCATAGTCGAGACGTCCGGGAGCTCAAGACAAACACGAACATGGGTAATCACCGAGTGTTCAAGCGGTGATGTCTAAGTTTTGAGGACGGTAAAAAATGATGTGTCTACAAGACCTTTCCTGGAGAGCATCCCAGAGATGTGCGAGACAAGCGCGCAAGGAGCACTGACCACTCGTGAAGGATAATTGAAAATTAAAAAAGATAATTGACATAAAAATTAAAAATTAAAAAAGATAATTGAAAATTTTGAAAATCTTATTTTGGGTAAATCACACTTTGCCCTTTTATGTTTGACCTCTTTTTCACTTTGGCCTTTCAAGTTTATTTTTTTCCACTTTAACCTTTCATGTTTTATATTTTTTTCACTTTAATCCTAAAACTAATTTTTGTTAAAAATAAGACAAAAAATTACACATTATCAGTTACGTGATATAAAAATATTTTATTATATATGACTCACACCTCTAATATAAACTTAAATTTTAATATAATAATATATTTTTTATATTATGTGATAATTATTGTGATGTTTTCTATCTAATTGTGAACAAAAGCTAGCTTTAGAAGTAAAGTGAAAAAATATAGAAACATGAAAAGTTAAAGTAAGAAAAAATACATTTGAAAAGTCAAAATGAGAAATGACTAAACATAAAAAGGGTAAAAAATATAATTTACCATATTATTTTTAAAATATAACTATTTAACTATCAATAAATGTGAGTTGTGATGTATGCGAATTGGGCCCATGCGTAAAATTAGTAATGTTATACGTATCAATTATTATTAGTCTACTAATATTATGATATTATTATTCGAGACATTTATTATGTAAATTACAATAAAGAAATATTAGGGATCATGAAATTTTTTTATAAAAGTGGTCATGAAAGATTTGTGATTCTTAAATTACCTTAATTAGTGTGTGATATTTTATTCTAAGTATAATCTAAAAATCACAAATCTATCATAATCATTTTTATAAAAGACTTGTCTGATACCTACCAATGAATTACAATCATCCGTTAGGATACATGTAGCATTATTGGCGTAAAATAGGCGTTGTGACCGTTGGGAAGAGAGCGCGAACCGATCAACTACTCTCTTTTTCTCTCTCTTTGTTCAACGATCCACTGTTCAATTTCTCAACGAACAATCGATTGATCAGTCGATCGATCTCTTCGAAGGAGCACAAATCGCTATGTCGTTACGGCTTCGACTGAATTTTAAGGCTTTTCATGCTTTTTTCTTATGTTCGATTATTCTGAGCTGGTTTCCAGGTAATCTAGGGTTTGTGTTCTTGATTGGTGGTATATATGAATCCCCTATTTCGTACTTGATTGCAACTTTTCCAGAATATAAGAATCATTTATCTCTTAGCTATTTATGTTTGAAGATTATGAAGTGTTTGTCCTATGATGATTGAATTAACCTGTTCCCTTTTTCCCCTAATTTTTTGCAATTTGCAATTTGCAATTTGGAATTTGGATTTTTTTTTTTTTTGAGTTGTAGGACTGGTTTGAAGTAAATTAGCTGGTAGCTGGTTGTAGAATTTAGTGTGAATCGTGTTTAATTATTGCTTTCTACTAGAGACCGTGAATTTGATTAATTATAATTTATAATCAGTTGTTAAAGATGGGTGTATTGGAATGGAGAGATTGAATTGTGTCGGAGTGGAAGTGGATGTCAAAAATTGAAGCTTGTTGAAAAGATTATACAGAGGAAGTGTGAGATTATGTGAAATTGAAGCTTAGACGGACATGTGTTTCCTTTGCATTGGTTTTTAATTTTATTTTTAAATGAAATGAAAAAAGTTTAGATTGCGTTTGGATCAAGGATTTGGGGAATAAATGAAAAGAAGGGAAAAGTGAATTAGATAAAACTTATAGTTTTAACTTTTCCCTAACATTTTATGTTCCCTTTAGAAAGTCCTCCTCAAATCCTTGATCTAAAAAGAACCTTAGAAAGTTTAAGATGAGGGGAATATGAATCATGATAGTTTTAATGGAACTAGAGAATATAAGTTGTATCGTTACCTAAGGGATTTAACGTGGAATTTGCGGTAAAGAATATAACATCAATTGAGGCATTAGAACGACATTGTTTTCCCTATTGAAGCTTGAAAATGCCAAAGGAGGAGATGTCTTGGTGTACAAAATTCTTTAATAAGATTCTAATGATTAAGAAAATATATGACAAGTGGAGAAAAGTGTTTTAGTATCTATATATAAAAAAATAAAAGAGATAACGATAAACAATATGATTGAACATAAATTGTGGAAGAGTGATTGTGCATAACTTAAGTGTCAATAATAGTGTCAGAGAATCAAGTTGGATTTAGGCTTTTTAGATCAACTATGAAAGCAATATATTTACCAAAAAGATCAATAGAAAAGTACACGGAGATGAGAAGAGATCTCTATATGATTTTTATAGATTTACGAAAAGTTTACAATAGGTTGCCTAATAAGAGTGTGACCAAATGATATATTGACGTGATAAAACATTTGTATGGTGAGTGTGATTACAATAAAATTATCTGTAGGAGAAGCTAAGTGAATTTCTAATCCTTATAGAATTATATCAAGGGTCAGTTTCAAATCCTTACCTATTTTTCTGAATCATGGTCTAGTTAACTAAACACATTTAAGATGATATCCATGATGTACGTTGTTCGCAAATAATGTTGTTCTAGTGGATGAAAATAAGGAAGAAATTACAACTAAATTAGAAATCTAAAGAGAAATACTTGACTCAAAAGGGTTTAGAAATAGTAGAAATAAAATTCATATGACATGTAATTTTAGTAACATTATAAGTAGAAATAATAGAGAAATGAAGATTGAAAAACCTAGTGATAACTAATGGTGAGCATTTTTGTTATTTAGGTTGAATTATTAATAAGAATGGAGAAGTTAGAGATAATGTGATTCATAGAATCAAAATAGGTTAGCTCAAGTGGAAGAGTATTTCTAGCATATTATGTGATCAACGAATACCAATGAAATTGAAAGGAAAATTCTATAGAATAATTATAAAGCCAATGATATTTTACGGGACAAAATGTTGAGTTACTAAGAAATAATATGTTCATAAAGTGATTGTCGCTGAGATGGAGATTCTTAGATAAAAGTGTGGTAAGAATAGAAAAAAAAGAAATAGAATTGAATATATTAGTGAAGGGATAGGAGTTCCATCAATTGAAGATAAGTTGAGAGATATCAAACTAAGATGGTTTGATCATGTATAATGCAAAACCTGTGAATACAATGGACAAAAAATGGAAATGTTAAGGGGAGGGGAATACCTAAATTGTATTGGATGTGTTAATAAAATAATATATGAATTTATTTAATTTAACTAAGCATGAAGCCCTTGACAGATTGTAATGATTAAAAAGGATTTCTCATATTTCTCATTCTAAATAAAGAATGAGGGGAAAAAAGAAGAGGGGGAGAGAGTGAGAGAGAGAGTGTGTTGAAGTTTGCATGAGAAAGGAAGCCATTATTGAGTATTTTGCTTTCTTTCCTCTCGTACTCCTTGATAACAAAACAGAGGCCATGGGCAAAAAGTGTATTCCCCTCTGCGGCACGTAAAGTATCTCAATTTGGATTATGTTACATAGAAAGTATCTCACATGGTAGTTAGCAGCCAACTTTACCCGAAGAATTTATGAACACAGTTTACAAACAGTGGGAACTTCAAGTCTCTATCTTCGTGAATATTCTTTCCAACTTTTCTAAGAAGCTACCTTTGTTACTTCCTTTGGCAATGGTCAGTAAGGATTCTTGAAAACTGATCTGGGATGTATTTCTAAGTTTATCTGCTAGTCTCATGAGGGTTAGTGTCAATATTTTTCGCTCATTGTGTTTGTTACATTGAGTTGGGGTGATCAGATATGTGTCTCCCATTTACTTGCCAGTGGAAATTCAGTTAGGTTACTGGTCGTTATATTGTCATTTTAATCAAAATTTCAGTATCTTTAACATTATCTTGCTCACATTTTGGGTCTTTTCTAAACTATGAAGCTATGTAAACTACTTTCCTTGGGTCATTTGTTTGAGGAGTATTATGTTGAACATTTTCAACTTCATTTCTGCATCCCTGTTCCTGGAGATAATTTTCACAAATTACATTTAGGGATTGTTTGGGGTGTTCTAAATAAGTGTACTTTTTATCTTTTTGGACTAAAAAGTTGAGGAAAAAAATACAGTTGTTTGGGTTAACTTTTTGACTTTTTATGGAAAAATATGTATTAAAAAATTATATAAATTAGTGTGTAGGGGAAAATTAGGATTGGGAGTTGTGCAGCTGTAATTTTTGACTTTTGGTGAATAGTGATAACTTTTTAACTTTTTGAGTAACTTTTTGACTTTTTGGCTTTTTGACAACTTCCCAAACATACCTGCGTTGTGTAGTTGTGGCCTGTGGCATCAACTTTCTCATGACATTCTAGTTGGTGGCATATATATATGTATATTTTTAAATTAAAAAATTTATCCATATTTATACATAACTTTTTTTTTTTCCCCTGCAGGATCCATATTGTCAGCAATAGTTACACTTGATTCCATCGAAATTTTTAAAACACACGAATGGATAGCCAAACCAACAGTTTACTTTCAGTGTAAAGGAGAGAACAAGACGTATTTGCCAGATGTGAAGAAAACTTATGTCTCTTATACTTTTAAGGGCGAAGAATCTTGGCAGGTTTGTGATGAGTGAATGTGTTAAAATCTGATGCTGGTATTTTTCATTAGCTATACTTTTACCAAAAAATCATTGGAATACTTATGAAAATTATTGGAAATATAACTGCCTCTGTCATGCCATGATACGAATCATTTAAGCATTCTTTTACCTTCCAAGAAATCTAAGCATTCTTTGGGTTTGTCATAAACACAAAGGTGTGTGTCAAGATAATCGATGATCATTTTTTTTTTCCTGACAAATTAGTGACATCTTTGATCTCATTTTTCTTCTTCCTGCACTAGGTCCCAAATCAAACATGATTACTAACATAGATGTGACACTGTGTTTTAGCTGAAAAGCCCTTGCAAATATAAGTGTGAAGGAATTTAATAGATTTTATTGTACCTGCATTGTTTTTGTCATAGAGTCAGGGAAGCTGACAAGATGCAACTTGACTCCTCTGTATGAGCGTGTTGTTTTTCTTTCAAAATTGGAAAACGTAAATAAACCCATACCTATCTGCAGTGGAAGTCTGTTTGATTTTTCACTTCTAATTTAGAGAAAAAAATGCAGGTGTTTCTCTACATTTGAGTTTTCATGCAAAGTCCACTCATTTGTTTGATGTATCTATAATTTACTTGCCAACTACTTGAACCATTTGTTTGCTGGTTCAATTGTTGGATTTGATTGCACAATTGTATCTGTTACATTAAAGTTAAGCATGGAGAATTCCGCTAAAGAATCTCACGTTGAAATTGTGATTATATGTTTTCAGCCTTTGACAGATTTTCCAAATTCAAAATGCAAGCGATGCGGGATCTATGAGGAAGACTTGTTAAAATCAGATGAATTTGATGAGTGGGAATTTTGTCCATCTGATTTTAGTGAATCTGATGGAATATATAAACATTTCAAAGACAAGGAATTCAATGCTACATTTGTGTGTGCAGGGTGTGAGCCTCTTGGAATCGGTGAGTGTTGTTTTCTTAACATACCATCGTTTCATGTAGTTGATCCAGACTGAACATTCCAAGGCTGCCTTGCAAAACTGATGGGCTAGTATAGTAACAGTAATGCTTATTATTAGAATGACTTCATTGCATCTTGTCGGAATTAATTTCTCTAAGCTATCATTTTTAGTTGTTTTCTGTGCTTCAAAAACAAATATTACTGAACACAAAATATAGTTTGTCCATGGGGCATCTACAAGCATCATGATTTTGTGGATCTCAGACCATTTCCATTGTCACGTTTACGTAGTAAAAATCATTTTTGCTTGCTTGACCTTGCATTTGCATAGGTGTGGTGTGTATTCATGTTTTTGTGCACTTGTTTCTGAATTAGAATACATCTATTTAGTTATTTATCTTGTGTTTGTTCATGTCTCTGTAGATTCTAATCGTGCCTCGGATTCCCATAATGGAAGGAAGGGAATGCATTGGGCCGTGGCAGTAATAATCAGTGCATTGGTTTCAACTGTTTTTATCATTGGACTGGCGGTTGCGTACAAGTATTGGCAAAAGAGAAAGAGGCAACAAGAGCAGGCCCGGTTTCTAAGACTCTTTGAAGAAGGGGACGACATTGAGGATGAGTTAGGTCTTGGGCCTCTTGGTGGTGTAATTTGAGAAGTAGCATCTTATGTTACATCACTACCCAAAACCTTTTGTATTATGATTTTGTGAGTTGGTTATGGACTAAATTGTTAGGCTGTGTTTGGATCATAGATTTGGGTAAGAATTTGGAAAGACAAATGAAAAACGTAGGCGAAATATGTCTATATTTTATCTAGCTTTTCTCTTTCCATTTCCACATCCCTCCCCTATTTCATGATCCAAACACAGACTTGGAGAAAGAAAAGTAAAGAAAAAGAAACAAAGAGCACATGAAAGTGTAATGTGAGCAGGGGAGAGGTTTAATGTTGTTTCTGAGATTTGTTTAGCCTGTGGTTCATATGGATGAGTAGAATTCTCAGGACCAGAGAATGTGATTGTGTTTAGGTTTTGGAAACATTAAAAAGAAATGATAGAGCAATGACTGAATGATTGTATAGAGATTTCATTTGCCCAAAAAAGTACCAATGATTGCAGAGAAAAGGGTGTTTTGTTTTTGTTTCTGTTTTTGTTTTTGTTTTTGTTTTTGTTTTTGTTTTTTGGGTACAAGAAAAGTGTGATTTCTGCACATTAGAGGTATGTAACGATGGCTGAAAGCAAATTTCACAAGCAATCCCTTTATTACACAACCAAAAAGGTTTGTGAGATCTAAGACAGCATAAGGAAAAACTTCATCGAAGTTACAGAAATTGACTAAAATTGAACAATAAGAGTTAAAATCTCAAGCAAAGTCTTGTATTTCAGCATAGCTTTCCAGGTTGTGCGCTTTAACAAGCATGGCCACTCACAAAATATGCTTTCACAAAGTTTCATCTAATCCCCCAGTTGTTTCCATGTGCAGTATCGTCTCCATTTGTACTATATTGTCACGAATATCTTTCTCGCCTCCATGCTCTACAAGACCTAGTAGCATTATAATCATAAGCAGGCTGCATTTCCACATCATTGTCATAACTGTAACAACTGCCACCCTGTTCTTCGCCTATGTAGGCTTCATCTGCCTTCTCCAATCCACTGACATCCGCTGCCATATGCATTGTTGAAAGTACCAACACCTGATCCAAGAGAGAATTGATCCTCTTTCCAACAACCATCAAAGTGTAATTCGTACACGTGCAGCCCAATAGTGGCTGACACCATATGGCAGTTGTTCCCCCTCATAAGCTTTCCATGGGTACTGACGGAGATCAACTTGGTAGATTGGATGATCTCGATCTCGATCTGATCTATCCCAGCCAATGTTTCAAAATGCGGTGTTATGTAACGGTTGCGGCCGTTACATAATAGTTGCAGAGGTAGGCACTACACGTTATCCCTGCTTTTGTGGCCGTAGCGGTTGTGTCGGCCATAGCGGCTGTTGTAGCATCACACACTGTTTTGAGTTTATTCTTTTCAAAAAAAAAAAAAAGAAAGAAAAGAAAAAGCTAAAAGATTATGGATGCTCAACAAATTTTGTACATACCTTTATGATTGAAAAGATTTTGTACATATTTTGTCTTGAATTCTTTTCAGCCTGTGAACCACTTTGAAGTGAGATTCTATAATATTCATAATAGATCCACAGCCTTTAGTCTTTAGAAACTCTCCAATTGAGATTTAGATATTCAAATTCACAAATTTTCAACCATCTTCAACTGAGTTTCTGATAAAAAAATAAAGAAGAGTGGTTCATGGGAAGAGGGATACAGAGAGAAGAGGAAATACGGAGGAGTGAGAAATAGAGTGAGAGAAGAGAGAAGAGATGAACCTATGTTGAAGATGAAAAAGGAGATGAATAATATCGACTGCCTTTGTAAGGAGATAAAGAACGTGTGTTAAACCTGTGACTCTGTAAGTGAAATTTTTGTTCAACTGCCTTTTTTTTTGTTGAACAATGGTCTCCGGTTGCCTTATGAAGATATTAATCAGTGTGTTTGGTTTGAGTTTTTTAGATTAAGTTTTTTAAAAATTGAATTTTTTAGTTTTCGTGTTTTTTTGTTTTTAGTGAATATTTTTTAAATTTTAAATATTTTTTTTTATTTTTTTAGATACACCTTACTTAGATGTATCTAAAAAATAAAAAATTTGTGAAAAAATATTTTAAAAAATTAATAAATACATAAAAATACAAAAAATGTACTGAATTCTTGTATTTTTTTTATATTTTTGGTATTTAGTGAATTTTTAAAAGATTTTTTTTACAATTTTTTTATTTTTTAGGTGTATTTATGTTAAGTGTGTCTAAAAAGTAAAAAAATTACTTAAAATATTAAAAAAATTAAGTAAAAACAAAAAAATACAAAAAAATAAGAAAGTAAAATTTTTTAAAAAATAGAAACAAGTAAGGTGATATTATTTTGTTTTGTTTGGCTGCCTCTAGAACATTGGTCTCCGGCTGACTCTGTAAGTGAAATCTTTGGAAGAAGTGTAATATTGTTTTGTTTTTGTTTGTGTGGTCTCCAACTGGCCCCTTTTCTTTGTTTTTTGGTTTTGAACAATGATCCCTTACTGGTTTGTAAACAAAAAAAAATTTATGGTGACACATTTAGCAATTTTAATTTAAAAAAATATATATAGCTAACCACATACTTTTCGCATTTTATATATAATAATTAGTGATTGATTTTTTTTTTATAATATATAAAAATCATAACACTTATAATTATATTAATATATTTTATATATGTCAGTTTTTATTGATTTTTATTTTTACTTCTTTTTTTTGCAGGTTATTTAAAAAGATAATAAATATTCAAGTGATTGAAACCTAAAAAATAACTATGTATGAATTTTTTTCTTTATAATTTATTTTTTAATTTTTATATGATTACATTACTATGTAAAATTCAAATGTAGAAATAGTGGTTGCATGTTTTTTATAATCATTGCATTTAATATTTAATTGTAAGTATTTTTTATTTTGTAATTGTAATGTGTTGTGACAATAATTTTGATGGCACAATTTTTTTAAAAAAATGTCTTTTCTAAATAAAAAAAAAATCTCAAAAAATGCCATAAAAAATGTCTTTTTATATGATTCCATTAACATGTAAAATTCAAATGTATAAAAAGTGGTTGTATTTTTTTTAGAATCATTTCATTTAATATTTAATTATAAATATTTTTTATTTTGTTATTGTAATCTGTTGTGACAACAATTTTTATGGCACAATTTTTTTTAAAAAAAATATCTTTTTTTTTAAAAAAAATCAATAGCTCAAAAAAAAATCTTTATAATTTTTTTTTAAAATTTTTTATATGATTACATTAGCATGTAAAATCCAAATGTATAAATAGTAGTTGCATTTTTTAATAATTATTTTATTTAATAATTAATTTTAAATATTTTTTATTTTGTTATTGTAATGTGTTGTGACAACAATTTTGATGGCACAAATTTTTTTTTTTAATAAAAAATGTCTTTTCTATAAAATTTTAAAAAAAATGCCATGAAAAATGTTTTTAATCCCGATTACATTAGCATATAAAATCCAAATGTATAAATAGTGGTTGTATTTTTTTTTATAATCATTTCATTTAATATTTAATTATAAATATTTTTTATTTTGTTATTGTAATGTGTTGTGACAACAATTTTTATGGCAAAATTTTGTTTTTAAAAAATATATTTTAAAAAAAATCAATAGTTCAAAAAAAATTCTTTATAATTTATTTTTTAATTTTTATATGATTAAGTAGCATGTAAAATCCAAATGTATAAATAGTGGTTGCATTTTTTTTACAATCATTTCATTTAATAATTGTAAATATTGTTTATTTAGTTAGTTCAAGTTTTGCTCAAAAATAATTTTGTAAACATTTAAAATAAATTAAAAAATATATCAATGATGCAGAATTCAAATTAAAAAATGCCACGACAAAAGGTTGCCAATGATGAACTCCCAAGTTATGATATTGGTTGGAAATTTGGAACTTCAGTTGAAGGCACTAGGTATCATATTATTTGTAAATTTTGTGAACATCTCATTAAAGGTGGGGTTACGTGTTTCAAACAACACTTGGCACATCAAACGGGGCAAGTACATTCTTGTCTTAATGTTAGTAAAGACGTGATCGAAGAAATGATGAAACATTTACAAGATAAGAAAATAAGTAAAGTAGACAAACAAAAGAGAAAAGCTGAATTGGAAGCACATATTAGGGGAGATGATCTCTATGATGAGGATGAAGAAGATTTTGTAGATCTTCGAGATGATGACTCTGACTTTGATTTACAGATGACCAGGGCTAGACAAATAAGTATTCGTTCACAACAACAATGGAAGGAAAGAAAAAAATTTAGACGAGGTGCTGCAGATCATGGATCACAATATGATGCAGGTGGTAGTTCTAGTGCAGAGGGTAGTGGGCAAAGAATGCCAAAAGGATTAGGTATTGCTAATGTTTTTCATCAATCACAATCCGTGCGGAAACTGGTGGGAGTGGACGTAATTGGATTAAGTCCAATACTCCTGAAGCAAGGTTGAGAGTAATGGATGAAGAACTCCAAAAGAGCAAGAGTACAAAGCAATGTAAAATCTTTATAATGAATTTACAGAAGTTAAGGGAGAGATTGGAACGGACAGTGTCTAAGTTTATACTCTATAATCGTATTCCATTCAATGCAGTTGATTCAGAGTATATACAACTCATGCTTGATGTTGCTGTTGAAGTAGGGCCATGAGTAAAGGGTCCTAGTAGTTATGAAGCTTCTGAAGTATATTTGGGTGTGAAGTATGATGAAATGACGAAATGGATAGGATCATTTAAGGAAATTTGGACAGCGAGAGGTGTATCCATCATGTGTGATGGTTGGAGCAATCTAACTTGGCAACACATCATCAACTTCTTAGTGTATTGCAATAGAGGTACTATATTTGACAAATCAATTGATGCCTTCAATATTATTAGTAGGACTGTTGAATATTATTTTGGGTTGTTAGATAAAGTTGTTTTGTTGATGAAATTGGAGAGCAATACGTTGTTCAAGTGGTGACTGATAATGAACTTGCACTGAAAACTACCGAAAAAATGTTAATGAGAAAAATGAAACATTTATATTGGACAACTTGTTCAGCACCTTGTATTGATCTCATGCTAAAAGACATAGTCAATAAGAAAAGTGTAGCCAAGGTGATTGAAGATAATAAAACCATCACCAATTTCATTTATAATAGTTGATGAGAGTTGGATTTAATGAGAAAAATCACTAGAGATAGAAAATTAATTCGACCTGTCATCACTTGATTTGCTACAAATTGTATTGCCATTGAGAGTATTATTAGATATAAATAACAATTGAGAGCTATGTTTAATAATGATGAGTGGAAGAATTCTAGATGGAGTGGAAGGCAAAGACTGGGCAACCTTACAAGGTGAAAAAAATTATTTTGGGAAAAGAGTTTTGGCAGAAAGTAACAGAGCTTTGTAAAGTTCATAAGCCACTAGTCAGAGTATTGAGGTTGGTTGATGGGGATGAGAAGCCAACAATGGGTTTCATATATGAAGCTATAGATAGAGCAAAGTTGGCAATTAAAAGAGATTGTCGCTACTTCACCAAGTATTGGAAAATTATTAATACTCGATGGTTATTTCAATTACATCAAGATTTGCATGTGGTTAGTAAGTGTTACGATTTCAATTATAACATGTATATTTACTTTCAATTATTAATTGTCTTTTTATTTTTTAAGGATATTTTTTAAATCCTCAATTCCAATATGGTGTTACCTCATCTAATGAAACAATAAGAGAAGTGATGAGTGGACTTAAAAAAATAATTACCAAATTGGAGCCTAATATGGATGCTCAAGTGAAAGTAACAAATCAAGTACGTACCAATTATTCAAATTTTAATAGCAATAATCTACTTTTGCAAATCTTACTTGTAATGATTGTCCAAATTATAGTTGTTGCTGTTTCGAAATAAACAAGAAACTTTTGGCACTCCTTTAGCACAAAAAGCATGAAAACAATCAAATCTAGTTTTTATTTTCAAAATTACAAATTTACAATATATGAATACTTAAATAATTTTGTATTTTATTTTGACTTATGTCTAATTTAATGTAATTTTGTGTAGCTGAGCGATGAATTATTCATGATAGTTGTGCTCCTGAACTTTAAAAAATAGTGGTGAAAATGTTAAGTCAAACCACCACATCATCTTACTGTGAACGTAATTAGAGTACTTTTAGTCTCATCCATAAGAAGACAAGGAATTGATTGAAATATAAGAAAATCCAAAGATCAGTCTTCATTACCTACAACATGAGATTAAAATTGAGACACGTTAAAAGAAGAAGTCAATAGGAGATTGATAGGAGTTTTAATCCTATTAACTTGGATTACATATTTGAAGAAGATGATCCAATAAGTCCATGGATAGAAGAAAGTGAAAATCATTTACTAGATGGTGTGGATAATTCTGAATGGCTAGATTTGGTCTCAGATGATGATGATGGTAGTGGTGATGGTGACGGTGACGGTAATGGCAGCGATGGAAACAATGGTGGTAGCACTCATAGATATCAAGCTCGACGCACTTCTTAAAGCTAAACTCCTACTCCAACTCAAAGTGACAATAGTGGTGGTTTAACACCATCTTATGGATGAGGTGATGATGCTGACGGTGGAGGCACTTCTTATGGTGACGATGGCGCGACAATGGTGGTGATGGTACTAGTTTTAGTGCAGGAAGTGAAGATTTTATTGGAAGATTTGGATTATGCGATGTTGGAGAACCTATTGCACATTTACCCTAACTACCTAGGAGGTTTCGTGGCAATGATACATGTAGGGATGAAATAAGAATAAGAAGCAGAAAACAACAGTTTGAGAGCTATCCTTACCCACCTTATCAAAATTATCCTTGGCCCCCTCAACAACAAGGTCCTCTAGGATACGCTTTGCCAAATTATCAACAAGCTCAAGAAAAGTATGTTGATCCTTTTCAGCCAAGGTATCCATTTTCTCTCCCAGTGCACCAAACATAAAGGGATGACATGATGACAACATTCACTTATATATTTTCTACTAGATGGGGTGAAAATAGCAGCAGTAATCAAGCTCAACAATCTGAATCTCAAGATGTATCACGTCACTCATTTTGATGGTGACATTATGTAATTTTAGTAGTCACATTATGTAAAATGTAATCTCTGTTATTTATGAATTATGCTATGATGTTATTTACTTTGTCAGGTTCTTTCATTAAGGATGTATACCTTTTAAAAACTATTTAAGTTAAAATTTACATACGCTTCCACAAGTATAATAATTAAAAGTAATTTTATACATCTAAGTTTAATAAAAGAAATTTGGGGTACTTACCAATTAGTCCTGTTAACTAGATTTATTTATTTACAGGTCTTAACTAATAAATTTAACACTATAAAAATAAGAGAGTGATAAATTTATCACTAAAAATTTATTCATAAATCAAAGAGATTGATAAATTTATCACTATAAAATTATTCATAAAAAAAAAAACTGATAAATTTATCTTTATCACTTAATAAATTATATCAAATAGGACTTAATGGGTAATAAGTCTCTAAAGTAGGACCTATTGATAGTTTACCCAAGAAATTTTTGGTACAAGTGTAATATAGATTTATGACATATAAAGTCATTAATCATTGAAATAAAATATAATAAAAAAAACTCATTTTATAGTAATTTTAAAATATAAAATATTTTGGATTATACTTAAAAATTATCAAAAATTTATCAAAGTTTATTTTAAAACTCAATAAATATGATTCTGAAAAAATATATATATATATATATGTATATCGGTAAATTTTTTTCAAATTGTGCGAAAAATAAAAAAATTCATAGTTCCAGTTACTGCAACCGTTATGCTACAGCCTTTACATCCCCCAACTGCAACGGCGCTACCACTACTATTATGGCAACCGCAATCGTTTTTCAGAATCTTAATCTCAGCTGTACTAATCAAGAAACTAGACTAAAAGTTCTTGGAAAAGTTGACAGTAGGCCAGAGGATAATCATCAAGATTATGCTTGCTCAGTCAGTACATTCACCGCCATATAAAGTGAGATAGTACTAGACGAATTTTGTCGACTTCAGAAATATTGGACAGCATAGGATCAAAAGCGGAGCTCCAATGCTCTTTCTGGGGTCACTAGTGTAGTCTCTTTCTTACTTGTTCTGCAACTTGTGAAACAATTTTTATTTTTGTTCTTCTAGTAATTTGAGATTATATCAATCTTTGAGGTCTCTATGAAACATAAAAGGTTTGAATTTGGTACAGCAACCAAGTGATTCTTCTGGAACAGAGTCTCTTTAGCAATGAAAAAGAAGGTAAGAAAAAGATTGGGAAAACTGGCTCAATTTGTCCCCAAGAGCATCTTTTCCAGTTTCATAATCTCCATGCAATAACAAAATATCAATCTTCTTATTCGGCATGCTCGGGTCAGAAAAATCGTTCCTTAGCCTGCCAACCTTCAGAGCAATTGGGCCTTAACCTTATGAACAATTCACATTCAAGTTGACACCCATACTTTGAGTTTCATCCTTTTTAGAAATGTCATTTTAGATTAAATACTGGTTTATCTTTGTTCAAATCCAACAAGTGTAAATTAGACCGATACATCAGACAAAACTAAAAAACAAATTTCTTCAAAGGTAAGGGATCTTTACAGAGTAACATCACATTCCTAGACTTGGACACTTTGTTTTAAATGTGATTCAAAAACTTCTTTCTTTTATATAACCCAGAAAACTCTACGTACAGGCAAGAAAATCAGAAGGAATTTCTAATAACAAACTTTTTTCTATCTGACATACTTCAGCCTGTTATAAAAAATGTACAAATCTACGTTTGATTCTTATAGAAAAAGTATGAATATACATTTGATACAAATGAAAAATTGCCGAGCCTTAAAGTAAGACTATCAATACATAAACACAGGACTACGTTTTGCCACAAATTAACAATATTAGCAATCATAATTTCGGAAGCCACATTGACAACATCTATACAAAACCATGTGTAAGAACAATATATGAATCTCATTAGCTACAAAAATCATTATCGGAGAAAACCTCACCTTCCATATTCAAACATTTCATTAGGGAAAGATAAAGACTTCGAGCATTCACAACTGTGCAAACCAAAATAATTAACTAGAACTTACGCTCTTTATTGCATGATTAAAGTTATCCAGCTCTTTTGATTTGGAACCATATACCTCTTTAATTGTATCTCTACAACAACTGCAAGCAAGACAAATTAATGAAGCACAGCTCAGAAAAACGTTCTACTCAAAAATTAACTATCAAGTGTCAAAAGGCTTTGTGGACAAGAAATGGGAGTGATGGATTGGCACCTGCAAGCCTCCTTGTTGAATCTTTTCTTGTCAATTCCATACAGTGTTTGAAAAATTTCTGGCTCCACGCGACAAAAATATGGACGATCTAACACAAATAGGACATAATCTGCCAGGTTTTTAGGATGAAGCTAATGAAAATGCACTCTCATAGTAAATCAAAATGCTCACCAGGGTAAATGGAGCAAGTTCGTGAAGTTTTATCAAAGTTTATACACCATCCATCTGGACCTATTAGGCTTCTATATAGCTGAAATTCATCATAATCAAGAGACAATAAATACATAGATTCACAATTGCAAGCATATGTGTGTGTGGTGTACTAAAAATGTGTGTATATAGGTAGAAAAAAATAAGCAACACAAGCTTTTAGATAGGATGGTGCCACGTTGGGTCAAGTGGGGGCAAATATCCATGGTAAGTTTTTATAATTATTGTTTTACCTAGAGTTCAAAAAATAAATTTTCCAAATTGCCCCCATTGGATTTTTAAAAATATGAATTTTACATAAATCCAAACCAAGCCTTAAGTATCATCAAATGGGGTTGGCTACATAATCATTCTTCTCTACTCGACTCTATCAACGGTCATTTGGTTAATTAAATTAAGGAGATTCATCTCTATTTATTACATTAGCTCACGTCAATCTAGGTCTGCCTCTTCCCCTAACACTTGCATCTACCATCACTGTATCACATCTTTTCACTACTGTTTCTGTTGTTTTCCGTTGCATATGACCAAACCATCTCAATCTATTCTCTCTCAACTTATCTTCTATCAGTACTACTTCTATCCATTCACGAATATACTCATTCATAACTCTGTCTTTTCTAGTCTTGCCACACATCCACCTTAGCATCCTCATCTCAGCAACACTCATCTTATCTACATGTTGTTTCTTAGTTGACCAAGATTCCGTCCTATATAACATCGTTGGTCTAATAGTTGTTCTATAAAACTTTCCTTTTAGTCTAGTAGATACTCGTTTATCGCACAATACCCCAAACGCACTTTTCCACTTAAGCCACCTCACTTTAATTTTATGGATCACAACTGCTCCAATTTCCTCATTCGTTGTGATAATTAATCCTAAATAACGAAAATATTTACTCTTAAATAGTTCTTCGTTCTCAATCTTCACTTCTCTGCTTCCATTGTCACTGTTACTAAGGGCTTGTTTGGCATAGACTATATAATCCATCTTTTTATCTTTTTATCTTTTTTCCATCACATCACCTCTCTACTTTTTTGCATATCTTTTCGTAAAAAGACAAAAAGTGCACTTTTTTAGGACACCCCAAACCAACCCTAAATTACACTCCATGTACTCTGTCTTAGTTCTGCTTATCTTAAATTCTTTAGATTCAAGTGCCTCTCTCCAAGTCTTAAACTTAGTGTTAACTCCTTCTCTAGTCGCATCCACTAACACGATATCATTTGCAAAAAACATACACCATGGCAACATCATCCTAAATATTTCCCGTCAACTCATCCATAACTAAAGTAAAAAGACAAGGACTTAAGGTTGATCATTGGTGTAATCCCACTGTAATTGAAAATTCACTTGTCTCTCTAGCAGGTGATCTAATAGTGATCACCACACCTTCATACATGTCCCTAATCGCATCAATGTAATCTTTTGTCACTCCTTTCTTCTCTAACACCCACCAAATTATATCTCGAGACACTCTATCCTATGCTTTCTCAAGATCAATAAAAATCATATGAATGTTTCTTTTATTTTCTTTATACTTTTTTATTACTTTTCTCAAATGATAGATCGCTTCCATTATTGACCTACCAGGCATAAATCCAAATTAATTCTCTGACACCTCTGTTATATCTCGCAATCGACATTCCACCACTCTCTTCCACACTTTCATTATATGACACATCAACTTTGATTCCTCTATAGTTGTTGTAATTCTGAATATCTCCTTTATTCTTATAAATTGGTACTAAAATACTTTTCCTCCACTCATCTGATATTTTATTTTCTTTTTACATATGATTGTTAATTTTTTTTTTTTTTTATTTTTTTTTTTTTAATAATTTGTTTCTAGAGTTGTTATTTACTACATTATACATATTTGTTGTTTAAACTATGACAAACTTAGTGTTCATTTTTACTAAACCTTCAAATTATTTCTCTCTTTTAACCATCAAATATGAAAAAATTTCATGTATTATCCCAGGTAACATTTTGCCCCACAAGACAAAATCCTAGCTCTGCCCCTATATATCAATATTATTATATAAAGCCAATACTAAAGCTGGTGTGGCTATCACATTTTTTTATTTCCAAAAATACCATCGACAGTAGTTACCGTCATGTAACTGCAACTGCCCTTCTGTAACTGCACACTCATGAACCTATGAATCCTGTGCACACCTTCTAGTAAATAAAGTCAACACTCAAGTCGTGTGACTATCATATGTGTCCCCGTATCCATATCTAATTTTGGATATGTATCCCAATTCCAAGAGTTAAATTTATGAAGGTCTGACGCTTGGATACACAACCGCATCCAATACTCGTACCCGAGTTCATGTGACATAGGTCACACCTAATAATACATTAGAATGAATTTTCTCCTTCATCAAACTATTCAAAATTGCTAAGTAATTTTTTTCAATTATGAAATTATCTACAAATTTAAATGTAAAATTACCAAATGCACCATGTTTGCAACCATCACTAGTATATATTTATGTATCTATCTATACTATTATAAAGAGAAGCCTTGTATTGGTGTTCATGTTTATGTCTCATTATTTTCCCAAAATACCCAAATAGCTTACATTCAGTTTTTTCTTTTTTTAGCCAGTTACATGAGCAGTTATGAATTCAATTTTTTAATTTTTTTTTTCAAATCAATAAATTGTTGGTCTTTTTAGATTTATAAAATATTTTAATTTTTAATTCAATCATACATTTCACAATCTTATTTCTCTTATCATATGCACACGCATTGTGTGTGCCTACCATTTCTAGTATATCTATATCTATCTAACTATAATATATATATATATATATATAAATAAAGTGAACGCCAATGGGTCCTGCAGCCTTGAATTCTCTACCCACCAAGTGGATTTCGCAATTAAAAAAAATAATAATAAAAAAATTAGAGAGATGGATAAGACTTAACTTAAGAACTTTGGTTCGATAAAGAACAAATTTACCACTTAAATGCCAATGTCATACAACAGGTTACACTTTTTGTTTTATTTTAACTTATTTGAATTTGCATATGCGAATCACTAGTATATCTATATCTATATTATATTAATATTAAATAAAAGTTTAAATTGGTTTAGTGAAACTTTCTCTCCTCATGTTATGTGACAACTTTATATATGTTAAAATAAAAAAATTATTATATACCATATAAGTAAGTTTTGAACCTATGAGGTTGGTTTCATTAAAAACATATGAGTTAAGCAACATACATAATAAAAAAATTCTTTACTCTCTATTTTTATTATTATTAGTTATCTGAATTGTAGACACATTGCGTGCTGCGAATATCTATACTATTATAAAGTGAACACCCTTATAGTGTCTTGAAACCTTTGCTTCTTATGCTGTCATGTGTCTACTTTTTTATTTGAAATAAAAAAAAAAAAATTAGATAAATGAGATGAGGAGATTTGAACCTTACAATATGTCAAATGAATAAGACTATTACCGCTTAACTAGCACACAATATATGACAAATGTTTTATTTTATTTATATTTATTAGAATTGCACACGCATCGCCTGTGACAACCGCCAGTATATATATATATATATATAAACACGATTGTGTGGGCATAAAAATATGAGCCACACAAGTTGAAACACAAAATGAGAAGTAAGTGAATTTAGGATTGAGATTATTGAGACCTGAACATCAGAAGGGTCTTGGAAGATTTCTTCAGGTGTAGCGAATGATGGACCCTTTTCCAGCTTGCAGCACGCACCGCAATCCTCCACGCACTTCCACCGAACCTCCTTCCTCTCTCCGCCGAACCCCAACGCTGCTCCACCGCTGCTCCTGTTTCGTTTCGTGTTTGCTCTCTGCCTTGGCCGGTTCGCCGCCGACCTCATTGTGGGGAAACAGGGCGGCGCCACCACGGCGTGAGACATTTTTGGTGGTGGTGGTTGTGGTTTTGAAGATAAGATTGGCGGGGAGGGCGTCGTTTTTGGGCAGATCACCACTTTATACGCAGTTAGGGCTTGGTGGTGGTTGTTAAATGGCCCAAATTTGACCCTAAACGTTAAAGCCCATAGGCTTGGTAGGCTTGGTTTGCTGTGAAAATGTGTCCGTGGATTGGTTTGGTTTGTCACGATAAGTTGGTTAAAAATTAATTTTTTAATTTTTTTTAAAAAATATATAAAAAATATGAGAAATGATGTAATTTAAAATAGGTTAAAAGTTGGAAGATGACTTTTAATTATATTCCCAAAATAGCCCTTAGTGACTTGGGTCTGGCTGAACAGAATAGCCATGGGACGAGTTTGGAGCGAATTTGTCCTCCCCTATTCCTACCCTTGCGAATAAAACTGTACTCTGACACTTGTCCCAACCTTGTTACGTGTGAAATTTTTCAATCTCACCCCGTCTTCATAGATACTTGAGATTCGCAAATATTCGGTCACATTTCAAATTACAATTTCTTATACACATTCCATTTTCAAAACAAGAATATGTACAAAATCATACACCACTTTTAGGGTTCATTTGGCATGAAAGTTTGGGTATGGTTGGGACTATTTTAGTCATAAAAAGATAAAATAAGTTTTTTAACCCAAGAAGACAAAATGTTACATCTAAATTATAATTATTTCATTTTTTCTCTCACAAAAGTCAAAAAAGCCAAAAAACATATTTCAAACAAAGCTTTTTAGTTTCAGATTAAAATAATCAAAAAGTCAACCCACATTCCAAACGAAGCCTTAGGTTTTTCTACTTTTAAGATTTTCTTATGTCTAATTATATATATTATTAATTATGTCAGGTCGTGTTTGGATAGGGAGAGACGATCTCCGTCTCGTCCTATCCCTATTGCAGAGGATCAAAATGTAATCTACCATTGCCTTACACAAACGTCGAATCAGATAATATCTGTCTCATTTGGATTGAGTATGGACAGACTCTCCAAATCAAACTAAAATAGCCATCCCTAGATGAACCTCACTAACAGTTAATTTTCGAATAACGAAAACTCCCATAACACAAAATTAGAACATAGAAATAAGAGAAATATGCGTATTTACAAAATTTTCAAAAAAAAATTACATGCCGCTCACTCACATGAGTGTTGGGTTGCACACTTTGTGAGCCTCTCCCCATGTGTATGGTATATAACTTTTTAAAGGGTAAATTATAAATATATCCCTGAGATTTTGATTGAAATACAAATCGCTCCCTGTGGTTTTGGAAATTACATTCCACCTCCTGAGATTTCTAATTTCATAACAAATCTTCCCTTTTATTAATAAATCATCAAGTCAAATAACAGTTTTTAATGATGTTAGAAATATGTTTCAATTAATAATTTAGGTAATTTTATTATTGTATAGGAGAACAATTATGAATTTTATTTTTTTAGTTAATTCTGTTAAATAAAAAATACTAATAAGGAGTTATTTAAATTTTTCCAAACTATATGGGGCAATCTGTACTTTAAGCAAACCTCGGGGGTGTATTTGTAATTCACCCCTTTTAAAATAATTTTGTTGGTATTTCCAATAATGTTCTAAAAGTAATTATACAAATGAAACAAAAGAATATTATAGACGGGTGGCTTGAATTGAGATTAATTTAAAACTTTAGAATATAAATTAAAAAATTTAAAGATTGAAAGTTTAAGTTGTTGTTGGTGTCAAATTTGATTTTATTAATTTTCGGGTAAATTACACTTGTCCAAAGATTTTTGACAATTACAGAGACCTCTCTTGTAGTTTTAATAATTACAAAAATCTCCCTTACTTTTGAAGCTATTATTAAGATTCTTCTACCGTTAATCTTTTGTTAGTTTATTTAACAGAATATGCTGATACCATGTATTATGAATCAAAAATTTCAAGATTGTCCTTATATATTCAAATAGTAAATTTCACTTATCTCCCCTAAGATTTTACAAAAAAAATTAATAAAGACCCATACATTATTTTAATATTGTTGAACAAAATTATTAAATTCTATACAATATTAAAAAAAAATTCTAAATTGTTAAGATAATATAAAAATATTTAACTAAAAAATTATAATTTTATTGATAAAATACTTAAAAAGAAAGCATATCTCTAAAATTAATGTTATTATAGATTATGCCTTAATAATTTCACATAAGATTTATTTCACACTACATAAATAATGTAAAATTTATCATTTGAACTAACATATTTATTGTTTGATTTTTTTTATTTAAAGAAAGTTAAAATGAATTAACTTCTTTATTTTTTATTTTTTAAACAAAATGAACTTCTTGGATCCATGGAGCAATCCTTAAATATTGCATAAATTTGTGATTGGGTCATGTTTTACTCTATAATTTGGATATGTTTTCAATACTCTATATTTTACTCTATAGTGTGAGAGAATCTTAAACATTTCGTATTCGGTTCACCAATATATATAAATCTATAATAATAATTTTAAAAAAAAATTAGAGATTAACGTATTATATCTTATATGTGTTATCCTAACTTAGATCAATAAATGTGTTTAAACAATACATAGAAATTCAATCTATTGTAAAAAGGGAATCATTGTTCATTTCATTACATAGAACCAAAATCTTTACAATGACAAGCATATATATATATATATATAGTAGAATAACCACACATTACCTTATCTTTAAAAAAATAGCCAACAAATTGATTATCATCAAATCGATCTTATACTAAATTAAATACAATCCTTTATTTAAAAATTACAAAACAAAATATAAAAGATGTCAATTTTTATTTTTTAAAAAAGATCTCTAATTTTATGAAAGGGGAAGCACCAATAAATCCAAAATATTAATCTTATGAACTTTTTGGTCTTCTCTTTTTTCTTATTAACCCAAAGGTTCCATTTTATTGTGAATTACATAAAAGGTCAAGTATAAATGTGTGTGTCATGTGTTGAGGCATAAATGTAGATTTTCTCATCATGTTGAAATTATTTAACATAACACTTCAAAAAAAAAAAAAAAACTCCTTAATATATTTTTCCTGTAATACTCTGATGTAACACTCCAAAAACGTAATACTCTAATGTAACACGCTAAAAAATTTCTTGGTGTATTTTTCTCAAACGTAACAATGTAACATTTCAAAAAAACTCCTTAGTATTTTTTTCTAAACGTAACACTCCAATATAACACATTAAAAAACTCCTTAGTGTGCTTTTCTTAAACGTAATAAGAAAACTCTTTAGTATACTTTTCTCAAACTTAACACTCCAATCAATATAATATACTAAAAAACTTCATAGTGTACTTTTTTTAAACGTAACAACGTAATATTTCAAAAAACCTCCTTAGTATATTTTTTTAAATGTAATATTCCAATCAATGCACTCTAATATAAAACTCCAATGTAACACCAGAAAATCACACTAATAGAAAATGTAGATTTTCACACTTGACAACCAACATTTCAGTCACCAATCCCCCTAAAAAGAATCTTTTACAACTCACCTTTCCATTCCCATCTCAAAAATGAATCAGAAAAATTAGAAAAATGAATCACAAAAGAATATTTACTTAAACTCCAATGACACCAAATCAAATACATATAACTTTTTAAAACTAAAAAGACTAATTAATTCATAAGAAAACTTTTAAGACTAAATGGATCAACATTCACTCATATTGGATTTTATGGGTAAATTTTCATTTTAGGAATACTTATTTTGAAAAATTAGATTTTGAATAAAAATTTAAAAATACATATAGGTATTTGATTATTTATTTATTTATTTGGGTATGAAAAATACCTATTTGGAAAAATTATCCATCTCTTTCAATTTTCTTTATTTTATTTTTTTCATTCTTCTTTCTATTTATTCTCTCATTCATTTTTTCATAGTATCACTGCAACCAATAGCAACATTACATAATTATTTATTTATTTATTATTATTTGTTATCTTCACTCATGCTCTTTCCTTCATTTTTTCTCTTTCATCAATGCTAACTAGCATCACCTAATACAAAAGCAACTTACGAAACATGAATTTTTCTTTGATTTTGTAAACATATTTGTGTATTAAATTTTTTTAAATAAAAATAAATATAATAACATTTCATATTTATAATAAAAGATATTGACTCATAAAAATTACCAAATACTACCTCATAAATATATATAAATAAATTATCATTTTTATCTTTTTACAATCCTATATTATTCTCAAATTTTAATTTTTATCTTTGAATCTTTCAATTTTCAATCGATGGATATTTAAAAAAAAAAGGGTCAATATTTCTCACTTTATTAACAAAAATTTTAAAAACAAATATAAAAGTAAAAAAATATCTAATCACGTTACAATAAATTAAAATTAGTTTATAGGGAGTGAAAAATAAAGAAATTATTTGAGAATAATAAACTATTTAAACAATTTTTTAGTTCTTATATCTACTAATTAAAATGGAATTTTACTTGAAGAAATAAATTATTTAAAAATAATAAAATACTCAAATAATTTGTTATTTATTATATCTAAAATCTATATCTCCATCTTTGTTTCTCTCATTTAAATTATTTTTATTAAATTAAATCTTAAAATTAATTCAAATAAGAAATATTGATATTCTTTCTTACTTTCATTAATAGTTGAATTTTTATTTTTATTTGAACTTATAAAAGTCCAAAAACTTATAGCAGAAAAAAAAATACCAAGTTAAGGAATTACAAAAAAAATTGTGAGAAATAAAATGATAATTTAACATATATATATATAGATATAAGTAAATTTAGTTCCCTTGAGGTTATGAATAGTATTTAAAGGGTATTATGGTCTTTTGCACAACCAAGTTAAGATTGTTTGGGCTAAATTAATGGGAGGGAGAATTTTGACAATATCAGAAAAAATAAGAGAGGTCAATGTAATTTCAGAAACCATAGTGAAGGTAACTGTAATTTACCCTTAATTTTTTTCTATTGTAATTTTTCCTTTTTTGCCTTTATTTGGTTGGGTTCGAAAAAACTAGAAATAAGTTTTTGTAATAAACAAATCATATTTTGTTTGGTTACCCACAGTACAATGAATATTTTAATAATTTTATTTTACTTTCAAAACATTTTTTTTTTTTTTTTTTTACTTTGCCAAATTGAAAAGACGACTTGCGTGTAAGTCTTACTAAGTAAATTTATTGTCTAATATGTCTTATGATAATTAATAATATTTTTTATCATATACAATTAAAAAACGTTACTAATTGTTAATTTTCAACGATAGTTTGAAAATTATCACAAAAAATATCAATAAATATAAGTTTTAGCGATAATTTTAAAAAAGTCACAAAAAATGTCACTAATTTTTTTACTTTCAGTGATAGTTTGAAAAATTAGTTACAAAAAAACGTCACTAATTGTAAATTTTAATGACAATTTATGAAAATCGGGACAAAAAAAAGTCACTAATTGTCAATTTTTAGCAATATACGTAAAAAATAATCACAAAAAAATTATTTTTAACGACGATTATACTAGGACTTATTTTCAATAGGACTTGATACAAATTAAGGTGTCGTTTGGCAATGACTTTTTTAATTGACTTTTTGGCTTTTTTGACTTTTTTAGCCTGAAACTTTTTTGTTTGTTTGGTATTCTTGTTAGGCTTTTTTGACTTTTTTGTATTTTAAGTGATGTGTGAATGAGTAAAATGACTAAATTACCCTCATGTGGGCAAAATGCAACTACACCTCCAAATTCTATACATATTGTGAACTAACAATGACCCAATTTTTTTTTTTTTATAATTTCCCTTTTTCCACATTTTTTTTCAACTGCTTCATGCTACAAGGGTTTGGTAGTTTTCTGTTTCACATTATGGCCAACTAATCAAACAAACCAATTACTCCTTCCACCCACTGGACGTAGAGAAGCCAAAATATGTTTTGCAAAATTTGTGAAAACGGCTATACACTCCTATTTCCACCAAGCCAGTGTTTCAAAAAAAAAAAAAATTAAAATTAAAACATGAGAGCTAAAACACATTAATAAAATAAAATTGTCAAGTCCATAATAAAGGTATGTCTGAACAATAAATTAATAAAATAAAATAGTCAACTCCATAATAACAAACTTTCGTTGGTAATTAGATCTCCGACAATAACCAACTTCTTCGGCGTATCATAATGGGAATGTACAAACCTAATTAGATAACATACATACACACAAGACCATAAATACAAAACGTGATCCTAGAATTCTTTGCACATACAAACAACAAGAACGGCCGAACTGACTTTGTCCTATATATTTCCCAACATGCCGTGATTGCGCATGTGTACCAAACGATGTCGTATGACATTTCGGACAAGTTCCATATCTGGATCATCATCCCCAATGATTACTCCATCCCCTCCAAGAGGAGTAAACAACGGAATGGCATTGATTATGTTTGTCGCGTCGGCCTCTGTTACTATGGGTTGAACATTGGTTGGATTTCCCCGTATTTCTCCGTATGTAGTTTTGCAATGCCATCGACGCACCAACTAAATGCACTTGCGCAGTCGCGAAATCATAACGAAGCATATTTTCCAAAAAAACCCATCGACTTTTCCACGACCCAAAGGTTCGTTCCACGACACTGCGCACTGACGAGTGTGCCTTGTTAAATAATACTCGTGGATTTGCTTCGTTCCTTGCACCTCGCCGAAAATCTTCTTGGTGGTAACGGTGGCCCTTGTATGGAGCGAGGGAAACCGTTCGATTAGGATAGGCCGAATCAACAATATAATACTTCCCTGCCGGATGTGAACAAATAACGTTATTTGAACATAGTGTGCATATTTGTACATAGTGAATTTTGAAATGATAATTCTGCATTACCTTCCTCCGAATGTGGAAACGGCACATTTTCATTGTTGATTATTTCAGCAAAAACTCTACTGTCATGCGTACTGTCTTCCCATCCAAGTGATACAAACGTAAAACACATGTCGAAATCAACAACCGCTATGATGTTTTGTGTGTGACAGTATTTGCGTCCAAAATAGGTCGCTGCCTCAGGCCCCGTTACTTTCGCAACAACATGCGTGCCATCGATCGCGCCGATGCAATCCTAAGAGCACAAAAGTTCAGCAAAATTTTTGACATGTAATATGGCCCAAAACTTGGATGGACACATATGCAAGCTGTACCTTGAATGGTAGGTATTTCATTTTTGACCGTAAGTGAGGATGTTGCACATTTTGATTTGTTGTTGGCTTACAATGCACAATCATGAACTTCTTCATCGCCTCCAAAACATTATGCACGTGGCGTGATATGGTTTCACCCAAATGTTGAATCCGTTCTTGGATAACTCTATTCTTAAACCCTCTTAACACTTGTATGAACATTGCTACGCTTTCTTCCACGGCTAATCCATGGCTACGTTGGTTAACACATAAACCAAAATCTCTAACTAACGTGTTACACAACAAGGAAAATACTTGTTTTGGTACACAAACATTTTCTTCAAAACGACCAACGTGTCCGTCATATAATTCACATATCTATGCACCTCCAGTCAATATTGATGTTCGACATGGTGTTTTTGACATATTCTTGTACGTACCGACATGCTTGTACGTACGTCCAGTTATTTTGTTCTTGAATCTGAATAGCCATTTGGTTAATTTGCTTGACTAAGTCAGCGTTGCTGCTACCTTCCCCATTAGACATGGCCACCACTTCGATGAGGTTTACAAGACATATGTCCAACGTTAACTAACATGACATATATACATGAACAACAGACCATGCATAAGATTACTAAAAAGCAAGCTAGCAACTACTGGACATGCATAAATCAGCCATTCTATCCAAACCAACAAATCGAAACGAAAAACATAATAAACACAACACAACCTGGTCATATTATTCCACCAAATACAGAAACATCCAGCTTAAGCAAACCAAACAAACCCAAATCAAAAAGTTTCAAAAAAAACAAGGAAAATAAAAGAGACGTCCTAAATATTCGACATTGTAACAAGTTCGCCTTAAAACGTTAACACATAACACGGAAAGAACCCATTAGTTCCCAGAATTCGCCCAACCCCATGGCCTATCCCAGTATCCATCAAACCCACTGTGCACTAAAAAGGTTCGCAAATGGAGCTGCAGTGGTGCTTTGTAGTTGCTTCTGTGTAAGCCACCCGATAATATGGTCATCATCGGGTTAGCACATCATAACCTCTTGATAATCAGCGTTGTCCATAAGAGATGATGCAAAGTGGAACAACGGTGTACCCACTAAGGCAAGAATGGATTTCAACCTGTCCATGCACTCTGAAATGGTGTACAACGACTCATTCCTAGTTAAGTGCCTCACAGTAACTTCTTGATTTTTAGTACAGACGACATTGCTCAGATTGTTAACACTGTCAGCTATGGCAGATGCTCCACTAGTCGACTTCCTCGACTTTCTTGAACTTGCGGGAGTATTCCTTTTTCTTTTTGTGCTGGGGTCAACCGCAGGTTCAACACCTTCCATTGACGACTCAGCATCCACGTTAATACCAACAGAAGGGATTGGATCTGCAAAAGGCCGTATACCAAGGCTTTGAACCGAATCAGAAGATCCCTCATTATCTTCGACAGTCCTCTCATCCGGTGTCCAATGATGTTTGCCAGTTGCAGCAGCGCCTGTGAAGACAATCTCCATCAACTCCCGGTGCTCCAAAGTCTTAGTCCTGAACTTTGCACAACTCTTGTTTATCTACAGCAAAGGAAACACAAACCATCAGTGACAATATGTTACAAATTTTTTTTTAAAGCAATGTAGAAAGGTAACAAAATGGTATAAATAATTTACCAGTTCCATATGATCCCACCATTCATCGGAAGCCTAAAACATGCCTGTTTTAGCGTCAAAGCCAATTCCGGTTATGCCTTTCGTACGGTCCATCAACTTCATCCAAGCAGTCCATTCTTTTTTCAGGCATGCGGACTTGTTCTTTAACTGCTTGACATCATGTTTTCTACCAGTTTTTTTTTTCAAACTTCTTGGCCAAAGACTTATACCCAGCGCTGCTCAAAACCATGAATGGTCGGTTGCCCTCAACAATCTCATCGGCAATAACACAGCTTTGTGAACATTTTGGTTGTCGACAAGAACGTTAGCTCAGGCACTTCCAACCCCTTTATTTTTGGCAACAGTACGTTGTGAAGTTCGTATGGAATCCATACCGACAATGCAACTGATAAATTAAAGCATAAGTACCTTATAAATGTATGCGTATCACTCACCCAAACAAATTGGCGCAAAAACTTATAAAATTAACAATTTTCACAGTCATTTACACATAAAATTAAGATGAACTACCAAAAAACAATTTTGTAGATCGAAACCACCATTCCATTACATGTCATTGACAAGGACTTGTAGGTATCATGTCCACAACAAACATAAGTCATTACAATATTAGCTTTGTTAGGGTGTTACAAGACACTTGGAACATTTTCACATACGCAACAATAAGATTACAACAACAATGCATAGCACAGAAACAATGGTTTTCAAGATACGCAACGTTTGTTGCATGTTAATGACATCATCCCGCAATTGCATGACAATGTCGTGCGTGGCGGAGTCAGACTCTATGTGCAGTCGCCTAGGTTCGTCGCACCAACCAATCCAACTTAAACATGGCTGACGAAATGTACGTACAAAGCTATTAGTAAACTGGTTTAAAAGAAATGACAATATTTTTCAGCAAAAAAATTGGGTGTACTCACCACAGGATTCGGACACGCATAGTAAGCCCATCCTGGATTTTTGTGAGATCTAGAAATCTTGACAACACATTGACCGTAGCCACAGACACACGTATGATGTGGCCATGGAGTAGATGTGCCACTTGACATGAATGAAGCCATGCTTTGTTTTGTAACATAGATGAATAGTAGACGAACATAAGGTGTAAGACAATGTATGGTACATTTTCGTGAATAAGTTGTGTACTTGTCGTACATGATATGTGTGGTAATGAGATGGTTATGTCTTACAGGATTTGTTAGCATACACCCTGCTGCACTTAACTACATAATTGGTTTACCACTACTGTTTATGGCATAAATACAATAACAAATACCTACCAATGCATATACACACATACACCTATAGGATTGTATACACATAAGCAACACTCTCCAATGGACCCAATCCAAGAGAATTGAAAAAGAACGCTCACTGTTTTTCGTTTAACATTTAGGAAAGTGTTACTAATCCAACATAATTGAAACGACTAAAATTAACACATTATAATTACAAAAAAGGAAACCAGCATTATCAGCTATGGTAGATGTTCAGTTAGTTAGTTGGCCATTTAATTATGATTACATTGAAGACTAGACAGAAACACATAGAAAGTAATAGACAGTTCAGGCGAAGGCACAACTATTGGGTGGTAAAAGAGCAAACAACAACAAATAGTCACAGATCACAAAAAAATCAAGAATTGCTAACAGATTTGAAAGACAAAATAGAAAAAAAATAAATAAAAATTTAACAAGTTCAAATGATGTGCTCTGTTTTGTTTGTATTTCAAAAAATACTTCTCCAACCAAAATCTGGATACAACCAACTACTAGACGGTAGGTCCACTGAGTTAAAAAAAAAAAAAATTAAAGCATTCCTAACAGATATTGAAGAAAATATGGTTCACATTTTGTAATTTACAAAATGGTAACAGATGTAAGAAATTAACAAATAAATTGAATTGCCTTGTAAAAATAAATTGCTCTGTTCAATTCAAGAACTAACAGATAAATGGTATTCCAATTGCTCTGTCTACTGCACCAAGAAGCAAGACCATTTGTAGTGTGAGTTCAAAAAAATTGTTTTCAACGACTAACAACAAACAGGGATAAAAAAAAAAAAAAAAACAGTTTGACGTCCTCCGAGTTAGAAAAAAGAAATTCAAAAAATTCCACAAGTTTCCACAAATATTGATAACATATAATAGTGGAATTAAGAAAAAACCGAACAAGAAATTTTAAAAAAATAAAATAAAATAAAAAATAATCCAAAAGAACACTAGCATGTAACTCCTGTTCAATTCATCCACAACAGATCAGAATCAAGTACATCGACTTCGGGTTTAAACCACCATTGACACCAACAAAACCTTTTTACCAGAGATTGAACTTCAGAACGACAAATTTTCAACATACACAGAACAAATAAGTGACATCTCGTGCAAGGAGACGAAAACCCAAAAATAGAGCGAGTCGTGCATACCAGAGATGCAACGACAGCACAATGTTACGCATGAAGGTTGGTTGACGCGTTGACGAAGCACTGTAGGCCTGGATCGGTTGTCCGATGCTGTGTCGTTGTCTCCTCCTCTCTGGTTCTTCGTCACCGTCTAGTTCGTGTGTTTCATTAGGAAACCCTACCAAATACATGTAAACGTGCGACTAATTGTATAGGGGGTATTTTCATCATTGTCCATTCCTACACGTGCTTCCCAGCACACGTGTTTGACCTTTTGTCTGTTTGTGATTTTGTAGCCCATTTTTGTCGTGTTGTGCTTATACAGTCCCAAAACGATTGCCAAACTGCAGCTAAGTATAACTATTAACACCTATTGTTACTTTACCCAATTGAAAGTGAATAAGCATAAATGATAATTTTAAGAAGGGATTGGCTTCCCTCAAATTTAATTTGGGATTAGAGGGTACATTTGGGCCCGTGGAGGCCCACCACGAGTCCTGTTTCGATAATTCAAACTGTTTAATGTATAAAATTCGTCTTGTATTATATACTTGTAAAAAATTACGATTAATCGGATATCGATAGCTTTTTCATCGGATTAAATTTCTGTCAATTGTTTATTTTTTTACTATCATTTTTTTTTTTAATATACAAAAGTGATTTGACCATGTAACTGTGATTTTTTACAAATATATAATACACGACAAATTCTATATATTAACAATTTAAATTATCAAAACAAAATTCATGAAAAACCCCTACGAGCCTAATAATATCCTCCGGTCTGATATAAAACCGAAGGAAGCCAGTCCTTTCAAGAATTAGCCACTGGCACCGGTACAAAAGAACACAACCAACGTTTTATTTTTTTATTTTTTTCCTTCTTCCCTCTAACACAACCAAGTAACTTCGTAAAAGCAAACTCATCACATCCAAAAAACAATTAGTTTATCCTGTGTTAACAATCACCTAAACACCTGATGTAAGATCGACGCAACACAAATTTATATATATATATATATATTCTATTGAATCAAATAAAACGGCTTACCACCAAAAAAATATATTATATATATATATTCTATCTTATTGAATCAAATAAAATGACTTGCCCCCCAAAAAACAAGAAAAAAAAAGAAAAAAAGAAGAGAATATTCAATAAAATTTCGTAAATATCAAACCCACTAGTATTAATCTAGCATTCCCAGCCTAAAATTGGCATTGCGATTGTCCTTGTCCTTATCGCCGCCCCAACCGCAATAAATTCATCGTTTCCATAGAACAGAAAGCATATATAGCTATCATAAGAAACATTCATAGTTAATAAACAGAAATGTACTCTCAAAAGAAATAGTATCTGATCATATAGCTTCCCAAGAAATCTTCAATTCCAACAACAATGCAAATAGGACAATAGGGGCAATATTTCTAGTTTCCTTGCCTAAACCCAAACTGTGATCCCAATTTGTGAGACAGATCAAGACGACTCACTTCCTCTTGGGGAACGCTGGATGTCATCATCGTCATCATCAACAGGAGGGCGTCTGTCAACGCGAGGACTAGGGCTGCGACTGACGCCATTAGCTTCTGAAGGGCTCCTATACCTTCCAGCAGCAGGACTATCCTTTTCAGGGCTTCTGCTTTTTGGTCGGGGGCTCTCGCTGTACTCTGACCTTTCCTGCTTAGTAGGCTGCTTCCCTCTCTTGGGCCTTTCTCTGATGTCCTCCTCAGGGGTTAGGCTGCGCTTCCTTGTTTTGGAGGGAGGCGGACTACCCCTTGGCTCCGGGGTTCTACTATAGCTCCTTGATCGTTTCTCTTCACGCTCAATCATCCGTTGTCTTCTTGGAGGAGATCTTGACCGGCTGTCAACAGAAGGGCAATTGAGTAAATATATAACTCAAAAAAAGACTCAAAATTGGCATTAAACAAAAAGAAAGCAATATTCGTGTTTGAAAAGCATGCTGGAACTGAATTCACAAAACATTTCCATCCTCTACATGAATTAAAAACCCCACCAATAAATACTGCTTGCTGACAGATCCAACAGGTACTCAAATGGTTATTTCACTCAACTTCATTAAAAACACTATGGATCTCTCCTTTTAGTTGATATCATTGTCAATGACAACACTCATAGCCATTGCTGTCAAATCGCGAGAATCATGAATCATTTTGCTAAAATAATGAATCATGAATTGTAAAACTCACTATGTTCCACATAATATATGATTTTATGCATGTACAAGAAAAAAAAACACAATGTTTAAAATGAACTAAATATCAATATAACTAAATTGTGTATATATATAATTACGTATATCAATATAATTAATTGATCTCTTTTTTTATTTTGTCAAAATGATGCTGTTTTATATTATGCAAACAAAACTGATTCACAGTGAATTACAATGAATCATGGCAAATCGCAATGAATCGTATGATTCACTCAATTCAAGATTCAACAGCAGCACAAATCCAATTATTTAGGTTGAAACTCAATATTGAATTGTATGGATTGAATCATGAATCATAAGATTCTAACCTCCATACACATGGCTCAATTCATAAACCCTGCAGTTCTCAGAGCTAGAACTATCATAATCGTTGTACCAAAGAAGTAATAACCAACCTGTAGCTAGGGCTTCGACTTCGGCTTCTTCCACGACGAGGAGAGCGTGATCTCACTGGTGATCGAGAGTAACTCCGATCACGTCTGCATTACAACCAAATTAATGACTAAATGGCTGAACAAGATGGCAAGGTATTACCATCATCAGGCTAAAGCAAAATGTAAAATTAGAGGAAGAATCAGAAAATCTTCAATACCCAAGCTTCTTCTTGGGAGCATTCCGGCAATTTTTTTCTATATGCCCTCTTTCACCACAACGATAACACTTGTTCTTCCAGTCTCCAGCTTTGCAATCTCGAGCCCAGTGACCATCGATTCCACAATTGAAGCACCGTCCAGACCCAGGAGAAGGACCTCTACCCTGATGTTCTCGAGAACCTCTTGGCTCCTAAAACCAAACAAAGCATTATTAAGCTGCAGATTCAGTTAATAAAAAAATAATAAATAAAAATCTTCAAAGGAATAGGCTCAATAACACCACCATAAGCATTAATCTGATAATAAAGAAATGGTCAGTGTATCATACTAAAGATTGGAGATACATATACTGTACACAGTTCAGAGAAATAATAGAACACCTGTCATGATTTATAAGTAAGAGATCATGGTTTTCCTCACAAAACCATATATATGATTGATCTCAAACTAGCAAAACAAGTCAATTGATAAGGGGTAACATCAAACACAACCCCAAAAAGCCAATAAATCATAATAAGTAAATGTAGTACAGCCAAAAAAACACCAAAAAGCTGACAGATAATTCCAGTTGATGAAATGAAATCAAAGTGAGATAATTCCAGTTAGCCCCTTCAGCCTCATGCAAAGATTGCTTCCACAAGCCAACTTATTTGTCTGAATGATCATGTAGATTAAGATGCCATGGGAAAGAAACAATAAAATGAACCATGTAAGCATGAAAGCACAGACAATAAAATGCATTGAGAACTCTTCATAGCTATCAAAATAATTATGTGATCAAATCCAGTTTGGAACGTGTAGTGGATTTCAACAGCAAGAAGACAAAAGCATGTAGCTGCAATACTTACTCCCTTTGCAAATTCCACAACAATACGATTTCCGTCAAGTTCTCTACCATTTAAGCCATATCTTGCATCATCAGCATCCCGGGAGTCACTAAATTCCTGTAAATAAAAGTTGAGAGGCAAAAGCAAAAGCAGCAAAACTCAAACTATACAATCCAATTTGTAATCTACCTTCTCTTTCCTTTTCTTTTCTTTTTTTTTTTCCTCTCTTTTTTATAAACAAGTGAAAAGATAAGCATTTAAGTGCATTCATAAGAAAGAAATTAGACACAAATGAGGGTTGATACATACAACGAAAGCAAAGTTGTGCTTCATATCCACATCTCGTACTCTGCGGAAATGGTTGCCAGAAACAGTAAAGCCATCATTACTTAAGTACTGAAGTATATGATACTTCGCCCTCAGGACGAACTAAACACCAGTTTGAGATTGTTGCCAATTCCATAAAAACACGCAATAACATTACAGAAAGAATCGCCAAAGTCTCTTAGACCATCGGCAAGAAATTCCACCAAGGCCACCCTCTCATCATTGACCTCCAGGTTTGGGAGAAGCCCAGAAACCTTCAACAAGATCATTCAAGTTAAAAAACATAGACACCTGGAGGTGCAATGTTCCTCAGAGATAACATGATGAACAGTTAACAAAAATCCCAGCACAAAAACTGGATTGGCTTGCCAAATGACTAAATGTCTCCTCCTTGTCATAGGAGACAATCCCCAGCCCCTAAATTGATTGAACAATAAATCCAAAAAACTATGTGCATTTCTTAGTAAAACATGAAATACATTTTTTTCAATTAAAAATCCACGCATCTATGGGGATGCCACCCGTGTACAAGGAAAAACAAAATGTAAAACGAAAATTCTCCTATACAACATCAAAACAAGAGATCCCCCATACATAATATGGTCTCCTAAATGTAGCCTGCGCTGTAAAATAATACGGTTTACACTACTATAGTGATCGTTTGCTTTCAAGAGAGATAAATGCATGCGCTCAACAAATGGAAGAAACAGTCAAGTTTTATATAAAAAATACCACTACATCTTCATAAACTATTATCTTCTTTTCTAATATTTTTTATTTTTTGTATTGGGGTGGGTGGGTCCTTCAAATAATGAGTAAACAAAGTTTTGAAAAGCTAAATTGGAGGGATGAAGGGTTGTAATACTATGTACTATATTTAAAAGATGTAACATTGATTTGGCTAAAAAGTAGACATAATTTATTACACTAAGCATAGAAAGTAAGATTAATATGGAGGATAACAATAGGTGTCACAAAAGTAAACATGCCTATGCACTAGTAAAAAGGAGAATAATGTGCAAATCACATAACACTATAAAGTTAAAGAGTAAAGTGCAGGGCATTTGCTTGCCTCCCATATCTGCTGAAGAGGCTCTCCAAGTCACGTGAACGTGTCCTTGAAGACAAGCGACCAACGTAAAGCCGAATATTGCCAGAGTGATCATCATAACGCGGCATTTTCAAACTGCAGTAATAAGATATTCTGTTACCAACAACAATAGGGTAAACTACCAATAGATCCTACTTTTGAGACTTATTACCCATTAAGTCCTATTGATAAATTTATTAAGTGATAAAGATAAATTTATCAGTCTTTTATTTTTATGAATAAATTTATAGTAATAAATTTATCAGTCTTTTTGTTTTTATGAATAAATTTATAGTGATAAATTTATCAATCTCTTATTTTTATAGTGTTAAATTTATTAGTTAGGACCTGTAGGTAAATAAGTCTAGTTAATATGACTGATTGGTAAGTACCCCACAACAATAAGCATTAACCAAGTAATTCTGACTATAAATTTTGTTCACCATAAAACTGTAGTAATTGGGGGACAGGGGCAGGGAACATTTTTTCACAGAAGACTGAACAAAAGCGACTTAACATGTCATAGTAAAATCGTAAAAAAATTGATTTTCAGAAAGCTCACATCAAAGCCTAAAAGACTAATTCCTCAATCTTATATGCTTGCTTACAAATCATCTGGTCAACACAACCAAGTCTTACAATATCCCAACCTTTGTGTCGGCTATACAAATTAAATAATCCAGTCTGCAGTATCTAGGTCAAATACTTTGTCAGCTATCCATTGCAAGCAATTTAATCAATATTCTGTTTTAGCATCGTGCAAATTTAAGTACGAACTCCCAAAGAACCCAAAGGTGCAACATAAGTCAATTACTACAATTAAACACAACCAACCATGACCAACATCCCATATGGAGCAAACATCCAATCCAGAAAACTAGTAGATTGCGTGAAAACACAATCACAAGCTTGCAAAACAAATATTTCATTACACAAATGGCATTATGGCATTCAATTCAAGGAAGATTTCTAGTAAAACCTCCGATCCTAATCCATGTAGAAAAGCCTCAACTTGTACAAAAAAGATCTAATCATCATCATAACTAGTAAGTTTTAAATGCCATCTTTAGCTGTGACATCTCATTTTATTGCTATAAATTCTAATTTATTTTTGTAAGCCTTACAAATGCTTCTCTTTGCTCATGTTCAATAAGCTGCAAATCATAAAGCAAATACAAAACAGGGACGGGTACTCAACTTTAAGGAACTTAAATATAAGCAAGGTGATGCGTAAGCCTTTTGAGTTTTGAATTTTATAAATACAACATAAAAATTATTTTTTTAAAAAATAATAAAAGTAAAATGTATAAAAACCATTATAAAATGAATTAATAAATTCAAGCATTGTAAAACAAAAAAACAAAGTAGACTATAAAGAACAACGTTATAAGGTGAAAACAATTGAAACTTTAAAACACAACACAGACCAATGTACAAATTAATAATAATAATAAAAGCCATTATTTTTTTTAATAAATGAAGGCATTAAAACTTTAAAACACAACAATGACCAATGTACAAACTAATAATAATAAAGGCCATTATCTTTTTAATAAATGAAAGCTTTCTCTTCTAGCCAAACAAAAAGGTAGAGAGTTAGAGACCCAACAAAAAGAGAGAGACAAAGACACACACACACACACACACAGAGACGAGGAGACTGAGAGACAGAGATTGATGGTCTCTATATGGAAGTCAATGTTAGAGCCTACATCGTTTGGAGAGAAGAAGCTCAGTTGAAGGCAAAGGTGAAGGTGAAGAAGAAGATGATTGTCTTTGTCTAAGTCATTGGAGAAGCGAAGATCAACCGTCTTTGCAAGTTGCGTAATAGGTACGATTCATTTTTTTTTTATTCACATCACAAAATGCATAAGCCTCAAGAGATTATGCGTGAAAAGCGCATGATACGCATCTAAGGTGAATGCCTCATCCTGTGAGGCTTAACCCTTGGTGTTTCGCCCAAGAAATACACTTTGGTGCATTTTTAGTACTCTTCACCCTGATGCACTTGGAAAAGTTGGCATCCAATAACAAACATTATCGGATTGTATTGGCCAATATATTAATGAATAACTATACTGGAAGTCCAAAATCCCCAAACGTAAAGGGCAATACATTACATAACAGCCGATACGTAAAACCCAGTCCTACTTACCCATGCACACCCTTATGGCCAAGTAAGTCCAAACCCCACTTGTCAGCAAAAAGGGCCTATTAGAGCAAAGATGATTTATAGGTAAGGGATGACCTAGGCGACTTCAGCTAAGGATAAAGTATTACCACTACCATATCTTACCAGCAAAGCTAGCTGCCATATTCCAAACATAGCCAAAAAAAATCAACTTTTCTGCACTATATGTCAACCAACAAAGCAACCCAACTCGTTTTTCAACAAGATTTTGAAACCCCAAGTACAAATTACCTAAATTAACCACCTAGAAGAGAATCACAAAAACGTCAATCGTGGACACAAAAGCAAACTAGGGAAAACAACGAACACTACTGATGTAGCAACTTTCTAACTCGAATCAAAATCAGTATCAGAAAACAAATAATCATAGATGCAACCACATAGTATACACACAAATTCACATACACACACACACATATATGTACAGAGAGAAAAATTGAACATAAAAGAGGGGAATTAAGAGATGTACAAACCCTAATGGAAGCAATTAAGCGGCATAGTACAGCGTACCTGAGCAGTGATAGGGCTCTCGCGACTCTGAAATTAACAACCCTAAAACTTTCTTTGATATGAGAGAGAGAGAGAGAGAGAGAGAGAAGAAAAAAGTCCGAGGGCCTCAATTTATAGCAACCAAAAAGTTTCGACGATTTGGATGCGTTTTTTGAACTCAATCCAATGATTGGGCTTCGTCGATTTGAAATCGGTCATTTGTTTCTGTGTAGACCCAAAACGGACCAACTTATTGCTAGCCCAGCCCAATTTCCCAAACTAATATTTTTGTTGTTTGCATGATCTAAAAAAATTAAAAAGTCAAAAAGTCACTATCTTATTTAAGTCACATAACCTTTATAACACATCATTTCAAACCCAACATATCCTCAACCCATATTTAATAAAAAGTCAAAAAGTATACTTATTTAGATAATCTTACATCGCTCTTATACACTTACATTGCTTCATAGATTTGGATAGAGATTTATAAAAAAAAATAAAAAGAAAAAAAGAAAAATTTATCTATAAATCTCATTTTAAGAAATAGTAATTCATTTAATTCCATTGATTTTGAAAAGGTAGATTTAATATGTTATTTGAAATTAGATTTACGGTTATATCCTTATTTTTATGGGATATTGACTAATAAGTCCTATATTTGGGACTTATAATTCATATAGTCTCATATTTTTTCTTGTGATCCATTTACTCATTTTGGATGTGTAATGACTCATTTGCCCGCAATATTGGACCATTTGAAAAAAAAAATACACTAAGGAGTGTTTTTAGTCTTACATCATACTTGTCACATTGAAGTGTCACATTTGGTAAAAATGCACTAAAGAGTTTTTTAATTTTTTAGAGTGTCACATCATACCCGTCACATTGGAATGTCACATGTCACGTTTGGAAAAAGTACATTAAGGAATTTTTAATTTTTTTAGAGTGTCACACCATACCCGTTATGTCGTCACGTTTGGTAAAAATACACTAAAGAATTTTAATTTTTTTGGAGTGTCACATCATACCCCACACATTATCACATTTAGAAAAAGTACTAAGGAGTGTTTTTAATTTTTTTAGAGTGCCACATCATACTCGCCACGTTGAAATAACACATGTCACGTTTGAGAAAAGTACACTAAGGAATTTTTAATTTTTTTTAGAGTGTTACATCATACCCGCTACGTTGTTACATTTGAAAAAAGTACACTAAAAAGTTTTTATTTTTTTTGGAGTGTCATATCATACCCCTTACGTTGTCACGTTTGGAAAAAGTATACTAAGGAGTGTTTTTTAATTTTTTTAGAGTACCACATCATACCCGCTACGTTGGAGTGTCACATGTCACATTTGGGAAAAGTGCACTAAGGAATTTTAATTTTTTTAGAGTGTCACATCATACCCGTTACGTTGTCACATTTAGAAAAAGTATATTAAAGAGTTTTTTTTTTTTTTTTTTTTTTTTTTTTTTTTTTGAATATCACATCATACCCCCATGTTGTCACATTTAGAAAAAGTATTCTAAGGAATTTTTAATTTTTTTGGAGTGTCACATCATACCCGCCACGTTGTTATATTTGAAAAAAGTACACTGAGGAGTTTTTAATTTTTTTGGAGTGTCACACTAATACATGCCACATTGGAGTATTACATTATACATGTCACATTAATAAAAGGGTATAGTTGTCTACTAAAATACTATCAAAATAAAAAATAGGGCCACACGGAAAGAAATTTTCCACTAATACGACTTAACAGATCAATAGCTAAAAAACTGGAACTAATTGGACTACTTGTTTATGAGATGAGATTTATTGGTAAATATCATTATTTTTATTATGTTTCTTTTTTTTCTTTTTTATTTTTAAAAAAATTTGTGCTAGAAAGGTAAAATACACAACCTATGTGAATCAAATTTGTGATGAATTTTTATATGAGAATCTTTTTTATTTGGAATGATTTGAAATGTGAGATTTTTCAAATATTTTTTTTAAAAAAAGTACAAAAATGACTTGAAATATACGATTCTTCAAACATTTCAAAATAATATGGGATTCTTCAAATATTTTAAAAGGAGTGCAAAAACTCTTTAGTAAGTTTTGAGCAAATTTATAATTTCAAATTGTAACACTCCGATGTAACACTCAAATGTAACACTAAAAAAAAAAAATGCCTCAATGTACTTTTTCTAAACGTAACACTCCAATATAATACTTCAAAAAAACTCCTTAGCAAAACACTCCAATGTAACAAACAAAAAAAAATCCTTAGTGCATTTTTTCCAAACGTAACACTCCAAAATAACATTCCAAAAAAACTTTTTAGTGTAATACTCCAATGTAACACACAAAAAAACTCCTTAATACACTTTTCCTAAATGTAACACTTTAATGCAACACTCCAAAAAAAGGATGTGGTATTCTTCAAATCATTCTAAAAGGATGTGGAATTCTTCAAACCATTCTAAAAGGAGTACAAAAATTCCTTAGTAAGCTTTGGACAAATGTACAATTTCAAACTATGAGTGTTACTTTTGGAAAAAATATACTAAAGAGTTTTTTTCCTTGTTTTTGTGTGTTACATTAGAGTGCGTTACATTGAGGTGTTACGATTACATTGATTGACGTGTCATGCTTGAAAAAAGTATATTAAGGAGTTTTTGTGTGTGTTACATTAGAATGTTACGTTTGCGAAAAGTACGCTAAGAAGATTTTTTCGAGTTTTACATTGTTGCGTTTGAGAAAAGTACACTGAGAAGTTTTTTTTAAAGTATTACGTTGTTACGTTTAGGAAAAGTACATGAATGAATTTTTTAGTATGTTACATTGAAATGTTATGTTATTGAAGTGTTATATTGGAGTGTTACGTTCTTATTCATAATGTGGGATATGTTCAAAAAGGAGGAAAACTCCAAACTCTTTACGGATTGCATAAATGTGTAATTTCACATTAGGAGAAATCCACTTTTATTCCTAAAAAATTAAACCCAAATGGGTAACTGACTACCTTTTGTGTAATTTTTACTTTAATAGAACTTTTGGGTTCATACGAAAAAAATGAAGGATTAAATAGTTCACAAAATCACATTTTAGGATTTATTGGTACTTCACCCTAAAAAACAAATAAAATTAGGTAAAATTTGAATAAAAGATAATTATATTTTACATATTTTTTTCTCTCTCTTTTCAAATCCATGAACCAAATATAACTCTAGTATCTGTGCACTTTTATTATAATCTCACCTTGACTCTTTTACTTTTAATTGAGACAATTAATCCCATACAATTAATCCCATACATTTCATATCAAGTTGTAATATCACTTGTAGCTCTAAAACTTTCCTTTTATATTAATTTCATCATTGTAGTTTTAATCGTATTAAATTTACCATTGAATTTTTTTTTATATTATATCAATTTAATTCGACTAATAATATTTATTTAGAAATTGAATTGAAATAAAGGGACTAAAATAATACATTCACTCCCTTCAAAGTTATGGAGAAGTTGATGCCAGATTTGAAATGGACCATTCATTTTTAAATGATCCATTCTGGCCTTAATTTCTATAAATAAAAAAATAATAATAATAAATGTTATCTATTAAACTAAATTGACACAATATAAAAACATAAAAGGCTAAATTGATACTGTTGAAATTATAAAAATCAAATTGATATGATGCAATTTAAGTAGGAAAATATTTTCGAAAAATCAATTTGATGCAAATAAATAATAAAATAAAACACAAGAAATTTCTTATAAAAATTTTGCAAAATTTGATTTGTTTGTGATCGATGCCAGTATTTGAATACTGTGTCTTTAAAACATAAATTTGCCCTCACTTCTGATGCTTGCGATTGATGGGCATCCTGTCTCCAAGATACAATGATCACCACACACATAAATTGCATCACTTTTTGTGTATACAGTGAACCAATTTGTGTTATGCACTCTCTTTTTTGTACTCAACTATGACATATGTATGAATCCTAAAATTCTCTATCTCTTATTCATGAATGACATGAGACCATTCTAAAGAGTCATAACTCTTGGGTCGAATCTTTTCATCTGAAGAGACATCATGAAAAGTTACACCCCTTCCATTTAAATGGAGTCAATTTGCATTTACTTCTAAAATTTTTGGTAAACTACCAATAGATCCTAATAGTTGGACTTAATTCCCACTAAGTCTAAATAAAATTGTCGCTAAAAATAATTTTTTTGTGATGATTTTTTATATATGTCGCTAAAAATTGACAATTAATGACTTTTTTTGTTACGATTTTTATAAATTATCCCTAAAACTTACAATTAGTGACCTTTGTTTTGTGAATTTTTTTTAAAAATGTCGCAGAAAGTTGAAAATTAGTGACTTTTTTGTGACATTTTTTTTAAAATTGTCGCTAAAACTTATAACTAGTGACATTTTTTGTGATAAAATTTTCAAACTTTCGTTGCAAATTAATAATTAGTGACTTTTTAAATAGTGTTTGATGAAAAACGACATTAATTATCATAAGAATAAATCTACCTATTATGACTTACACATAAGTCTTCTTAAAATTTTTTGACAATCCTCCACATGAATGAAATTGACGATACAATGCAAATGAAATGCAAACAATAACAAAGAGAGTACAAAATGGAAATATCTTACATCATGATAGATAACTTTTGGCCTTCAACCTTCCTTAGTGAAAAACTATTGGACTTACTAACTAACTAGTGGACGTGATGCCGAACTGTTCAGTTGTTTCAGTAAGCCAGGACAATAGAATTCACACAGAATATTTCCGAACACGACTTGGTTAATTTGGTTGTGCCCATTTTGGCCTTGGGCAGTTCTTAGTTTTCACGAGTGCTTTAGAGAATGTAACCTTAATCAAATCACATAGAAATGACCTATTTCACACTCATATAAGTGATTCTTATTTTGAGTCTATTAAATACTCCTCTTGAAAAATATCCTTTTAGGTTTTCCAAGATATAAGTGAACATTAAAAGCATAGCTTACTCTAAGTTTCCTGCATACAACACATGTTGCAAATATCACTCTCATTATAAGAATGGATAGGAGATTAACTCCCTTAGTAATTTCGAATAAGTCATCTACAATTTGGTTGTCCCATTTGAATCTAGATCTTGGGATCTCCAATCAATTAGGTTGAGTTGCTATTATGGCGACTTGAAATTAATAGGCTTTAATCACATTTCTCTCGATGAACTTTTTCTCATTTGCTCTCTAGTCGATCTTTTTCTCATTTGCTCTCTAGTCAAGCTTTTTGTTAATGATTGTTATTTTTCGTTTGACCTTCACATTTTCACATTATTAATTAGCTAGTGGATCAACTATATTGTCCTTAGACAATACTTACAACTGAGAGCAAATGTTTTACGGTATTAAGTCTTTGAATATGTCGAAACTTATTGTCGGGGATGAAACCAAAATTTTATCACTACAGGGGCCAAAAGACAAATAATATTTTTTACCATGTAGACAAACACATATGTAAGTACGATACGATATATGAATTATGTATACACATAAAAAAAATTCAACTATTATAGAAACAATCTCTAATAGGATAAAAAAAATTTGGTAAAAAATAAAAAAAGAGTACAAGATGAGAGAAGAATAAGATATATATCTTGGAGTTTTCTTAGGTGTGCAACCCACAAAAGGTGTAAGTGGGTTGCACACCATGTGCCACTCACACAAAAGGTGTAAGTGTAAGTGGAAGGTATAAATGAAATGTATAAGTTACACACCATGTGCCACTTACACAAAAGGTGTAAGTGCAAGGTAAAAAATGTGTAAGTGTAAGGTGTAAGTGAACACAAAAAGGTGTAAGGTGTAAGTTGCACACTATAGCATTACCCATATATCTTTTATACTGAGAGACCAGTTTATTTTTGAAATAATATATATATATATTTAGAAGTGTTATGGCAAACATAATTTTTCATAGAAATAATGGGGCCATGGCCCCTCATAGTCTTCTCCAAGTTCTATCCCTACTTATTGTTATATGTCACTCCTATTTGTTAAATTCAAATAATAGAGATAGAGATATTTCATATAGGAGTTTATCGAAGTCATTTTTACTTTTACTCTAATAATTGAAATTCTTTGTGAACCTACTAGCAGAAACAGTCACTTTATTAGAACATTTCAAACACTCATACACATTTAAATATTCTAAGCAAACCTTATTTTCATCCTTGGTGCATAACTTCATAAAGTATCTATGCACTCCTACAATTTTAATATAAATTAAAATATAATATTTCTTACTTATTACTTTCGGATACTAGAAATAAAATAAAAACTTAAAATAATTATGACTACACAAGCTATAATTAATTATTTGACAAAATCATACCCTCATAAAGAATTGGCCCAATAGCTACACAATTCAGGAACCTCATTTGATTGTAAAAATTCTTTCAACACATTCAAGTTTCTATGGATAACTTGTCATGAATTATGATTAGCAAACAATGATGCTTTTCTCCCTCACATTTGTAGTAATACATAAATTAGCACAAAACACGATTCATTTTTAGACAAGTGTCACTATCACAACTAATAACTCATTTTTAATAAATTTATATTTTATTTATTTAAAAATATTAGTGACAAAAGAAATTTAAATTATCACTTTAAATCCACGAGATAAATGTTCACAAGAAGTAACGACTTATTGTTACTTCAAGGTTAATGCTCAATGCAACAAACACTAATGTAACCTTGACATTAATGTTTAGAAACCCGGACCGGTTCACTACAAGAAATTACACTTTTGGTGACCAAACTTTTAGTCGCCAAAAGTTGTTTTTTTAGTTTGCGAAAGTTAATGGCGACTAAAGTTATTTGTCGCCCAGTTGGTCGCCAAAGCCTAGTCGGCAATAGTCAACGGCGCCTAAAATTTACATTGATCGATAATTATCTTATCTTTGGCTACTAAAACGGACTTAGTCGCCATACATAACGTTTTGGCGACCAAATATTTAGTCGTCAAAAGTAATTAAATCAAAATGAAATTCTCTTTCAGCAACTAAAATATTTAGTCGCTTAAACATTTTAGTCGCTAATAATCTTATCTTTGGCTACTAAAACGGACTTAGTAGCCAAACATAACATTTCGGCGGCCAAATATTTTGTCGTTAAAAGTAATTAAATCAAAATAAAATTCTCTTTTAGTGATTAAAATATTTAGTTGCTAAAACATTTTAGGTGTTAATAATCTTATCTTTAGCTACTAAAATGGACTTAGTCGCCAAACATAACGTTTTGGCGACCAAATATTTAGTCGTCAAAAGTAATTAAATCAAAATGAAATTCTCTTTCAGCGACTAAAATATTGAGTTGCTTAAACATTTTAGTTGCTAATAATTTCATCTTTGGCTACTAAAACGGATTTAGTTGCCAAATATAACGTTTCGGCGACCAAATATTTAGTCATTAAAAGTAATTAAATCAAAATGAAATTCTCTTTCAACGACTAAAATATTTAGTCGCTAATAATCTTATGTTTAGCTACTAAAACGGACTTACTCGCCAAACATAATGTTTTGGCGACCAAATATTTAGTCGTTAAAAGTAATTAAATCAAAATAAAATTCTCTTTCAGCGACTAAAATATTTAGTCGCTAAAACATTTTAGTTGCTAATAATAATACATTTACCGACTAACAATTTTAGTTACTAATAATAATACATTTAGCGGCCAAAATATTTAGTCACTGTTGGTTTTCATGGCGAAACATTTTAGTCACCAAAAGATTAGATATTTTTATTTCATGGTAATTTACGACCAAAACATTTTAGTCGGCAAAGGATGCCATGTTCTTTCATGACTAAAATCTTTAGTTGGCAAAAGTTTATTCCCTCATCTTGATTTATTTTAGCTGCTAACTATTTGGTCGCCAAAAATCTTTTGTTTTTTTTTACTACTAAATATTTAGTCATGAAAAACCTTTGCTTGCATTTTTGGCTACAAAAATATTTAGTCTCCAAAAATTTTGTATTTTTTTTGGAATTAATTTCTCAACAACTTGTATTTATTCCATTATTAATACAATCTGTACTTTGTATATAAATAAAATTACCTATATATTGATAAAATTAGCAACTATTCCACAACATGCACACATTTCACTTTCAACCATTAAAAAAAAAAAAAAAATCATATTTAACATCAAATTAATATTTTCAATAAAAATTCCATACAAACCAAGTATAATCCAATATCAAAAATATAATTCTATATATAACAAAGGATTAAACAAAATTAATATCCAATTGTTAATTTGGCAAGAAACCAACTAACAAAAACACCAAAAACATAAAAAAGTAAAGGCCATAAAATAAAGTAAAATTAAAAAACTAGTGATGAAGCCAACTGCAGTCCAACCCTCAAAGCAATTACTAAAGCAAAGCTAAAAGTTGTATACATAAATTAATACAGATCAGTAACACAAATCACAAACAGAGGCTCCTTAACTGTAAAAGGACAGATACAATGCAAATAATACAATTTCAATTAATATATATATATATATATATTATCTACTGTTATGAACTTCCATAGATTTAACCCCCTTAAGGCAAAAAAAAAAAAATGCAATGGATGTCAAGGGCCCCCTCCCCTCCTCAAAAAAAAAAAAAAAAAAAAAAAATACAATAAATACAAACCAAAAATTTGTTAATAGCTACATAAAGCAGTGTAGATAATCCTTCCATTACATAAGGTTAATGATACAAAAGAGTTTAATAAAAGTAAATGCCCTATTGGCTTAAACCTTTCCAAGCTTTAACTTGGTTACAACAAAAGAGAGACTAGCTCATACAAATAAAGTGCTTGGCTATACAAAAATATACAATCAAAACAAAGAAGCTCGTGCTCCCAAAGTTCTTCCAAGCTATTGTCTTGGCGGAGGCATGCTATCAATACCTGAAAGTGTTTTTCCCAAATTGGATGAGCTATAGCCCAGTAAAAACAATCTAACACAGTACATGAGGTTTAACGACGATATAAATGCAAAGTGCATATACAGTGCTGGGGGTAAAACATTCACACCTTTATATAGTCATAAAAATATACCAAGTCTATATCCCATTTCATTTTCCTTCAATTCATTTCAATGCATGAGCCAATTTCATTATTTTTCAATAACCCAAATGAAACTACATCTCAATGGTTCAACAATTTAATAAATAACATACAAACATTTCCAACTGCCATTTTACGGATATTTCGTTCGCGGGATCGGCACCTATGTATAAATTTCGGGACTTTCACCCAAGACACTCTGGCCAACTTAATTATAATGGAGTCCATCCCCTTTCTCCTCCCAAACAATGGAGTCCATCCCCTTTCTGTTCCCAAATTATCATACATATACAATGTATTTAAAAGCATAATTACATATGGAGTACATCCACTTTCTCCTCCCAAACAATCATACATAAGCAATGTATCTAAACATAATCATATTCAATGATAACCAACCATGGATTAGTTTCAATTTACCTAATCCTCATGCAAGTTCTACAACAGTCAAAGCTATCCTCCACCAATAGCCCAACACATATATTTTTAAGCAGATATACAATCTCAAGACTAATAATTTATTCAAAATTTCCGAAGATGTGAAGTATTACATACTCAATTCCACCACCTATTTCAATACTCGCTCAATTCCATGTTTACAACTCCAATTTCAACTATTTATACAAATAAATATGACAATCATTTTAGGGCAAAGATCACCTTTTCAAAATATCAAACCCAAGTGCCAAAATCAACCATTTTGACACCACACGACTTTATTTTCAAACCCCATGTTCATTTATTTCACTTCTACCAAAAACCCTTCTTTTCATTTCACCCAAGCCCTAGGTTTGTTCAAACTACCCCCAAATCCCACCATTGTTACACAACCACAAATAACTAAGTTAAAAATCATAACAAAGTGTAGACAATCCCTACCTCAAGAAGAGAAGACACGTAAAGCAAGGTTGAAACTCCAAGGACACTGAGACCCAACTTCATTTCGGATCAAAATGAAGATCTTGAAGCGCTCTACCTTTTTCTCAAAGGCACTAGGGTAAAGAACACTAGATCTAGGTTAAAATATAGAGAGAGAGAGAGAGAGAGAGAGAGAGAGAGAGTATTGTAGCGAGAGAAACTCAAGAGCTAGGGTTTTAGAGAGTTTTAGAGAGAGAGAGAGAGGAATGAAAAAGTGAACAAAAACATCATCTTCACGGACTGTTATACAAGCAGTCCGCTCGAGCATGGAAAGTGACCCTCGAGCGTTAGACACAAAGTTTTGCTTGAGTGTGGAAAGTTACGCTCGAGCGTGAAATGCATACTTCTAGAAGTTTTGCAGATGAAGGACCCCGCTCGAGCATAGGAAATGTCGCTTCAGCGTCGAATACACTCCCCAAATATTTGCAGGTCTACAAAAATACTGAGAGTTGACAAATCTCGCTTGAGCGCAATAATTACTGCTCGAGCGGAGGAACAAAATTTGATAAGCCCACTCGAGCGAAAGAGCCAAAATTTGGGCAACAAAGGTTTGGAAACACAAGCAACCAACCTGTTCTAAACGCACAACTACAACCCGATAACCAAAATAAGGGGAAGACAAGGGAAACAAGATATAAATAACCATTCAAAACTATACCAACCAGAGTCCGAAGTACAACAAGAGACTGGTCAAAAACCGGAATCGCTATAACCTCCTCCTCTTAAAGAATTTCGTCCCCAAAATTACAAATCAAGCTCGAAAACACAATGATACTATTCACAACAATGTTATTCTTATAAGTTCGTCACCAAGATCCATTTTCTGGTCATCCATTCTCATCGACTCGATACACCACATTGAAAGTACATTTTACAATTTCCCAAACATTTGCAATGTTCAAACCAAGGTCCAAGTTTTAAAAATTTTACATAGCACATACAATGCTTCCAAAAGTGATATAATACATATGATATTCCACATTGTCAAACAAATGCAATGTTTATAATAACTTATATTTCCAAAATGTAAACAATATATACAATATTCTCACATCCTATCAATTATAATCGCAATACAATACATGTTCAAACATCAACAAATAAGTCTGAATACTTTTCTCAGACTTCGAATTCACATTCCTAAGTTGCTTCCTCAACTCCCTGGTGTTTCCACAATACTTTAACTAAGGGAATCGTCTTGCCTCGCAAAACTTGATCCCGAGTATCCAAGACTCTCACCGGTCTCTCTTCGTACGAGGCATCCTTATCTACCTCCAAGTCCGTCCAATCCAACACATGCGATGGGTCCGGCTCATACTTTTGAAGCATACTAATATGAAACACGTCATGAACTCCAAAAAGTTATGGTTGTAACGCCAAACGATAAGCGACCTCTCCAATCCGCTCAATGATCTCAAAAGGGCCAATAAACCGAGGGGACAACTTCCCACTCTTCCCAAATCTCATCAAACCCCGTCTAGGTGATATTTTCAAAAAGACATGATCCCCCACCTCAAAAGACAAGGGTCTCCTCCTACGGTCGGCATAACTTTTCTGGCGACTTTAAGCCGTAACCAACCTCTTACAAATAAGGGCCACTTTCTCCGTCGTTTCCTGAACTAACTATGGACCCAATGAAGGTGCATCTCCCACCTCGGCCTAACAAATCGGAGACCTACACGGTCGGCCATACAAGGCCTTAAACGGTGCCATGCCAATACTCGATTGGAAACTATTGTTATAAACAAACTCCACCAAGGGCAGATGCCTCTCCCACGAACCCTTGAAGACAAGGACACACCCTCAAAGCATATCCTCAAGAATCTAAATGGTACGCTTGGACTGCCCGTCAGTTTGAGGATGATGCGCAGTACTAAAGGTCAATCTAATGCCCAAGGTACTCTATAAACTCTGCTACAGCCGAGCTGTGAAACGCGGATCTTTATTCGAAACAATCGTCACAAGGACTCCATGTAACCTCACTATGTCCCTAATGTAAAGATCGGCAAGATAGTCTACCGAATCGCTTACACGCATAGCTATAAAGTACGCCGACTTGGTCAACCGATCAACTACCACCCAAATGGCATCACTACCCTATTGAGTCCTCGGAAGGCTTACAACAAAATCCATCATGACATGCTCTCACTTCCACTCGGCTATAGGAAATGGTTGTAACAAACTCGCTGGCCTCTGATACTCGGCCTTCACTTGCTGATAAGTAAGGCACTTTGATACAAACACGGCTACATCCTTCTTTATACCTCTCCACCAAAACTGGTGACTAAGGTCATGGTATATCTTTGTGCCTCCCGGATGCACAGCAAGGCGTGAATGGTGAAACTCTTAGAGTACTTCCTCTCAACAAGACTCCGGTATGAACAAACGGTCACGGTATCTCACACTCTGGTCGGGGTACACAGTTAAGCCTCTTTCTACCTTCTCACTGGAAATCTTCTCTTGGAGGGATTCTACCTCAAGGTCACCTCTCTGCACTTCTAATACTTGGTTCACAAGTGTAGGTTGTGCAAATATTGAAAATAAGGTTGCAGACTCAACAGACTTGCCTAGATATAAGTCAAACTCACCAAGAGTACCCAACATTTCCCATTCCTTGATAGCGATACAAGCTACACTGCTAATTGACTTCCTCCTCAAAGTATCAGCCACAACATTGGCCTTCCCTGGATGGTCGTGCAACTCGAAGTCATAATCCTCTATGAACTCCATCCACATTCTCAGCCTCAAGTTCAAAGTCCTTCTATGTAAACAGATATTTCAAACTCTTGTGATCGGAAAACACTTCGAACCTCTCACCATACAGATAGTGCCTCTAAATTTTCAAGGCAAATATCACCACTGCTAACTTTAGGTCGTGAATAGGATAATTTCTCTCATGTGTTTTCAATTGCTGTGAGCCATAGCTACTACATTCCCCTTTTGCATTAGTACACAACCCAAACCTTCCCGTAAGGCATCACAATATATTGAATAGCCCAAACCCCTCTCTGGAATAATCAATACTGGAGCAATAGTTAGTCTAATCTTAAGCTCTTGGAATAATTTCTCACAAGTCTCACTCCACACGAATTTGACTAATTTCTTCGTCAGTTTAGCCAGCAGTGAAGTTAGTCTAGAGAAATCCTTCACAAATCTCTGGTAATACCCGGTCAATCTCAGAAAACTACAGATCTCAAAAGCATTCTTAGGTTGTGCCCAATCTTGAACTGCTTCTATCTTGGATGAATCTACAATCACCCCTTCCCCAGATACCACATGACCTAGGAATTTAACCTCTTTCATCCAGAACTCATACTTCCCAAACTTAGCATACAACTTGTGGGCTCTAAGCAACTCAAGCACTACTCACAAGTACTCCTCGTGTTCCTCTTCGAAGGGTGAATAAATCAAAATGTCGTCTACAAAGACGACTACAAAATGATCTAGGAACTCACGGAAGATCAAGTTTGTTAAATCCATAAACACCGCTAGAGCATTGGTTAGCCCAAAAGGCATCACTAGAAACTCATAATGGCCATAACACGTACGGAATGTCATCTTCGGGATATTCTCCTCCCTTACCCTCAACTGATGATAACTCGACCTCAAGTCTATCTTAGAGAAACAACAAGACCCTTTCAACTGATCTAACTAATCATCTATACAAGGCATTAGATACTTGTTCTTAACTGTAACTCAGTTCAACTTCCGATAATCGATACAAAGTCGCAAGGCTCTATCTTTTTTTTTAGCAAAGAGAGCCGGTGCTCTCCAAGGTGATGTACTAGGCTGGATGAAACCCTTATCTAGCAATTCTTGGAGTTAAATCTTTAACTCACTCAATTCGGTAGGTGCAAACCTATATGGAGTCATAGAAATCGGTGCCGTACTAGACACTAAATCAATAGAGAACTCGATCTCTCAGTGGGGTGGTAAACTAATAAGATCCTCAGGAAAGACATCTAGGTATTTACAAACCACCGTTGGCAACTCAACCCGGACTTCATCACACTCACTACTCAAAAAGCTAGTAAGAAGACAGCTAAGTTCATTTCGCCCACGTAGATCATATACTGGCGATAAGACTCTATCCACCCAGTTCTCCAAGAAATAAAAACAATCACCGCTCGAGGTACATACAATAACCGTCTGATGGTAGCAATCTATACATCCCGGTATGACGATAACCAGTCCATACCCAAAATAACATCAAAACTAGACATGTCAAGCAATGCAAATGTAAAAGGTAATCGACAATCAGCAACCTTGATGTCACAACTCCGACACCCCTATTTTAGAATAACTTCACTACCAATAGGTGACTCTATACAAATAGGAGATGCTAACTATGCCAACTTCAACCCCAAAATTGATGCAAATGCAGATGAGATAAAAGAATGGGATACACCCGTATTAATCAACACATTAGCAACTGAATTGCAAAACAAAAAAGGTACCTCTCACTATCGAAGGCGCTGGTACAAGATCTAGCGCGGCAACAACATATACACGTCCTGTTGGCCTCTAATCTATTTGCTCACCCCTTGAAGCATAAGCCTATTGCAGGGATTGAGTCGAAGAGGCTCATTGATTGGCCCTAGAGGCTCCCTGATTGGCCCTCAAGGCTTGTACTGACTGTGTAGACTGGTGACTCTATGTCTCCCTTGAACCAGACGCACCAAACGTGCCACCAAACTGTGGGCAAAATCTCTTTAGGTGCCTCGCCTGTCCATACTAATAACAAGTGGGCGATTGCCATCTATCTTGACTCTAGCCCTGAGAACGAGCCGAAGACGAAGTTGCTCGCTGCCCTCCTCCTTTCTGTGGGCAAGCTTGAGACTTATGACCCAACTGACCACATTTGAAACAAGTAATGTCTCCCTGACCACCCCTCCCAGAACCCGAACTTGGCACTTGAAAGGTAGACCTCGACTGTGATCCATAGGACTGCTGAGGGTTAGAACCCCTCTGCCTCTTACTATCTCCCTAACTATCTTGACTCCTCCTAGAGCCCCTCATCCTCTCCTCGTCTGCTTGCATAATGGTCTCAAGATGGGCCGCCGCCTCCACAAGGTGCCCATAGTCTCTAATCATGGATTCGGCCACGTTAAGCATGAGCCCCGTCCTCTATAGCCATTTCGATTTTGACCCGTCACTTGTTGTATCCCAGACTCAGGTTTAATGCTTTCATATTGTTGTTTACCTCTTGTTCCCCTTGTATCTCTTTAGAATTGGCTTTCGGATTGTAGTTGTGTGTTTGGAACATGTTAGTTGCTTGTTTTTCTAAACCTTTGTTGCCTAAATTTTAGCTCTTCCGCTCAAGCGGGCATTCTTGCTTTTGAGTGGGCTTCACAAATTTTGCTCCTCTGCTCGAGCGGCCATTCTCGCACTTGAGCGGGATTTGTTTACTCTCAGTACTTTTGCAGACCTTGCAAATATTAGAAAAGTGTGTTCTACGCTCGAACGGCATTTTCTATGCTCGAGCGGGTGGACGTTCGAGCGTCCAGTTCTACGCTTGAGTGGGGTCCTTCGTCTGCAAAACTTCTGGAAATGTGTATTCCACGCTCGAGCCAAACTTTGTGTTTGACGCTCGAGTGTCACTTTCCACGCTCGAGCGGACTGCGTGTATAATAGTCCATGAAAATGATGTTTTTGTTCATTTTTCCATTCCTCTCTCTCTCTCTAAAACTCTCTAAAACCCTAGATCTTGAGTTTCTCTTTCTAAAATACTCCCTCTCTCTCTCTCTCTCTCCACTTTTTGACCTAGATCTATCGTGTTCTTTACCTTAGTGCCTTTGAGAAAAAGGTAGAGTGCTTCAAGATCTTCATTTTGATCCAAACGAAGTTAAGTCTCGGTGTCTTTGGAGTTTCAACCTTGCTTTACTTGTTTTCTAACTTGAGGTAGGGATTTTCTACACTTTGTTTGTTATGGTTTTTAACTTAGTTATTTGTGGTTGTGTGATAATGGTGAGATTTAGGAGTAGTTTGAACAAACTTAGGGTTTGGGTGAAATGAAAAGGGAGGTTTTTGGTGGAAGTAAAATAAATGAACATGGGGTTTGAAAATGAAGTCATGTTGTGTCAAAATGATTGATTTTGGTACTTGGATTGATATTTTGAAAAAGGAGATTTTTGCCCTAAAATGACTATCATATTTATTTTGTATAAAAATTGAGATTGGTGTTGTGAACATGGAATTGAGCGAATGTTGAAATAGATGGTGGAATTGAGTATGTAATACTTCATTCATTTAGAAATTTTGAATAAATTATCTGTCTTGAGATTGTATATCTGTTTAGAAATATCTGTATTGGGCTATTGGTGGATGATAGCTTTGATTGTTGTAGAAATTGCATGTGGATTAGATGAATTGAGACTAATCTTTTGTTGGTTGTCATTGAATATGACTATGTTTATATACATTGTATATGTATGATTGTTTGGGAGGAGAAATGGGATGGACTTCATTATAATTAAGTTGGCCAGAGTGTCTTGGGTGAAAATCCCGAAATTTATGCATGGGTGCCAATCTTACGGATGAAATATCTGTAAAATGGCAGTTTGAAGTGTTGTATGTTGATGATGTGATTGTAGAACCATTGAGTTGTAGTCTCATTAGGGTTATTTAAGAAATAATGAAATTGGCTCATATATTAAAATGAATTGAAGGAAATGAAAGGGAATATGGAATTGGTATTCTTTGGCAATATAAAAGTATGAATGTTTTATCCCGGGCATTGTATATGCACATGCATTTATATCTTTATTAAATTTCATATATTGTGTTAGATCATTCCTACTGGGCTATGACTCACGTTATTTGGGAAAAACATTTTGATGAGATTTGGGAAGAGTGGGAGGGTATCCCTTCGATTTATTAGACCTTTTGAAATCCTTGAACGGATTGGGGAGGTTGCTTACCGTTTGGCGTTACTGCCATAACTTTCCGAAGTACATGACGTGATTCATATTAGTATTCTTCGGAAGTATGAGCCGGATCCATTGCACGTGTTGGATTGGATCGACTTAGAGGTAGATGATGATGCCTTGTATGAGAAGAGGCCGGTGAGAATCTTGGATACACGGGACCAAGTTTTACAAGGCAAAACGATCCCCTTGGTTAAAGTATTGTGGAAACACCATGGAGTTGAGGAAGCAACTTGGGAACATGAATTAGAAGTTCGAGAAAAATATCCAGACTTGTTTATTGATGCCTAAACATGTGTTAAGATTTTGATTATGATAATGTTAGGTATAAGCATTGTATATGTTTTAAATTATGAGAACATTGTATATGTTATGGATATCTTGGAAACATGGAGTGGATATAAACATTGCATATGTATTGAGAATAAGGAATAACATGTGTTATATCACTTTTGAAAACATTGCAGATGTTGTATAAGTTTTGAACATTGTGAATGCTTTGGAAAATTGTAAATTTCATTTTAATATGGGACTTGTATATTGAGTCGATGAGAATAGATGATCGGAGAATGGGTCATGGTGATGGATTTGTGAGAATAACATTGTTATGAATGATTTAATGTTGATTTTTAACTTGATTTGTAATTTCGAGGACAAAATTCTTTAAGGGGGGAGGTTATAGCGATTCCGATTTTGACTTATCACTTGTTGTATCTCAGACTCGGGTTTAATACTTTCATATTGTTTTTTATCTCTTGTTCCCTTTGTATCTCTTTAGAATTGGCTTTCGGATTGTAGTTGTGTGTTTGGAATAAGTTGGTTGCTTGTCTTTCCAAACCTTTATTGCCCAAATTTTGGCTCTTCCGCTCAAGCGGGCATTTTTGCGCTTGAGCGGGCTTCACAAATTTTGCTTCTTCGCTCGAGCGGCCATTCTTGCGCTCGAGCAGGATTTGTCAACTCTCAATACTTTTGCGGACTTGCAAATACTGGAAGAGTGTGTTCTACGCTCGAGCGGCGTTTCCTATGCTCGAGCAGATGGACGCTCGAGCGTCCAGTTCTGCGCTCGAGCAGGGTCCTTCGTCTGCAAAACTTCTAGAAATGTGTATTCCACGCTCGAGCGTCGCTTCTTGCGCTCAAGCGGAACTTTGTGTCTGACGCTCGAACGGATTGCATGTATAACAGTCCGTGAAGATGATGTTTTTGTTCACTTTTTCATTCCCCTCTATCTCTCTCTTTCTAAAACTCTTCAAAACCCTAGATCTTGAGTTTTTCTCTCTAAAATACGCGCTCTCTCTACATTTTGACCTAGATCTATCCTGTTCTTCACCCTAATGCCTTTGAGAAAAAGGTAGAGTGCTTCAAGATCTTTATTTTGATCCGAACAAAGTTGGGTCTCGGTGTCTTTGGAGTTTCAACCTTACTTTACTCGTCTTCTAACTTGAGGTAGAGATTTTCTACATTTTGTTATGGTTTTTAACTTAGTTATTTGTGATTGTGTGACAATGATGAGATTTGGGAGTAGTTTGAACAAACCTAGAGTTTTGGTGAAATGAAAATGGGGGGTTTTTTGGTGAAAATGAAATAAATGAACATGAGGTTTGAAAATGAAGTCATGTTGTGTCAAAATGGCTGATTTTGGTGCTTGGATTGATATTCTAAAAAAGAGGATTTTTGCCCTAAATGACTATCATATTTATTTTGTATAAAAATTGAGATTGGTGTTGTAAACATGGAATTGAACGAGTGTTGAAATAGATGGTGGAATTGAGTATGTAATACTTCATACCTTTGGAAATTTTGAATAAATTATCTGTCTTGAGATTGTATATCTATTTAAAAATATCTGTATTAGGCTATCGGTGGATGATAACTTTGATTGTTGTAGAAATTGTACGTGGATTAGGTGAATTAAAACTAATCTTTTGTTGGTTGTCATTGAATATGACTATGTTTATATACATTGTATATGTATGATTGTTTGGGAGGAGAAAGGGGATGGACTCCATTATAATTAAGTTAGCTAGAGTGTCCTGGATGAAAGTCTCGAAATTTATATATGGGTGCCGATCCCGCGGACGAAATATCCATAAAATGACAGTTTGAAGTGTTGTATGTTGATGATTTGATTGTAGAACCATTGAGTTGTAGTCTCATTTAGGTTATTTAAGAAATAATGAAATTAGCTCATATATTGAAATAAATTGGAGGAAAATGAAAGGGAATATGAAATTGGTATTTTTTGGCAATATAAAAGTATGAATGGTTTATCCGGGCATTGTATATGCACATGCACTTATATCTTTGTTAAATTTCATATATTGTGTTAGATCATTCCTATTGGGTTATGACTTACCTTATTTGGGAAAAACATTTTCAGGTAATAATGGCATGTCTCCACCAAGATAGTAGTTTGGAGGGACTTTTGGGAGCAAGAGCTTCTTTATTTTAATTATGTATTTTTTTGTATAGCCAAGGGCTTTATTTGTAAGAGCTAGTCTTATTTTGTTGTAACCAAGTCAAGGCTTGGAAATGTGTAAGCCTATAGGGCATTTGTTTATGTTTAACTCTTTTGTACTATTAACTCTATGAAATGTAAGAATGTTACACTCTGATTTATTTAATTGTCTATTTATAATTCGATTGAATCCGTGGTTATATTTTGGGGCGTGACACCTCAGTCTCTTCTCGAACTCTAAACAATGGCGCTCTTCATTCGCCACCAACTTAGGTGCAAACCTAGACAAGCTAGTGAATGTGGCCTCAAATTTAGTCACTGGTGTGTTCAACTGCACCAGCTTAGAAAACTAGTCCCTCAACTTTTCCCTAATCGTGGAAGGTAGAAACTTGTCCTGGAAGGCGCTAACAAAAGCCTTCCAAGTCACTACAATGCGCCCACACACATACTTTCACCACTAACCTGCATTCTCTTTCAGTTGGAAAGATGCCAAGGTCACTCTCAACTGGTCGTCCTCGATATTGAGCATGTCAAACGTCTTCACTATCTGTTCTAGCCACTCATTTGCCTTCAGTGGCTCCTTAGGATCTCCCAAAAACTCATTCGGATTCGACCAGAAAAACTCCCTCTTCAGAAAAGATGGCCCTGCTTCAGCAATTTAGGCCTACACTTGATTCTCAGCTCTAAGAATGTTCATGGATTCCTGCAAAGCTCCTGTCATTTCGCGGGCTCAGGCGCCCATGGCTTGTTGACCTACTGGCTTGGCCACGTTGGCCTGACCAACCCCTTCTTCCTGTGCTAGAATTTCATCACGTATAGGCATCTCGTGCCTCCTAGGCCTACCACGCCTACCACTACCACGTCCTGACATCCTAATGAAGGTAACAAAAGAGATTAGCACATTTACAAATGTGCCGAAGCTAACTCACTCGCGTCCTAAAGTGTTGGACAACAGTAATTCACTCCATATAAGCACATAGTCACATAAACACATACGGATTTCCTTTCGAGATAATGACCGTCCCGCGGCGTTACTAGAGTTCCAATTAGAAACAGCAGTGATCATGTGCTCTTCTAATAGGACTTCCAGAAACCTGTAGACGCAATCAACATCTTAGGAACTAAATACCATACCCATATAGTCATATAGGCATGTTATCACATAAGCATACAGTACATACTAACGTCTCAACTAAGCGAGACAAACCCATTGTGGTACTAACCACTTCCCACGTACTCGAAGTATTCAAACTCGGTACACTTTGATACCAAGTTGTCAAGCCCTTCCCCCCCTCCCAAAAAAAAAAAATTACAATAAATACAATCCAAAACATTTTTGAATAGCCACATAAAACGAAGTAGATAATCCTTCCATTACATAAGGTTAATGATACAAAAGAGTTTAATAAAAGTAAATGCCCTATTGGCTTACACATTTCCAAGCTTTGACTTGGTTATAACAAAAGAGAAACTAGCTCATACAAATAAAGTCCTTGGCTATACAAAAATATATAATCAAACAAAGAAGCTCGTGCTCCCTAAAGTCTCTCTAAGCTATTGTCTTGGCGAAGGCATGCTATCAATACCTTAAAGTGTTTTTTCCAAATAGGGTGAGCCACAGTCAAGTAGAAACAATCTAACACAGTATATGAGGTTTAACGAAGATATAAATGCAAAGTGCATATACAATGCTGGGGGTAAAACATTCACACCTTTATATAGTCATAAAAATATACCAAGTCCATATCCCATTTCATTTTCCTTCAATTTAATTAAATGCATGAGCCAATTTCATTATTGTTCAATAACCCAAAATGAGACTACATCTCAATGGTTCAATAATTTCATAAATAACATACAAACACTTCCAATTGCCATTTTACAGATATTTTGTCCGCGGGATTGGCACCCATGTATAAATTTCAGGACTTTCACCTAGGACACTTCGGCCAACTTAATTATAATGGAGTCCATCCCCTTTCTCCTCCTAAACAATCATACATATACAATGTATTTAAAAGCATAATCACACATGGAGTACATCTACTTTCTCCTCCCAAACAATCGTACATAAACAATGTATCTAAACATTATCATATTCAATGATAATAAACCATGGATTAGTTTCAATTTACCTAATCCTCATGCAAGTTCTACAACACTCAAAGCTATCCTCTACCGATAGCTTAATACATATATTTCTAAGCGGATATACAATTTCAAGACAGATAATTTATTCAAAATTTCCAAAGATGTGAAGTATTACATACTCAATTTCACCACCTATTTCAATACTCGCTCAATTCTATGTTTGCAACTCCAATTTCAACTATTTATACAAATAAATATGACAATCATTTTAGGACAAAGATCCCCTTTTCAAAATATCAAACCCAAATACCAAAATCAACCATTTTGACACCACATGACTTCATTTTCAAACCCCATGTTCATTTATTTCACTTCTATCAAAAATCCCTTTTTTCATTTCACCAAAATCCTAAGTTTGTTCAAACTACCCCCAAATCCCACCATTGTTACACAACCACAAATAACTAAGTTAAAAATCATAATAAATTGTAGAAAATCCCTACCTCAAGAAGAGAAGACGAGTAAAGCAAGGTTGAAACTCCAAGGACACCGAGACCCAACTTCGTTCGGATCAAAATGAAGATCGTGAAGTGCTCTACCTTTTTCTCAAAGACACTAGAGTGAAGAACACAATAGATCTAGGTCAGAATGTTGAGAGAGAGAGGGAGAGTGTGTGTCTGTTTTAGAGAGAGAAACTCAAGATCTAGGGTTTTGGAGAGTTTTAAAGAGAGAAAGGAATGAAAAAGTGAACAAAAACATCATCTTCACGGATTGTTATACACACAGTCCGCTCGAGTGTGGAAAGTGATGCTCGAGCGTCAGACACAAAGTTCCGCTTCGCTCGAGCATGAAAAATTATGCTCGAGCGTGGAATGCATACTTCTAGAAGTTTTGCAGACAAAAGACCCCGCTCGAGCGTAAAATTGGAAGCTCGAGCATCCACTCGCTCAAGCGTAAAATTAGACGCTCGAGCATCCACTCGCTCAAGCGTCAAATACACTCCCCCAGTATTTGCAGGTCTGCAAAAATATTGAGAGTTGACAAATCCTGCTTGAGCACAATAATTGCCGCTCGAGCGGAGGAGCAAAATTTGAGAAGTCCGCTCGAGCACAAGAATTTCCGCTCGAGCAGAAGAGCCAAAATCTGGGCAACAAAGGTTTGGAAACACAAGCAACCAACTTGTTCCAAACGCACAACTACAACCCGATAACCAAAATAAGGGGAAGACAAGGGAAACAAGATATAAATAACCATTCAAAACTATACCAACCGGAGTCCGGAGTACAATAAGAGACGGGTCAAAAATCGAAATCGCTATAACGGACTCTATGCTTGAAGCTGCCATTGCATCTCAAATCATTAGAATTCCATTGTCTCTGTCTCGTACACTTGATTCGTAGAGAGAAAAGAAAAATGAAGCGAAATGTGAAAGAAATTTAACTTAAATTTTATTCACATTTCCCTCCACAAATCCCCATCCAAATTCAAAATCCAAACACACCCATGGAAAGTTTGGGTTTTCTGCTTAGAATAGTAAAGGATAACAGAGGAAGTCTTGTAGCTAGATTGACTGAAAGGTTGATTAATTGATCAGATGAATATCAGTGTCATTGAATTAGCTAAAGCACAATTCAATGATTCGACAAGCATATTAGAAAGAAAGAAAAAATCACAACAAAAGGAATATAACTTTTTCAAGATTAACTCACTAAACAAGTATTTAACAGAACATGAGGTGCATGAACAACCTACTTAGTAGCTTTAGTAATGCAAAGGTGAAAATCAAACAAGCAATTAAATTACATGCAAATTTAATGTCCTGAACTAAACCAAACAAAGTAGAGCTATATGTCAACATGTGAACCTCGGATATCTCCGATATGCTTGAACCATCAAGGCTGAGAAGCATAGAGGGATGAGCAACTTAATTCATTACAAGGCACTAAGACACTCATGGCCAGAGCATATCTAATTTTTTTCTTTTTCAGATGAACAAGTCAACCAAATTGGACCCAGTTTTGTATTACATGTGGTTGAAGAACACAAGAAAATGAAGTTTCCATTTGGTGCCAGCAGTGGAAAATCTCCCAAATAAACATCCAAAAAATTATAGATAGAGTGGAGATGCATATGATGGTGTAATTGATGTTAGAAGCTTTGAAGTGGAAATGGTATAAGCACCAAATGTTATAGGTCTCCTCTCATTTAGCATCTAATACACACTTCAGTAGTGCACTTGGTTCAAGATTGCTCCAACTAAAACTAATGTGGACCAACTCAAAATTTTTTTTTTTTGTGCATGAATGCTAAATAAGCATTGGTTTGATAATAAGCAAGTGACTCAACCTTACTGACAAAACATTAAAAAGATAGAATAATGGCAAGATAAACAGGTTTAACTTGGCTAATGAGTAAGTGCTTCTACCCAAATACAATGTATATAAATAGTATTCCTTGACTTGGTTTTGCATTCAGTATGGTCGTTCAAAAACTCAGTCACATGTGCTTCTACTGACATGCCTTTTCATTTAGGCTTACTTTTTCATATACTAATATGATGGATCACAGCACATTTCAATATTCTAACAAACTAGAAACTTATAATTCCAAATGCACCACAGGATAAACTTATCAAAACCAAATCTAGCACCAAAATAGAAGGCCACCACAAGTAACCATGCATCATTGTGGATAGAAACTAGAGCCAATGGACAATGATCCAGAATATTTAATAGCTGAGCAACAGACAAATCAACCGACACATAAGAACTCTAAGCAAATACAAAAGACAATTCCTTTGGATTAATATTAGCACCTTCCAACACAAACAAATTAACACATATATTATAGTGTTTGGTAAATTTGAAGGAAACACACTGTGCAATTGGCAGAGGGCCTTGAATACAACTTGAAGCATTAACAATGAATAGGAAAAGCTCTGGATTATCTTCTATTGATTGATTGTAGTAACCTCACATCGAAAACACCATTTCATTTTATTTGGTGTTAATCTTGGTAACTAGTCCCGTCCTACCCCATGTGTAACTATTTTATCTTTGTTTGACTAGCAGCTCAATGGTTTGATTTATTGGTACCTGATCGTATCAACTCATTTGACAATCCATTTGTTTTTCTTGTTTGTTTTTTGTATCCATTTAATCCTCCATGACAAGGACATTAATCTTCTTGTTGTGACTTTAAAGCAAACACATCCAATTTTAGATGTGAAGATGTTAGAGAACCATATGTTTACTTAAGGAAATGGAAGGATATATCTTCTTTTTTTTTTTTTTCATGAACAATTAGACGAGGCTCTAGGCGGGTTAGTAGTCATGGTGATTTCAGAGAGAGCTTGTGGTTGCCAATGATTGTTAGCACTGATGTTCCAGTGATGGTGTGTGACCATCAAGGTTTTATACAAAGTGGTTCTCTGGGAAGCAGTGGAGTGGACTTCTCTAACTTTGAGTGCTATGGTGTTGGTTCCAGTACTAGAGTCATTTTATTTAGACATACATCTATTGATAAATAAATTCATTTTAGATAGATGTTTGGTATGGGAACCTCTTTCTTATGTGATAATCAATTGTATTGTTTCAATGAATTAGAAGGCTTTGTTACCTGAAGTGGTATGGGAACAAGTTTCTTTGGAATCCAAGTTTGTTGGAAATTTTGAATATTGGCAGTCGGAGTCTTGCTGCTACATTATATGAAACTTAACAGAAACTGAAAAAGGGGGTTTAAGGATGTTTGTGATTACGCTGGATAAAGGAGAATCAACTCCTAAAGTCACTTTTTACTAGAAAGTTCATCCTTCAACGGGAAACCATTATGTTAGAGCTTACTGATTGTGGAGACTTTACAAGCCAATCAACTTTAGGTACCTTGGATTGAGGCCTTTTTTCATATTTATTTTGGGATGGTGTAGATGAAGTTTAGGGAACTTTATAAGGTCAATAGAAGCTATATATATTTAAAAGTCCCTGGCACTTTACATATTTCACTGAAAGTGTCTGCTTGGGAAACCATAATGTTAGAACTTACTGATTGTCAAGACTTTACAACCCAGGCAACTCTAGGTTCCTTGGATTGAGGCCCGTTTTTATATTTATTTTGGGATGGAGTAGATGAGGTTTAAGGACAAAGCTGATTTCATAACTATAAGTAACATCTACTCTTTTGAATTGTTACGTGATCAAAATTCTAATTGCATCACCTCACTTTGTGAAAAAATACAATAAAGATAATATGCAATAACAAAAATTTAACAATCTAGCAAAAATTAAAATTTTGGACATCAAAGATTTGTCCATATAAATGGTTGTGACCTGGCACGATGGCATGTGTTAGCCACCCCAAGTATTATTATTATGGTGTGGGTTCAATTGACCTATATGCCCTATTCATATACCGTCTGTCCCTACAGGTCAATTGACTAGTTCATTGTTAAATCTAACAAATTTTACCAAATTATTTTAAACATTAATGAAGTTGTACTTACCAAATAGTAAACGTCATTCGACCACCTTAGATCCCCAAGAGTAGTGTGAGTTTGGTGACTAAATTATTCAGATGATTAACCCTTTTTATCTATCTCCTCTCGATCTTTCTGTTTTTGCGCCTGTTGTTGCAACATCTCATTGTAACATCTCTTGCACTTCTTTCGCTGTTTCAACATATCAGTGTAATATTTCTCGCGCTCCTCTCGCCTTTTCATCAACTTTTCATGATCTCTTTGTTACTCCTCACGAAGTGCATCCATCTCAACTCTTATTGCCTCCATGTCCTTATCACGTGCTCGTGATGCAGCTAATCCCAAATCCAAGCAAGTACTTTTTCTTCTCACTAAGAACTTGCCTTGAAAGCTCCTCTGCATCAATGGCGTCCCTAACTCAGTGGTAGCTGCTTGTAGATTGACCATCTTTTGTTGTTATTGCGCATAAAGAAGATCAAAAGGCATAATAAGATATATATTTTTGGGTACTAAGTATTATTAAATACAATTAATTCATTGTTTCATACTTACATGTAGCTCACCGCATTTAGGATGGATCCAGTCATTCATGTTCCCCGTGGTGCACCCAAGTTATATATGAAGACGCAATTCCTTTTCGAATCAGGTGCGTCCACACAACTTGTCTGCTGTATTTTGTGTCATTCATGCAATTGACACACAGACACCTAATTTCATCATGTGAGCCTAAATTTAAGGTAGCAAAGTCAAGGAATGACTTCACCCCTTGTTGATACTCTTTGCTTGTCAACCTATTATTTATCAGCATCCAACTCTTGTCCATTATTGCTACCTACAAATCAAACAAAGATTAACCTAGGAACAAAATGAGAATTTTGGTTCACGGATTGAAAGACATGCCTTCCAATTCCAATTCCAAATTATGTCCTATCAACTTATTTAGCTACAAGTATTTTGTTGAAATTTTAATAGAATTAAATTAAGTGTTGTATCTCAATAACTTGGAATTAGTTATATAAATCATTTCTCATTCTTTTGTCATTAAAATTAAATTCTCAATAAAATAAAATAAATCTATATCCAATTTCTTAAGTCTTACTCGCATATTTGTATTTAGATTCATGAATTCATACTCAGAAGAGATCCACTGAGTTATCAGGTTACCTAATTTTTTAATTTAATTATTTTTAATTTTTAATTTTTTTTTTTTTTATATCAAGGAAGGCAAGGGTATAAGGAAAAGGATCCTACGGTGGGGTGCACGATTAGTCTACATTTTTTAACATGAACTTAGTACCGGCAATATTGAATATGTACAACACACAGGGAATTCATAAAATTCATAGTTATATATATGGATATAGATGTAGATATTTGTAGAATGAGTCTAAACTAGTGGGCTAGAAAACATTCTAAAAATTAAACTAATCCAAATAAGTACATAATGCATTATACAGAATTGTAGACTACATATAAATCAAAGTCTGATCAGTTTATCTAATATAGCACATAAGGCACAACAAGCTTGCTAACAAAATTTAATTAAAATTTTGGAAGAGCACTTATACATTGGTTAGACTAAATAAACAGAATGAAGTACTGATCTATCTACACTCTTACCAAGTATGTCAGGAAGAAAGTGACATTAATTTGGGCTTTTTTTTAAAAAAAAAATAAAAAATAAAATCAATTTTAAGTCTCAATATTGACAAAAAGCACCTTTCATAAACACGGGCAAATGCTAAAAACTTTAGGAATATGAAATTGTAAATAGCATATCGTATTTGTTTCTCTATTTTATATGCCAAACAAAGATAAACACATTAGGCGAAATTAAAAATACATATGTATAGGCAAATTAACCTCTATATGAAGATATGAAGAAGAATAAGCGGAAGAGGTGGAACATGTGAATTTATAATGGTAATAGGCTTACATCAAAAAATCAGAACTAAGTCCTTATCTTTTTAAAAATAAAAAATAAAAAAATAATACTAAGTCCTTATCTTTTTTCATTCTTTCTTTCCTTCTTTTTTCTTTTTGTTTTCCATTTGTTAAGAGAAGAAGCAGCTAGGCAATGAATTGAAATACAATATGATAGAGTAACTTTGTAGAAGAATTAAGGAAAAGGCCTTTAAGAGATCATACTACTTAAATTTGTGTAGTTAGACAAATTCATGGTTTCATTTGGATTATGAATTTGTCTAACCATGTCTAACCCAACAGCTAAAGAGCCATGTGGCATACAATGCATGTATATAATTATATATTTTTATATATATATATACATATATTGAATTGAATTGTAAGTTGAGAGGGTGTAAAACTTGTTCAGAGGGTCATAGATACGATATGAGGTTTGTTAAGCATGTGAGTCAGCTGTATTTTGGCCTTTTCTTAATTATCTTTGAAGATGGGCTGGATACGACTAACTGTAGTGACACGAAGGCACACATGTGCGCGTGCGCGCGCACACACACCAAAAAAAAAAAAAAAAAAGAAAGGAAAAAGTTTTGAATAACACACCATTTTCTTGGCATCTTCTAAGTTCTGGAAAACTTCCCTTTAGGCCACTTAATCTAACGAGATTTTGGTTGTCAAGAGATTTAAGATATCATGGTTGGAAATCTTTCCAGCCTAAAACATCATTAATAGACTGCTACCAAAAGAGATATGAGGTAAATATATACATCTACCATCATCTGGAAATTAGTGTTCTAAAGCAAGTTACGTAAGCAATATTTGAGTATATCATAATTCCATCCTAAAACGTCATTAATGAGTTCATGCAAGTCTTTCTGATAATTCTTTTTTTTTTTTTGATAACTCAGGTATCCCCAACCCGTTGATTTTAATAATTCTAATCAGTTAAATTATTGTGCATGTTGTCAGTCACCTTTTTACTTTGATTAGAATGACTATGTGTCTAGTGATCATTTCCTTCCTATAATTTACTACAGCACATCTTCAGTACACAATTGATTTACATTTTTACACAGGTAATACTGAAGCTAAATGTATTGCTCCAGAATCTAGAGTCATTCCAGGCAATCCTGCTCTGAGAGCAAGGCTGATGTCTATTTTCTGTCAGTCAATTATAGCAGCAAATAGTTGCCTATCAACTTTACAATGTATTTTTGCTTGAATATATGGTAAGCAGCATAGTCCTAATGCCCTTCTATTTCATTGGTATACTATGTTCTGAATTTGTTCAAATTTTGGCATGTGATAGGAAGTGCGACCACCTCAAGGTTGAGGCAGATGAGAATGGAGTTCACTGTTTGGGTGTTCAAAGCATGTAAGGGGTCCTATCATAAAAACAAAAAAACAAAACAAAAACCATGCAAGGATTTTATGTTTCATTTCTGACTTTTTTAAGCTACATAGTTAATTGCCCTGTCCTGACTGAATCTGGCATTTCTTAGGGGAATTTGTAGTTGTCTGTTTTTGTAAATGTTTAGTTGTCAGTTTTATTTCTGATTTTTTTTAAGCTACATGGAATTTTTAATTTTGTTTTTCCGCAAATAAAAACAATAGAAACAAATGTCTGCATGAAAACTAATGAACATTAATAACCAAATAATATTTGAAACCCTTTTCTTTGTACCCATCAAAACATTTAGAAAATATTTATTTTATCCAAAAAAATTCACATATACTTAAATCTCTTGGTTTGAAATTCTTTAATTTTTCTTTTATATTTGCTTAAAAAATATTTATATGGGGGGTGGATCCTTCCTCAACTGCAAAAAGACCCTTTATATCCCTAGGATGCACACAAATAGTGTGACACATCTAGTTGGGTCATTGTAGAGACAGAGATTTGTCATCCTTTCACATGGACGCATTCTGCTCATTCATGTGTTTGACCTCTTCATTTCCCTAGATGACATCAAAATTGAGTTTGACACAATTATCTGGACAAGCATTTCAAACATGAAAAAAAGAAATACAATCAAAACATGCTTTTTTCATTAAAAACCAAATCCACCACTAGCACCAAGATATCAATAACTGATGTACTCTCTTTCAAAGCTAGGGAGTACAACTTCATGAATCTAATCACAGATCAATGCAAAATTCAAGCGATCCATTTTCTGCATAGAATAGCCATATGATGTCATATCGCAGAAGAGTTTGATGAATTTGATTTTAATTTCCAATCAGGAACAATTTTGTTGTTTATGGAGCACAAGTAAAAACCAAAAATTGTAAATGGGGCCAAACTCGCAATGAAATCAATTGAGTTTCTAGGCACATATGAATAAAATGGTGTAAGCATGCAAATTACAAAAATAGAAAATTCAGAATTCAACAGTAAAATTCAATTAAAACTAAAAGCCACAATTCAAGTACAGATACAAATAAATTAGAAAGTTGTGGATTATATGTTCAATACAAAATTCATTGACAGACACAATAACATTGCCTCATAGGTCATGTAACACTTATCTAACTCAGCAATAGAGACTTTATTTGTTTGCTTATGTTTTTCATAGATTCAATCGCAACATAAAATTAACAAATGATTAAAAGGTAACCAATATTGATAGCAGTAGTGATTACTTGAAAATCGAAAACTCAAAAGCATCTAAAATCTTGTTGAACCTTGCAAATTTCAAGCTTCGAAAGGTTTCTGTATTGCTTCATATAATTCATACAAATGGTTAACCATTACTTCAATCACACAAATAGTTGCTATTCTACTCATTTCGTTTGGTAACAGGCTAATTTAGTAACTTTTTGGCTATTTGGCTAAAATATGAGCTAAAAAAAACTAGTATGTTTGGGATGACTTTTTGACTTTTTACAAAAAGATGTGCAAAAAGTAGAGAGAAAAGAGAATCTTTGACTTTTTGGTATGGGTTGTTGGTTTTTTGGCTAATTTAGTAACTTTTTGACTTTTTGGCTAAAAAAGATGGTTCCCAAACAAGGCCGATAAATAAATAAACCCAAGCACTACTGCTACTGTTGCTGCTATATATCACTGATTATAAATAAATGACATGAATTCATTAGTGTTTTGAGGAAGTTTTTTTGGGTTGTTTGGAGTGTCCTAAATAAGTGTACTTTTTGTCTTTTTGGACTAAAAAGTTGAGAAAAAAAATATGGATGTTTGGGTTAACTTTTTGACTTTTTATGAAAAAATGTGTATTAAAATATTATATAAATAAGTGTGTAGGAGAAGATAATTAATGAATCCGTACGGTTGAGTAGTGCCTCAACTGAAAAGGATATGGGAAAAGATTGCCTAGTTTTCGACCTTTGATTGGACGGTATTGTTCGGCCCGTGGGGGCTACCACGGGTCTCCGTTTTTCTAATTGGAACCGTCAATATGTAGAACTCATCGAGTATTATATTCTTGTAGAAAATTACGTTCATTGGATATCGATAGCTATCTGATTGTATTAGTTTTTTTTGTCACAAGTTAACTATAATTCCATCCATTTTTTATACAAAACTGATTTGATCATGTAGTTAGTAACATCTGATAGACGTGATTTTTTACAGACATATAGTACTCGACAATTTCTACACATTGAACGGTTCCAATTAGACAAACGGGACCCGTGAACTTTACCATCAAATTTAACGAAAATACACATGTAATATATATATATATATATTTTTTCCTCTCACTCCTATGCTTTTAGGTCTATACATAGGCTGCTATGAAGTTGATTGGTATTTAATATTATGCATATTATTTTTTTTATATATTTTTTTATGAATAGTGGTAACTTTTTTTAACTTTTTTAATAACTTTTTAATTTTTTGACTTTTTTTTGAGTTGCCCAACCACCCCTTAAGTTTTATTAAAAACTTCCTCAAGTCCCAGAATGATTGGAAAACCAATCCTATTCTCTTATTGGATTTTTATATACGGGAGTATCTCTTCTTTTACTTTACTTGATTCTCAAAGCCTAGTGTCTTTTTTATTTAATAAACGATTTGAATAAATAACAAGATGAATAGAAACAAATATATGAATATTAAACCGTTGTAACCAAAATATACCACATAATAACAAAATCACTTAAATGAGCAGCCATTATTACGTTCAAAAGCAAAAATTGGAAACATTTGGTATATTAATAGTCAATCAGAGAACTGCCGACTAAACAATGTAGCCAAAAACTAAACAAATTAAATTAATACATAAACAAAATCAGTAGAGCAGAACATAATATCAAAATTTTTTGGAAAACATCTTCTTTCACCTTAAAAATAAAACTTTTTTCTATAGAGTTCGATATTAGTTAAGAAAATTGATAAAAAAAAAAAAAAAAAAATTAAAATAAAAAATAGAAGGGAAGGGAAGGGAAGGGACCCATAAAATATTAAAATCACATCTAAACAAGTAGCCAGAAATCTGAAAGCCAAAACAAGAGACTACCTAATATAATTAGAAATTAACATGCAATAAAAATCAATGTAAGAAACAAAAGAGTAAACCAACACCTAATAAGTTAACATAATAATAGAGAAATGATGATTTAGCCATAGAAATCAAACAAAGCAGAAGAAGAACATTCAGAAAAATCCCATAAACTTATAAATCTATGAAACTATCCTTTAATTTATGTATAACTAGTTAACCTAAGCATCAATACCTATCTATTTATTTATACTAACTTTCCAAACCATAGTTACGCAACAGAACACTTTTTTATGACAACACAACACTGCTTAAACAAAATAAACTTCCCAGAACCCTCAACTGTAACAGACAGAGAAATGAAATGGAATACCATACAAATGTAACTTCAAAACACAAACATTAGAGAGCATAATTTCAAAATGTATGAGAGGGGAGATTCGCACCGAATAATACGGCCGAGCTGAGTTGACGGGTTGCACGGCGCTTTGCCAATTTGGCTGGTGACGTGATCGGCGGAATGACTTGCGCGATTGGAAGAATTGACCGGACAGGCATCTACTGGTCAGCTGGGCTACGACTTGTACTCTACAAAGGAAGCTCAGGTCAGCGAGCTGACCGAGCTAAGTGGTAGCCCGAGCTACACTGTGGTTGCGATCGGGGTTGTTACACCCTGGACCGATCAGTCAATGAGGGCGGCTTCATGTGACCGAGATCGGAAGAAGAACGGTTGGAGGCCGGCATGCCTCCCAACCGGTTGGTCGTGGGAACCGATCAATAATAGTTCGGTCCCAGTGGTCAAGCTTTCACCCAATCCCAAGTCGCAGGTCGGTGGCACGTAGCACGGTTAAGTGAATGTGATGGCAATTTTCCACAAGTGTTAGGCCGGTCGTGGTACTCCGGTTAAGAGTGCCACCTGGGCCAATGGCGTGGATGAGAGGACATCTGCTCCACCCACGCCTCAATACCGTTGGGCAGTTCTGCATGTACTGGTTGGAGGACAAAACCTTTACACGCGTAATGTGGTGAGAGGCGCGCACTGCCACCTGTCCAGGGAAGGACAACAGAGGTAGTGCGCGCACAACCTTGAGGCTGCATGGCCAGCCTACAAATAAAGGAAGGGGCGAACGTTTGAGGTATGCGAACTCACTCTCACAAGCGCTTTCTCTCTCTTCTCATTGTCTTCTTCCTCTGTGAACTGACTTGAGCGTCGGAGGGTTTTTCTGGCACACCACCGCCGGGCAGCTCACCGTTTTCGTGTTGCAGAGACAGACGCCGTTACCAGAAGCTTGACGTTCAAGGCGTACGGAGAGCAAAGGATATTTCACCCCCGTACAATTGGCGCCGTCTGTGGGAATACTTTGACATTCAACCCTTGTTCTGCAAGCTTCTTCGACCATTTTTCATGGCCAACAACGACGAAGTTCCGCTGTCCGTCGTCGATGGTGTCACTCCAGAGTATGTGCGTAGGAGAGAAGGCCTCCCTAATGTTCCAACCATGGCGGGCCTGGAAACCACTTCGCGAGGAGCGCGCGACAAACGTGGAAGGAGTTCAGATCGTTCACAGAGTCCAGAGGGCCGCCGTGGCGGAGGAGTCCGTGAAGCGCCTGAAGCACAAACTCAAGGACCAAGAAGCCCTCATTCACAGGATGGCGGCGGAGATGGAGCTTCTGAAGCGCCAAGTGAGGAGGAAGGGTGTTGCTGGAGAGGGCAACCTCAGTGAGCGCACCCCCTCCCCTCATTCTAGCAGTCGCCGCTAGAGGAGGACTCATTCAATCTCCATCACCAGGAACTATGGGGTGGAGGACTCGGACCAGCGAGAGGGCAGGTCCTGCACGCGCGACAGCACTTATCGCCCCTCTCGCCCATCGTCGACATCGCGATACTCAACCTCTGCCCGTTCTAGGGATCTCAGGGATGTGCTGGAGGAGAGAGCGCGCCTTCGGGAGGTTCGGAGGGTGCCGGCGCTCCAGAGATTGAGTGCCCCAGTTCGTTGCAGTGAAGAAGTGATGATGCCGGCACCCAGAAACGTAGCCCCAGCATTGGTGGACAAAGAGCTGGCGAGGCTTACAGCCACGCCGTTGTCCCCAGAGATTGAGAGCACCCCACTCCCCGCTGGATTCCACCAGCCAAAATTCACTTTGTACGACGGCAAGACGGATCCGTACATGCATGTGAGTCATTACCGGCAAGTGATGGCTGGCCACCGACGGAACGATGCCTTGATGTGTCTTATATTCCTAGCAAGCTTGGGAGAGCTGGGCTTGAAGTGGTTCGAAAGGCTCCCGGAGGGGAGTATCGAGGGGTGGCAGCAACTGGCGGAAGCCTTCGTCACCAGATTCAAGACTAATACTCGAACACCGAAGGAGGTAGACCATCTTCTGGGCGTCAAGATGGAGTCTGGGAGTTCACTGAAGGCATACAATGCAAAGTATTGGGAAACTTACAACGAGATCCTCGACTGTCCTACCAATCTGGCGATCACTCAATACAAGAGGGGTCTCCCAGTCGGACATAGGCTGCGTGACTCACTCACGATGCATCAGCCCACCACCATGGAATCTTTGATGCAGCGGATCAACGAACACATTCGTGTGGAAGATGATGCTGCCTCTGCGCCCGAGAAGGATAATCCGGTCGGTGAATGGGTTCTTGAGGAAAGTTCATTCGGTCGGGCAGGAGGAAAACCGCCCTAGTGACTGACCAAAAGATCAGCATAGAGGGACCGGCCAAAATGACAAAAACAGAGGTCGCAGAAACAACCGGGCTGATGCACCCTGCGACGCGGCAGAGAATGCCAAAAGAAAACTGAAGGCGCGGACGGGGATTACCACGGTCTTTAAAATTCCCATCTACCGCATTTTGAGCGAGATCCGAGTGGAGCCTTTTGTCCGCTGGCCAGCCAAGCTGGGGAACGCGCAGCGGGGCTTCAATCCAAAGTATCGTTGCACCTTCCATGAAGAACAGGGGCACCGGACGGAAGATTGCTTGCCGCTCAAACAGCATTTGGAGAAGTTGGTGGCAGCAGGGCATCTTGACCAATATATAGATGAGGGGGTCAAGGCCGCGCCGACTGGACAAACCGAGCCAAACGGGATGGCCGCCCTAGAGGCGCCCTCACAGGGTGTGATCAACGTCATCCACGGCATCATTGAACCAGTAAGGGTCTGCGAGCTGAGAGGGATGATTAAGAAAGCTGAGCACATGAGGGAGGTGCTCTCGATCCGGCCCATGAAAACCGAGGAAAAAGACGTCCTTTCGTTCTCTACCAAAGACCTGGAAAGGGTGCAGATGCCGCATAATGACGCCTTGGTAGTGACCCTTCGCGTCAAAGATTTCGATATCAAGAGAATACTAATCGACCAGGGGAGTTCGGTCGAAATAATGTATTATGACGCGTTCAAACAAATGAAGTTAGAAGACAAGGATTTGGCTCCTGCGACATCTCCTTTGGTCGGCTTCAACTCGCAACCAGAATGGCCGATCGGAAAGATTATCTTGCCGGTTAAGGCGGGATCGGTTGTGAAGCAAGTAGAATTCTGGGTGCTCAAAGTGCCATCGACTTACAATTTGATTCTGGGCAGAGGTTGGCTGCACGCCATGCAAGCGGTCGCTTCAACCTTCCATCAAGTCATGCGCTTTCCGGCCTCCAACGGGCAAATAGAGGAATGCAGGAGACGGTGATGGCTAAACGATTAGCCGTTGCGGTGAATGGCAGTCGAGCGGCCAAAGGGTTTGTTCAGATGATAGAGGGGCCCGAGGGAAATGAGGTCCTTGAAGACGTGGGCAGAAAGGCCGAGGAAAAGTCAGTCGAAGATTTGGTGGAAGTTCGCATCGACGAGAAGGATCCGACTAAGTTCTTCCTCATGGGATCGTCTTTGTCCAGCGCCGAACGGTCGGATTATGTCAATTTCTTGGTTGCCAACTTGGAGGCTTTCGCATGGACGCCTTACGATATGCCTGGCGTCGACCCAAGCTTCATCTGCCACCAATTGAATGTCTTCCCCAATCGCGATCATACAAAGACGCCGTTCGGCTGCACCATCTTTGAAGTGGTGGCGAAGAAGTGAAGAATTTGTTGGAAGCGGGTGCGATAGAGGAGTCGATACCCTCGGTGGATATCTAACACGGTGGTGGTTCCTAAGAAGAACGACAAGTGGCGAGTCTGCGTGGATTACAAGACTGTTAACCGCGCATGCCTAAAGGATAGCTTTCCTCTCCCTCGAATTGACCAGCTGGTGGACTTAACCGCTGGCCATCAGAGGTTTAGCTTCTTGGATGCATATCGCGGTTATCATCAAATAGCCATGTACAAGCCGGACAGGGAGATCACGTCCTTCACCACCCCCAGAGGCTTATACTGCTACAAGGTCATCTTGATTCGGATCAAGAACGCCGGGGCAACCTTTCAGCGGATGATTACAAAAATGTTCGCTCCTCTCTTGGGCCGAACTATGGAAGCCTATATCGACGATATGGTGGTGAAGAGCAAGGAGAAGTCTCAGCACCTCGCCGACCTAGCAGAAATGTTTGCCATACTCAAGCATCACAAGCTTCGCCTGAACGCCTCCAAGTGCGCCTTTGGAGTTGGCACTGGGAAATTCCTAGGTTTTCTGGTCACAAACCGGGGAATTGAGGCCGACCCATTGCAAATAAAGGCAATACAAGAATTGGAACGCCCTAACTCCACGAAGGACGTGCAACATCTTGCCGGAATGGCAGCCGCGCTGAACAAATTTATCAGCCGGTCTTCGGATCGTTGCAGGCCCTTCTTCAAAACTTTGAAGTCCAAGTTCTTTTGGGATGAAGAGTGTGACCGTGCTCTGGCGGACTTGAAAGCATATCTCTCTTCGGCACCTATTTTGGTTACATCTCGACCGGGCGAAGAGTTATTTCTCTACTTGGCGGTCTCCCAACATGCGGTGGTATTTGTTCTAGTCATACGAGGGCATTCAGCACTTGCCCATTTTCTATGTGAGCAAGACTCTGCTCCCGGCCGAAATGAGGTATCTCCCCTTGGAAAAATTGGCGTTGGCTCTCATGATGGCGTCGAGAAAGCTGGCACACTACTTTCATGCCCATACAATAGTGGTGTTAACCGAGTTCCCACTCAAGGTGCTCTTCAAAAAGGCGGACTTTACTGGGAGAATTCTGAAATGGGCCATGGAATTAGGCCAATACGACATTAAGTTCCAACCGCGCACCGCAATCAAGGCTCAAGCCCTTACAGACTTTGTGGCGGAATTTGCCCCAGGAACACATCCTGTCTGTCTGGTAGATTTGGTCGATGCGGATTTAGAACCACCCAAGGTTACGCAGCAAGTATCACGGTGGCTTCATGAGAGAGAGAACAAAGTTTGACTGAAATAGCAAAGGCCGACGACTCGTTGAAAGAAGAGCCCAGCAAAGGCGTGCAAGGAGACCAAATTGAACCTGCCAGAAACTTAGAATTGAGAAGCTCCCAGAATCCATCTGATTGCTGGAAGCTGTTTCTTGGCGAGATGTGGAAGTTGTTCGTTGATGGGGCATCCAATAGGCATGGGGCTGGGCTGGGAATTGTGTTAACTTCGCCAGATGGGCTGATTATTGAGCAAACAATTACACTCGGCTTCCCAGCATCCAACAACGAGGCGGAATATGAAGCCCTCCTCGCCGGTCTAAGAAGCGCGCTGAGAATGAAGGTCACAGCCCTTATGGTATTCAGTGACTCAAAGCTGGTAGTCAATCAAGTCTCAGGTGAGTATGAGGCCAAAGATGAAAGAATGGCCAAGTATCAGGCGCTGGTGCGAGCAGAAGTCAAAAAGTTCGATGCCATCAGGGTTGAACAAATCAACCGCGAAGGAAACAGTACAGCCGATGAATTGGCCGGTCTTGCTTCCATTCAGACAACCTTTCCCAATCCCTTGATGATTGAATTTTTACCCCGGCCAAGCATTGAGAAACTAGAAGCAACCGAGGTACTCTGCGCCGACTTGGGACCCTCCTGGATGGACCCCATCGTCGCCTTTTTGAAAGATCGAATTCTACCAGAAGAAAAGAAGGCGGCCCACAAGATCCGAGCAAAGTCAGAGCGGTGTTGGCTCTCACCTTTCGAAGCCTTGTACAAGAAATCTTTCACAGGGCCGTATTTGAAGTGTGTCCACCCCTCTAAGGTGGAAGCCTTCCTCTATGAGATCCATGAAGGCATCTGCGGCAGCCATACTGGGGGTAGATCTCTAGCCTACCGAGCAATCTTGCAGGGTTATTGGTGGCCATGTATGCAGGCGGACGCGCAGAAATACGTTCGCCGATGTGAAAAATGTCAGAAATTTGCTCACCAGATCCACCAGCCAGCAAGGGAGTTGCTCTCACTCACAAGTCCTTGGCCGTTTGCACTCTGGGGATTGGATATTGTTGGACCACTCCCAGTTGCACCGGGCAATCGCAAGTTTTTCATCGCCGCCACTGATTATTTCACCAAGTGGGTGGAGGCCGAGCCATTGGCAACCATTAAGGAGAAGGACATTAAGAAATTTGTTTGGCAAAACGTGATCACACGCTTCGGTATACCCAGGGCGCTCATCTCAGATAATGGTACTCAATTCGATGGCAAACTCTTTCGCGGATTTTGCGAAGAGTTGAAGATTGAGTTCTACAATTCAACCCCGGCTTATCCTCAATCGAATGGTCAAGCAGAGGCCTCAAACAAGACCATCCTGGACGGGTTGAAGAAGCGGCTTGAGAAGGCAAAGGGAAAGTGGGTTGAAGAGCTTCCTAGTGTGCTATGGGCATACCGCACTACACCAAGACGGTCGACCGGGGAAACACCGTTCGCTTTGGCCTATGGTATGGAGGCCATCATCCCACTAGAAATTGGCATGCGAACCATCCGTTCAGAAAGTTTCCAGCCAGACCTGAACAATGAAGCCGTGGCACTAGAGCTGGACCTCGCTGAGAAAAGACGAGAGCGCGCATTGATCCATATAGCGGCCTATCAGCAAGAACTCTCTAAAAAATACAACAAGGCAGTGCACCCCAGGCTATTCAAGATTGGGGATTGGGTCCTAAGGAAGGTGCTTGGCAACACGGTGGTCCCTGGCGAAGGCAAACTCGGTGCAAATTGGGAAGGACCATACAAGGTGGTTGGTCTTGCTGGCAAAGGGGCATATCATCTGGAAGACTTAGATGGCAAGGCTGTCCCCAGATCGTGGAATGCAGCAAACCTTAAGGTCTTTTACTTTTGAAATGTAATTTCTCTATGTTACCTAGCTTTTTTAGATCTCTAGCCCTTTGGCGTGTGATGTAAGAGATGGCAATGTTTTTGTAATGAAAATTAGTCTCTTTTTGTTTGGTATTACATCTGTCCAATGATATAGCAAGATGCAAAAGGCAATTATGGATGCCAGGGGCAAGAACCGACCTGAAGGTGACCGGGCTGTTTTCCTCGGAATGGGAGCGGACCGCACAAACAGTTGCGTATGGGACAATGCGCATTAGGGCTGAGCTGGTTTTGCTCGCCCAGTGGGAATGTTGGCGGCATGACCAAGCTAACTAAAACATTGGTGTTTTGCCCAATGTAGGAGCCGAGCTGATTTTGTTTCTACCATACAAAGATATTGGTGAATTGTCCAATATGGGCGAATGATTTTGCTTTCAATGAATTGGCAATGCTGGTGTTTTGCCCAGCAATTATAAGGCCGAGCTGAATTGGCTCGGCCAAAAGGAAATATTGGCATATTAAACAACTTAAAAAGGCAGGCTAGTTTATTGCTCGGCCGACCAAGTCTTTCGGCGAATTTTGCTCGGCCAAGTACAAAATGTCATTTTATTTGGAAATGCAAGGAATTGCAAGGTTACTTGAAGGACAACTGTTTGCGCGGTTCAGCTGACCTGCCAGTTTCATAACTTGAAGCAACAAAAACACACGCCATTAAAGCAGAAGTGACATTGAACGAGCAAAGAGTTGCAAATTTCATTGATAAAGGTTTAGTACATAAGGAGGGGCCTTGCCAGGTTACATGCAAAAAGAAAAGAAGAAAACAAAAACAAGGCGAGCAAATGTAAAGGGAAATCCTCAGTCAAGATCAAGACTTTGTTCGGTTTCTCCAACGGCTACCTCGGCGTTTAAGGGCGATTGCTCGAGCGGGTTCTCCTCGGCTTCGGCGTCAGTGCCATCCACTGCGACAACCTCCCGATCAATCATTTCATCTTCGGTATTGGGGGATGCGTCTGATGGAGTTTGCTCGGTCGGGTTCTCGGTGACAATCTGCTACCGATCTTACGGCGGCGGCTTCTTCCTCAGCCTCCTTCCTCGCCTCTGCAATGAGTCGGTTTTGGGTGGCGTTGGCATAGGCCTGCATGTAGTCCGGGATATGCGCGGCAGGGGAATGAAGGAACATGTCAGAATCACGACCAAGGCCAACTTTCTCCATGGCAGCTTTCCAGCCGCACTGGAAAAAGATGTCCTTGGTCGCCCGGACTTGACGCTCATATGTTTTCTCCCCCTGGGCGTAACCCCGGTCTTTCGCACCTTCCACGGCCTTTTCCTTCTCGGCCTTATGAGCATTGCGCAGTTTGCGGAGCTCGGCCAGGTACCGCGCCTTGGCCTTCTTCTCGGCCTTCTTTTTATCCTCGTTGGCCCGGTCGAGCTTCTGGCGCAGTTCGTCTCGCTCGTTCTTGACAACCACTTGCTCGGCCTTGAGCATGTCTATCTCGGCCCTTAGCACTTTGTTTTTGGTGATGGCGTCTCGGAGGCTCTGCCGAATAGCAACCATTCGCTCGTGTGCGAGATAGTTCTTTTGTACGGCCTGCAAACACATAACAGATCATTAGCATCCCGAAGCCGAGCCAAAAACCGAACACACAGTTGAAGAAAAAAAAAATGTTGAACTTACCAACACAATTGACTTTGCAGCCGAGCGGAGGACCTTGAGGTCCGACAGCTCGTCATGATGCTTCATGTCGGCTGGAATGATTAGCCCCTTGGTCATGTTGAAACCAAGGGTATAGTCCTTATCAGCGTAGACCGAGTCATCAGGCGAAACTGGTCGGCCTTTGTAGTGAATCTCGGGCGCCCAGACCGGGGGGGTGGCCGGGGCCTTGCCCTTCGATTTGCGGAGTTGTTGTTCGGCCTGGTCGCCGAGCTCGTTGGAAGCCAGCTCGGTGGAATCTTCGTCTAGGAGGCTCTGGCCGGCTTTATTCTTCCTTGCCCCTTTCTTGGGCCGACCAGCTTGTTGTTCGCTGGCGAGGGCGAGCACGGCTTCTGTTTGCCCGGCGGGGGTAGAGGATGTTCCTCCGGTTGCCTCTGGAGGCTGGGATTCCCCTTCATCTCCAGTAATCATTGCCTTGATCGCCCTTATCTTCGCCATTTCTTGCTCGGCGGTTGTTGGAACTAGTCTGATCGGTGGCAGAGTTGGATCGAGTTCTGGGGATGGTGCACGCAGAAAGTCAGTGACTTTGCTTTTGCGCGGTGCTTGGTAACGGTATGTTTGTTCGAAACCGAGCAGCACCGATGCTACTCTCTGCTCGGCTGGGTGTCGAAGTAGAGCTCGGATGGCCTCCTGGTTGGCGTACTGATAGCCTGCTGCAAGGTTCTTATCTGCAGAAAAAAGACAAGTGTCAGACCTGTGCAAAATAGCAATAAAGAAATGCAGTGAAGAAATATCTACGATCGGTAGGGCTCCTCACTGACTACCCTGTTTTTCCTATCCTTGACCGGTATGGGTGCCTCTAGGTCTTCGTAACGACCGGACACCCACAGGAAGTCATCATCGTTCGTCTCTTTGTCCGGGTTGCCTTCGACGAGCTTTGCTCGGCCCTTTTTGATTTTGAGGTCTTATTTCTACTTAGACTGTATTGGTGGAAAATCTCAGCAAGGCCGAGGTTAAGACCGAGCCTCCGGTTCAGTTCGGCGACCCCGTTTATTATCTTGTAAGTGTTGTTGGAGACTTGGCTCGGGCAAAGCTTTGTCTGCCTCAAAAACTCGCAGATCAAAGGTTGCACGGGGAAGCGCAGCCCTCCTTCAACAATTGATACGACCGTGAAGGGGCACCGGTCTAAGTCCCCCTATGGCGTATCTCCCTTCTTAGCGAGCTCTAAGATCACGTCGTCGGGGATGTTGTACTCCTCTCTAAATTCCGCCATGGCACCGGGCGAACTAACCTTATAGCGGTATTTCCCCATCTATTGTATCTCGGTCTTATTTGCTATATGGTATCTCGGTCAAAAATGTGTAGTGGCTGCTCGGACTTTGAGCTCCACCAACAATAATGCTGGATTGGATGGTCCTACTTGTTCTGCATATTGAAAAATCAGTCCAAGGGTTAGCACGGCATATATTGCGCGGCCTCTATTGGAAATAGCTCAGAAAGGTTCTAGGTGTTTGGCCGGCCTTCCACCTACCTCGGCCTATCAGGATGGCTGATTTAGCCTTCTTTTTTGGTGCTGGTTTTTACTCGATCTAAGAGTTTTTGATCGGTTCGGTTCTAATGGAGGTTTTAGCTCGGTCAAGCCCGGATCAAGGTATTGGCTTATGATTTCAGGCCTTTAGCCCGGTTAAACCTATCTGCCGATCTAAGGTGTATATAGCTCGGTTGTGACCTCATACGAAGCCACAAACAGTTTTTGCTCGGTGTAAATCCTTCCATCGGATCTAAATGAGCCTTTTGCTCGGTTTAACCCAGTATTCATCTCATTCATCCAGTTCTTCCTAGTTCTTGGTTCGTTCGTTCTACCTAAGGAAAGGCAGGGGCACGAAGGCCCTCTCTTCTCTACCGTTTCCATTTTCCTAGGGTGTGCAAGACCTAGGCAAGGAAAAACAATCCCAATGGTCCCAAACAAGAAAGAACGAAGAACAGTGGCAAAAAAAAAAAAAAAAAAAAAAAAAAAAGGATGCAGAAACTCGAGGAACTTCAAAATGGAAACAAGAAGCAGTGAGGGGTTGAAGAAACTTACCAAAAACGAGAGCAGGTGTTGAGAGCAACCAGCAAAGTGAGTAGAAATGGAGATTCGAACTCAAAAGCAGCAATGGCGAAAATAAGCGAGAAGGCAGAGAGAGTAAGGCTGGGTTTAGGGTTTCTGCGCAGGAAGAATGAAAAGTGAGGGGTTGGGGACCCCTCGTTGGAGCCAAAAAGGGGGGGAACCCAAACGGCTGCGCCGTTTGAAATCACAGCAGATACCGTCAAGATGTACCAATGGCGTGATGCCACGTGGCGTCAGAAGACAACTGAGGAAATAGCCGCCGACCTAATGGAATAGCACGACACCAGATATGTTCCCACTCGTGCGCGGCTTGGTTACGGTTTGACTCGGAACGATAGCTCGGTCATAAAGGTAAACCCAATCACGATGGCTCGGATGGGTTTAAGGGGCAATTGAGAGGGGAGATTCGCACCGAATAATACGGCCGAGCTGAGTTGACGGGTTGCACGGTGCTTTGCCAATTTGGCTGGTGACATGATCGGCGGAATGACTTGCGCGGTTGGAAGAATTGACCGGACAGGCATCTACTGGTCAGCCGGGCTACGACTTGTACTCTGCAAAGGAAGCTCAGGTCAGCGAGCTGACCGAGCTAAGTGGTAGCCCGAGCTACACCGTGGTTGCGATCGGGGTTGTTACACCCTGGACCGATCAGTCAATAAGGGCGGCTTCATGTGACCGAGATCGGAAGAAGAACGGTTGGAGGCCGGCATGCCTTCCAACTGGTTGGTCGTGGGAACCGATCAATAATAGTTCGGTCCCAGTGGTCAAGCTTTCACCCAATCCCAAGTCGCAGGTCGGTGGCACGTAGCATGGTTAAGTGAATGTGATGGCAATTTTCCACAAGTGTTAGGCCGGTCGTGATACTCCGGTTAAGAGTGCCACCTGGGCCAATGGCGTGGATGAGAGGACATCTGCTCCACCCACGCCTCAATACCGTTGGGCAGTTCTGCATGTACTGGTTGGAGGACAAAACCTTTACACGCGTAATGTGGTGAGAGCAGATCGCCACCGCCCGTGGAAGGACAACAGAGGTAGTCTTGGCGCTGGCGTTAATTGCATGGCCAGCCTACAAATAGAGGAAGGGGCGAACGTTTGAGGTATGCGAACTCACTCTCTGGCGCTTTCTCTCTCTTCTCATTGTCTTCTTCCTCGTGGTGACTTGAGCGTCGGAGGTTTTTCTGCACACCACCGCGGGCAGCTCACCGTTTTCGTGTTCGCAGAGAAGCAGCGTTCAAGGCGTACGGAGAGCAAAGGATATTTCACCCCCGTACAATGTATATCACAAATACACAAATCTTTATGAGAATGGATAATTTTCCTATGGCATCAAATTGATTTGGGGTTGGGTCGATTTGGGATTGGGTGTGAAGGTATATATGAATGGAAGAAGACATGGATAGGGAGACAGAGACACATAGAGAGAGAGAGAGAGAGAGAGAGAGAGAGAGAGAGAGAGGACATACCTACCTGAGACAAAGCGACGGTGGTGCTTCTGTAACCCTTACGGTGTGCTCGTCTAACCGCGGTGGTGCTCCAGTAACAGAGAGGAGGCATAGGCGTGAGGCGTGAGGCGTGAGGCGTGAGGCGTGAGGCGTAAGAGAGCAGAGACACAGAAGAGTGAGGCGTGAGAGAGAAGATAAAACAGAATCGTGGGTTTATTCAATGAATGGATTATGCTTCCATTCTCAACCACCTCGAAATTTAGTCATTAATTCATTAGGAATCCCTCCAATTTTTTAAATCTTACCTCCAAAAATTAAATTACAATTGCTGTCTAAGTTTTAGTTGCTAAAAGTAAGAAAAATGCAAACTAAATTATTTTTAGTAACTACAGATTACTTTTAGTAGCTATAGATTAACAATTCAAGTGGTAACCCGTGTTATGTACGGGACTTTATAAATTAAAAAAAAAATTATTATAAATATGTTATAGTTATTTAATATCTTGTCTTGTTGTACACATAAAATTTATAAGTTAATTTTTATGTTTATAACATTTTAAATTATTAGTTTAAAAAATTATGTGTAGCTTTTAAATATGTGTTTATCAATTTTGTTTTGTGGACATAAACAATTGATATTTCAATTTAAAAAATTAAAAAACATATAAAAAAAATAGATTGAGTTTTTTAGGATAAAAGAAGTCTATCTAACTCCTCTATATACTACTTTAAGATAGACTATTTTAATTACATAAAAAATAGAAATTATGTTTGAAAATTATCCCTATATATTATGCTATTATATATAAATATAGAGGTAACATATTAATTAATACATATTTTTCATTTTAAATTACTTGAATTATGATTACCAAACTAACAAACAGCAGTAATGGTATAATAGGATAGAAAGAAGATAAAAATAAAAAACACAATGATATTTAAAAGTTTTAAATTTACCTAATTATACAAAAATCTAATGTTATAGTACAATCTTAAATTCCCAATAAATTTTCACATTTTCTATAAAATAAAATGACAATAAAAAATAAAAAATTTGATACTCATTTTTTAACTTCAATTTTACAGTTTTTATTGAAAAAACAAAATTCGATCAAAATTTTTGACACAAAATGGACATAGATACTTCAATTACAACCATCATCACAAATAATTCTTCTCCACCATGTCAACCTGTAAACAAACACATAAATCTCACTAAAATTGAAACCAAAACCGAAACCAAAACCAAAACCAAACCAACAACAAAGAAAGAGAATTACATAGGGAAAAAAATAAATAAATTTATGAAGTGGTAGGATATTACCCCGCAACAACTTAGACCTTGCCCCGCCTAATCTGTCAACTCCTTCGCCAGTACCTGCGAAGTTTAGGAATTGGGATGATTAATTAGATTATTTTGTAAGACTTGAAAATTGATTAATTTGTCCTATTAAGTGATTTAAAATTTTGATATATATATATATATATCAAAAAAATAGATAATTATATTATTAAATCATAATTTAAATTTAGATATTATCACATCTTTTTGAGATCTATATCTAAATTCTTATCTTCTTTATTTTTGTGTGGTTTTTTTTTTTTTTTTTTTTTTTTTTCAATTTGTTTAAGATGGAGTTGTGGGTTTTTATTTTTTTTTAAAATTTAGTTTATCTATGGCTTCTATTTATTTTTAATTATTATTATTTAGGTAAATTATAATGTAAATTAAATATGTGATAGACATGTGAGTTTTATTGATTTAAAATATGATGGTGCGAGATATTTTCAAATTAGATTTGCTTAGATAGACTTTAAAGATTTTTAAAATTTAAAATTAGATATTCAGAGGCAAAAGAAAGATTTTAACTGAATAAATAAAAATCATATTTAATAATTTTATCTGTTTATATATCTGAATTTATTTATTTATTTATTTTTGGTTATGTTATAATATAATATATAAGATATAAATAGGTACCTACAATTCTTATGAAAAATATTATCTAATTTTTTGATGAAGAGAAAAGGAAGGCAAGTTTTTAATATTTTCTTTTGGAAATTGATGAGAGAAATTAGAATGGAAAGATTATGAAATTTTTATCTTTCCATTTGAAATCCATAAATTAAGGGATAATTATTATTTCTAAAATAATTAAATAGCTATGAAAGAAGTTGAAAAGGGGGAATAATTAATTAAATCGGTATGGGAGAAGTTGAAAAGGGGGGATAATTATTATTTCTAAAATAATTAAATAGGTATGAGAGAAGTTGAAAAGGGTGTGTATAAAAGAAGTCAAAAAAGTTTGGGAGAAGTCAATTAGTGCTAAGGTTTTTTTTTTTTTAATTAGGAAATTATGGTAGTTATTAGGTAGAGGAGAGTTGTTCCGTGGTTGGTGGAGCGGCGGTGAGAGAGGGAGGAGAAGGAAGCAGCGGAGACGGATAGGGAGAGGGAGAGACACGCTGATGAGAGAGAGAGAGGCGCTGGTTTGTTTAGGGTTTGGTTTGGAAACAAAATATATAAATCCCTCTGATTTGCGACTAAACATTGTAGTCGCTAATTAATTTTTTAAATCCATTTAAAATTTGAAATGTGTCCCCTAATATTTTAGTTATTTGGCGACTGAAAATATTTTTATTCGCTGAGCTGTAAATGTTTGGCGACCAACCTTGTTGGCCACCAAAAATAAAAATTAATTTTTTGTTTTTCATTCGGCTACTAATTAATTTTAGTAGCCAAAACTAATTATACAGTGGCTAAAATTTTTTTTAGTCGTTGAAAATACATTTTTGGCGACCAAATTTTTGGCCGCCAAAGATAAAAATAAATTTTTTGTTTTCATTCGGCGACTAAATAAATTTAGTAGCCAAAACTAACTATACAGCAACTAAAATATTTTTTAGTCGCTGAAAATACATTTTTGGTGACCAAACTGTTGGTCACCAAAGATAGCAATTAAATTTTTTTTTTTCATTCAGCGACTAAATAATTTTAGTAGTCAAAACTAACTATATAGCAACTAAAATATTAGCTGGTCATTGAAAATAAATTTTTGGCTACCAAACCTTTGGTTATCAAAGATAAAAAGTAAATTTTGGTTTTTCATTCGGCGACTAAATAATTTTAGTAGCCAAAAATAACTATATGGCAACTAAAATTTCTAGTTGGTCGCCAATTGTGGAATATTTAGTGTCTAAAAATTGTTTTCGTCCCCAATGGTGACATATTTAGTGACTAAAAATTGTTTTCGTCACCAATTGTGACATTTTTAGCAACTACATTTTTTTAGTTGCCAATAATCAATATATACCCGACTAAAAAAAATTAATAGCTAAATCTTGTACTTTTGCCGACTAATATAATGTTTGGTAGCCAATTCCACAACTTTTGGCAACTAAATTTTTTTTAGTCGCCATATTTGGCCGCCAAAAGTGTAATTTTCTGTAGTGGTTGGATCGGTGATTGAACCTTGTTTCAGTCCAGAAATCCTTTAAACCCGACATAACTCAAAACCGGTGTAAAATAGAAAAACTAGAAGAATCGCCGATTCAATCGTCAAACCCAACAACCTGGACTGGGTTTTAAGAACCGATTTGTTTTGTCTGCTGCTATATTTCTGTCTCTTGCTTCCCTTTTTTGATGCTCTGTTTCTTAAGCTGCTTAATGCTTATTTTTATCGTCATTATCATGTCTAAACAAAGCATTGAGGCAAAGAAAAGTCAATGATGGAATAGTAATAACCACTAAATATTTTTAAAAATCATAAATAATTTTTATAATAAATTTTTGATTTCATAGCTATTAGTTGATGGTTTGATGAATTAATTTTTTGATTATATATTCTGACACTCATCTTGCAAAAATAAATATTTGTATACTCATCTTGCAAATATTTTGAAAATTCTATTATTTTGTTGAATTTGATTTTTTTTCTTCTCATTTTTATACTTATATTTCTAATATATATATTTTAAATATATTTATGATGTAATTATGATGTTACGGTTCAATCATTTCGACCCGACGATTGAACCATGACCCGTCCACTCGGTCCATTTTTCAATTCGCTCACCTATTCGATTTTCAAAACATTACTTGACATAATTGAGTACACACAACACATAGAACTAACTTTACTTCATAAATTTCATAATTATTTATGACAAATTATGTCACGACACTCAAAACTATGATTATTAATAAGATAATAATCTATTCATTTGTATGATTATCAAAAGATTGCACAATTCATATTTAATTGAATAGAACGACACTATTATTTAAATAATTGTATTTAAACTTCTATGATATCAACAACTGCCATGATGATGCGAATGTGCTACTACCAAAAAAAAAAAAATTTGTCATTTACATGGCGTATACTCTTCCAAACAATAGTTTAGAAATGCTCAATTTGGATCACCATATATTCATCAAAACATGTAGAATAATATTATAATCGGTTGACAACCATTAATTGATATAAAAAGCCAACATAAACGGAGCAATTAATAAAAGAGTAATGTTAGGAATTTTAAGAATTGTTTTGAAAGTTGATTAAAAGTTGAGTTTTTGATTTTTTTTTTAAAAAAGTGTAAAAAAATAGAAATAAGTTAAAAGTTGATTTTTAACTTTTTTTAATTCTTCTCAAAAGAGCCTTAAAAAAATTACTATATTTTTTACCAATTAGTCATATGAATGTGGGGTCCATATAAGTACCCATATAAGTATTTGATAAAAAATTTAATAATTTTATTAAAATTTTTAATATTTTTGTTAATAAAAAAGTACAACGGTACCACCAAGGTCCAAGTGCGTACATGACAAACAACCTTTAAAAAATGAAGGTAAACTATTCGGGTGATGCTACAACTTCGTATAATCTATAAAATATTTTATCAAATCTTTCATATAAATGTGAAACTTATATATATGTAGATTTGTATGAATCCTAACTCATATGAGAAATTTGATAAAATATTTAATAAATTATTTAAGATTCATAATATTTTCCTTTTTCATATACTCACCATCATCATTATCATCATTACGATAGACACCATCACGCCATTATGTGATAAAACAATTATAAAAATGTTAGAGATTTTAAAAATTTTATCAAAATTTATACCAAATATTTTGCATGGGTGTAAGATCTACATAAAATTCACATAATGGGAGTCCCACACCCATATAAGATATTTAATAAAAATTTTAATAAAATTTTTAGAATCTATAACATTACTCAAACAATTAAACACTTTACACTCTTTAAAGAATGATAAAAATTAAACACAATATTCATACCATTCAATAATCACAAGCTACTAATTGTTTCAAATAACAAACACTAATCTGAGTTCACTCAAGGATTGAAATATATAATATCATCATTTCATACCATCAATAGATATTGATATATCACAAAGTAATGGATTTCCAATAACAGAAAAATAATAGTACTGTTTAATCAAAGACTAGAAAGCCTGTTATAAACAAAATTGAATTCTGAACATAATTCAACATTGTTCTCGAAAACATTAAAAACCTGAATTTAGTCTAATTGATAATATTATTAATATTTTGTAAAGAAAATTATCACTAAATTGGTTGAGATGAACCCATTGAATTTAATAAGTTTATAATTTTACCTTTAAAAATATGACACATGACATTTATGTATGTATTTTTTATAAAAAAAATGCTAAGAGTTGTAATAAATTAGACCAAATTAAGACAAAATCGAGCTAATTAAATTTATAGGGGCTAAAATGACAAAGTACAAGAATTTACATCATAATTTGTCCAAAGAAAAATGATATAGAAGTCTATTTTCTAGACTCACTTGTGAGAAGAGATGATTAGTTAATGATTAAATAAAGGGTAAATTACATTGACACCTCTTGAGGTTTGGTTCGATTACATCTTATCCTTTGACATTCTGGAAATTATATTCCTACTCCTGTGGTCTCATTTCACAAATTCACTGTTTATATAAAAGACAACACCTTCTAGTAAAAAAACAGAGGAAATTACATTAAAAAAAAAAAAGTAAAGAAAAGGAGGAAGGGAGGAAATAGAGGAAGTAAAGCAAAACATGAAAAGAGAGAGTACATGAGTTCAATATTTTCATTCCGTCTAAATAATTACAATGACAAGAGAGTTAATGTAATTTTTTAAATGTCAGAGAGTGATATGTATTAAACTTGAATCTTAGGAGTGTAAGTGTAATTTATTCTTAAGTAAAACAAAAAAAAAGGAAATCATCTTACATATTTTAATAATTTATCACATTATTAAATTTAAAAAACAAGTAACTTTAAATTAAAATATCACTACCCTCGCAAAATAATATTTTAGATACCTTAGAGCATCTTTGTTAGGTAGCTCCAAGTAGCAAACTTTACTTTTTCGCTCCGATGGATATAAATGTGGTGTTGGTAATTTTGTTAAGGTACCGGGTCTCAAATCGATGGGAGGATATTGTTGGATCCGTAAAGGTTTATTACGGGTTATGTTTTCATAATTCGAATCGTTCAATGTATAAAATTTATTAAGTACTATATGCTTGTAAAAAATCATATTGATCGGATATCAATAGCTATTTCATCAGATCAGATTTCTGTTAATCATTTATTTTTTTACTGTCTATTTTTTTAATACAAAACTGATTTGATCACATAATTATCGATATCCGATTAACGTAATTTTTTAAAACAACATAGGACTCGACGAATTCTACACATTCAACGATTTAGATTATTGAAACGGAACTCGTAGTGAATCCTTAAAAGTCCAACAATACCCTCTAATCTAATCTGAGATTAAAGAGAAGCTAGACCCTTTTGTGAACATGCTCACTGCAGTTAGAGCATTCACATCATGTTCAACAAATTTGAACTAAATTATAATTTACAAATTATTTTTTTTCTATTTTATTGAGTATTTTTTTTTTTTTTGTATATACACATTTGTCAGACTTTTTATTTTAAAATTTAATTTTATAAAATATTTATTTTTATAATCTATTGAATTATGCAAATAACTGTCCAAAAGTAGCTTCTAGAAGGCTCTTGCCATATTTCTCAAATAATAATAGTAATAATGATGATGCACAGTTGGTTATTTGGGCCGGTCGGATGACCGGGTGTCTGATAATAAATGAAGAAATATTATGTTTCATATTAAAAAAAAATGATACAGTAATGCTAGGTATCATGAAAATTTTTTCATAAAAATAATCATGAAAGATTTGTGATCATTGGATTACACTTAGAATAAAGCACCACACACTAATCAAGGTAATCCAAGAATCATAAATTTTTCATGATCATTTTCATGACAAAATTTTCATGATCCCTAACTTTTTCCAAAATGATATAGCAACCGGTCGTCAGACAGGATATTCAGTCGGATGACTAACAAGATATGTGGTTATTCTTAAAAATAAATGATAAAATATTATATAACTAGTGAACAGTGTATCTTATATGTATTGATTTACTATAACAATGTCAAATTTAATTTTAATGTAACAAAACTAATAAAGAAATGATTTTATATATTACTTTCTCGTTTGAGAACAAGTTATTTTAGTAACTTTTTGATTTTTTTGGTTAAAATACAAGATAAAAAAAATTAGTATGTTTGTAGTGATTTTTTGACTTTTTACGAAAAATTGTGTAAAAAGTAAAGAGAAAAAAGAATCTTTGACTTTTTAATATAAGTTATAGATTTTTTGACTTTTTTATTAACTTTTTGACTTTTTAATTAAAATGTTAATTTGCCGAGGCCGTAAATTTTGTCCTAAAATTATAATAGTCACTTAATGTGGATGCTATTAGCTAGGCAGTTGATGAATACGGAATAGGAGAGAGAGAGAGAGAGAGTTAATGAATACGGAATAGGAGAGAGAGTGAGAGAGAGTGTGTGAGAGAGAGAGGAGTGTTTTGAAAAGATGGTTAAAAATTGACTTTTTAATTTTTAAAATTTTGTTTAGGGCTTTGATAAAGACCCTTTCTAATCACTACCCCCACCACCCCCTATACACTTGACGGATGGTGATTGGAGGAAAAAAAGAAAAGAAAAGAAAAATTTTCCATATTTTTCAATTTATTTTTTTAATACAATATATATTTATATATTTTAGTAGGTTCCTTCCTACTCTTACATAATACATAGGGTTGAGAGTTGGTTATTTTAGTAAATTATTTTAATTTTTAGTTATTTTAATAGGTTAAAATTTATATATTTGAAAAGATAGTTAGATTTTTTGTAATTGTATATAATGTTTGTGAGAGAAAAAATGAAATGATTATCGATTTGATATGACATTTTATCTTATTAACTATTTTAGTTTATTTTGTATTTTTGTGATTTCTAACTAAAAATCCTCGAAACCCAACTTGCCAAACATCCACATAATTTAACACATATAATTATACCGTCTGAATTAAAAAAACTTAACAAACACAAATGACTCTTACTTTTATTATTTTTTATTATATAAGATCAGTGACAGAGTTAGAAATTTAACATAGAAGTACAAATGAATGACAACATTGATTTTTTTCGTAACAAACAATAATGAAATATTACAAATCTTATATATTATAAGTCTATTTGAATAAATATGAATTTCAAATTGAGGGATTTGATGTTGAATTTTATAAAAATAATGGAGATTAACTATTATAAGTATATTGGAAAATTATAAAATAAAATAAATCGAGATAGAAATGACATATTTAATAAATTTTTTTATAAAACACATCGCAAAAAAATGTGTATTGTACGTCGCAACTATGATCTTTGTATGGTTATGACACATTATGATGTTAATTATGACTCATTGTAATGCTGATTATAACTTAGTTATAATTTCTTGTGGCTGTTATTTTGGTTATGATCTTTGATTATAACTCATTGTGATATTAGTTATGACTTAATTATGATCTATTGAGATTATTTTTAGGTTATGACCGGTGTTTGGTTATTATTTATTATGGCCCTTTAGTTATAACCAGAAATAATTTAGTTCTAATAATTTAAGATACTAATATTACAAAATATCATAACTTGTATATGAGAGCGTATGGTAAAAAGATTCATTTTAGTAGAATCTTTGTAATTAGAATGAAAATCCTTAATAAAGGGACATTATTACAATTTTAAGGGGTAAACTATTACAATTTTATAAAGGATATATAAGATATAATTTATATATGTTAGGATATTAGTTGAATTATCAAAAATCGAGGGGGGCATGTGACCCTCCAATTCTATTGTGGCTCCGTTCTTATATAATACACTTTAACATATATTTTTAAGTATCATAAAAATTTAATAAAATCTCTAAACTTTTAAATTATATATACAATAAAATATCACATTAATCAAATGATAAAAAAATTTCATAAAACATTTCATCTATGTCTTTTCTGATACCTAAATTACTCTTTGACTATACCATTAGAGATGCCGTTAGCCCATGCATTTAGCTAGGTTAGGTGGGACTTGCATGAAACAGCATCAAGCCAAAAGCCAAACAACCAAACTGCCAAATTACCAAACAACAACCTGAACAAAAGATCAATAATAATAAAACCAAATGAGTAATGTTACCTATTATCAAATAAATATTATGAAAAATTCTATAAAATTAATTTAAAGATGATTAACATATAATAAAACATTACAAATTAATCAAAAGGTAAAAAATCTTCATAAAGATTTTTTTATGATATTTCTTTCATGATACATAATATTATTGAAACTAAATTAAAATCTATAGTTAAAATCCTTAATAAATATTTAAAAAAAAAAATAAAATTACAAAGTCACATTCCCGCCAAATCTCATTGTCTGCAGTTCTCAGCTTGCTTGTTTTGAGTTTTCAGAAAACACTTTTCAGAAAATTCTACACTCTTATTTTTCGTATTTTTTTGTTTTTACTGAATTTTTTTTAATATTTTAAGCAATTTTTTTACTTTTTAGACACACCTAACATAAATACACCTAAAAAGTAAAAAAATTGTAAAAAAAATCTTTTAAAAATTCACTAAATACCAAAAATACAAAAAAAATATAAGAATTCAGTACATTTTTTGTATTTTTATGTATTTATTAATTTTTTAAAATATTTTTTCACAAATTTTTTACTTTTTAGATACATCTAACTAAGATGCATCTAAAAAAGTTAAAAAAATGTTTAAAATTTAAAAAATATTCACTAAAAACAAAAGAATACGAAAACCAAAAAACTCAGTTTCCAAAAAACTTAATCCAGAAAACTCAAACCAAACACACTTGTTCCCAAATCCCACAACAACAACAACAATAACAATCCCAAATCTTCTAGCTTCTCTTATTCTTGCTCCCAAAACACAAAGCAAAATAAAACAGAATCCTAAAGAAAAACCCCAACCCAACAGTGATCAACAAGCAATTCCATTTACTTATATCAGTAACAGCTTGAGTCCTCAATATATCAGACCCAGTAGTCAAGCAAGTAGAGCTAGTAATATTCATGCCCAGAGTCTTGCTCATTGTCTTCAACAGCTCCAGCTTCAGCGCCCCCGGCACCGCCCCCAACGGCGAGTTATCGAAGATCTGCACCCCCCTCACAAAGCACTTGTTGGGGTCGCTAAACTCGTTCTGTAAAACTCCTTCATACGGGTACTTGGTTAAAGACATGTAGTGAAACCACAACCAGTACTTGGGGATTCGATCTGGGGTTATGAAAAAACCGCTGAAGAGGAGAAAATAGGCTAAGATTGCGACGACTACGGTGTAGCCCAACATTACGTGGGATACGACGCCGGAGAGGAAGGTTACGAATGAGCTACCGGCCCAGAATGCGGCGATGACGAAGAGGAAGAACATGAGGAAGCCGGGGAGGCCGCCTGCAAGGCCTACGGCGAAGAAAGTGACGAGGGAGAAGGCCAGGGAGAGGAAGAAGATTGAGGGAATTGTGGTGATGGCATGAGAGAAGACGTAGGAGGATCGGCGGTACGCGTTGTAAGCTGTTTCTCTCATGAAGATGTAGCGTTCCATTAGGAAAACTGGTATGGCTTCTGCACATGTGTAGAATGTTGTCGACATTGCGAATGCGAAAAAACCGATTCTCTCTTGTACTCCTTTTGGGGAATTGTCGAGTTTCCAGAACATTGTGGCTAAGATGATTCCTGTGACGATCACGGCCCCTAGTCGAATCCCGAAGAGTTCGGGCATTCGACGGGAGTTTGTTATCGATCGTCTGGCGATCACGATCGATTCAATCCAGAATGGGTTTGCGAATTTCTGAACAGAAGTAGTCAGATCTGAAGAATTCACGCTTGTCGAGCCTGAAACTAGCTTTCCTTTCGAAATACTTGCATTTATAGCATCTTTGAGAGACTGGTTCGGCCGATTGTTTGTGTAGCTGCAGAGACTGTTTTTGATTCGCCATGATTTGTTGAAATCGACTAGGTTTTTGGTTCCGGTTGGAGACCCTTCGAGTTCTCGAATAAAATCGAGAGCGAATTCAGTCCGGTTTTCGTTTTCCGGAATCGGATGCCCGAATTCGGAAAAGAAAGACGGAAGACTCGCGGGAGACCCGCTGAAAACGGTCTGTCCGCGCGATAAAAAGATCAAACTATCGAGCAAGTTGAGGATTCTGTAACTAGGCTGATGAATTGACAAAATAACTATGCTTCCGCTTTGAGCGATTCTCTGCAGTACCTTCACCACCATGAACGCGCTTGTCGAGTCAAGCCCCGAGGTGGGTTCGTCGAGAAAAAGCACGATCGGGTCGTGAATTATGTCGGTTCCGATCGAAACACGACGTCGTTCGCCGCCCGAAACTCCCCTATGGCCTTCGTCTCCGATCACCGTCTTGGCGGCGTTTCGGAGACCCAATTGATCGATCAAAGCTTGGACTCTGGCTTTCTTTTTCGACGGCGAGAGAGTCCTCGGAAGCCGAAACTCGGCCGAGAACATGAGAGTTTCTTCGACTGTTAACATCGGAAACAACAAGTCGTCTTGCATGACATAAGCCGAAATCACTTTCGAAAGCTTCGATTCCAATACTTCACCGTTCAAAGTCACAGTCCCTTTCAAGCTCTCTTTCGAAATCCGATCAGCGAGCGCGTCAATCAGCGTCGATTTCCCGGACCCACTAGCCCCAAGAACGGCCATGATCTCGCCTTCCCTCGCCTCGCCGGAGATATCATTCAGCAAAATCTTCCTCTCCTCCGGCAAATCACGGGTCCTAAAACACGCCGGAATTGTCATTTTCCGGCTAGCGTTGACGCTATAGGTAAGATTGTTAAAAGAGAGAATGAACGGAAATGAGGCCGGTTCCGGTGAGGGCATAAGGAGGACGCGGTGGTCCGGCGAGGTGTGGGCGTCGCCGACGAGCTGTAAAAGCTCGCCGAGAGTGTGAGAGACGGTGTGTTTGGGTTTTCGGGTGAATTCTTGGAGCTCCATGATTTGTCTCGCACCCAAAAATGGTGTGTCGCTGCTAATCGAGGAAGACGACATGGTATCGGCAGCACCAACATGAGACATTCGAGGGAGTATTTGTGCTGTTTGGTTGGTGATTGAGAAGTGGAAAAAGTGTGATATATAACAAGAAGAGGAGAGAGAAGAATTGGGTTTTCAGGGTTGGATCAAATTAATCAATGCCATTACATTTTGGTTAATTTATTGGATTTGAATTTTGATGATTGTGTGTAGTGTAGAGTTGGTTTGGTGGTTTCGTGTAGTGGTGTGTGAGTGTGAGTAGGTGAGAAGTTGTACTGATTTTCTACTGGTTCTGTATCTTCTTCTAATGAATAAGTCCCAAGGGCATGACATGGGGATGGAGGGAGGGGGGCCCAAACGTCATGGGGGTCAGTCTTAGTAAAGTCTACCTTTGGGTTTCTTGTGAAAGGGTTCATCAAGTTGGGTTGGCCATGCAATTGGATTAATTCTATAGAAATAACCATCAACTACATAATCCATCACCCAAAACAAACAAACAAAAAAAAAAAAAAAAAAAAAAACCCAAAAGAAGAAAGTAATAATTGTTATACAAATTAGATCCCATTAAAAAAAAAAAGTACAAATTAAATTGTTAGAAAAGGACGGCAATCCATTACATATTTGTAATAAGAGGTCTCATTATATTATCTAATAGCAAGTAAAATGTTTTTTTTCCCTTAATTTAAAATAATTATATATTTTTATTTGTATGTCAAAATCATTACATATGTAATGAAAACCCTCTATTACAAACATGTAACGGAAAAGATCTACGCTCGCTAGAAAATACATGACAATCAAAATTTTCGCTCATTGAATTTGATGGTAAACGAGAAAATGTTGACATTTGTATTTGTGATTTTGCCAAGTGAATTTTGGTCGTCATAACAATGTTGTTAAATAGTAGGATGTGTACAAATCAAATTTATTGAGGTTGACTCGGATTCATTAAATATTTGTTTAATTATTTTTAACAAAATTTTTTTTTGGGATTAGCAAAAAAGAATTTTATTGATGAATACTGTAGAACACTATACATCAATAAAGAACAGATGAATGCACACACAATGTAAATCTTGTTTACTTTGTAGGCAAACAACCTATTATTCGGTTTAATTCGGCTTGATTTATATGCATTATAAAAATTAAGCTACTCAAATTTAACATGATAAAAATTGATTGGAGATCAATTCAAAAAGTGAACAAGTTAAATTTGAATACATTTTGAAATTTGTTTAAGTTTCCAATTCAAAAGTTTAAGAGGTATGAATCCTTTATCCTCAATTTAACTTTGATTTGAACACATTTTGATATTGGTTGAGTTCAATTTGAACAAAAATTTTACAATTGTTAAGTTTTTGTAATTGGCAACTCAAATTGTGCATATGAGTATTTAGGTGCGAATCCAACTCAAATTGTGCATATGCGGAAGAGTTTGTGATCTTGAGACTTTTATGTTTGCCACTTCGCTAACTATATCGAGGGGCAGTGCCCACGAAACCAAAGTTGTTTGATTACTTGAGAGGTCATTTGTGCGTTTGAGCGGTGAATGACATCATTCAGTACTTTTGCAGAGCGCCTGAACTTCTAGGAAATAAGTTTTACCGCTTGAGCGGTGAAAGTTGCGCTTGAGCAGTCGGCCTATATATTTTGCACCGCCTTTACTCACATCACTCGAGCGGTCTTCGTGATCCTGTTTTCTATAAAGTGCGTTGTTCACTGTTTTTAGGGTTTAAGCTGTCCAGAATTTTAGAGAAAAAGAAAAGACAAAGTGTTTTCTATTGAAGGCTGTTTTATATGAGTTTCCTTAGTGTATAAAAGGTGATTGATTGATTAAGGAATTAGAGATTGTCAAGCATCAAGGGTTGTTCTTATTATTTCGTTCACAAGAAAGAGAGAGAGAGAGAGAGAGAGAGAGAGAGAGAGAGAGTTATTCTTCGATGGATTCTGGGAAATTTGGGACTAAAAATTTGGTAGATTTTAGAATGGCTCATTATTGTAGATTCGACATCGACATTGTAGATTCAACGTTGGGCAAGATAATTTTGAGGTGAAGACGGTGGTGGAAGAAGCACATTGTGATCGGTTCAATTCGAGTGTGAATTTGCTAGGTAATTAAGGGTACACTTGTATAATTTCTTTTTTGTCTTCTTAATAGATTGTTTTGTGGCTTTGGCCTGTGATTTTCTTATCACAACTGGAGGCACTCCAATTATAGTTTTTCTAGGTTAAATTGTTGTGTCGATTTGTCTTTGATCGTTTGATAGGGATTGTTATTCATTATTTAAAATTGAAACATAATTACAAATCAATATCTTAGAAATTTTAGATTTTTCAATTGGTATCAGTGAAGGTCACTCAATTTTTATTTTTTTTTCAAAACTATTAGAGCGAGATCTTGTTTGATTTGTGATAATGGATTCAATTCGTGTAGGGAATTCTATAATTCGACCACCTCTACTTAACGGATCCAATTATTCTTTTTGGAAAGCCTGGATGAGAGCGTTTTTAAAATCAATTGATAAAAAAGTTTGGCAATCCGTCATGTGTGGATGGACCAAACCGACAATTACCATTGATGGAGTAACATTCCCCTAACAATCCGTCATGTGTGGGTGGACCAAACCAACAATTACCATTGATGGAGTAACATTCCCCTAATCAATTGATAAATGTGACACAACTGATTACCAAAATAGTAGCTGGAATAGTAAAACTTATCTCTTTTGCACTGTCACACCAAAAAAGTTTAGTCATATTTGTAATTGTGAAGTTGCAAAAGAGGCTTGAGGAATCTTACACACTATTCATGAGGGCACTCTTTCGGTTAAATGCTTAAAACTTCAAAGGTTCACTTTTAGTTTTGAAGACCTTTCAATAAAAAATAATGAGACTTCTGATGAATTTTATGAGAAGTTGAGTGACACTGTAAATTTTAGCTTCAATTTAGGTGAAAAGAATACCAGAATCCAAGATTGTGAAAAAAATTTGAGGTCATACCTGATTGGTGTCACAACCTAAACCCGCCCCTATGGGTTTAGCATCGCAACCGACCAGTAATCCGTGATTACTGAAGGCCTGCTTAACAGTAGTGACAATAATACAAAGTAAGGGGTTGGCGGAAGCCAAACAGTAATGAAAAGATGTCCAATGAGCTGTGAAAATCTGAATACAAAAAGACTTTTATGAACAAGACACATTCATAATCAAAACATATATACATACATCATATACACATAACATCCAGGTTAGGGACCAAATCCCTTCACCATAACTGTACAGTCAAGTCCTATCAGTCAATACAAGATTGAGACAAAAGGGTGAATCTGAAACACCCCAAAACAGCCTTAGCTTGAACGAACTCAGAACTTCGAAGTGAGGCACAATGGTCGGTTTGACAAAACGAGAGCTTAACTTGACACTCCTAGCTTCGGTTCGGTGTCTGGTTTAGACACCCCATTTTTTACCGTCCTTAAGACTTGGACGTCATCGTTTGAACACTCGATGATCATCCATGCTCGTGTTTGTTTTGAGTTCCCAAAGGTCTCGGCTGCGCGCCTTGCCTTAGGATCTATCAACTTGACTGTTTTGTGCTTGGTTGTGGACCAAGGACTTGTGGTTTTACTTCTAAGGGAAGAGGGTGGCTTGTTAAGCATCCCCTCAACCCATCGGCTAAGGTATGATGCCATCGGCCATGTTTTTTTGCCATTGGCCAAAAGTGGTGGCCGATCGGCACTCTGTTCGGTCAATCGGCCATGTTTTTGAGCCGAGACCTTTCTATCTACTTTTTGCAGATATTTTCTGATCTTCCATACACGTGTATGGAGGGATTTGTTTTAAGACTCAAGCTTGTTGAACAAGCTTGAGAATTGAAATTCTATAAGAAGGGAGCCTCCCCTCCCCTTCCAGAGGTTCTGGAAATTGCATATAGAAGTTCTATATATCTCTCTCTCTCTTTATATTTTACCTCTCTTTCTCCCTTTGCTCTTGTTTGTGCCCAAAAGTGTGATTTCTTCATATTATTGCACACAAACACCTAGTAATACACCATCATTTGGTTGCTGAGATCCTTAGGAGTTGGTTTTGGTGTTCTTGGGTGGGTTTGAACTCAAAAAGTTGCTGGAGTAGTGTTCTTGAAGGTGTTCTTCAAAGGTGAGCAACTAACGTTTTGATCCCCCATTCTTGCTTAAGCTTTTAGACCTATTTGCATATTATTTTAAGCTTAGCTCTAAACTGAAAAAAGTTCTATTTTTGTGTGCTTGAGATGATTGTTTAAGGTCACTTTTTGGTTGGAGGTAGTCTACCCCCTCTTAGGCCTTGTTTGGCCTCATTTTGTGCCTTTCCTTTTGAGCTTTGGAACCTTCTTGTTTTGACCTTCTCACCACTAAAATCTAGAGGATTTTCAGTGGTAGAGAAGTGATTTTGGAGTCTTGAATAGGAGAGGGACACCCCCCCTCTCCTTGTGTCTTGTTTGCTAGTGTAAATGGCTCATATTGGTAGCATATTTTCTTAGCATGTTTTGGCCCCATTTCAGCAAGTATTTGGTGTTATTTTTCTATGTTATACCTCTATTTTAAGTTGGTTTGATAGCCTCTTACATGCATCATGCACTTGTAGTGCAATTCTCTCATTTGCCTTAACATGCATCATGCATTTGGATCATCATTCCTGCTTGTTTTGGCTAAACTCAAAGAAGCTTTTAGTCATGTTTTACCATGCTCTAGCTCTAATTTGTATTGTTATGCATGCATTGTTTTGTATAGCCTTGGTTCAATCTAGCTTGTTAGCTTTGAGTGCCCAAGTCACTAGCATGCATTGCTTAAACCATTTTCATGATTTGACATCATTTCATATGAGATTTCAGTCCATATAGTGTGGTCATGCATTCACATTTATCACATTTTCCATGCTTAAGAGAGTTGGTGTTTTATGCCTCAAGAATGAATCATTGTGCATGCTATCATGCTTAGGTCTTTAGGATGCCATCTCAGTGGGTTTTTTGGGCTTATTTTGACATTCCATAACTCTGTTTTTTATTAGTTAAGACATGCCATGTTTGGTTGTAATAGGTGTAGTGTAACACCCCTTTTTCGCCTTACATGCTTCATGCCTTTTGGACTTTTGTTCTAGCTTGTGTTGGCTACGTTCAAGCATGCTTTTGGTCTTGTATTGACCTGCCTTGAGAATGTTTTGGGTGCCCTCGGCCCTTTGGGGCTTGCTTTGCATGGCCATGGTTTAAGTCCCTTTGTTAGTTTCAAGCTTTGAGCTTTCTTGTATGTTATACTTGCATTGTTTGGTTGATTTGATATCATTCCTAATATGATTTCAGAGCTTATGGTGCTATCACATATCCATGCTTGTCACTCGTTAAGTGTGCTTAAGAGTTGCATCTTTATGCTATAGTCCTTGAGCCAATTGGCATGTATGCTTGTCTTGCCTTTTCATGCTTTTCATACCATCATTTTGGCACTTTTGGCCACTGATTTTGGGCATGACTGAGGTCCGTCCATCTTTAGTTTAAGTCCATCTACCATGTTGTTCAAAGTTGCTACTTTACATCATGCTTGCATGCTTGAGTTGCATGACATTTACATGCTTGTCGCATGGTCCATCTTTGCTTGTTGTTGCATGTTGTTGCATGCTTGCTAGTTTGCATGTTGTTGCATGCTTGCTAGTTTGCATGTTGTTGCATGCTTATCCATCTTGCATGTTGTTGCATGCTTATCCATCTTGCATGTTGTTGCATATTTGTTAGATTACATGTTGTCCCATGCTTGTTTAGGTTGCATTGCATTTTGCATGCTTGTTTAGGTTGCATTGCATTTGGCATGCTTGTTACTTTAGCCTTGTGTGCATGTTTGAGTCATATTGCATTTGGCATGCTTATGTTCCATTGCATAGCTTTTCCAATGTTGCATGCATTGCATTGTGTTTGGTTTGGGGTGTCAAACCAAACACGAGGACCGAGGGATGTTTCATACTTGAAGTGACGAAACGTGCCTCAATCCTCGGTCGCCGACACTCTTGATCCAACATGATAGGATGTGAGACATTCATGTGTTTTCGTGCATTCATTCTATATTGATTTGTGCAATTCGGCCTCTTTGGCCATCATGCATCGAAATACGTGATTGATGGCTCGAGAGTCGAGCACTACATTTCTTTGAGTCTCAAACATGATAAGGGGTGTAGGTGCACAACATTTTCTTGCAAATGTATTGCCATGCCCTTGTTTGTCCTCTACTGCAGCAAAAGGAGCAATCTGTAGGAAGAGATGACTGATTGGCTATCTGAAGTGCTGATCGACTAACAATTGTTGGCCGATAGCATAAAAATTGGTCAATGGCTATTGTTCTTTGGCCGATGGCCATATCTCTTGGTCGATGACCTTTCAGTATGCCCATGGGGTGAATCAGGAGTGATTTGGAGATTTGTGCAGTTTTCAGAGGTGTAAAATAGTGCAAACAGAGGCAACATGAGGCATGGCAACGGGTTTCCGAGCGAGGCGATCGAGCATGCATCATTCAATCATTCCGAGGCGAAGCTGTGGCAGCCTCTTTAGTTTCATACTTAGTCTGTTTTGTAACTTAATTAATTTGCTTAATTAGTTAAGAGTTTTGTAATAATTAATTAGCTAGGGTAGTTAATTAATTAGTTGGTTTGTATTATTCATTCTGACCCTCCGTTGAGAGGGCGGATTTTGTAATAAGTGTACGTGAGTGTGTGAATGTCTTCCAACCTCATGTCTTTCTCCTTTTTACTTAACCACTTACGATGGTTAGTTCTAGGTTATATTTTGATTAGCACCCTTATGCTTGCATGTTTGCATTCATTCATCTGTCTTGCATGCACTAGGCTCGGCGCATCATACTAATTGCATTGTATTTCAATACCAATTTGAATACATGCTAATTGTCGCATCACATATGCCATCTTAGAATAGCTGAGCCTATTTCTAGTTGCATTTTGCATGTGTTGCATTAGTCATCTTAACATAGCTAGGATCATGCATTGATTACTAACTAGTTATTGTTTTGACTCGGAGTACACTGTAAGTGTTTATGTTTTAGCATTCTTGCATGAGTGTGAGTGTTGCCATAATAGCATGCTTACCATGAGGCTATTTGCTTAAATGATATAACTGCCTGAGTGCCTGTGGGTGAAGGTTGAATTACTTGAATTGGAACAATTTATTGAAATGCGAGTTTTAAGCCCACTTGAAGTGACAAAATCATGTTTTCTTAAGCCCACTTGAGGGTGGCAAATCCACGTCTTAGCCTACTGTGGATGCGCCCGCGTGGGGCCTCACGCTACAGTTCGGACTCGATTCGTCACGGTTCTTAATCTGAACCAAAGAGTCCAAATTCGGCAATTCGTTTTGGAAAACAGATTTTTTGAAAGAAGTGCCAAACATGGACTGCTTTGCTAGATACAAAGTCGCCATCTAAATATTTTATTTTGAGGGAATTTAGGAAACCCTGACTCGTTTGCCTAAGGCCATGTGTCCGTCATCAACAAAGTTGCCTCGGCTCGGGAACTTGGGTACGATTGAGGAAGGTCAGCTATGAGCACCCTCGCTTGCTCGATCAAAGATCGGCCTCTACTAACCATGATATCTTGTTTTGAAAATATTATGCGTTCTTATTCCGATTAATTAGCTAATCTTACTATGTGATGCGCACAACACAAAAGTATAGACTAGATCGTCTAATTTGGAACAAAGCATTGCATATCCGCCCATTTGAAAGACAGTTTGAAATTTGTTACCCGCAAGTAGGCTAAAACACGGATTTTAACGAGTTGTTCCAACTCAAACAATCCAACTTTCACCCACAGACATTCAAGCAGGTTATATCACATAAGCATATAGCCACATGGTAAGCATGCTATTATGTTAATATTCACACTCATGCGAGATGCTAAAGCATGAAAAGCTTACCGAGTACTCCTAGCTGAAACAAAAGAACTTGTTAGCAATCAATGTATGATCCAAGTCCATGTTAAGTGGCTAATGCATCGCATACAAAATGCAACTAGAATAGGCTCAGCTAATCTTAGGATGGCATGTGGAATGCAACAAATATCACGTATTTAACTTAGAATTGAAATACAATGCAGTTAGCATGATGCGCCGAGCCCGGTGCATGTGGTACAAATGAATGGATGCACGCATGCATAGCATAAGGATGCTAAATTAAATATGACCTAATACTAACCATCAAAAGCGGGTAAGTAAAAGGGAGAAAGAAGTGGAAGTTGGAAGACACGCACACACACACCCACACTTATTATAAATTCGCCCTTGCTCGGAGGGACCAAAAGAATAATACAATTTAATTAACCTACAAGCTAATTAATTAAATTATACAACACTTAACTAATTAATGAATCAATTAAGCTACTGAAAATAGTAAAGGGCCTCGGAAAGAGGGATGCACGCGTGCTCGGATTGGCTTCTCCCAGAAATCCAATGTCATGCACAAGCTGCCTCTGTTTTCCCTACTCTACTCCTCTGAAAATGGCACAATTCCCAAAGAACACTCTCTGAACACTGTGGAACACCACCGGCCAAAGGGAAACACCACTGGCCAAAGGTAAGTGGCCATCGACCACAAATGAAGCCATCGGCTATAAATTAATGGCCGGTCGGCACTGAATGAGGTCGGTCAGCCATCTGTGCCTGCAGAATCCTGCTTTGATAGCAACAGAGGACAAGCAAGGTATGGCAATGCATTTCAAGCAAATGTGTGCACCAACACACCCCTTATCATGTTTATGACTCAAAGGAGGATGTTCCTTGATTCTCGGACCACCAATCGTGGATTTCAATGCGTGATGGCCCAAGAAGTCAAGGTGTGCATCTTGATTTCAAATGAAATGTAAACCAAATAAGCACATAAAGGCCCAACCTCTATCACTTGATTTCAAGAGGCAAGGCATGCATGTTCAATGCAATGCACCCTAGGCATGGAAACCAAGTATGCGACATGGGAATGCCAACAAGCATGCAAAGTATATAACAAGTATGCAAGCTAATTGAGCATGCAAGATGCAATGCCAACATGCAAATATGCAAAATATATGGCATGTTAAGCAATCAAAACAAAGATGAGAATGCATGCCAAATGCACTATGATTCAAGCATGCAACACATGCGATAGGCCAAATATGCAACAACACACAAGGCGAGCATGCAACAGCATGCGAACAATGGACTTACACCCAGATGGACAACCCTCTATTATGCCAAAATCAGTGGCTAAATGCTAAGGAAATGAGGGCCAAAATACACACAAACATGCATGCACACATGGTTCAAAACTTAAACATCAAAGAGAAACTTTTAAGCACACTTAAAAGGGACAAACATGGACTAATGGCATGCAAATTAAGCTCTGAAAATCATGCTATAAGAGGTTCCAAACCAACTAAGCAAAGTAAGCATACCATGCAACCAAGCTTAAAGCCTAAGGTTCATCAAAGAGGCATTGAACTACACTTAGCAAGACCAAACATGGCATGATTTAAGCAACTAAAATCAGAGTTTTAGCATGTTAAAATGAACCTCAAAACCCACTTAGATGGCATCTAAATGACTCACACATGGAAGCATACAAAAAAGGCCAAACATGGAGATTACAACCTTTTAAAGCATTAAAGGAGCATCAAATGCAAGCATACAAGCATACCATGGAGATTGAAATGATGCTATAAGTGGTGCCAAACCACTAAAACAAGCCAAACAATGCATGCTCAACACTCACACACCTGAGGCTAGCAAGCCAAAATGCAAGGTGGCTATACAAAACATGTCAAGCATGGCCAAAGCAACTAAAAATAGAGCTAAAGCATACTGAAACATACACAAAAGCTTCACAAAGCTTGGCCAAAATCATGCTAGAACAAGGGTCAAAGCCTAAAGCATGTTAAGGCAAAATATAGCATTGCAAGACAAGTATGCAAGGCATGCATGGTGTGTCTAAACCAAGTAAAAACAGTGCTATATCATGACAAAATAAGCACAAATAACACTTAATATATGGCCAACATGAACTTAAAAATGGTGCTCACACATGAGGCAAAAATGACACATTTTGAAGACAACAAGGAGAGGGGATGGTCCTCTCCTTCTTAGGACCTCAAGACACCATCCTCACCACTGAAATCCCTCAAGATTTCAGTGGTGAGGAGGCCCAAACAATGTTGTCCTGGAGCTCACCAAAATAGCACAAAATGGGGGCCAAACAAGGCCTAAGAGGGGTCAAACAACCCTAAAGCCCAAAGCAACCTTAAACAACTATTTTAAGCAAGTAAAAACAAGACTTTTATATGTTACACACAAAGTCTAAAAACAAATTCAAGGTAGGCAAAAGGACTATGCAAAAATGGGATATTTAAAGGTAAAGTTCTTACCCTTGAAGACCTCCTTCAAGAACAATGCTCCAGCAGCCTCTCCAAGCTTAGATCAACTCAAGAAGTCCAAGAACAAACCTCTAATGCCTCAGCAACCAAGGGAAGGTGTAATGGTAGGTGTTTATGCACAAAAGTAAGGTTAAACACACCTAAACACACACAAATACAAAGGGAGAAGGAGATATAGAGATAGATAGATACAAGACTCAAACTCTAATCTCATGACCCTCTGAGAAAAATTTGTAACCCTAGAGGAGGAAGGAGAGGCCCTCCCTTTATAGAGGATCACTCTTGCAAAGCTTACAAAACAAGCTAAGCAAGAGTGAAATCCCTCCATACACGTGTATGGAGGGGGTGCAAAGTATATGCCAGCTAGCATAGCTGGCATAAAAATATCTGCAAAAGCAGATGCACAGTGGTCGGCCAGCCAAAAATGGCAAATTGACCAAATACATGGTCGACCGACCAAAAATAGTGCCGGCCGGCCATCACCAATGGCCGGTGGCAACAAAACAGTGGCTGGTGGCCTCAAGCCATGGCTGGTGAGGTGTGGGGATGGCCAACAAGCCATTCCCTTCCCCTCAAAAGCAAAACACAGGTGTTTGGTGCAAAACCAAATACAAAACAGTCGAGTCGAGAGATCCTGAGGCAAGGCGCGTGGCCGAGACCTCCGGGAGCTCAAGACGAACACAAACACGGATTATCACCGAGTGTTCAAATGGTGACGTCCAAGTCTTGAGGACGGTCAAAAATGGGATGTCTACACCTACTTGCGGGTAGTAACTTCAAACCATTTTCAAACAAACAAACATAAGATGTTTTGTTCCAACTTAGGCGATCTAGTCAATACTTGTGTGTTGTGTGCATCACATAGTAATTCTAGCTAATAAATCGGAATAAGAACACATGTGTTTTAAAAAACAAGATATCATGTTAGTAAAGGCTGATCTTTGATCGGGCGAGCGGGGGTGCTCATTGCATGACCTTCCCTTCTTGTACCCAAGTTCTTGAGCCGAGGCAATTTTGGTAATGACAGACACGTGGCCTTAGGCACGAGTCAGGGTTTCCTAAATTCCCCCAAAACAAAATATTTAGGTGGCGACTCTGTATCTGGCAAAGCAGTCCATGTTTGGCACTTCTTTACAACAATCAGTTTTCCAAAATGATTTGCCAGATTTGGACTCCTTGGTGATTTATCGGTCTCGCATTGCACTTTGTGGGATTAGATTTAGAACCGTGATATTTGAGTCCGAACTATAGCAGCCTAATGAACAAAACGGATTTTTGCGCCATCTCGTGTGCGGAGCCCGGGACGTTAGGGCACATCTACACCTGGACACCTACATATAAATATAAACAGTGAGCTAAAGCCCAGTGAATAACAAACATGTAAAGGGGTTAAGAATGAATGTCCGTTCATTACTTAAAACATTCGTTTGCATCAATAAATCAGTTATTCAATTAGTGGCTCATATTTCATGCCATATCAGTCATTTAGAAATCATAACAGTCATACGTGGTACGTCCAATAGCAAAAGCGAAGACAAGAGGTCTTAATAGACCTAACGATGGGCTTTATGGCCATCAAAATAGTAAACAGTAGTAGTTCCAAACATTAGAACTGACAGAGATCTCAGAATAAAGATAAGACAAGAATAAAGAAGTTGCTATGGATGCCATGAGTATAGTTTACAAATAGGACAAACATTTATTCAGTAAACAATGTCATTTCAGAAAGCAGTACAATCAATCGTTCAAAAATAATTATAATTGAACGTATCTTTATAACATTGTTACTCATAGAGTACTGGGCTAAAGACAGGCTAGTCAGCGTCCTCGGGTGCCAACCTTACACAGTTGTAGAACGAACACACACACACTAAGTTACACGCTTGGGATTAATAACTTAGCCCTTTAACTTGACTTGGTGTGGTTCTATAACATTATCTTTATTAAGATGCCTTAAACATGGCCTAGGAATGCCTAAGATGGGATGAGGATGCAAAGATGTACATTAAAACGGCTTTTCAAAATTTGCTGAAAACAGGGGTCTCGTTCGAGCATGGCTTTCTCCGCTCGAGCGGACATGCAGACAAAGAGGCTCCGCTCGAGCGTGACTTCCCTCGCTCGAGTGGACTACAAACTCATGAAAAAGTATTAGTTGCACGTTTTTCACGCTCGATGGACGCTCGATCCACGATCGAGCGTGAGACTCAGACCCTCGCTCGAGCACAGATTACCTCGCTTGAGCGGACTGCAAATCACATGAACTTCTGGGCATATGCATTTTACGCTCGAGCGTGACCTTCGACGCTCGAGCGTGAAGTCCTCCGCTCGAGCATGGATAAAAAATCTAGAATTTCTAGATTGATCCTCAAGCACAAAACTTAACCTCTAAAGCTTCAAATTCGATTTTTCTGGGCTAATTTTCTGGAAAACACTTAGAAACCCATAATACAACATGTTTCAAAGATTATTTTGTAAAATCAAGTCCAAATGTAAGCCAATTGAACACAATTTCAATGAAACTTTCATGAACAATGTAAGAACATAACATGCAAGAGTTCTTATGAATTCTAATGCTCCAAAACATAATCAAATGCAAGATTGAGCTCAAAATCATGGTGAATTCATGGACCACAACTAAAATATGAACATGCATGTGGAAATTCTCATGTAAATAATCTCAAAACTCAATGATATGGACATGCATGCACACATTGCTTCTCAATTCAACTCTTTAGGCTATAACTTGACTCTAATTTCCAATATTTCCATGAACCATGCAAGTAACAACTTAAATTCATAATTAAAAGGATGAATTCCTACCTTAAGTCTTGAATTCCAAGTATGGTAGCTCAAATATGCAAGTCCTCTTGAATTCCTCTAAGTTCAAGCCAATTTCTTGATGAAATCAATTCTTCTCCTACTCTCCCTTTCTCACACGGTTTGGTCTAGGAAATGAGATGAACAAATGATGCCAAACATGAAATCAAACTAATGGCCTAGAAAATGCCCACTAATGGCAAAAGTGTAATTACCTAGGTTCAATTGGTTTAACATTATTTAATCTAATCTAATCGTTCCAAATCAAATTTTAATTAAACCTATCATAAAACTCTACAAATCCTAATTAGCATGTAACACTAGTCACTTTCTGATTCGGTCGCCGATAAGGCCTTCAATTTGCAATTCGAAATTAAAATATGAATAGATCATTCAATGACAAACAGATAGAAATGCAATTAAAGCAACACGCTCATGTAATCAGTTCAGGATTTCATCTTAATCCATTACTTATCATGCTTAATCACAGTTTAATACTAATCAGAGGTGAGGGTTGTCACAGTCTTCCCTCCTTAAAAAGAGTTTGGTCCTCCAAACTCGAATTACCTTCATTTTGGACGAACACTAGATCTAGAGGGAACAATTCAAGATATATTCATCATATCGTCTTTCCTTTCCCAAGTGGCATAAACGCCACCATGGTTCTGCCAATCCACTTTCACTAACAGGATTTCTTTATTCTTCAACTTCTTGATTCGTCGGTTTACGATCTGGATAGGTCGTTCTTCATAAGTGTAGTCATCACTTAGCACTACACGGGTAGGCTCAATAACATGGAAGGGATCCCGAAGATAATCCCTCAACATTGAAATATGGAAGACATTATGCATATGCTCCATTTCAGGAGGAAGCGCTACTTGGTACGCCATTAGATTGATCTTTTCAATGATTTCATACGGCCCAACATATCTCGGTGCTAGCTTACCCTTAGCCCCAAAACGAGTCTGTCCTTTCATTGGTGTCACTTTAACAAAAACGTGATCACCCACTTCATATTCCCTGTCTCGCCTTCGGACATCCGCATAACTTTTCTATCGACTTTGTGCGGTTTTTAATCTTTGTTGAATCAGTTTCACCTTTTCTGTGGTCTCGTGTACAATCTCGGGCCAAAGTAAAGGCCCGTTTCGAACTTCTGCCCAACAAATAGGAGATCGGCATTTTTTGCCGTATAAAGCCTTGAAAGGTGTCATACCAATGCTCGAATGAAAACTGTTGTTGTAGGCGAACTCAGCTAAAGGTAAATGGCTTTCCTAATTTCCTTGGAAATCAAGAACACACATACGCAGTAAGTCTTCCAGAGTCTGGATGGTTCTTTCTGATTGGCCATCTGTCTCAGGATGGTATGCACTACTCAGTCTCAATTCGGTACCCAATGCCGTTTGTAGACTTTGCCAGAATCTCGATGTAAACTTCGAGTCCCTATCAGAAACAATAGACACAGGCACTCCATGCAATCTGACAATCTCATCAATATAAATTGTAGCCAATTTGTCCGCATTATAAATTGTTTTGACAAGTAAAAAGTGAGTCAATCGATCAACAATAACCCAAATTGAGTCCATACCTTTACTAAAGCGAGGTAATCTTACAATGAAATCCATGGTGATATGTTCCTATTTCCACTCCAGTATCGGTAAGGGTTGAAGTAAACCTGCGAGTCGTTGATGTTCAGCTTTGACTTGTTGGCAATGTAGGCATTTTGACATAAACTCGGCAATTTCTTTCTTCATTCCCGGCCACCAGAAATTAAGTTTCAAGTCTTGGTACATTTTTGTATTTCCTGGATGGATGGAAAGTTTTGAATTGTGGCCTTCCTGCAAAATTCACCTTTTTCAGTTCAGAATTATTTAGTACGCACAACCTTCCCTAAAATTTCAACACATTGTTTTCAAATTTAAAGTCCGGCCTTGGTTTGGATTCCCGTTCATTGATGATTTTCTTTAAGAAGTCATCTTGTTGTTGTTTCTCTTTGATCTCTTCAATGAGTGCTGGTTGAGCAGAAATAGCAGCCAATGTTCCACCTTGTTCTCGTAAGACAATCTCAACTTCAAATTTCTCAAGATCACATAGCAATTCTTTTTGTCCGGTGAGTAAACATGCCAAATTCCCAATTGATTTTCGGCTAACTGCATTAGCAATGGTATTAGCTTTCCTCAGATGGTACAAAATTTGAAAGTCATAGCCTTTTATCAGTTCTAACCATCTCCGCTGTGTCATGTTCAACTCTTTTTGTGTAAAGAAGTATTTTAAACTCTTATGGTCTGTGTACACTTCATATGTTGCCCCATATAGGTAGTGGCGCCAAATTTTCAATGCGAACACTACTGCAGCAAGTTCTAAGTCATGAGTCGGGTAGTTCTTTTCATGTGGTCTCAGTTGTTAGAACGCATACTATCACGACCCAAACCCGCCCCTATAGGTTTAGTATCGTAACCGGCCAGTAATCCTTGGACTACCGAAGGCCTCTGAACAGATTAACAAAATTAAGGGACTAGCGGAAGCAAATACATAATTATAGTTGTCCAATGAGCTGTGCTGACTTATATGAAACAGAATATTTAAAACTTTGTATACATAACCGGTAGTTATACATTATACCTACACACATTACAGTATTTTAAGTACAACCAACGACAACAAATCAAGTCTTAAATAAACAGAAACCACAGAACTTAAACACAGGACGCTTCGGGAACCTCCACGTGAGACACCATGGTTGGCTGACAACAGAACACAGATCCAGACAAAAGCCTGCAGGCTCGGGCTCCAGAATGCTCACCTGTACATATATATACACACAATGAGCTAAAGCCCAATGAATAACATTAAGGTAAAGGGTTTAGTGAATGAAATTCGAATGTATCATAAGCAGAAAACAGAACAGAGCATAATCATAATCGTTCTCATATCAGAACACAATAATGGTACATCCCATAGAACACATCACAGAACGTCTTCCAACTAGAGTAATCGGTTCCGGATACCGATTAAATACATATCACCACAATGAAGTGGCTAACGAGATCTCGTAAACTTGTATGTCATGGACCCGCATTTTCATGCCGTCCCCCATGACTTAGGACTATCTATGGATGCCATAATAGATTTCAAACTTGGAATATTCGTTCACGAAAATAGATATCATTTCAGAAATCAGAACTTATCATATTTCATTTGGAGCATAATTCATATGAACTTATCTTTACAATAACGTTACTCGCAGTGGTTTCAGTAAGTGGTCAATCAATCCTCGAGTCTTGACCTACAATCATAAAAAAACATAACACAAGCATGTTTTATCATTACACATTCATGTGGCCAACACGGCTTAGCTTACATCATATTGATTCTTGTTCTTCCTTAACACATTGCTCAAAACACACTCTTGAATCTCATAACTTAGTACATTCATTCCTTAGTGTGTTTCTAATTCATAACCTCATTACTATGGCTTAATTAAGGCTTAGGAATGCCTAAGATGCAATGAGGATGCCAAAACACGCCTTGGAACACTTAGGCAAATTTTCTGAAAATGAGGTCCACGCTCGAGCGTGGCTTTCCTCGCTCGAGCGGACATGCAGACAATGAAACTCCGCTCCAGCGTGCCTTTCCCCGCTCGAGCGGACTGTAAACTCTAAAAAGTACTGGATGTAAGATTTTCACGCTTGACGGGCGCTCGACCCAAGCTCAAGCGTGGTGTATGAATTCAAGGTTCACGCTCGAGCGTGAAAGTCCTCGCTCGTGCGTGGGTCAAATTTTTGGAAAATCCAGATTGACCTCCCAAGCTCAAAACTTGAATTCAACCATCCAAAACACATCTCTTGGGCCTCAAAACTAGAGATAACATAGTAAACTTGTAAAACATGAAGAATTTAGGATCATTTCATAAAATCATAGCCCAAGAGTTTGTTAAAAACTCACAATTTTAACTTAAAACATGATGAATGTTCATGAACATAACATGCATGAATTTTTCTTGTATCACACTTCTCAAAACATGATCAAACACCATGAAACAACTTGAAACTTGCTGATTTCCCAAAATGAAAATGAATTTCAAACATGCAAGAGAGGATTCATGGAAATCATGCTCAATTTGTAAGAAAATGTACATGCATGCATGAATTAACTCTAAATCTTTATTCTAAGCTCAATATATACATCAAACTCATAATCTTGAAGAAATCTCATGTTAAATGACTTAATTACTCAATCTAGAGTTTGTAATCTTACCTAGAGTCTTGAATTACTCTTGTTCTAGCACAATCTTTGATCAATTCAAGGTATAGCCTTCAATTCTTCTACAATCTCTTCCTTTCTCTCACTAGAATTGTGCTCCCTCTCTTTCTAAAATGTTTCACCAAATTTTTCCACTCAAGGGATAAAAGAAAATGAGCTCAAAATGAGCTTATGTGTTGGATATATAGTTATAATGATATAATGCATTAATTGGGACATTAGGCTAACCAAACACAACCTAATTAATCGTTCTGAATCAATTTTTAATAAAATTTGCTATATGCTTCTAAAAATTCCAAATAACACATTGACGTAATCAATTTCGGCTTTGGATGCCGATAAGGATTTTGATTTACATCTTATAGTGGAATTCCAAATAGATATTTCTATAAGTAACAGATAGAAAGCCAAAATCATACAAAGTGCAGAATAAATACATAATTTGTTTTAATCCTCTCATTAGCATCATTAATTACGAATTAATAGCTAATTACGGATCGGGGTTATTACACATACGCAATAACTTTACCATTCTGCATTAATACACATCCCAAACCCTTATAAGAAGCATCACTAAAAATAATAAATCCATCCGTACTTGCGGGTAGGGTAAGAATTGGTGCAGTCATAAGTCGAGTCTTTAACTCTTGGAAGGCTGATTCTTTCTGATTGGTCCAGTCAAATGATATTCGCTTTTGAGTCAATTGAGTCAATGGTATAGCGATTTTGGATAAATCTTTCACAAACCTTCTGTAGTACCCTGCTAAGCCCAAGAAACTCTGGACTTCAGTGACATTAGTCGGTCTAGGCTAATTCACCACTGCTTCAATCTTCTGTGGGTCAACTGAAATGCCATCCTTACTAATCACATGTCCTAAAAACATCACATTATCAAGCCAAAATTCACACTTTGTTAGTTTTGCATACAATTTTTGTTCTCTTAAGGTCTGTAAAGTAATTCTCGAATGACATTCATGTTCTTCCTTACTCTTGGAATAAATCAAAATATCATGCTATCATAGACTGTGTAACGAAACAAGTTGTTTTTTGTCCACCTAGATTGCTTGAATTTGTATTTAACGGAGTTAGTATAGTACTTCCCCTATATCTGATTTCGTCCATGAAAGCATTCAAATTAATCAAAAAGGGATGTAAAGAGTATTTATGTTGCATATTGACTGTACCTACTGATATTAAAGCTAATGTGGACAGTATTCCTATAGCCAGAGAATTTCCAGATGTTTTTCCAGATGACTTGCCAGGGGATTTGATTGATGGGGAGATTGAGTTCACTATTGAAGTGTTACCGGGGACACAGCCAGTTTCCAAAGCTCTGTACAGAATAGCACCTACCGAATTGAAAGAGTTGAAAATTTAGTTGCAAGAATTGTTGGATAAGAAGTTCATCAGGCCTAGTACTTCACTGTGGGGTGCACCAGTTCTGTTTGTGAAAAAGAAAGACGGCTCATTAAGACTTTGTATTGATTACCGTCAATTGAACAAGGTAACATTGAAAAACAAATACCCATTGCCTCGTATTGATGATTTATTTGACCAGTTGCAAGGTGCTCAGGTTTTCTCCAAAATTGACCTTAGATCCAGATATCACCAATTGAAAGTCAAAACAGAGGACATTGAAAAGACTGCCTTCCGAATGAGGTACGGACATTATGAATTTCTTGTTATGCCTTTCGAAGTTACTAATGCACCTGTTGCATTTATGAACCTTATGAACAGAATTTTTAAACCATTTCTCGATGAATCTGTGACAACCCTCACCTCTAATTAGTGTTAAACTGTGATTAAGCATGATAAGTAATGGATTAAGATGAAATCCTGAACTGATTGCATGAGCGTATTGCTTTAATTGCATTTCTATCTGTTTGTCATTGAACGATCTGTTCATGTTTTAATTTCGAATCATGAATTGAAGGCCTTATCTGTGACCGAATCAGAAAGTGACTAGTGTTACATGCTAATTAGGATTTATAGAATTTTATGGTAGGTTTAATTAAAATTTGATTTAGAACAATTAGATTAGATTAAATAATGTTAAACTAATTGAACCTAGGTAATTACACTTTTGCCATTAGTGGGCATTTTCTAGGCCATTAGTTTGATTTCATGTTTGGCATCATTTCTTCATCTCATTTCCTAGACCAAACCGTGTGAGAAAGGGAGAGTAGGAGAAGAATTGATTTCATCAAGAAATTGGCTTGAACTTAGAGGAATTCAAGAGGACTTGCATATTTGAGCTACCATACTTGGAATTCAAGACTTAAGGTAGGAATTCATCATTTTAATTATGAATTTAAGTTGTTACTTGCATGGTTCATGGAAATATTGGAGATTAGAGTCAAGTTATAGCCTAAAGAGTTGAATTGGGAAGCAATGTGTGCATGCATGTCCATATCATTGAGTTTTGAGATCATTTACATGAGAATTTCCACATGCATGTTCATATTTTAGTTGTGGTCCATGAATTCACCATGATTTTGAGCTCAATCTTGCATTTGATCATGTTTTGGAGCATTAGAATTCATAAGAACTCTTGCATGTTATATTCTTACATTGTTCATGAAAGTTTCATTGAAATTGTGTTCAATTGGCTTACCTTTGGGCTTGATTTTACAAAATAATCTTTGAAACATGTTGTATTATGGGTTTCTAAGTGTTTTCCAGAAAATTAGCCCAGAAAAATTGAATTTGAAGCTTTAGAGGTTGAGTTTTGTGCTTGAGGATCAATCTGGAAATTCCAGATTTTTTATCCATGCTCGAGCGGAGGACTTCACGCTCGAGCATACACTCTGAGTACATGCACTTCCGCTCGAGCATCGAGGGTCACGCTCGAGCGTGAAATGCATATGCCCAGAAGTTCATGTGTTTTGCAGTCCGCTCGAGCGAGGTAATCTGCACTCGAGCAAGGGTCTGAGTCTCATACTCAATCGTGGGTCGAGCGTCCATCGAGCGTGAAAAACGTGCAACTAGTACTTTTTCATGAGTTTGCAGTCCGCTCGAGTGAGGGAAGTCACGCTCGAGCGGAGCCTCTTTGTCTGCATGTCCGCTCGAGTGGGGAAAGCCACGCTCGAGCGAGACCCCTGTTTTCAGCAAATTTTGAAAAGTGTTTTAATGTACATCTTTGCATCCTCATCCCGTCCTAGGCATTCTTAGGCTATGTTTAAGGCATCTTAATGAGGATAATGTTATAGAACCACACCAAATCAAGTTAAAGGGCTAAGTTATTAATCCCAAGTGTGTAACTTGTGTTCATTCTGCAATTGTGTAGGGTTGGCACCCGAGGACGCTGACTAGCCTGTCTTTAGCCCAGTACGCTGTGAGTAACAATGTTGTAAAGATACGTTCAATTATAATTATTTTTGAACGATTGATTATACTGCTTTCTGAAATGACATTGTTCACTGAATGAATGTTTGTCCTATTTGTAAACTGTACTTGTGGCATCCATAGCAACTTCTTTATCTTTATCGCCATCGCTTATTCAGAGATCTCTGTCAGTTCCAATGTTTGAAACTACTATTGTCTACTGTTTTGATGGCCATAAACTGACTGTTCGGTCTATTAAGACCTACTGTACTGTTTTGCTATTGGACGTACCACGTATGACTGTTATGATTTCTAAATGACTGATATGGCATGAAATATGAGCCACTAATTGAATAACTGATTTACTGATGCAAATGACTGTTTTAAGTAATGAAGGGACATTCATTCTTAACCCCTTTACACGTTTGTTATTCACTGGGCTTTAGCTCATTGTTTATATTTATATGTAGGTGTCCAGGCACCAGACCGAAGCTAGGAGCGTCAAGTTAAGCTCTGGTTTGTTAAGCCAACCATTGTGCCTCACTTCGAGGTTTCGAGTTCCTTCAAGGTAAGGCTGTTTTGGGGTGTTTCAGATTCACCCTTTTGTCTCCGTTTTGTATTGACTGATAGGACTTGACTGTACAGTTATGGTGAAGGGATTTGGTCCATAACCTGGATGTTATGTGTATATGATGTATGTATATATGTTTTGGTTATGAATGTGGCTTGTTCATAAAAGTCTTTTTGCATTCAAATTTTCACAGCTCATTGGACATATTTTCATTACTGTTTGGCTTCCGCCAGCCCCTTACTCTGTATTACTGTCACTATTGTTAAGCAGGCCTTCGATAATCACGGATTACTGGCCGGTTGCGATGCTAAACCCATAGGGGTGGGTTTGGGTCGTGACAGAGTGGTATCAGAGCACGAGTTATACTGCACGCACGTGTCCAAATGAGCTATAGGATGTCCTAGAAAAGTAATTAGGGCATTGCATGAGCATGAGAAAGTGTGTGTAGCCATGATATGAATATATGTGTTAATGTGCTAATGTGCTTAAGTAAGCAATTTCCTACGTTTATTGTTACCGTATTGCATACAGTGAAATGGAGAATGCAAGAAATGCCGATGAGTCTGAATCATCAGAGGCAAGAATGGCAAGGTTAGAAAGAATGGTTGAACTGTTGACTGAGGCTCTAACACAACAACAGAACCAATAGCCCCCACCTCTTCTAGTACAACCAGAACCAAATGTTCATGATGATGTAATTGCTTTGACATAAAAGTTCAACAAAATGAAGCCACCATCATTTCAAGGAGGTCTTGAGCCACTAAAGGCCGAAGCATGGGTTTTAGAAACCGAAAAACTATTTGAAGTGTTTTCGTGTTCTGAGGCACCCAAAGTGCTACTGGCTACGTTTACTTTACAAGAAGAGGCTAGACGGTGGTGGATGCTTATACGTGATACTAATAATGCTATGACTTGGGCTAAGTTTAAAGAAGCCTTCTTTGAAAAATACTTTCCTCAATGTGTCAGGGACCGCAAAGTGACTGAATTTGAGCAATTGAAGCAAGGTACCATGTCAGTAGCAGAATATGAATCTAAGTTCACTGAACTTGCCCGATACGCACCACACATGGTGGACACCGATTAAAAAAAGGCCAGGAAGTTTGAAGGCGGGCTTAATGTCAAGATACTGGATCGAATCAATGTTTTGAAATTACTTAAATATGTGGATGTTCTTGACCGGGCAATTATGGCCAAAACAAATATCACTGTATTGCAACAGACTAAGTCATCGGTGACTGAATGGCGGGATAAGAGGCGAGGCTTTAATTTCAAAAAGGGCCGAAATAACTCCTTGAATAAAAAGCAAAACACAGGGTCATCAAGCAGCTCTAGTCAGGGAAATGGTTCCACACCACCCTGCTCCGAATGTGGAAAAAGGCATAAGGGGGTTTGCTACAAGATTTCTGGTGCTTGTTATAGGTGTGGCAAGGTGGGCCACATGGTCAAAGATTGCCCTTCTACGTCTCAAGGCAATAGTAAGGCTGCAGCTAGTGCCACGACATCAACTGTTACACTAAAACCCAATCCCAAAGCTACTGGAAAGGAGCCTTTAAAGCAAGGCTAGGTGTTTGCACTCATACCGGGAGATGTGCAGAACACCGAGATAGTTGTGTCAGGTATACTCTCAATTTGTGCCCAAAATGCTTATATTCTGATTGATTCGGGGTCTATACATTCGTTTGTCTCGCATGCTTTTTCACGAAAATTAAATAGACCACTGGAACCCATGAACTATTTGTTAGCTGTATCTTCACCTGCTGGGGATCCATGACTTGTGCTTATGTGTATCCTGCATGTGAAATTGTTATTGGGGATGCACTTTTGTATATTGATTTACTGCCCTTGAATATTGATCATTTTGATGTAATTTTGGGAATGGACTGGTTAACAAAATATCATGCTAAACCCATAGGGGCGGGTTTGGGTTGTGACAATTGGTTCCAACCAAAAGTTACGACTATTGAGGAAACTCAAGATGTTGACAAACTAAAGCTAGATTATTTGGTTAGAAATCTCCAAACCTATGAGGCACACATGAATTTCAAAAGGAAACAAAAAGATGATATTGCTTTTAATAGTGCTTATTGTCATGCCCCAAACCCGTCCCTAAAAGTTTGGGTATGATTATTTTAGAAACGGACAGTTAATTCGATACATACGATCTATGGGGTCTGAACGGAAGCACTTAATAACATAAAATAATATAAATTAACATCCATTGAGCTCATACTTACATGCCAGGATCTCAATGTGCCAATAAATAGTTCCAAATAATATAGACAGACCTATGAGAAGCAGATATTTACAGTTACACAATAACATATGTAGACATATGTATAGAACCAGCCTCACATGAGGGCATACAACAAAAATGTTGGTAAGAATGTTATACCCGACCAATTAAAAGATTAAAGACCAAACTAGGGTTCACTATGGAAACACCAGAAAACACGTAAGCTTCTTCACATTGCCTGACCAAAAGGAGTGACCAAAGCTGGACTAAGACTGACCTCCAGGTTGATTACCTACAGAGACAGACATATCACAAAGTGAGCGAGGCTTAGTGAATAATAGTACTTAAACAATTTAACGAATAAACTCAATATAAGGACAGAGGTTACATGGTTAATCTTTTCCTGTAAATATTTTCAAAACGAACTTGGGCCTAGTCTTTATACAGAGTGGCTTCAAGCCCAGTATCACACAGAACGGCCTTAGGCCTAACAGATTCAGCAGAGCGGCCTTAGGCTCAATAGATTTATACAGAGTGGCCTCTGGCCTAACAGATTATACAGAATGGCCTCTGGCCTAACAGATTATACAGAATGGCCTCTGGTCTAGATATTATCAGAACAGACTAGTCTTGGAGTTATACAGAGGCACACAGATTCTTTTAATCATTCACATGAGTTAACATAGTTAATTTGCATTTAACAGAGTGCTAATGATCATTATTAGCAATAAGTAAAACGTATTTTATAGATCGGCCTTAGGCCCAAATATTAACAAAGCAGAGTGATTCCGGAGCCATATCAATGTATGCAGATTTTGCAATCATTTATAAATATTAACATAATTAACTTGCGAAGAACAGAGCATTAACAATAATAATTATTAACGATAGGTAAATGTACAATTATAGTACTAGTACTCACAGTGTTGTGGCGGAGCGCTAGTTCCTCCCAGAGTGTGTCCTACACACATACATAATTCACAAATTAATTCTTTTTCCTTGTTAAATCATTTTCTGACTCACGTCGCTTCGAATGAATTTACAAACATCGAAAGGCATCAAATACAGATTTCAAAAATATCCGAGGGTCAAGAACGTAAAACGGAGCAGACAGATTTTTCCAGCATGGGCCGCACGTGCAGCTGTGAACCCCGTATGTGCGGCAAGGGTTCTCGTACGTGCGGCTGTGAGGTCTCGCACGTGTATATTTTTCAGAATGCAAAGTCCAATTTCCCCTTATTTTCCGCACGTGCGGCTGTGAGCCCCATACGTGCGGCAAGGCTTCCCGCACGTGCGGCCATGACCCCCGCATGTGCGGCGATTCTGCCCAGCTTGCAGTCTGAAATTTCAAGCAACTCCTCACTTGGCAAATTCAACATGAAGCACAAAATAAAGAAGATTAATGCAACGCAATAGTTCAATATTACGTTAATATGGACCACAAGTGTGTAATGTTACCAGAATCATGAGTCACAAATTCAATTAAGTTACTCCTTTTTGATTTCATAAACACAACCTAATCTTCTTAAACACACAAACATTATATATGTACCAACATGTAATTCCAACATGAAAATTCTAGGCATGAGTCACAATTTCCCCATATAACCCAAATTGGCCCCCAAACAAGCACACAAGAAGTGTAATTTTCCAATTAAACCATGATCACATACAACACTTTAAACATAAACCCTAGCTCACCCAAATGAAAGGGCATGCTTACCCAAATCCAAGAAAGAGTTTATTTAAGGTGAAGTTTACATACCTTGAGCTTAAATTTCCATAAACCCTCTCAAATCCCCCAATCTTCCTCCTTGTTGAACTTCTCCTCTTTCTCTAAAACTCTCCTCTTCCAATTCTCTCTCAGGAGATATTTTATATAATAGCTTTAAGTTAAATGTGTAAAGAACATAGATATAAATATAAAAGGTGAATAAAGACGAAACTTAATCAGTTTAATCATTCCAAATCAAAATTTTACAGAAAATCCTATTATGATATAAAAATCATGCCTGTCTCAAATGTAAAATCAATTTCAGATAATTAAGTCTCTAAGGCTTCCAATTTCTGATCTGAATATTCTAATTATAACAGATTTTTTTTTCCCTCATTGGACAGATATGGATCCATAACCATAAGTTTCACTCAATTAAATTTAATTTCACATGAAGTTTCATAATAAGCATATAAATGCATAGAATAGAGGACTGAAAACATACCAGAAAACATGTACGAGGGTCGGGTCATTACACTCTCCCCCCCTCTTAAATAAGTTTGGTCCCTCAAACTTGTTTTACCATGTAACAAGATTAGAACCCTCGGTCTCATACCATTGTTTAGTTCCGTTACAGATATTTAATTCATTCCTCAGTTTGAACAGTTCACAAGTCAATTCGATATTTACCACAGTTATTAAAAAATTTTCAACATAACAAGCATCTCATAGTTTTATCCAACTAGTCGTTTCGATGTCTATTTCAGGCATGTAGAAATACAAATAACGACTTTATATATTTATTTCGCAGGATCATGTGTCGAATAAGATAAGACTACAAGAGTCCATGGTAGGACATTCAAGGCATAAAATCCCCAATAGATAGGGTTTATAATCACAATATTTTCCTGTTAACAAGTTCCATAGCATCAATTCTCAAATACAGAAACACACAATCCTCAAATACAAAAACATTATAGATATCATTTCCTTAAGCACATAACTCATATATTCCCCTACCATACATTAATTTTAATCACAATTAAAAAAAAATGTTCTTTACTATGCTCATAACCAGATTGGCCTAGCATTAATAATTTATATAAAGTTCTCATTAGAAGGTACATGTTCAAACTTGCCCAGTTAAGTAATTCTTTGGGTAAATCATACATTGCAATTCACTCAGAGATGAGTTGTCAATTAAGGTTATACATAGTTTCCAAAAGAAATCAATTACGTGGTTAGATTCAAATCCGATTATGCCTAATTGAATCAGGCGTCACAGTCAACCAAGCAAGGTTCTACCTAACTACAAGGTATACCTCCCTTCAACAGTCACAAATGAGTTGCTTAGGTACGTAGCCACTAGTTTCACAATTTGTTCGTAGTATTTCCTTATTTCCAAAAGCATTTCAAAGTCATACCATTATATTGGTTCAGAATTATATGTAATAGTTCTTAACAAGGTCAGTACGACAGAAAGAAGAATCACAATACACATCGTTAATTCCTCATAGCATTACTTCTAAATACAGTAATACAAAGAGAACCATACTCCGAATCAAGCGGTTACGATAATATCAAAACTGGTATCATATACTTTTGCAAATTCATGCAGATGTGCCATGATAGACACTTAATCATACTATCATAAATTCATACCTGAGCAATAGAAATAGGTAGAACAACCATCTTTTCGAGCAAAGGAAGCCATCCAAAAATAAAGCCAAAAATCAAATTCAAAATCATGTTTAATTAATCAGTCGTAACAGTAAAGTGTAACATCCTCCCTTAATAAGCATTTCTTCTTGTTACAGCACGAATTAATTTGGCCCTTTTTTAATCATTTTCCTGTTCCACTGTTCAGATAATTCTTCCTTTTCCAACTGTAGGACACAAGGTCAACCACATGGTTCCGTATTCACCATTTATAATTACAGTGGGTCAGCAAACAGCCATACGGAAATTATAGACTAGTCGTATGACCCAGTCAGTTAACATAAGCAGAGTATCCGATTACTCCACGTACGTAGGTTCTACTAGGTCCATTTGTAGGGTCATAGATTCCATTAACTATTCAGCAACCATAGTAGTCACACCCTTCTGGAGTTCATCATGTCAATAAATTCAATGGTATGGCAAAAGAATAGTTTGACCAACTAATATAAGAGTTTGTCATTCTTGGCAAGATCAGTTCAATATGATAGCAAATCAATTTGCAACCACATAGTGTGTATTGTACAAATCTATATATGCGCATGTAATAGGAAATAAATGTCCAGTACATATTGTTAATCCATCATTAATATAGAATATTCCCATGTCTATTCGATCTTAACAAAGTTCACCATATCATATAGAACAGTTCATATCATAGCCTCTAATATAAAATAGAGGACTAAATCAGCAATTTGCAATATCCGACATTCACATATTTACATAGAAATATATCACAGAAATGATTTCTTAATCTTAGGTCATTCTTATACATAGGCAGGGTTTTAGTTCTTGCGGTAAATTATTGGATTACCAATCATTTAGTTTCGATCTCAGAGTAGTCAATAACTACCTATCTCTTTACAAGTGTCATATGAGCAGACACGTAATATGGGTGGCGTGCTTCATGTCATTCGACCATTCTTTATAAGAAATCCCGATTACAGATTACAGATTACACATAAACAAAATAGATTACAGACTACAGATTACAGATTACAGATTACAGATTCCTTAACTATAAGCAGACACAGTTATGATTACAGATTCCCATAAACAAGTCCCGATTACACACAAACAATACTCATTAGACATCATCAATAATTCCCTCGGTTCCCTATCAGAAGTCGCCAGTAATTTTCTCGATTCACGAAATCATATTAATTATATGCTGTTTCAAGGGCAATAATCAACTTCCAAGCATAGCTTACCTATTTAAACAATTAGTAGGAAGCAAAATCACAATTAATTAACTCCTTACACAATTTTAAGAGAGGTCACTATATGCATAACCCCTTCTTACAGCCAGTCGTACTCAATACAATTTCAACTATCATGCAAAACACATCTTATCAAAATATCCAAACACAGTAACTTCTCAAAATGACAGGTCTAAGCATTGCTATGGCAAGGAAGACGTGGTTATGTCATAAAAGTGAGAACGTCACATATATCATTTCATTTGGTCAGTAAGTCTTAGAAATTTTCAACACTTAGGGCTTAATCAATTCATCTAAACAGACGCTAGAAAATACAATCATGTTGTCATCATTTCCCACCGGTACCTATCCAAAATAACAGCCGATAACACACATTTCACTTAATCATTGGCATATAAATTGTCTTACCGATCAGCTCGAACCCCTACTACACTTCTGCAGTGCAACTCTGTTGATTTAATCCCATCTGCATGTCTTGCATTGTCCATCAATCTATATAAGATAAACAGAGGCAATAATTCTCACAATTATTTATTATTTTATTTTTTTGCAATTCGTTTCAAATATGTCGTACAATTTTCCTTTTTTATTCTGTCTAACCGAGCGGAGGTAGAATCCTCCAGATCTTCTATCCTTATTCTCGCCATGTTCCGCATAACAATCAATCACAATATAAACAAAGAATACACAATATACATGGATCATAATCGTTACCGTTAACAGATTACATTTAACGTTGCCATCAATCTTTCCATTTGCATTTAGAATATTATGCATGATGCCTAAGTCTGTTCTAGACATCTTACAGCTCAATGGATTCATGTGTGAGATAGCAACTCGTGCTTTGATACCACTTGTCACGCCCCAAACCCGCCCCTAAAAGTTTGGGCATGATTATTTCAAAACAGACAATTAATTCGATACATACGATATATGGGGCCTGAACAGAAGCACTTAATAACATAAAATAATATAAATTAACATCCATTAAGTTCATACCTACATGCCAGGATCTCAATGTACCATTAAACAGTTCCAAATACGATAGACAGACAAATGAGAAGCAAATATTTATAGTCACACAATAACATATGTAAACATATGTACAGAACCAGCCTCGCATGAGGCCATACAACAAAAATGTTGGGAAGAAGGTTATACCCGACCAATTAAAAGATTAAAGACCAAACTAGGGTTCACTATGGAAACGCCAGAAAACACGTAAGCTTCTTCACACTGCCTGACCAAAAGGAGGGACCAAAGCTGGACTAAGACCGACCTCCAGGTTGATTGCCTACAGAGATAGACATATCACAAAGTGAGCGAGGCTCAGTGAATAATAGTACTTAAACAATTTAACGAATAAACTCAAATTACAATGTATATAAGGATAGAGGTTACATGGTTAATCTTTTCCTGTAAATATTTTCAGAACGGCCTTGGGCCCAGTCTTTAAACAGAGTGGCTTCAAGCCCAGTATCACACAGAACGGCCTTACGCCTAACAGATTCAGTAGAGCGGCCTCAGGCCCAACAGATTTATACAGAGTGGCCTCTGGCCTAACAGATTATACAGAATGGCCTCTAGCCTAGATATTATCAGAACAGACTAGTCTCAGAGTTATATAGAGGCACACAGATTCTTTCAATCATTCACATGAGTTAACATAGTTAATTTGCATTTAACAGAGTGCTAATGATAATTATTAGCAATAAGTAAAGCGCATTTTATAGATCGGCCGTAGGCCCAAATATTAACAAAGCAGAGTGATTCTGGAGCTGTATCAATGTATGCAGATTTTCCAATCATTTATAAATATTAACGTAATTAACTTGCGAAGAATAGAGCGTTAACAATAATAATTATTAACGATAGGTAAATATACAATTACAGTACTAGTACTCACAGTGTTGTGGCGGAGCGCTAGTTCTTCCCAGAGTGTGTCCTACACGTATACATAATTCACAAATTAATTCTTTTTCCTTATTAAATCATTTTCTGACTCACGTCGCTTCGAATGAATTTACAAACATCGAAAGGCATCAAATACAGATTTCAAAAATATCCGAGGGTTAAGCACGTAAAACGGAACAGACAGATTTTTCCAGCATGGGCCGCACGCGCGGCTGTGAGGTCCCGCACGTGCATATTTTTCATAATGCAAAGTCCAATTTCCCCCTATTTTCCGCATGTGCGACTGTGAGCCCCGCATGTGCAGCAAGGCTTCCCGCACGTGCGGCCATGACCCTCGCATGTGCGGCGATTCTACCCAGCTTGCAGTCCGGAATTTCAAGCAACTCCTCACTTGGAAAATTCAACATAAAACACAAAATAAAGAAAATTGATGCAACCCAATAGTTCAATATTACGTTAATATGGACCACAAGTGTGTAATGTTACCAGAATCATGAGTCACAAATTCAATTAAGTTACTCTTTGATTTCAGAAACACAACCTAATCTTCTTAAACACACAAACATTATACATGTACCAACATGTAATTCCAACATGAAGATTCTAGGCATGAGTCACAATTTCCCCATATAACCCAAATTGGCCCCCAAACAAGCACACAAGAAGTGTAATTTTCCAATTAAACCATGATCACATACAACACTTTAAACATAAACCCTAGCTCACCCAAATGAAAGGGCATGCTTACCCAAATCCAAGAAAGAGTTTATTTAAGGTGAAGTTTATATACCTTGAGCTTAAATTTCCATAAACCCTCTCAAATCCCCTAATCTTCCTCCTTGTTGAACTTCTTCTCTTCCTCTAAAACTCTCATCTTCCAATTCTCTCTCAGGAGATATTTTATATAATAACTCTAAGTTAAATGTGTAAAGAACATAGATATAGATATAAAAGGTGAATAAAGACGAAACTTAATCAGTTTAATCATTTCAAATCAAAATTTTACAAAAAATCCTATTACGATTCAAAAATCATGCCGGTCTCAAATGTAAAATCAATTTCAGATAATTAAGTCTCTAAGGCTTCCAATTTCTGATCTGAATATTCTAATTGTAACAGATTTTTTCCCCCTCATTGGACAGATATAGATCCATAACCATAAGTTTCACTCAATTAAATTTAATTTCACATGAAGTTTCACAATAAGCATATAAATGCATATAATAGAGGACTGAAAACATACCAGAAAACATATACGAGGGTCGGGTCATTACACTTATAGAGTTGGAAAGGATTTTGATGAGGATTGCGAGTTTGATTCTAGGATTACGGATTTTTTTGTAAAACAATTTAAATTATTTTTTTAAAATTTTTTTTCCTTTGGAAAAGAAGCCTAATCTTTTGGAATCAACTAATAAATCCAAAGATTCTATAACTGAGAAGAAGAAAAGGAAAAATACAAGGAAACTCTCAAAGAGTCCATTGCTACAAATGCCAAGATTTTAGTCACTTTGCTCAAGAATGTCCTAATCGTTTGAGAAAGAAGAAAGCTTTCGTTATCACTTAGGATGATGAATTAGAGTCTGATAAGAATGAAAGTGATAATGAGGCTCAAGACGAAGAGGGGCATGAACAATTTCTTGATTTCATGGTGGTTTCCGAAGCTGAAGGACAAATGGAGTATCCCAAGAGGCCGGTTAAGAATGTCAGTAATAATGAGTCCTCAGGGAGTGATGATGAAGAGCTTTGGCAAGTTTATGAAAAGTTGTATAAGGAATCTCTTAACTTATTTAAATTGAATGACAAACTCACTATCAAACTCAAAGCTTGAGAAAATGAGAATGACAAACTAAATAAGGAGATTTCCAAGACTAAGAATGATGCCATCACGATCTCTAATGAATGACATGCTCTTTGTGCAAAACTCTTGAGTGAGACAAAGAGAAATGAGCTATAGCAAATCTATGCAACATATGAAGAAAAGATTGAAACTCTCGAGATGTCTCAAGCTGCCTTGGAAGAGCTAGTCGTCAAGAAAGAGGAAAAGCTCAAGTGTACTATGGCTACCATTGGTCTTTAGAATAAATGATCAAAGACTTTGGACAATATCATTGTGTGACGACCCCAACATGCATATCATTATTACATATTATATTATTATGTGAATTTGTATGTTTATGTGCTTAATTTTGCTTATATATGTTTGATTATGAAATATCTGTTAGAATGCTTGTTTTGAATTAGAAATTGAAGGCCTAGATAAATTTAGAAATCGAAATTGACAAGTTTAATGGACTAATCAGAATATTTAGAACCTATTAAGAAGCTTAATTAAACTTTGATTCAGATTAAAATTAATTAGATAAAAATAATTAGAATTGAACTTGATTAATTAACCTTAAGTCAACTTAATTGGCCTAATCTAATCAATGGTATATATATGTGCTTCATGAGTATTAGAACTCAATTTTATACATTTGAGCTAAGATTTTAGAGAGAGAGAGAGAGAGAGAGAGAGAGAGAGAGAAGAAGAAGAAGAAGAAGAAGAAGAAGAAGAAGAAGAAGATTTGTGAAGAAAATGAGGAGAATTAAAGGAATTTGTGTAGGAGATCATCGATTCAAGCTCTAGGTAAGAACTACAACCTTAATTCTTGTAAACAATTCATCTAAGAGTTGAATTCATGAGGTAATTAGGGTGAATTTCATGTAATTGTTAAGGAAATTATAGAACTAACTTAATGATGGTGAGAATTGGCTTAATGTGGACATGTATGCATAATTAATCATTTTTGAGTTTGGTTTTTCAAAAATTCTTACATGCATGGAGTTCATACTTGTTTTTTAGAATTCTTCTTGATTTTACACTCATTACTTGATATTTAGACATTTTGAAAGAAAATAGTTGAATTCTTTACATGCATGGCTAAATTGTGAAGTTTTGAGTTTGGTTTTGTGAATTGAAAGAGATTTTGGGTCTATGGTTTGTCAATGATCAAGTATACAATATTTATAAAGTGTTTTCGCATGTTTGTACTAGCCATGCAAGCTTTTGGACTTAAAACTTGTGTTTGGACAGCTCAAAATTCTATTTTGAAAACTCAGTTTTCGATCTCATCGCTCGAGCGGTGAAGTTACCACTTGAATGTACTTCATAATCATCCAGTATTTTTGCAGAGGTATTACACATCGCTTGAGCGACCAATAGTTCGCTCGAACCTGAGTTCTCATAACACATGGCTCGAGCAACAATCAAGCCTAGATTTCGAGCATCCAGTACTTTTACAGACTGACCAGACCGCTCGAGTGATCAAAAGTGCACTCGAGCGAACACTCTGTTTTCAGCAATTTTTGAGAAATATTTTCATGTGTATCTTTTCACTTCCATGTTTCTTTAGGCATTATTAAGCATTGTTTAGACTTCATAAAGGAAGTAATACGTTAGAAACTTACCTAAAGAATCGAATTGAATTGAATCGGAATTGTATTGGATCAAAGATGTTTGCTAAGAGGATGTTACAAGGTATATTTGTTATGTGTTTTACGTAGGTTGGACACCTAAAGTCTAGTGGTTGTTCCAAGTCCACTGTGAGTAATGTCTCTATAAAGATATGTTCAAAATGTAGTTGACTTGCTCAAAAATGATATTTTGAAATCTTATTTTACTTATGAATGAATGTCTTTTTTTTTTGAAAATGCATTCGTAGCATCCTTTAGCGAGGCCCTTGCATAGGGGACATAATACCATGGCCCATTGGAATAATTGAAACACGAAAATCTCTACTGTTAGACTCTAGTGGTCCACATTGAATTACCCATTGTGGTTCTATTGTTTAACTCGTTGTGGTCCCATTGAATTGACCTTTATGGTCTCATTGGCTTCGGTATATTGATATATTGTTACTCTATTGGATGTTACAACGTATGAAACTTTGATAATAGACTTTGTTATAGAAAATGTTTTGATATGTATTCGATATATGATTCGTTTGGAAATGAAAGATATGTTTTATGAGATGTTGGACTTCATTCATTAACCTTTTATATTGATGTTACTCATTGGGCTTTAGCTCATTCCTTCCCTTATACATATATAGGTGAGCATTTGGATGGTCAAGATTAGAGCTGCTTCTGGGAGTCCACCTTTTTGTCAAGCCTTTGTAGAGTGCCTCCGTGATGGGGCGTTGGTTGGTCTCTAGTAGAATCAAGCTTTTGTCGACCCCTTTTGTTAAAGTATTTTGTTTTTGTTGTTTGAAGAGCTATTGTATACATGAAGTTGGAGTTTAAGTTTATTGTAAATATTGCTATGGATTATATGAATGAAATTCAAGTTTCTTATGAAGTTTGTCATATAAGCACTGCTCAATGAATTTGTTTATTTATTGTTAATGCTTCCGCTAAGTCCGTAATTTATTAAATGATTAGTATTTGTTTTTGAGGCTGAAGGTAATCTAAGATTACTAGCCAGTCATGAACTAGACTCTAGAGATGGGTTCGAGTCGTGACACATTGGGTCTCAACAAATGTGTTATGACAAGAGTGGCATTGGCTTTTGTGATGACAAAGAGCAAAAATAGAGTGTATCTACATCTTATGATACAAGAATTCAAGGAAAGGGGGAGCAAAAAATTCAACATAAGAATGGATTTCTCAATCTTCCTAGAGTTGGTAAGGTCAAAGAAAAAAAGGTACACCCTGTTTTTATTTGTCATCATTATGGTATGTATGATCATATTCGCCCTTATTGCTATGAGCTGTATGGAAGAATGTCTCATAGAAGTAGAAGAAATTCTATTACCGCGTGGGGTGGGAAACATTTTATTGGTCCTAATGAGGTTAAGGGTCAAATTAGACCTCATTGTTTTGATTTGCTAGAGACTAAACATGAAGTGAATTTGCATTTTCCTAGACCTTAGAGTAGGATGTTTGAAACCAAGTCGAGACGGGTTCTCATTGAAAGCGAAGGGAACCACAATGTCAAGACATCACTCAAGAGCCACAATTCTTACAATTTTGTTCATACTAAAGCGGTTTTGGTTAGAAGCTTGACTTGTGTTAATTTGTTTATTCATTTTTTTGTTTTTATTTTATTCTGAGTTTATTTTTGTTTGTCTTTCTTATTTTTGGGTCGTTTGTGTGTTCTTGTTCATTTTCTTTCTTGCTTTGTTTTATTTTTTTTTAAAAAAAAATCTAAAATGATTTTCTTAGTATGATTTTGCAAGTTTGGAATTCTTGAGAAGTTCTTGGTTCATACTGGAATTGATGAGAATATTTATTACTTGTTAATTTATGTGTGCTATCTATGGTCACTGCTCATTTCGGATTATGTGTACTTTGATTAGTATGTCTCATTTTGTACACACTCTTGGATTAACAAATACTAGACTCTTTTACATAAGTGATCAAAGTCCTCTATGGACTACTAGCAGTGTTTCATGTGTTTTTCTTGAGAAGTTAACCAATTCTAGCATATCTTGGGTGATATTGAGTCTCTTAACCCCCTACCATCTATTTGTATCTCCACTGCTTACCCCTTTGTATTTGTCTTTCATGGCATGAGAAAAATGCTACCTTAGAGTCACCAACTAGGCTTCACTATCTTTTTCATTTTTCTCTAGTTTGGTTTCCATACTCTTGAGCGTGAAAGTCGCTGGTGAGTACACAAGAAAATTGTATACATTATTTGAGAGGGAGCATTCGCATTTACTCAACAAATACCTCTTGATCACTAGAGGTTTGACATTTCTCAATCATTTGCATATTTTCTTGCTGGATGCCAAAGTATACCAAATTCTTTAGAATAACGGTAAGTTTAGGTATCAATCCACAGGGACAAATGGAAAATTAAACTAATTTAATTGTTAAATTCCTAATTCAATTTTGATTAAAAAGATAATGATTCATAAACTAGTAACAACTAAAATAAACTAAGAAATTAAACTAGCAATTATAAGTAAAATTGAAATTATTGATTTTTGAGAAAAACCTAGGGTAATGAATCCACCACTAGTTACATAAATAAGGCTTCAATTTAAGACTAAATTATGTTACGGTTCGAACTAAATATTACTTCGCAACTACAAGCTCGAAGCATTTATCAAGAAAATTAACATGTTCAACGTATAGGCACAAACCATTTCAAGTAGTACGAGTCGTGTAACGCCCCGAAAATTGGGCAGGGTATATCTATTTATGCAACAAAATCCAACTGATAGACAAACACATATATATAGTTAACTATTCCATACATCCATTTCCATTAAATTCCAAATGCCAAATACATGCTGTTCACATCTCAATGCCCTAATTCCAATCCCAAGCATGCATTTTACAACAAGTATGAAATGGAAACCAAACAGATAATAAGTGCCCTACAGGCTTACAAATTTATCCAAGAACATTCTTGGTTACACAAAATTGAGTTTCAACTCAATACAAATACAACCCTGGGCTTACATTCAACAAATAATCATAAAACAAAAATGAAGTCTCAGCTCCGAGTCCTCCCAAGTCAATGCCTTGGCGGAGGCATATCACATGTACCTGAAATGGTTTCCCTTATAGGGTGAGCTACAGCCCAGTAGAAATATACTACACAACATATAGACCATGACTAGACTAAAGAGGAGTATGCTCATGCCATGCTCATGATAAAACAGTTTATCTATCTTTTTATAAAGCATGCAATGTTAAGATGCAACAACAGATATAAAACCATTTCCATTTTAAACCATATCTGTTACATGAATACAGGCTCTGTGAATCTTTAGGTAAATGTCTGCAAGTAGGCCCTAATGCATTACCACAGTCATTTTTACCAGTAAACTGGAAGGCTCGACACTTAACCGCGCGATTTTACACCTCCTACCCAGATTCACCAAGTATTCATTTTTTCGCAAACAAATACATTTTCAAACATTTCTAAAAAATAGATACATTTCCAATGAAATGAATGTAATACAATGTCCAATGCAACAAATGAGGAATGTGGTTCAATTTACCTAAGTCTCATACATTTCTACAATAATCATGGCTATCCTCCACCGATAGCCCAAACAGATATTTAAACAATTAAATTCCAAAAATTTTGATGAATACAATCTATTCCACATCTCATTAAATATGAACAACTACATTAGTTTTCATATCACAATCACATCCGGTAATCTCTCAAGGTCCATTTCTAACAGTGTCGGTTTTATTCTAACAAACACATTAAGCAAAATAATACTATTAATGCCCAAAAAAAAAAAATCATTTTCTTTCCAAACTCATTCTCCAAGAATTATTCAACTATGACATCCTATTTTGATCAAAAACCCCAAAAGTTAAACATAATTCCTTTATTTTCTTTAAAAATGTTCTTTTGATCGCAAACTAATAAATTTCAAAACCGATTGAATCGAAGTCTTTTTTTGTTCAAATTTAAAACATAACTCTTTCATAACCTTACAAATATATTCCAAGTTTACACTTTCATAATTTGGGCATCAACTCTTTATTTTTCTCAAAATTTCTCTTTCAAGCAAATAAATCACAAAATTTTTAAAAATTCTAATTAAATTATATACAACTCTAAACTCCATATGATCAAGTAAAAGTGCATAAAGAAGTGTAAGAAATCCCTACCTCGAGCCAAGAAGCTTTCAAATTTTTTGGCAACATAAATTAAATTTTTTTGGAGCCAACGATGCCTTTTCCGCCCTCTACGTTTTGATCCAAAGTACTAGGGGTCAAAAATGACTTACACTAGATCAAACCCAAGAAAAACCAACTTAGTGCCCTTTTTCTTTCTTTTCTCATGGCAAGACCTCCCAAGAACTCCCAAAAGTTGAATAAAAAATCATTTTGGTTACTTCTAGATGTTTCCTAAACAAATATCTAATTAAACAAATATCTAACTATATATATACACACACACACACATATATATATAAATTTAAAACTACATTTCAACATCTTTAATGACAAAAGTGAATATAATATTTTCTCACCACAAAATATATTTCGTTTAATGGTACACACTATAAATATTCACAACTCTTTTATGGTAATCTAATAATAATAATAAAACCACAATAATATTACATGGTTACTAACGGGTCACGATTCAATCAATTGGGTCTGAAATGAATGGAGTTTAATAATTTAAAATAAATCTCCAATTGAGATTAAAGTATAAATTCAATTTGATTCAATTCGTTACAAGTCGTTCGCTCTAAACTAGGGTAGCAACATGATTCGTCCCTTGTAGTATGACTCGTCCCATAACTTGAACATGAAAGCACAGAAAACCATTGCATGGAAAGCATTCAACAATCACAGAAAGAAGAATACTTGAAGAGAATACTGAAATTTATATTTGAAACTTCTTAAACACAATATAATTTGTTCAAACCTTTGCATAATCAAAAAAATAAAAAGAAAACCCTATTTACTTGGCTAGGGTTTCGTCAAAACCCTAGAAATAGGAGTCTGGCCACTCATTACGGAGTGAGAAAAGGTAAAGGAAGAAGAAACCACTATAGAAGACATTCTTCAACCTTCAAGTTCTTTTTTTTCAAACCCTAGCCTCTCTTTTCATTTTCTCTGAAATATTTTTGAACCCTAAAAACAACCTTTTTTCTTCTTTTTATTCCTAGCAGAACGAACTTCAATTTTCGTGCATGCAACCCTAGCTAGACCGCTCGAGCGCCCATGTGGGCCTCTTGAGTGGGTGGTGGGCTGCACGTGCGGTAGAGCTTGGCTGCATATGTAATGAGATGGCAGGTCGGGAATTTTCACTATTCTCACGGAAAATCTATTTTTGCACCACTTTTTGCTTGAATTTGCATGTTGCTTGCCAAATCTATACAAGTGTACAAAACACATCATCTCCACCAAATAAACAAAATTCAAAGACTATAAATGTAACTTAAGCGACTTCAATGTGGTACTTTTCGGCTTACATCAGCCATTAGATCACTAGTAAGATTTGAATTTTATGTTTGTCAAATTCCAAGAGCCACATACAAACTTTTATCGTAGGATCTATGTTTTTCACATATTGCATCACATTCTTTCATGAAGAATCTTCTAGAGGTTATGCACATTGTGTTTTCAAGTAATTGTGTTTCCTGAATGTTCTTGTGTGTTTTAAGGTACAAATCTGAAATTCCTTACTTGCTCCACCATATTGTTTTTTGTCTTTTTCTTTTTGTTTATTGTTTTTACTGCTTGTGATTGCTTTTAGTGAGGGGAAGTTTGGTTAATCATTGTAGGGGAGTTCTTTAGCATGGACTTATGTTGATTGGTTTTGTAAGGGAGATTGGTGTTAGATGGTTTGTCTTTTACTATGCACTGCCTATTTATTGCTTATTTCTTCCATGCTATTAATTATTATATCATCCTGTCCTTACTTGTGTGGTTTATGCTCCTACTTTACTTGAATGAGCTTCCTTTGACAATAGAATTTTGAGGGGGAGCTATTTTGAGAGTTTTTTTTAGTGTGGCTGCACGTTCTTAAAATTTCCATCTATTCATGCTTCAAGATAATCTTGTCTGCTTTCATATACCCTTGTGTTACTAATAGCTATTTTGTAGATCGTGGCATTAATAACATCTTGGTTGGCTGTAATGGGTTGGGGTGTTCATGATTTTTTTTGTTAGGTGTGTTTTGTCATAGAATTGCTAAAGGGAGAGATTGTTAAGTTTTTGTAATTGGCAATCTCATTTGACAAAATCCCTTTCAGTTGTAATTTTATTTGCTCTTATGTTTCAGTGATGATATGAGTGTTTAGATGTGAATCCAACTCAAATTGTGCCTATGAAGAGGAGTTTGTGATCTTGAGGCTTCCATGTTTGCCACTTCGCTAACTATGTCGAGGGGCAACGCCCCCGAAGCCAAATTTGTTTGACTACTCAAGTGGTGAGTTGTGTGCTCGAGCAGTGAACAACATCATCCAGTACTTTTGCAGAATGCATGAACTTCTGAGAAACATGTTTTACCGCCCGAGCGGTGAAAGTTATGCTCAAGCGATTGGCCCATATGTTTTGCACCACCTTTATTCACACAGCTCAAGCGCTAAAGTGTGAGTTCGAGCAATCTTCGCAAGTGAGTCGTTTGTTGTTTTTAAGGTTTAAGCCGTCCAGAATTTTAAAGAAAAAGAAAAGACAAAGTGTTTTCTATTTGAGGCTGTTTTATATAAGTTTTCGTGGTGTATAGAAGGTGATAATCTTGTTCTTATTATTTCGTTCACAAAAGAGAGAGTTGTTCTTTGGTGGATTTCGGGGAATTTGGACATGAAACTTTGATGGACTCCAGAGTGACTCATTGTCATGGATTTGACATCGGCTTTATGGATTCAACGTTGGGTAAGACAATTCCGAGGTAAAGACGGTAGTGGAAGAGGCACATTGGGATCGGTTTAATTCGGCCGTGGATTCACTAGGTAATTGAGGGTACACTTGCGTAATTACTTTTTTGTCTTCTTAGTGGATTGTTTTGTGACTTTGGCTCGTGATAATTGGAGGCGCTTCAATTGTAGTTTTTTTCACGTTAAATCGTTGTGTTGATTTGTCTTTGATTGTTTGATTGAGATTATTATTCATTGTTTAAAATTAAAACATAATCACAAATCAATATCTAGGAAATTTTTAATTTTTCAACAATAATTCTATAATCACATTATCTTATCATATGGTATGTCATCATTATATGTATAACAAATATAAGCAATGGGATTCATTAAGCCAAAATAGTGATGATACCTCATAAGATAAAGAAAAAATCTAGCTTGCCTCAAGTCTAATTTTTGGACAGGATGGTCTAGTCACTACAACAAAAAACACTTTCGGCGACCAAAAATTCGTTTTTCGTCGCTAAAAGTAGGGGAATTGGCGACTAAATTGGATTTGGTCGCCAAAATTGAGGACTTTCGCCGACTAAACTCCTTTAGTCGCCAAATATAATGCTTTTAGCGACTAAAAGGCAATTTAGTCGCCACATGTAGGACTTTTAGCGACTAATAGTTGTTTAGTAGCCAAAAGTCACGGTTTTTGCCGACTAAAATGATTTAGTAGCCAAAAGTCACGGTTTTGGCGACTAAACTTCAGTTTAAATGCCGATGATAGGTGTTTTGGTGACTAAAAGCTGTTTTGTCATGAAAGTGGACCTTTTGGCTACCAAAACAAATTAGTAGTAAAGCGAGTTTTTGGCGACAAAACTTCAGTTTAGTCGCCAAAAAAGGGTCCGTTTAGGCCTAAGTCACGGTTTTTAGCGACGAAATAAGAATTAGTAGCCGAAACTTATAGCATTGGCGACTAAAAATTATTTTTAGTCGCCAAAAGTGGGCCAATTTTTTTTTAATAAATCATTTATTTTTTATGTAAATTATATTTAATAAAAATAATTTTATTTATAAATATTATTTTGTATTAATACCGGACAAAATACTATATAAATAATATATATTTCATATATATTCACGTGGATGTGTAGTGGCATAGTGGAGGGAGTATGTGGCTAAAGGTGTGGAATGTTGGAGGTGGCAGTTCGAAACTTAGAACCAGCAAAAAAAAGTGGGATTTTTTTTTTTTTTTTACGAAACACCTTTGGTGACTAAAAGTATAGTCGCCAAAAGCTCTGATTTTGGCGACTAAAGGCTTTAGTCGGCGTTTGGTTCAGTATTCGCGACAAAACTATTAGTCGGTAAATGTGTGATTTTGAAAATTCTAAAACACTATTGGCGACTAATATATTGGTCGCCGAAGACGTCATTTTTGGCGACTAAAACAGGTTTAGTCACCAAAACCTCCCGCGACCATGTTTTGGAGACAAAAGCAGCGACTAAAATTTTTTGTCGGGGAAACCAAAATCTCGACTTTTAGCGACTAAAATTTTTTGTCGGGGAAACCAAAATCTCGACTTTTAGCGACTAAAAGTGGACCTTTGGCGACTAAAAATTTAGTCGCCAAAGGTGGTTTTTCTTGTAGTGAGTTTCATGGTTGTGGGTTCACTCTTGGGCCCATTAAGATTATCCAAACTATTCAATTTATAAGGTTGTCAAGCTTACCATTTAAGCAAACAATTAAATTGATCAGATATTGACAATTGATTGATCAACTCAAATTTCTTTTGAAAAAATGAACGACAAATACAATTAAAAAATAGCCCCCCTCCCCTCCCCTTTTTTTGGGTAAGAAAAAGTTTAAGTGAGGGAAGGCTACCCCAGTCCAGGATTAGTGCAAGCCATAGGTCTCAACGATGACTTACATTGGACTTATAAATTGCCCACCAAGGAGAATTGTTACCAGTGGGAATCAAACCTAAGCTTTAAAGGTGAAAAGTTTGATCCTTACTAACTCAACTAATCTCCGTTGACCCAAAAAAAAAGACCCTCTAATTTTGTCATACAAGATATAAATCAATTATAAAAATATCGATGCCTGACCAATTTATATTTATATTATATAAATAGTTCCAATAAAAAAAACATAGGATATTGGCTAGCACCTTAAAAAGTTACATATTTTTTTTCTAATTAAAATTTTTTTTTTGGGTCTTTAGTGACTTTTTGACAAAATTATGTTAAAATTTTCTACTTTTTCAATCTATCTTGTGTAGACAAATCTTAAAAAAATAAAAAATAAAAAATAAAAATAAAAATAAAAATAAAAATCTAAAAATAAATTGAAAAGGCCAAAATAAGCCAAAAATTCTACTATTTTTTTTTTAAACTTATTTTTTGTCTTTTTATTTTTATTTTTTTAACTTTTCGTCTTGACTAGCTGAACTTAGAAGTCTACAGTTTTTTGTTTTTTATTTTTTAAGTACATTAAAAACAAGAATAATTTTTTTAGAAAAATCATCAAATAATGAAACTCCAAACCTCCACAAGTCCAAGATAAACTTACAGCCATAAAATTGGACCATCCAATCCAAAAATTAAACTAGAGGTTCATCATAGCTTGGTTGAAAATTTTAAAACAGGAACATCATAACAAACAAGATCAAATGTTATTAAATTGTAAAAAAAAGTCAAATATAGTAACACGAGTGTCGTGTGGTATGATAGTCTTACGCAATTTAATTGAATAATAATAAATAATAATAACAAAATGATTTACGTTTTTGACAATGGATGAATGGTGGCCAAACGCTTCCTAATTTCCTCTCCTAACACGCCTTCATCTTTCTTCACGAAACCCGCCGCTATTTTAAATTCGGATGGAATGTCCCTTTTGGCTTTTTAGCCGATACTATGAATAATCCTAGCCGATACTATGAATAATTTTAGGTAGGGATGTTCATCTACTGTGTGGACTCACATAATCGTTATAACTGCACAACTAAAAATCTTTATCATATAAACCACACTTTCTCCCCTATCAAAATATTTGTAAATATAAATTGTGTTTTAGATCATAAATTTGGATAGAAATTTTTTTTAAAAATTCTTTACATTTTTAAATTTTTAATGAAAACCATGATTCAAAACACAACTACAGTGTTGGTTCATTTTAATATGAAATTGGTTGATTATTTATTTGTGACATTTTATATGGTGCATGAATGAGACGTTAGTAAGGAACGGAGCTAGAAAATATATTTACGGGGGGCCAAAATAAATGTAAAAAAGACAGTTCTCATGCACAAGGTTCTCAGTGTTATGGGATTTGGGAAGTGTTTACAACCTTATCTGTGTGTGGAGAAAATGTTTTCGTGATTTGAACTTATAACACCTAAAATTAAATCAATACAATTGATGCTATTACATAATATGTAAAATAATTGGGGATCATTTCCTATGCATTGGAAAACCGCTTTTGAAATAGAGGGATAAAATAAGAATTTTTCAAAAAATTAGAGAGATCATACCATATAAATTGTAAAAACACCATTGAAATAGAGGTAAATAAAATAACTTTTTTAAAACTTAGGAGGGCATTTCATATACATTATTAAAATATTTTTAGAATTGATGGGTAATAGTGTTGTTGAATAGTGCCTCGGAAGATAAAGAATCTTACATTGTCGAATGGTTAGTGCTTAGGAAGATGAAAAATCTTACATTGACTAGAGAAAAATAAAAAATTCAAATTGCACATAGGTAAATAAGTAAAAAAAAAAAAAAGGTATGCAATTTTCCTTACCTATATGATAATTTCTGAATAGATCTATGTATAACTTGTAGGAAATTGATCAAACACAAGGCGCTGTAAAGGAACAAGTAGAAGGAGGTATTTAACTAGCACATGGTAATACTTATCAATTCTATAATTATATATTATATAATTGAAATCAACAATGTTTTAAAATTTAGAATGCGTGACTCATAGTCATTTTGACTATGGTTGAGAGTGTTGTAGCTTTTGCTGGGGTCCACCTTGGGCCTACTTTCATAATCTAATATGTTAATCTTGTTGAGTCCAGTAAATCATTTATGTAATAATTTAAGTTAATCAGATATTAAAAGTAACAAGATCAAATTACATTTGACTTGAAAAAATAGACGAGAAAATTGATTATGATTAATCGATTATCCAATTTTAAAGACAAATATAGTTCAATCATTTAGTTACATATATCTAATCAACTTAATTTTTACATCAATTATCTTCTCAATAAATTCTACAAAAAGAATGATTCAGATCATAAAGGTGGGTTTGGATTGCATCCCATCAAGGGGCACGACATTTAATTCACACATTTTATTTCCTGATCACTTTTTAAATAATATTTTTTTGTATCGGTAGAATTGTTGCTTCATATTAAGTTAATCAAGATATGGGTTACACAATTTAGAGGAGAATAAGTGTTTTTTTTGTCATTCAACAAGCAAAGACCCATGTGGTATAGATTTCCATGATCATGAGCTTTGTATTTATATGTGAATCATAGCTCAGACAGACAGACATGAGCTGATTCTTACAAAAATTTGAACAATTAATTTGCTTTTTTCATGGATTTAGTTAATTGTTCATATAATTTATGGAAAAAAAAGGAATTTATGTTCTCAACTACTCTTTTATCTTTCATACATTGTCAAAGAAAGATTTGTGTCATTCTTGTGAATTTAGGCTCACCAATTAAAAAATAAAATAAAATAAAATAGGGTCAAACCATAAAAATCAAATAATGGGTCACAGTATATGTTAACTATATTGTAGAGTTTTCGTAACAATTATTGGGCATTTCAGTCTTTAAAATGAATGGTTGTTAATTTTTTTCTTTAAAAAAAAAAAAAAAAAAATTTGAGGCCTTGTTTGGTTTGTTTTTGAGAGAGTAGATTTGGAGAAAATTTTTCAAAATGTTGTTTGGTTTAGTGATTTCGGAAAAAAAAAATCCAAAATCACTTTCTCTCTCCCACACATCAATCAATCACTTTTTCTCTCACACACATCTACTCAACTACAACAAAATATCGAATCATTCCAAACTCCCATACTCAAAAACTATTTCGAAAATATACAACCAAACAAATCAAAAAAATTTCTAAACTCTCTCTCTAATGTTTTTTTTGAAAATTTATTTCCTAAACCAAACCAAACAAACATTGTAGTTTGGGAAGAGAAATTAGAAAATTTTAAAAATATTTTGATACCAAACCAAACAAACTAAACCAGACAAACATTCCTCAGGTCTTGTTTGGTTTGACTTTGAAAGATAAGTTTTTAAAAAATATTTTGGAAAGAGAATTTAGAAATTTTTGTAGTTTGTTTGGTTGTATATTTTAAAAATAGTTTTGGAGTTTGGGAGTTTGGAATGATTTAATATTTTGTTGTAATTAAGTAGATATATGTAAGAGAAAAAGTAATTGAAAATGAGAGAGCAGAGAAAAAAAGTGATTGATTGATGTGTAACAGATAGAAAATGATTTTGAAAATTTTTTGAGAAAAATTACAAACCAAAGAAAATTTTCAAAAATTTTCTCCAAAATCTTTTTCCCAAGGCTAAACCAAACAAGGCCTAAATTTTTTAAATGAATGAGTGAGCCAAAAGTAAAAATAATGAAAAATGCTATAAGTCCCAAATTTTCTACCAACTAAATTATCAAATGTCTCACATGGATGTAGACCCCACACCCATTGAGACATTTGATCATTTATTTAGTAGAAAATTTAGTATCTTTAGCATTACCCAAAAATAATTGCATAGTTGACTCTTTTCTCATTATGCAGCTGTGTTCCAGCAAGATTGAATGCAGGTAAATCACACTATTAGTTTTTACAGTTTAATTTAAGTAAATTGAATTTTATATTTTTAATTTTGTTGTAATATATTTTTCTATTATGGACTGTTAATATTTTGAATGAAATAAGCAAAACATGTAAAATTAAAACAACTAAAGTGGAATTCAAAATAAACAGTAAGGATCACCAATGTAATTTATTTATTACAACAGTAGTCCATATAGTTTCTTTTGAATTTCACTATAGTCCCTCTAACGTTGCGTATTAGAAAAGTTCAAAAAATTAAAGAGCATACCAAACAATTTATTATTATTTTTAACTCTACTTTTTTACTGATTTATTTTTAACTAATAAATTATTTTTTAACTAATTTCCAAAAGAAACTTGAAAGAATTTTAGCTTATTTGGTTTAAATCTCAAAACGCAAATTTTGTAAAAAAAATTCAAAATTTTGTTTGGTTGGAAATTTTTGAAATTATTTTTCCAAAATCATTTTCTCTCTCATCTTTCTTTATCAATCACTTTTTCTCTCACACACATCTACTCAACTATAAAAAAATATCAAATCATCTAAAACTCCTATACTATTTTCAAAACATACAACCAAACAAATCAAAAAAATTTCTAAATTCTTTTTCAAATTTTTATAAAAAAATTTATCTCTCAAAACTAAACCAAACACACCATTTCTTTTTACAAAAACCGTAGAGAGACGATCGCCTTTACTTGTGACAAGCTAGGTCCATCCTTAAATGCAATGATGATGTACTTGTGACAAGCTAGGTCCATCCTTAAATGCAATGATGATAAAAGATCAAAACCAAGCATCATCAACCCAAAAATGGTTACAAATATTACTTCAATATGTAGTTCTTCAAGTAGGCATGCATCCAATGTCTCTCTTCTTGCATAAGTAATTTTTTCCCACTTAAAACTACTATCCAAATAGTAATTAATGAGGGATTGGAGAGATTGTTGCACACCATATACAGTAGCCACTGTTGCGTGGTTAATAGAGCCTTTTTTGACCTTCATTTTGATGATTCAAACTGTTCATTTTTTAGAAGATATTGAATAAAATATACTTGTGAAAATTCAAGTTAATCAGAGATCGATATCATTTTCATTCACACATATTTGTATTTAAAAAATTAAATAGTAAATTTAATTTTAAGTATAAATACAAATACAAATATGTCTTGATGAAAAGGATACCGAAATCCGATTAATTTGAATTTTTGCATGCATATTCTACTCAATATTTTATAAAAATTAAACGGTTTAGATCATTGGAATAAGATTCAAAAAAAAGTCTCATTAACTACACAACAGTCACTATTGCGTATGATACGCGGCAACCTTTCCAAACTGAATTAATTATGGGTTGCAATTTTCCAAACTAAAGTAGTTAGTTTAGCTCAACAAAAAAACTTGCCCATAAAAGTCATTGCTTTATAAAGGAATTTGAGAGAAGATGTGCAAAATGGGAGTGACATTGGAGAAGATGGGCATTGTAGGTTTTCACGTGCCTTTGTCTTCAAACTTCCACACATCTCGCTTTCTTGGTTTCTCACTCTTTCTAACGTAAGTACTTTGTTTGTTTCCTGTCATTATCCTTCTTGTACTAAGGATTCCTCGTTGGATAAAAATTCAATATGACAGTGGTAACACGTCTGTATTTGTTGGGTAATGAGGATTTTGACAAAAATTTTACACTGATATTTTGTTGTGGTAATTTTATTATTTGTAGTTGCGAGAGAGATGACTTTTTTTGTATGTTGTGATTCTTTGATTCGCAATAGTCGTGAATACAACTCTAATTCTAGTTTTGGAGTGAACCATGTAATATGTGTTTGGGGCTGTTTGGGAAGTTACTCTTTTAGTATGTTATTTTAGTTTTTGACTATTTTTATAGGTTAAAATTTTTGTATTTTGAAAGATGATTAGATTTTTTTTTTTTATAGTTGGATGTGATGCTTGTAAAAGAAAAAATAGAATAATTATAAATTTGATGTGATATTTTATCTTATTAGCTATTTTAATCTATTTTGTCTTTTTGTGAATTTTAACCTAAAAAATGCTAAAATTTCAATTCTCGAACAGGGCCTTTGATTGATTAGGCTGTAAACAAGTTGAATCAAGTCAAGTTGAGTACCAAGTTGTTCAAACTTAAATTTTTGAATTATCAAGGGTTGTGTATATGGAAGCTAAGAAATGATTGTGTACTCAAGGATGCAAAAGTTGATTTAAGGGACTTCTCAGATCTCATAAAAATCAGGGTAGCTCATTGGCTCAAATCAGCATCAAAGGAGTGGCAGTACTTTGTTAGTGATTTCATTTACAATCTCAATCAGATTAGAAGGTGGATTGATGGTGGTTGATTGTTTCATTGGCAGCTGGTGCTTTTGTTTCTTGTTTTTCTTTCAGTTTTTCCCCTTTTCGTGTTGGTGCCTCACCAACTTGGGCTTGAGTCGAGCTCCTTCCCTTGCTTTATTGTTGTACGTTCTTCTTTCTTGTTTAAAATCATCAATAAAGTATTTTTTCTTTGCTAGTAAAAAAAAAAATTTAAACTTAACTTGAAAACTTAATAAATTTTAAAATATATTTAATATTAATTTGTTTACATAATAAGTTATCTCAAACGAGTTGTTAATGAGCTGAATATGAGTCAAGCTCGAGTAGTTTGATTATATATTATATATAAGCTTATTAAGCTGAGTAGTAGATTGTTCAAACTTGACTTTAAAACTTAACGAGTTTTAAAAAAATATTTAAACTTGACTTGTTTACTTAATGAGCCGATCCCAATTAAGTTTTTAATGAGTCAGAGCTCAAATAACTTGATTAGTTTAACAACCTTCATCGTTTCTTGTTATTATTCATGTTTGTGTTTTGTGTCTCACCGATCCAGAATGGATGTATCAATTCCTAACAATATTGACAACACATGAATGATGAGGTACATAATTTAAATGTAACTATCTAACTTGAGACAATTCATTAAGGAAATTTTATTCTTACAAAAAATTTGACAACAATGATGTAGCAATATTATTAGGTCCTGTTATGGTGTGCAACCCTTTAAAATTACACACCATATGCAACCAACACAAAAAGTATAAGTGTAAGGTATAAACATAAAACAGGACGACAAACAGAAAGACGTAAGTGTAAAGTGTAAGTTGCACACTTAAGAAAAGTCCAAAATATTGTAAGTAAATCTTCAATGGTAATTTATTTTGGAGTAAAATGTCCACAATTAACCACATTATATTATGTATAAAAACTATTTATTAATTTTTTATTTGCATGACATCTCATTCAATAATTACCTCATCTGCATAATAAAATTTACGATATCTACATAATAATTTGTTGTTAAATGATAATATTATATGTAAGGGATAACTTGGTATATTAATGAGAAATCTTTAGATGGTTGTAAGGTATTTGTAATTGACACCCAATTTGAATATTGATTTATATAGAGCGTTAATTACTTTTATGTTGATGTTTTATCAACAACAGAAATTGATATTTAACAATTGTTATATGGTGCCCTATGCCAACTAAAAACTTTTTCATATTGGCCTATACTTCTCTTATTTCTACTTTGTTAAATGTGGCAATGGCATAGAAGAATCATGATAATGTGTTCTATTATATATATATATATATATTGTGTTTTTTAAAATAAAAATTATAAAAGTTCGAAACAACAATTTTTATATATTTTTTATTTTTATGTTTAAAAAAAAAAGTGTTAGATTTTGTATTGTCCAAAAGAGGATTGTTTTCATAATTTTTTCAAAAACATTTTTTCAAATTAATTCAATATATTCTAAAAAATACAAAACGAATTTGCTGTTCAATTTCTGCTACACACTTCTCACAAGTTCATATACACTTATTTAAACAGTAATCATCTTGTCTCGTGTCTATAAAACTTCACAAGGTACCTACTTAAAAAAATTAATAAAAGTCACATAAAAGACCAATCTATTTTCAAAACTCACGTAAGAGACCAATCTATTTTCTTTATCAAAATTTCAATGCTTTTAGCCAAAAAAAATTTTAATATAATTTTATACCAATCAAGTAAACTATATAGTTTTATTATGCTTAGGAAAATCACATATTACAAGATTTTTTTTAACATGGATTGAATTTTTAGATGATCAGCTTATGAGGCATTAAAATGTTGAAAAGACAACCTTTGCTTAAAAAAAAAAAAAGAAAAAAAAAGAAAAAAAGAAAGAAAAAAAAAAAGGCGCAAATAAAGACTATGAGTAAAAATACAAGCAAATACCCGTGTTTCTTGTTTCTAAGAGCAAAAGCACAAAAAAATATAATGAAAACAAGTGCCATATGGTTATTTCCTATACCCATCTCATGGTGTATTAAATAAAAAACAATCATGCTGCAGACTCCAGTTGGGGGTGATCCCCACCACCCTCACGTACACGTGGGGTCCAAGAGAGAATGATAGAAAGAAAAAAAAAATTTGGACCAATCAGCACCCACTGGGGGTGCTGGGGTCTCCCCTATTTTCCTAAATAAAATGATAGTGAGTTACCTCTGTGTGATTTGTGTACAATGATGGTGAATTGTTGTCTCCAATTCAGATTCTTAGTTGATGTGTATATAAATTAGTCCGATTATCTAGTTATAAATAAAAATAAATTATAACCTCTTAGATATTTTAGAATAGAATGATGCTAGGAGTTGTTGAGATATGCAGTTTTGTTTTTAATCCATTTTATATATTAAATTTTAAGTAATGTTAGAGGTGCACAATTTGAATCCTTAAATTTATTTATAATGATATAGTAATAGATGTATGTCTTATATAATTAAGTATATAACAAATTAAAAGTTGACATATATCTTGTCACATTGTTATGGTAGAAATGTTTTTGTGAATCTTAAACATTTTTCATCAATTCTTCAAACTAGTTGTTTTGACCTGTAAATAAATATATAATTATGGGTTAAATTCATTTTACCCTCTTATGGTTGGGATCTAGAATATTTTACCTCCCTCTGGTTCAAATATAGTTAGAAAGTTCTCAAGTGGTTTTGAACTAAAGTGCTATCATTAGTTTTTTCATTCAAAATAACGGAAGGTATATTGCACATCATTTTTTAGAGTGAGTTTGATTTTTTGAAAAATTAAAGTGAAATTAATATAACAAAAAGACAAATTTACCCCTATTTTTTCTAAACTAAAAATTAGATTAATATGTTAATTAAAATTAAATAAATTAAAATATTATTAAGAATTGATCTAAAACACAAAATATAATTAAGAATTGATTTAAAATATAAAATAAATAATAATTAAGAATTTAGGATTAATTGTGATCTAAAATTCTAAATTAAAATTAGATTAAAAAGTTAGTAATTATAATAAATATTTAAGTATTTATGATTAATTGTGATATAAAATATAATTAAATTAAAATTAGATTAAAAAGTTAAGAATTACAATAAAAAATTAAGAATTTATAATTAATTATTTAATTAAATTAATATTAGACATTATAAATTATGTGTATTAGAGCAGACAGAGAAAGAAAATAACAAAAAAAAAATATAGGGTTTGAGGGTATTATAGCCATTTTACATTTATAGTTAACGATGTTAACGGTTGCACTTTAATCCAAACCCATATGGAAACTTTCTGACTATATTTGAACGATAAAAGGATAAAGTGCTCTGGCCACCACAAGCAGGTAAAATGAATTTAACCCTATAATTATTAAAGAATTGACCGAGTTAGTTTAGCTCATCATTTCTCAACTTGTTTGGGATGTAAATTTTGGATTAAAATAATTAATAAAGATAAAAATAAAAATAAAAAAGATTAAAATAATTAACAAGACAAAATGTAACACCAAATTATATCATTTTATTTTTTTCTCTCACAACCATCAAATCAACTAAAAAGAAATTAAAAATCATTCCAAATATAATTTTTTTAACCAAGTTAAAATAACCAAATAATTAAAAACTTAAAAAAAATCATCCAAACGAGAGCGCGGTATACTCCAGCGTAGTCAATTCTTATTATAGACAAAGTTTTATTTACACCTTTTGAGCTTAAACTAGTGTAAGAGGGGATTTTGCTCATGTGTCATATGGAATTGAAATTTAAAAAAAAAAAAAAAAAATGAAGTTACTTGAGTAAAATGATGTAACGCTTTTGGGAGTATCATAAAATAAATTCAGTGATTAATTCATGTATCTCTTAGTTTTCTTTGTACGTCTTCTTGCTGATATATGTATATATATATATAGTACTTGCAGCCGGGCATACGTGATGCGTGTGCAAACTCGTTTAAAATTATAATATGATTTTGATATTATTTTTTCTAATAATATACATATAAACCATATGAATAATTATGCACAATGTAACATTTGATATTAACGTATTTGATAAATAAAATATATGCACATTACAATATGTACACGTCTTTTAAAAATTGAAATATTTACTAATCTTAACTAAAAAAATTATACAATTAAAATTTATATAAAATCTAAATTTGGTAACATGAGATCGGAGATCCTGCAAATCCTACCAAAAAAAAAAATGTATATATAAGATATATTTATCATAAGATTACTAATAGTATACATTGATTAAATTAAAATTTTACATTCTTAAAATGAGTCATAATTATACATGAGTTTGGTTTTATAATTGGGTTATTATGTATAAAGACATAAAAGGTGATTATTGTGTTAATTTTTTATAAACAAAATCTAAAAATTAAAAACTTACATATTGACATAGATTGACATAGTTCGTATCAAATGTCACGTTCGATGATATCTTCAAATTGTTTTGATGCAATTTTTGCCATAGATCTATGACAACATTAAATTACAAAAAATAAGATGGAATTGACCAAAAATGAAGTACGTAACTTTAGTTATACATACAAACCTATAAGCAAATTACCTTGTCACAATGTTGCACATATATTTGTAAGCTTTCAATTTTTGTATCATTCGTTGCCTATAAAACTGAGGAAAAATATCTCACTTCCTTGTAAGTTGATTGTTTGATAAATTTATAAAATCTAAAATTAATTTGTAAATTCACAAATATGAATATATGGAGCATAGTAGTAAACTTCATAATACTTGATGCAAATACCACATATATGTCCATATTGTCTTTGCTGCATATACTTGCTCTATTAGATATGATAGGATTTCTGTAAAAAGATTACAATAACTATTAGCAAATGTAACATATTGAAATTATTCATATAAAATGCCGTAAACGCATTATCATACCGATGTTGTCGTTGCCTTAAAAGCTCTCGCACAATTAATTTTCCCAATTGTTTTTTATCAACTTTAATAGAGACCTTCCATCCAAGACTGTATATGGAGAACTGTTTGACCTACATTAATTTAAAAGGTATAGTCAAACACAAAATATATGCGAATATTGTTAGATTAAATAGCCAAAATTTTACAAACATTGTTTTTTGAACATAAGTGAAGCCAATACCTGATTTGTAACTTTCTTAGTTGCAACCATATTTGACTCCTCTTGATAATTCTCCCAAAGTTGAAGTAGCTTTATTTTTTCAAGTATTCCTTCAATCAATAATTATATGAAGATATATTATACGTATATTAAATGTAGATTAAAAAAATGACATAATATAAGCTCAATAAGAACATATTTGGTACATACCTCCTGTATCAATAATTTGGTAACAAAACGTCTTTATAGACTACATTGCGGGTATACACTCCTTCTTCATTATTAATTGAACCCTTTTTAACCAAGACTTTCGTTGTCTGATTTGACACCCCTCGAGATAAAGCAACATATAGTTGTCCATGACTAAATACATGATTCGGAAGGTAAATTCCCACATGTGGAATTGTTTGACCTTGTGATTTATTTATCATCAAAGCAAAACTAAGGCGAACTGGAAATAGTGTGCGAGTCATTTGAAATGGAAGTTTTAAGTTTTTCGGAGCCTTTAATGGAAGGTGATGCAGGAAAACTCTCGTGCCTTTGAAATGTCCTGTTAAAATTTCTGAATCTATGAAATTATCGTTTAAAGCTCGACACAGTAGCTTTGTGCGATTGCACAAACCAGAAGAAGGGTCAAGATTCCTCAAAAGCATAATTGGGGCTCCAACTTTCAAATGCAATGCATGTGGGGGCATTCCTCCTGGTGAAATGGAATTTAAAAACTCTTGTTGATACAAATTTTGGGTATCATTTTCAACTTTATCAAATGAGTGGTACACTCTTGATTCTCTCGGAAATCTCTGAATTATTTTCTCATTGAGCTTGTCGACATCTTCATTGCAAGGAGTTATTATGCTCCTACTAACCATATACTCGGCGTCAAAAGAATGGTTTCTGATATTAGAATAAATTTCTTCTAATAGTCAAACTATTGATTCTTCGCCATTCCATGGTATTGCCATTGATGTTGGTACTTTGATCATTTCATCTATAATAGTAGGTTGTACACCATCTCCAACAGATAAAAGAAATTCACCAAATTGTTGGTCATTTATAGAGCACATGTTTTGCTTTAAACGAATTATTTGAATGTGACTCCAGAGAGGTGATTTGACTATCGATGCAGCAATAGTTTCAGTTTTTGTACCTTTAGGAACTACTGGAAGTACTTGTCAAAAATCACCACCAAACACCATAATTTTGCCACCAAATGGATAATCAACACTAGTGATGTCTATGAGTGTTTGATTCAAAGCTTCAAAAGCATAACGATTTGTCATTGTAGCTTTATCCCAAATGATGACTGTTGCACGTCTAATTAGTTCTGCCAAATCTAATTGTTTAGTAATGGAACACACAGACGAAGCCTTTGGATTTAATGAGATCTTGAATCTTGAATGGGCTGTCCTTCCACCAGGTAAAAGTGTAGCTGCAATTCTAGAAGTTGCTGTTGCAATGGCAATTCGACCTTGACTTCTCACTGAGGCCAATAGTACACGATATAAATATGTCTTCCCAGTTCCTCCTAGGCCATCAACAAAGAAGATTGCACCAGTATTACATTCCACAGCCTCCATGATTGAATTAAATGCTAAGTGTTGATCACTATTTAATGTGGTAATAGAATTTAAGTCTTCTCGAGGAGTTACAATGGAAAGCTCATCTTGTATGACCTTTGGAACTGTTGAATTATCATCCAAATTCATTGTCATCTCAGGCAAATTGTATTCTGATATGTTCTTATTATGTTGTAGTAGGAGACGGTTTATATCTTGTAGGGTTTTGTTAAGGATATACATATTATTCATACTGTTTGAAGATATGTAATCTTCAATCAAGAAGGATAAATTTCATCTCACAAACTTCGCACCCCTGTTGGCACACAGTAAACCAAAATTGTAATGAACAATCTCCTTAAAGTTGATGGCATGTGCATGGTTGCAACTTCTAACAAACATTGTTGTATGCTATCATCATGCTCTAACAAATCATGATGTTCAGCTGCTTGTTTAAAAGTTGGGTACACAATTCCATTAACCATTAACAAATGATCGAATGATTTTGGTCCTCGGATATGATTGAGTAAAATTCTCAGGTAAAATCTCTCCCCTTCTGATGGCGAAACTGTGTAAATTCTACGAATTACTCTTTGATGGTTCAATCTCAACTGCCAAATCTTTGCATTATTGCACCATCTATAATGTTGCGGGATCTCTCGATATAAGTACCGATTTGCAGTTTCATTATCAACATTTAATTGAAAGAATTGGGTAAGCATTGTTCTGGAATAATACTCATCGCCTAAAACATTTGTGATATCTTGGAACGTATAAAACCTCACTTGCTACTTATTTGGTAAGTGTATTTGGAGGCATTCTACAGTAGGAGTCATTTTGGTCATTGGGAATTTGAATATTTTCCACAATGCTTCTAGAGCACAAACCCATCTTCCATCGATGAACTGTTGTACTTCATCATAATTAGGACCTTGACGAACTTCTAATGCAACACGGTCAGGCCCTTTATAAACATATTTGTATAAATACTTCACACTTGTAACACTACTGCAAATTTCAAGATTGATATGACAATCATATTTCAAGAGCAACCATGGGTTGTACGGAATGACCCAACTATTATCCACCAAGACGCTTGGGTTACTCTCTAAAGGAACTAACTCCCCTTCTCTTCTTCGATAAACAGGATATAAATCGTTTCCAAGTGTAGTAATGGAAGAAAATGGCTTTGGGAAACATATTTTGCACCGACCATTTGTCATACACGAGGACTGTTCATTGTACATTCCACATGGGCCATGTATCATGTGTTTGAGAACTACACTGTATAATCTAGCCTCTAATCTCTTGTCTAGAATTTTAACTCTGACAATGTTATCATAATCATCAGGAGTGCGTAACTTATCATTTTCATCCAAAATAATGACCATGTGGGCATGTGGTAAGCCTCTTTTTTGGTACTCAATAACATATGCATATGCCAGAACCTTCCTGAGTACATGCTTTGTAAGAATGTCAGTCTTCATCTCATCAAATTTCGAATGAAATATTCTTGTTAGCAAATCAGGATGATCATGTGGTGACTGTCCAGGTAGTAACTCAACTTTAATTTCAGGCCAATTTGGATTGCAGGTCATTGTAAGGAAAAGATCAGGTTTTTCATACTTTTGGACCAGAGCCATTGCATCTTGATGTTGCTGATACATGTCTCGTGTGCTACCAACAAATGACGATGGTAATATTGTTCAACGACCAATATTACCTATACAAATATTTCACAAAAGAAAATTATATATATATATATATGTATGTATGGATATAAACAAACATGCGTACATGTAATTGTAATACCGTATGTGACAATTTGTACCTCCATAATTTTCACCAGCATGTACTGCATCTAGAAGACCTTGATAAAAGTCTCCTCGAATGTGATTCTGATGAGTATGTATCCATCTTAATTTTTTGGACTCAATCTTCACGTAATTATCTACGACATACTGTTGTAAGAGGCAACCTCCTTGAAGAAAAAGAGATTGATCACCAGGGCGAATCTAAATTGACAGTATTTGAATACTTATAAATAATTAAAAGTAAAGATTTTATAAGAAATAATTATAGATTAAATAACTTCGACGAAGTAATTTTTTAATATTATGTGTACATCGTTACCTGTAGCATATAAGAATAGAAATCACAACATGTTACTTTTCTGCCATCATTACTTCTGGTATTTGCATCCCATCCATATGAACCATAGGGTAACAACAGAGGATACTGTAATAGATCATAGTATCCAACAATATCAACAATATTTAGGAGGTGACCACTGGTTGATTGGACAATGATATCTCTTGGTTTTAAATTTCCAGCTTCTTCGCCACCTACTAAAACGACAGCGACTTCAAGAGTAGTAGGAAGGTTGTATTGGAGCCTATTACATGGTTGCTCTTTAATTTGAAGTCTACATTCATGTATGTCTGGATGCTAAGCCAATTGGCAAAACGTGTGTACAAATGGATTATGAGCATTTAAATATTCTTTATCTTGTCAAGCAAATCCAAGTGCAATTCTTCATTTTCAGACATTCGATTCTCATTCTCATGGTCAGTGTCATAAACATACAGTTGCAAATATCTTAGTTTGTCGCTAGAATTTGGTAAGAGACTCCCAATCTTATGATATATGGCTCCTTGTGCACAAAACGTGTGCACATCTCGAGTTCTTGTTGCTAAGTTTTCATCAACATGAACACCCATTGAAGTGAATGAGAAAACAAGATTGTAGGCTCGAATATGTTGTCTGAAATGACGACCCTCCACTGTTTGGTCAAAGAAAATATCAATCATCTCATTTGGAGCTGTTACTGGTGGCAAAACAATTGTTCTATTATTACAACACATGGTAGATGTTTCATGGTGGAACAATCTTGCGTTGCAATGTCTACATGTAGTTGGAGCAAGGAACTACATTCTTTGGAACCTTTCACTTTCATGAAAATTTCTTGCACAATTGTGATATCTCCTATGGATAAATGATCGATTATCTGGAATGTCTTCATCACTCAAAGCATCCTAATTGTGGTCGACATGAGGGACATTTCCTATGACAATACATGTATGATGTATTGGTTTATTAGTAACACAATAGTATTTATTTGAAAGTGTTTCAGTTGCATGTTCAATATTAAATGTAATTGTACTGCATATCATATTTGCATGTTCATTTTTTTATATTTATTGTAAAGGTTGTTTGTTTTGTAAAAGGACTTAAACTAAATAATTTATTTTTACCTTCCATCTGAACTTCGCGAGGATCATCTTGTCTGTTGCCACTTGTGCTTCCATGCTCATAAGTCGAATGAGTATATGCATATCGGGGTAAGTCGATATGTGAGAATAGACTCATTCTACTTTCCCGTCTAAAAACATTAGTCGCAACCAAATTGCCTTCTTCGTGAATGGCTGGCAAAACTGTTGCTCGCGGCCTACGCCATCCTATTCTATTTCTTCTTGGGATTGCATCGAAAAAGTTTAACATGCATACTAACAGTTAAAATTATAAATAATAAATTAATTGAATATTAATGTCAAATTTAGAATGTAAAAGCTTACAAAAATAATAATGTTTATAACATTTGAATACACCTACTTGTTTGTGCATTTGTCATATTATGTACTTGATCTGGATGAGAAGTTTGTTCGAGATTTTTAGATATTTTCCTTCTTTGTCGATAATTTGTTCGTCGCCTTGCTAGTTGTTGTTCGCGCTGTTCAGAAGTCAAAGCAACCCTTCTTTGTCTGGCATAATTATGCCAACATTCCCTTTGAATTTCTCTTTGTTGCACATTAAAGCTCGCACTTTGTTCGTGAATAAACAATCTTCGCCTGCGCTGAGCAAGACGACGTTGCTCCAATCTTGCTGAGCGTTGTTCAGTGCTTAAGTTTTGAAGGCGTAAATGTTCGAATTCTCTTTATGGTTGTTCAGTTTGAGCATTTGGTTCCGAAGCTGAGTGTTGCCTCCTCTGTTGTAGGTATAAACGACGTCGTTCACAATTTTGTTGTTGCACATGTCTCAAATTTGATGTGTCAAGGTAATCGTGATTCATTTTTCCTAAGATTATTCGCAAACTAACACTTACGCAGATAAAATCCGGCTATCTTTAAAATGTGCGTACATTATATAAAATTATGTAAGAGGCAGTAATAATATATTATGAGATTGTTAACTACAACGCGACTCGTATACTCACAACATAATAACCTTTATATTTTTATGTAAGTGTTTTCATATGTTTGTTTTTATATTTTTATAATACATATTAATTTAAGTACTAATCTCATTTTGTGGAGAATTAATAAAAATTGCAAGTGAAAGAGATTACCTGGTAATGATGAACCAAAGCGTATGCAACTTCAGATATAATTTAAAAACAAATTGAATATAAATTTTTCAAACATTTGATTAACTATATTAAAAAAAAAGAATTTAAAATACTTACAGTCAAAAGAGAAGTAGAAAATAAGTATTAATAAAACACGACTGTAGAAGTTATTTGTTCTGACTATCACAAACTCATTACGTAATAAATATAAAAAAAATCATGTAAAATTTTGGGACCACTGAATTCTTTCTAACCAAAAAAATACACTTCAAAACAAACATATGAATAAATAAAGGGTTTTTTTATTATAATGGTTACAATAAAAAAGATTAGATATAAACGAAGGAAAATAAGAAAAAACTTTTAAAAAATCCAAAAAAAAAAAAAACGAAAAAAAAACTTTCAAAAAAAACCTAATAACACAACCAAACATTTCATTTTCTATAATTTTTTTTTTGTTTTTTATTTTTATTTTTATAGAAAGTATAATTAACAACATTACAGGGGAAAAAAATATAACACAAAATAATGTATGATTTAGGTGTTCATATTTTGGTTTCTCAAGTTTCAAGCATAAATCCAACACTCATGTAGAATATTTACGGTCAAAATAGATAAGTGTAGACACCTTGTTTGGAAGTATACAACAATCAACTATCACTTTAGACACCAACAACTTTCTTTGAATTTTGGCCATCCATGGATGCGTTAAAATTTTATGAGATTGGCCAAACTTTGTATAATTTTAACTAAAAAATTATACAACAAAAATTCATATAAATAACTTAAAATAAAAAAATTACATATAAATAAAAATATAAATAAAACTAAAAATAAAAATAGAATAAAAAAATTACATATTTACTTTTTTCAAGCATATATATAAAAAAAATTACATATTTGATTTTTTCAAGCATAGAAAAAGAAATTATATATTTGAACCATTACAAACTGAAGCAATAGAATTGTTTTACAGTTATTCAAGTTTCATGCATTACAAACTCAACATTCATATAGAATACTTACAGTCAGAGCAATTAGGTGTCGATAGAGAATAATCCGAAAAGTTTATTCTGAACAACACAAAGTTATAAAGAAGCCTGCCAAAAATATAAACGAAGGAAAATAATGGTCAGTTTTTCTCTCCAAGAAATCGATTAACATACTTTTTTTTCTTTTGCTTTTTAATGAAGAAAATAAAAAGTGTAAGTAATAATGGTACATACAAAATAACAAAACAGGAACCCATATTCTTGGAACACTTGCAATAAAAAAGATTTGATATACAACAAATAAATAATAAACCCAATTTTTTTTTAAAAAAAAAGACTATTATTTTTTTTAATTTTTTTGAAATAAAACAAATTTTATGAACATTGAATTGTTTTTAAGAAAAACACACACAAAATTAAGCAAACAATCTAATTTTTTGAAAACATAAATTATAAACACACAAACACAAATGTTGATATCAACCAAGAAAAATAATAGTCAATTTTTTTTTTTTTTTTTTTTTTTTTTAACCTGATAACACAATGAAACATTTCATTTTCTATAAATTTTGTATAGAAAGTATGATTACACCCAATGCGTACAAAAGCTTGTTAATTAAGTCTAAAGAATTAAGGACATTTGTGATATACAGAATCTTTTTATATAATACACCTAATATTTTTTTAGTTGATGATTCAAATTATTATTATTATTATTATTATTATTATTATTATTATTATTATTATTATTATGTCTATAGTTTGATATTCAATTCTATATAAAATACTTACAGTGCTTTACATATTTGATTTTTTCAAGCATAGAAAAAGAAATTATATATTTGAAGCATTACAAACTGAAGAAGCTCAGTTTCATGTTGAAATCCATTAAGATTCACTTACCAATCAATTAAAGAAGACCAAATTGAATCTAAACAACCCAAAAAAATTGAAAGCAAAATAATTGTACGCAGGAATTTTGGAAAACTGTCCTATTAACAAAAAAAAGTCAAGTAGATAAATACATCGCATTCTATTTATGAAGAAATCATATAATACAAACTCAAGGTAGTAATTATGGATGGTAGGATCCATTCGGAGACAACTGCCCACATAGCCCAAAAGAAATCTGTCTAAAAAATTGAGTTTATGATCCAGACTATAACAAACATTTTCTTAAGACTCTGTTCATAAGAAAACACACTGCAGGGTACTTATGCAAGTATAAGGAATAGTGATAATCAACATAAATGCAGAAAATGATATGAGCATACAACTACTGTTGACAGAGCAGAATAGCAAAAAAAACAAAAATAATAAAGAGAAAGAAATAAATTGGGGCAAATAACAGTGCAGTCGGGTCAAAAACATTGTATAAAATTGAATAAAAGCACTGTTTTAAGTACATATATCTTTCATTGCTTACCTTTCTTTTGTGTGATGCAGTAATTGGAAGCATCGTCAGGAAATATACCTGCAAAAGTTTAAAAAACATGCAAAATACAGTGAAAATAGTGAAGTGTAAGAACTTTTGTAACTGCTTTAGACGTGGAGAGTGGGAAGCGGAATTGGTGTTATAATTTATCATTTTACCCCTAATTAAAACTGATGTAAGTGTAAGAAGTTAAGGTCATTTTAGGAAGAAATGAGAAAAGTTTTTTAGGAGTGGCTTCATGACACCAAAATTGGTGTTGGCTTTTAATATTAGAATAGATTTTGTGAATAACGACATGCGGCAAAAGGTGACACCGAAGTGTCAGTCGAGGTGCCACGTGGCCTAGCCACATTACCAAGATGATCTCGGCTAGGCCGAGGTTATCTGCTTAGATACTGGAATCCGAGATAAACGGATAAGGAAGGGCAGGAGTCCTAGATGAAAGAGGGCTCTAGACTGGATAAGAATAAGGCTCTGAGGGAGTTTATCCCTATCTAGTTAAGAGTCCAAAATAAGCATTATGTGCTAGAGTCCCATGAAGTAAGACTTTTAGGGGAAGTTGGATATTGATCATTATAAAAGTAAGGCACCCCTGTGGGTCTGAGGTATGCTTTTTATGTTCTTTCTAGTGAGTTAAGCACTATTTGTTATCTGTGAGAGATATTGAATACTAACTTGATCGTCAGGGTGCTCCCAAGTAGACGAACCACAACCGTATTCTTACATTTCAGTGACAGGTTGTTCAGGCTTAATCTATTCTGTCGGTGCTCTCCAGCTGGGTTCCCCGATTGGTTGTGTGGTAAAAAATCAACACCCACAATTTGGCGCTGTCTGTGGGAAACTGTAAGTGAATAGATGGCCAACGACGGGTAGAAAGAAAAGATCAGGGACGACATCCCTAGTGGGAGTGGTAAGCATGCCAATCCAAACATAAAGGAAGAAAACCATAACGAAGGAACACGGGATCAAAATCCCAGAGAGAAAGATATCGGCCAAGAGGGAGACGCACTGAAGAAAGTAGGCTGAGACGAGTATTACAACAAAAGCGATATCCAAGTATGAAAAGATAGATGCTTGAAAAGGGATGATGAGATGAAGGAATGTCAAACAAGTTGGCAGACCTGCAATCGGTTGTCAATTTCATGATGCAGAACAACGTCATGCAGCCACCGTTTCCATTAAAGGACACACCGATTCTAGCGACCAAGAACGATGCCCAGAAAGGGGGGCAAAAAGCAATCCGAGCAGTCCCTCAACATGACAAGGTAAAGGAACGCTCACATCGGCCTTCATGGGACACCAAACGAGCAGAGTCAACGAGAAGAGAGTCTCAGAAGACGCCTCGGACAATGTAACGCCCCAAAAATAATACTAACATATCTATAACATCACTAACTTTCAAAAATCGGATAATAACCATACTCTTTTACATAATTCCAAATGTTTTACAAAAATAATCTCACATGCGATTATACATTCATTGACAAACTAGTACATGAATCTATAGCATGTAAAATCATCAAATCAAAACAAATAATTCCTTTAAGGGCTTACAAGTTCTAAGGCATTAGCCCGGTTACACAAAATGGTCTCTCGGACCCATACACGTTAGCCCTTGGCTTTACAAAAATTTACAACAAAATAAAGAGTAACCTACTCTTCACAAGAACATATCCACACCCTCAATTTGGCGGGATCACCACATCTTTACCTGCGCCAAAATCCCATAGGGGTGAGCACATAGCCCAGTAGAGAATTCTCATAAAGTATATACAGTTATGCCAATTCTCTCAACATTAAAATGCATATGTCAATGCCATGCCATGCACCTTTTTAAAGCAAATCCATTTCATGCTCTTTTAAAGATTACCAATCTAACAATAAATGAGCAATCTCAACTTATTTCAAAACTTCCAATTTTTAATCAAAAGGGGCAGTAAATACGACACTGGTAATCCCTAGGTTAGTGTCTGCAAGTAGACTCTACGAGTACTACCAAACTGTCATTTTTACTGGTATTAACCGGAATGTTCGACATCTATCTGCGCGATTTTCTGGTCTTTCACCATAGACACTCAGGCCAACTTATCAAATTCAACTACACCCCCTATCCGGACTTACCACGTATTTACCCCATTCACATTACCATAGTTCTCATTTCGATAAATATGTTCTTTTCTTGAAATAAATGTTTCCATTCAAAGTTCACAATGCATAATAATAATAACATGAATGAGTATGCAATGCCAAGATTTTCCCTTTCTCATAACATTTCTCCATTTTCATGTCTCTACAATAATGTCCACAATCACATTTCCCATTACCTCTTTTCAATGCTCTTCCTCAAGACAACCATATGTTATCTACACTTAGCCACAATTTCACTTTTCACAATTCTAACAATAGAGTCTCATCAAGACTACATGTAATGTTTTCAAACATTAATTCTCAATGTTTATAATTCTCACAATTTCCTTAATGCACAACAATTATCATCTTACACATACTTATTTCCATGCATTCAACAATAGTTTTAAAGATAGGTCCTCCACTCTCTTCTCAAGAAAATTATCATTTCTTTATACCACAAGGTGAAATCCACACTTATTGACTCATTTAAACACAAGAAAAGAAGAATTTCATGGTTGTTCTCATGTTTTCTAAAAACCCCCAATTTCTAGGGTTCTTTCTCAAGAAACCAAAACGCCTCCCATTTTGTGTGAGAGCTCATCAAAATCATTTTTCTTATGTCATAGGTTAAAGGCTTCAAGATTTAACTTAAAACATTTAAAGTTTAAACCCTCATTTGAGAAATTTCATTATCCTTCAGTCAAGAAACTAACTCTCAAAATAAATTCAAGAAAGTAACGAAATCAACACATATCTTGTAAAACATGTGTATATAACTCAAGAATGTCCCTACCTCAATGTTTGATGAAGAAGGAGAAGTGAAACCCTAACTTCACGGATGAGAAGGAGCCTTGATTTCCACCACCCCAAGAAGAGCCCCAAGTTGATCTTCAAGATTAGAGAGTGAGGATGACGATCTAAACCCAATGGATTGCAAGAGTCAAGGAGTTTTAATGTTTGGAGATGTTTTCTAGAGAGAAGGAGGAGAAGAAATAGGTTTTAGAGTTAGAGAAAAGAGCTCCAAATGAGATACACTTCAGCCAAAAAGAGAATTAAAAAAACAGAGATCTGGACTGCCCGACTGCCGCACGTGCGACGCCCTTCCCCGCACATGCGGAGTGCCCCTCCCGCACGTGTGGGGCTCCTCTCCCGCACCTATCTCCGCTCGTGCTTATTAAGCAGAAGGCCACCCAAACCTCCCATGAATTCCGCATGTGCGACTTGGCCTCCCGCACGTGCGGCACCCCTCCCGCACGTACAGCCAGTGACCCCCGCACGTACGGCTGAGCCAAGATAGCCCATAAATTTTTTCGGTCCAAACCTCGGCACTCCGGACCTAACCTAGCACTCCCCGAAACAAGTGAAACTCGGCACTGAACAAAACAAAAACAAGAACTCTAACCTAGAGAACCAATTCCGGATGTTTCGAGTCCAACGAAGATGAAAGGAGGAGGGAGGAAGAAGGAAAGTAAAGAAAACAAGGACCTGGTCATCACAACCTCCCCACCATAGGAAATTTCGTCCCGAAATTTTAAACAAACCAACTAAAAGCTCAAACCATTATGACTAGCCCAACAACATCATCAAGTTGCAACAACAAAATACAACCAACATCTATCATTTTCTTCCTCTTCGTTTTATCAAAATACAATTTCTCAAACTAGATATGTAAAATGAAGCATTTAGAACAAAATGTCATTCTTTCATAACCTTATACTCGATTCAACAATACATACAACAACATGTGATTCACAGTACAACACTTTTTTCCTTCAACACAAGGGAACATTACAATTAAAAGCAAGCAATCAAGTATGTTCAAATAAATTCGGATACTTGGAATGGACTTCTACCTCCCTTTCCCAAGTCGTTTCCTCAACCCCGTGGTGTCTCAACAACACCTTTACTAACGGTATGATCTTGCCTCGTAGTACTTGCTCTCAGGTATCTAAGATTTGAATCGGCCGCTCTTCGTAGGAGGCATCCTCATCCACCTCCAAATCAACCCAATCTAACACATGAGAAGGGTCGGGTTCGTACTTCCTAAGCATGGACACATGAAACACATTGTGTACTCCCGAAAGTTGTGGCGGTAAAGCTAACCGATATGCCACTTCCCCGATTCTCTCTAATATCTCGAAAGGCCCAACGAACCTCGGGGAAAACTTACCACTCTTTCCAAACCGCATTAAACCCTGTCTAGGTGAGATCTTAAGAAACACATGATCGCCCACTTCAAAAGACAAAGGTTGTCTCCTCTTATCGGTGTAACTTTTCTGTCGGCTTTGAGCCGTGGCTAATCTCTTCCAAATGAGAGAAACTTTCTCGGTTGTCTCTCTAACCATCTCTGGACCTAACAACGGTGCATCTCCCACTTCGGCCCAACAGACTGGTGACCTACAAGGTCGGCCATACAAGGCCTCAAACGGTGTCATCTCTATGCTAGCTTGATAACTATTATTATAGGCAAACTCAATCAACGGTAAGTGCCTTTCCCAAGACCCTTTGAAATCTAGGACACAAGCTCTAAGCATATCTTCCAAAATCTAAATGGTATGCTCTGATTGCCCATCGGTTTGAGGGTGATAAGCGGTGCTAAAGTTAACTTGGTTCCCAATGCCTCTTGAAGGCTTTGCCACAATCGTGTGGTGAAACAAGGATCCCTATCCGACACAATGGTTACCAGAACCCCATGAAGCCAAACTATTTCTCTAACTTACAACTCTGCCAAGTGTTCAACTGAGTCGCTAGTACGAATTGGAATGAAATGTGTGGACTTAGTTAACCTATCAACAATCACCCAAATGGCATCACTGCCCCGCTATGTTCTAGGAAGCCCAACTACAAAGTCTATGGTAACATATTCCCATTTCCACTTAGCTATTGGTAAGGGTTGTAACAAACCCGTTGGTCTCTGATGTTCGGCCTTCACTTGTTGACAAGTAAGGCACTTGGACACAAAGGATGCGACATCTCGCTTCATACCCCTCCACCAAAACTGATGGCTAAGATCGCGATACATTTTGGTGTCTCCCAGATGTACCGCAAGGCGTGAATGATGGATCTCCCAAAGCACTTCCTCTCTACAAGGTTCAGGCACAAACAAACGGTCTAGATAACGCACACTCTGATCCGAATGGATGTTCAAACCCTTCTCTTCCTTCCCATATGAGATTCAATCTTGGATTAGCTCCACTTCATGGTCCCTCTGTTGTGCTTCTACAACTTTACTAATCAAAACAGGTTGAGCACTTAAGGTAAACAATGTTGCACCCCCTTCGGACTCATTCAATTGCAATTCGAACTTGCCAATTTCACCCAACATACCCTACTCCCGAATGGCCACACTCACCAAACTACTCACGATTTTTTGGCTTAAGGTGTCAGCCACTACATTGGCCTTCCTCAGATAATAGTGTAACTCAAAATCATAGTCTTCTAAAAACTCCATCCACCTCCGTTGGTGTAGATTCAAATCTTTTGGGAAAAACAAATATTTCAAGCTCTTATGGTCGAAGAAAACCTCAAAGTTCTCACCATACAAGTAATGCCTCCAAATTTTCAAGGCAAACACTACCGCCGCTAGTTCTAGGTCGTGGGTGGGGTAATTATTCTCATGGGTTTTCAATTACCGAGAACCATACGCTACAACCTTTCCCTCTTGCATCAAAACATAACCAAGCCCATCCCGAGACGCATCACAATAACCGGTGTAACCCAAGTCCCTCTCTGGAATGATCAACATTGGTGCCGTCGTCAACCTAGTTTTGAGTTCTTGGAAAGACTTCTCACAATCCTCACTCCATACAAACTTAACCCTCTTCCTAGTCAACCTAGTCAAAGGTGCAGCTAATCTAGAGAAATCTCTTACAAAACGTCGATAGTACGCCGCCAATCCCAAGAAACTTTGGATCTCAAAGACATTCTTAGGTTGTTCCCAATCTTGCACTGAATCTATCTTTGACGAATCTACAGTTACTTCCGCACTTGACACTACATGACCCAGAAACTTCACTTCGGTGAGCGAAAACTCGCACTTCTTAAACTTGGCGTACAATTGATGCTTCCTAAGCAAATCAAGCACTACCCTCAAGTGAGCCTCGTGTTCCTCCTTGGAGGTTGAATAAATTAGAATGTTGCCTACAAAAACGACCACGAAATGATCCAAGTACTCCCTAAAAATTCAGTTCATCAAATCCATGAAAGAAGCTGGTGCATTAGTTAACCCAAATGGCATTACAAGGAACTCATAGTGGCCATAATGCGTATGAAAGGCCATTTTCTAGATGTCCTCTTCCCGGACTCTCAATTGATAATACCCCAACCTCAAGTCTATCTTCGAAAAGCAACAAGACCCTCTAAGTTGATCAAACAAGTCATCTATTCTGGGTAAAGGGTATTTGTTCTTAACGGTAACTCAGTTCAATTTACAGTAGTCGACACACAATCGCAACGACCCATCCTTCTTCTTTGCAAAGAGGGTTGGCGCTCCCCAAGGTGACGTACTAGGGCGAATGAAGCCCTTGTCTAAAAGCTCTTGGAGTTGAATCTTCAACTCATGTAACTCCGCAGGTGCAAATCTATACGGCGCCATAGAGATTGGTGTCGTTCCAGGCACCAAGTCAATGGTGAACTCAATCTCCCGGTGGGGTGGCAAACGGGTAAGGTCCTCGAAAAACACGTCCGAGTACTCACACACTACCCTTGGCAACTCAACTCGAGTCCCGCCACTCTCATTATTCAAAAGAGTAGCAAGAAGACCATTAAGCTCATCCCTACTATGGGGATCACATATTGGCGATAAGAACCGATCAACCTTGTCCCCCAGAAAATAAAAACAATCACCACCCGTGGTGCACACTGTGACCCTCCTCCGAAAACAATCAATCACTGCCTGATACGAAGTTAACCAATCCATGCCTAGAATGACATCAAAACTGGACATGTCTAATAACACAAAAGCAAATGGGAGTCTACGCCTAGCAACCTCTATCTCACAATCACGACAGCCTTGATCTAAGTCAACTATACCCACGACTGGTGACTCAACTCTGAGTGGAGACGCTAACTGTACCATCCCTAACCCCAATGCAGATGCGAATGTAGCAGATATGAATAAATGACACGCACCCATATCTATCAACACGCTGGCCAAAGAATTACACACAATAAAAATATCTCTCATTACCGAGGATCCTGGCAACTGCTCTGGCGCGGTAACTGCATACACCCGCCCTTGTGGTTTCTACTCAACCTGCTAATCCCTCAGAGCATAGGCCTACTCTATTGACTGAGCCGAAGTGGCTCCCTGATGAACTCGTGAAGCCTGAGCTGAGTGAGCCTACTGGTGGCTCTGTGTCTGCCTAGACCCTGAAGCGCCAGATACACCTCCCAACTGAGGGCAGGCTCTTTCATATGCCCTGACTGCCCGCACTGAAAGCAAGTAGGCCTCTGACCCCTATTCTGAGACTGACTCTGAGATCGGTTAGGTGGTGGTGATGGTAACATCTGCTGTCCTCCTCTCTTCTGTGGACAAGCAAAGGCTTTGTGACCCGATTGGCCACACTTAAAGCAAGAAAACTCACTCGGTGCACTCTTCCCCGGGCTCGCACTAGGCAAGGGGAAAGTGGATCGAGACTGCTGTGGCTGGGGCTGGGATGAAAAAGTACTCTTACTTTTCTTGTTGGGCCTAAAGTCCTCCTGTGACCCTTGGCCCCTAAACCTCGAATTCTGAAGTCTCTCCTCCTTGGCCTCCACAATAATCTCCACATGTGCGGCTGCCTCCACAAGACGATCATAATTTCGGATCATATTCCCAGCAACCTTGAACAAAATCTTAGTTCTCAATCTCTGCTCAAACTCAATGCAACGACGCTCCTCCATCGCTACTAATTTCGATGCAAACCGGGACAAACTAGAAAAGGCCGCTTCAAATTCGGCCACGGACATATTTAGTTGCTTAAGGTCCTTGAACTCCTGCCTCAACCACTCAATAAATGCCTCCCATGTTGGTGTTATTTGACGCTTGGCGTACTTCCACCATTGCCCTGCATCCCCTTTGAGGTAGTAACTTGCAAGAGTCACCCTCAACTCACTATCTTCTATATGAAGCATCTCAAAAGTCTTTACCATTTGTTCTAGCCATTCATCTGCCTTCTTCGGCTGGGGGCCGCCATAGAATTCATCTAGCTTGGCCTGCAAGAACTCCCTCGTGAGGAAGCTCACCCTTGTCTCCATAACATTCTCTCTAGCTTGGGTCTCCGCCCTAAGTATGTTCATGGACTCCCTCAATGGCCCCGCCATCTCTCAGGCTAGAGCCCCCATTGCGGCTTGGCCGGCTTGCCCCGGTACCTCCATTTGCCCCATTTGTTCGGCCATGTTAGCTTGGCCTAGACCCTCTTCTTGTATCGGAACTTCGTGGACCGGTATCTCATGTACACCCCAGCGACCTCGACCTCGCCTTCCATCCCTACCACCTCATGTTCGAATCCTTCTCGACATTCTAATTGAGAAACAAGAATGACAAACTTAGCTCATAATTCCAAATGTGCTCGCAACTTGCTTTACACGTTGAACTAAAGCAATTGCACATATCCTACCACACAAACATTTTAATTCACTCTACATAAGCATGTAGTCACATAAACACATATGAATTCTCCTTTAGTGATGAGATTTGTCCCATGAGAAACCAAGAATTCTTAGTAGAACGAGTATTGATCAAGTACTCTTCTAATAAGACGTCAAGGAATCTAATAGGTGCAAATAACATCCTAAAAGTCTAATCTCATACCCACATTGTCACATAAGCATGCTATCACATAATCACAGATAAACAAACATTTCCTAATCATGCGAAATGAACCCATTGTGGTATAACAACCACTTCCCGCGAGCCCCAAGTATTCAAACCCGGTAGCTCTGATACCAAGTTGTAACGCCCCAAAAATAATACTAACATATTTATAACATCACCCACTTTCAAAAATTAGATATGTGGGAGCCGGATAAAAGGGGACGCAGATAGGCCGAGTACACATTTAGACAATCGGTACATATTATACTCGCCCCCGTCTTGTAAATTTTGGATGCCGAATATCTTAGTTGGCCATAAAGCCAGTTGAACGAGGGGCCGATTAGAAGTTGGAATACGACGAAAGAAGGGCTGAGTGAGCAATCACACGACGGATTAATAGTGGGCCCTATCCTAAGGACTAGGAGTGTATATAAATAGAAGAACAACAACCAAAGAGAGGTATGTGAGAACTAGTAACTTAAGGTACAAGTAACCCAGAGAGTATACACTGACTTATCCGTCGAAGTGCTAATTCTGGCACCCCTGATCGGAGTGCTCATTCTTTTTCAGGTTACTAGCTGAGGATCTCGAGCATCCCAGTGCATTAAAAGAGTATTTCCAAACCACTTCCCCACAATTGGAGCCGTCTATAGGAATACTCCAATACATCCATGGCGGGCGTGACGGAAGATCCTCCGGCAATCGCAGACAACCTTACACCACAAATTGATACAACTCCAACCACCATGCTGGGACCAAAAAACATTATCGCACGAAGAGCCTTGAACTTCGACTCAGCTAATGAAACAATGCAAGCGATTATGGAACAAGGGAAGCAAAACGAACAAAGGTTGGAGAGCATGATGGCTGAAAACGAGCGCCTTCGACAGGATTTGGCCTTAGAGGTGGCAAATTCCCAACAGACCACACGCCAAGACCTCGCACCACCACTGAGAAAGGATGTTCAACGACCTCGAGCTCGGAGAAAAGGTAGTGACAGTGATTCTGACTCCTCATCCCTAGACCCCAAAAAGAAAGGGCGAGTCGAGGTCTCCAGTTCTTCTGAGGGAAGTCCGCGTGCATGGAATAAGAGAAGAAGAAACGATTCAGACGAAGAGGACCAACATGACCCCTTTGTGCGACGGATCGCAAAGGCAATGCTACCCAAAAAGTTTAAGGCTCCATCGTTCACCCTATACGACGAAAAATTGGATCCTACTGACCACATCCGCCATTATAACCAAGCCATGATGCTTCATGTAGACGACGAGTCTCTTATGTACCGAATATTTCCGAGCAGTTTGGGACCATTGGCCGTCAGATGGTATTACAAGTTAGAACCGGTGTCGATTAAGAGCTTCCATCAATTACAGAAATCCTTCAGGGCAAGATTCATCACCAATGAGGTCTAGCCGAAGCAAGCCGACTCTCTCTGGGCAATGCAAATCCAACTAGGGAAAACCTTACGAGTGTATTCGGCGCTATTGGAAATGCTTTAATCTTGTGGATGACGCCTGCAACGACTCCATGGCCATCATCGCCTTTAAAATGGGGTTGCATCCTAATAGTGCCCTCCGTAGTTCTTTGACTAGAAGGCCCCCCAAAACAGTCTAGTCGTTGATGAAGAAAATCGAGGAATACTGTAAAGTAGAAGATAACACTCTGCGGGTTAAAGCCGGGAACAAGGCCAACAAGACGGCCCCTTCTGAGATTGTTCAGCCGATAAATTCTGTACCATCACGGAGCCCTAAACCATGGAATTGGGCTAAACAAGACAAGAGACAAGATTCGCGCCGAACAAATGACCAATGTTCTCATCGAGCTAGTGAACAACTTCAAGTAGATAGCAGGCGCACAAGGTGCGCGGACAAGAAATATACGGAATTATCAGAGCCAATCAGCACGGTTATGTCTAGAGTCCAACACCTTTCGTTCTTCAAATGGCCATCCAAAATGGTGGAACCTCCCGACACGAGGAGACGGGATAGGCGGTGCGAGTATCACAACGATCATGACCATGATACCAAGAGTTGTTATGCATTGAAGGATCACCTTGAGGAATTGGTACAAGATGGTCGGCTTAAGTAGTACGTTCGAAAAGACAACTCAACTAAAGCAGTAGCTTTACGGTAGGATTCGCCTCCACTCAGCATAATCCATATGATATACAGCCTACCGACGTCATCCGCGGTACACACAATTGAATCGCATCCTGACCCCTAAAAGCAAATCACACCAGCAAAATGGCCTCATGAAGCTCCGAGTATTACCTTCGATGACTCTAATTTGATTGGCGTAACACTGTCCCACATTGATCCACTGGTCATCGAACTGCGTGTAAATCGATTCATCGTTGAACGCGTTCTCATAGACTAGGGGAGTACTTCGGAGGTTATGTATTACAGGACCTGCATCAAACTCGGGTTCACCGAGTCGGACCTTTCTCTGACTTCTTATCCGCTATTCAGCTTCAACACAAATCTGAAATATCCGTTGGGCAAAATCACACTACCAGTTCGGGCAGGCTCCTGGTCAGTGGATGTAGAGTTTTTGGTTGTCAAGCTGCTTTCGCCGTATAATCTTATCATGGAAAGAACTTGGCTGCATACCATGTAGGCCGTGCCTAGCACATATCATCAACTACTTTGCTTTCCGACTGAACGCGGCATCGAGCAAATTCGAGGCTCCCAGAAATTGGCGCAGGCATGTTATATTCTCGCTGCAAAGACACCAAGAGAACTGGAAGTGAATTCTATCGAGGTGTCAGATCGAGAAAGCCTCGACGATGTTGGCCGGCTCTGAAATGAAAAAGCAACAGAATCCTTGGATCGAGTTGAAATTGACGGGAATTCTGATTGGTTCTTCATGATCGACGCCTCCCTGAATCAAACCAACAGGCAGTAACTAATTTCCTTCTTGCTCGGCAACCTTGATGTATTTGCATGGACACCGTATGAGATGCCAAGTGTCGATCCATCTGTTTCGCAGTACCATTTAAATGTTGACCCCAAATGCAAGCCAATTATTCAGAAAAGCCGACAATCAGCCGCAGAACATACTGCTGCCATTGTTGAAGAAGTTGACCGGTTGCTTGATGCTGGGGCAATCCGTGAAGTGACCTATCCTACATGGTTGTCGAATACTGTGGTTGTAAAGAAGAAAAATGGGACTTGGCGTGTCTGTGTTGATTTCACGGATTTAAACAAAGCCTATCCAAAGGACTGTTTTCCCCTCCCCAGAATAGACCAGCTCGTAGATGCCACGGCCCATCATCAACGACTGAGCTTCCTGGATGCCTACAGAGGCTACCATCAGATCGCCATGCATCCTAAGGACCAAGATAAAACTGCATTCCTCACTCCAAGAGGAACCTATTGCTATAGGGTTAAGAATGCAAAGGCAACTTACCAACGACTAGTCACTGCCATGTTCAAGGAGCAACTCGGCCGTACTATGGAAGTGTACATTGACGATATGGTGGTCAAATCTAAAGAAGAGCAAACTCATCTAGTCAATCTAGAAGAGACATTCGACATTTTACGCAAGTACAAAATGAAGTTGAACGTTTCCAAATGTGCATTTGGGATCGGATCAAGCAAATTCCTTGGTTACATTGTCAACCGCCGAGGAATCGAGGCTAACCCGAGGCAAATCACAGCAATCTCGGAACTCGGCTCCCCTCGATCGATGAAGGAGGTTCAAAAGTTGATGGGGATGGCCGCCGTGCTTAACAGGTTCATTAATCGTTCCACAGATCGCTGCCGACAATTCTTTCATACCCTTCAGCAAGGTAAAGCTTTTGAATGGACCTCTGAGTGCGAAGCCGCTTTCAACGGTCTGAAGACTTACCTCTGATCAATTCCACTCTTGACAACACCTTCGGCGAAGCTACCATTCTCAGATCCGCGCTTCCGATCGGGCCGTTAGAGCCGTACTATTAAAGGAAGAGCTTGGAAAGCAGCAGCCAGTGTATTATGTGAGCAAGGCAATGGTTGACGCCGAAACACGTTACCTTCTGCTGGAAAAACTCATCCTAGCCCTTGTCATAGCAATAAGAAAACTAATACATTACTTTCAGGGACATACCATCGGGGTACTAACGAACTACCCCCTCCGATCAGTACTTGGTAGTGCAGAAGCATCAGGGTGCGTTTCAAAGTGGGCTCTTGAACTCGGCCAATACAATATTCAGTTTCCGCCTAGAACCTCAATCAAGGGGCAAGTACTTGCCAACTTTGTGGCCGAATTCACTAGGAGTCTTGCCGACTTCAAGTCTGATTAAACTCAACCTAAACCAAACTGGAGAATATATGTTGGGGACATTTGGCAGTTGTACTGTGATGGATTATCCAATCAACGCGGCAGTGGGGCCGGAGTAGTGATCATGGCTCCCGACGAAACAATAATCGAGCAGGCTGTCAAACTCAGCTTCGAAGCATCGAACAATGAGGTCGAATACGAAGCCCTACTAACTGGCTTACGGAATGCACATCTCCTGGGTGCTCAGCGTTTGCTTATATTTTGCGATTCAAAACTGGTGATCAATCAGCTAAAGGAGGAGTACGCAGCCAAAAATGACCGTATGGCAGCTTACATGAAAATGACAAATTCCTTGCTGGCAAAATTTGACCATCATGAATTGAACCAAATAACTCGTGATCAGAATACACATGCAGACGCCCTGGTTTGCCTAGCATCCGCCATTAACTCAGAGATTAAATGGACAATTAAAGTGGGTTTCATCATGGCCGAATTCACTAGGAGTCTTGCCGACTTCAAGTCTGATTAAACTCAACCTAAGCCAAACTGGAGAATATATGTTGGGGACATTTGGCAGTTGTACTGTGATGGATTGTCCAATCAACGTGGCAGTGGGGCCGGAGTAGTGATCATGGCTCCCGACGAAACAATAATCGAGCAGGCTGTCAAACTCAGCTTCGAAGCATCGAACAATGAGGTCGAATACGAAGCCCTACTAACTGGCTTACGGAATGCACATCTCCTGGGTGCTCAGCGTTTGTTTATATTTTGCGATTCAAAACTGGTGATCAATCAGCTAAAGGAGGAGTACGCAGCCAAAAATGACCGTATGGCAGCTTACATGAAAATGACAAATTCCTTGCTGGCAAAATTTGACCATCATGAATTGAACCAAATAACTCGTGATCAGAATACACATGCAGACGCCCTGGTTTGCCTAGCATCCGCCATTAACTCAGAGATTAAATGGACAATTAAAGTGGGTTTCATCATGGCCGAATTCACTAGGAGTCTTGCCGACTTCAAGTCTGATTAAACTCAACCTAAGCCAAACTGGAGAATATATGTTGGGGACATTTGGCAGTTGTACTGTGATGGATTGTCCAATCAACGCGGCAGTGCGGCCGGAGTAGTGATCATGGCTCCCGACGAAACAATAATCGAGCAGGCTGTCAAACTCAGCTTCGAAGCATCGAACAATGAGGTCGAATACGAAGCCCTACTAACTGGCTTACGGAATGCACATCTCCTGGGTGCTCAGCGTTTGTTTATATTTTGCGATTCAAAACTAGTGATCAATCAGCTAAAGGAGGAGTACGCAGCCAAAAATGACCGTATGGCAGCTTACATGAAAATGACAAATTCCTTGCTGGCAAAATTTGACCATCATGAATTGAACCAAATAACTCGTGATCAGAATACACATGCAGACGCCCTGGTTTGCCTAGCATCCGCCATTAACTCAGAGATTAAATGGACAATTAAAGTGGGTTTCATCATTAAGTCGAGCATTGGCCCTTCAGAGGAAGTCCAGGTCAATGTCATAGAATCAAGACCCAGTTAGATGGACTCCATTGCTACATTCCTATCTTCCGAACAGCTACCGTCAGATAAGAAAGAAGCGCACAAGCTGCGAAACAAAGCCATGCGATAATACTTAGATCCGCAAGGAAAGCTTTACAAAAAATCCCTTTCTGGTCTGTACCTAGAATACGTTCATCTGGATAAAGTCGAGGAACTCTTGAACGAAATACACGAAGATAGCTGTGGTGCCCATTCTGGCGGGCGCTCTTTAGCTCATCGAGCTGTGACACATGGATATTATTGGCCGACAATGAGAGTTGATGTCGAATGTTACGTAAAGAAATGTGAATAGTGCCAAAAGTTTTCTCCTTTAACCCATCTGCCTGCTAAAGAATTAAGCTCTATAACCAGTCATTGGTTGTTCGCCCAATGGGGACTTGACATTGTCGGACCATTGCCTCGCAACCGCAAGCGATTTTTGATTATCGCGATAGAATATTTCACAAAATGGGTAGAAGCGAAGGCACTAACGCATATTCAAGATACTGATGTGAAGCGTTTTGTATGGAGAAATATCATAACGCGATTCGGCATTCCAAGAGCACTTATTTCAAACAACGGCACCTAGTTTGATTGCGGTGTCTATCGAGAACTGTGCAGCAAGTATGATATTCAGCCGTATTTCTCCACCTCGGCTTATCCACAGAGTAATGGCCAAGCTGAGGCCTCCAACAAAGCCATTCTAGACGGCCTCAAGAAGAGGCTGGAGAAAGCTAAAGGCAAATGGGTCGAAGAATTTCCAAGTGTGTTGTGGGCTCATCGCACTACTCCGAGGCGATCCACTGGGGAAACGCCGTTCGCTTTGTGTTTCGAAACGCAAGCAATCATCCCCTTGGAGATCGACCTCCCAACCTTGAAATCAAAAGTTTTCGATATGGGCCGAAACGACATGATACTAGCCTTAGATCTGACTCTGATTGAAGAACGAAGAGACCGTGCCCTTACATCCATGGCACGGTACTAGCAGCAGCTTGCTAAATCGTATAATCAACGTGTTCAGCTACGCCGCTATGCACCAGGCGAATTGGTCTTGAAGAAAGTGCTTCTAGCCGCCAGGAAGCCGGTTGATGGAAAATTGGGTCCTAACTAGGAGGGCCCCTATCAGATCGACTCGATTACGGGAACAGGGGCATATTGGCTCAGAGACATGTCTGGGAGGAGTCTGCCACGCCCTTGGAACTCCACGCATTTGTGTAAATTCTATCACTGAACCCGATCTGTGGGGCGTGATACTTGTTTTGAATGATTCACCATGTATGGATTTTGCTTTTGCAATACAAAATCTCCTATTTTCTCATTATGAAACTCAGTTCAAAAGTCTGCCGAATAAAGACTCCGAATTCAGAGCGCCCTTCGTGGATCTCACGATTGGCCAAGATAAAAAAGCCTCCGAATTCGGAGCCCCATCCGTGCATGTCACGTTTGGGCCAAATAAAGACTCCAAATTTGGAGCGCCCTTCGTGGATCTCACGATTGGCCAAGATAAAAAAAGCCTCCGAATTCAGAGCCCCATCCGTGCAGGTCACGTTTGGGCCAAATAAAGACGCTGGATTCGGAGCGCCTTTCGTGGATCACACGATTGGCCAAGATAAAAAAGCCTCTGAATTCGGAGCCCCATCCATGCAAGTCACGTTTAGGCCAAATAAAGACTCCGGATTCGGAGCGCCCTTCGTGGATCACACGATTGGCCAAGATAAAAAAGCCTCCGAATTCGGAGCCCTATCCATACAAGTCACGTTTGGGCCGAATAAAGACTCCGGATTCGGAGCACCCTTCGTGAATCTCACAATTGGCCAAGATAAAAAGCCCTCCGAATTTGGAGCCCCATTCGTGCAAGTCACGTTTGGGCCAAATAAAGACTCCGGATTCGAAGCGCCCTTCGTGGATCTGATGATTGGCCAAGATAAAAAAGCCTCTGAATTCAAAGCCCCATCCGCAAGTCATGTTTGGGTTGAATAAAGATTTAATTGAGCGCCTTCGTGGATCACACGATTGGCACAAGATAAAAAAGTCTCCAAATTCGAGCCCTATCCGCAGCAGTCACATTTGGGCGAATAAATCCTCCGAATCGAGCGCCTCCGTGGATCTCACGATTGGCCAAAATAAAAGCCCCATCCATGCAGTCATGTTTGGGTTAAACAAAGGCTCAATTCGAGCGCCTTCACAATCTCACGACACAAAAAAAAAAAATTTGAAGCATGCACCTGCGTAATAAGACTCGATTCAAGCACCTGGTGGCTATCATAATACACGGCAAAAATTGAAGCATGCATGCATTCAAAATGAAATGCTTCATTAAATTGATCAACGCACAAAGTGTATAAACATAAGTTGAAACATGCAAACATTCAAAATTGAATGTTTCAATAAATTGATCAACTGGCAAAAAATGTATAAAAATAAGTCGAAACATGCAAACATTTAAAACATAGTGTTTTATTAAATTAACCAATAAATACATAATTTGTACTCAATCTGCGTTTGAGCACTACAATGTCTACTTTTATTCAGCATCTCCCTCATCATCACTCTTCTCGACTTCAAAGGCGGAAAAGGGAAAATGATGACCTTGATATAGCGGCAACGCCGAATCAATGCCTGCTACCCGGAAAGCGTCTACGGCTTGAAGTGCCTTGATCCAACCGTGCTTAAATCCACGATTTTCACATCGGCAGACCTCCTCAGCAAGTTTTTCCCTAGTCTTGTCTATCTCGACCTTTCGGCCGTCATGAAAGCCTTTTTCATAGGCCTTCGACTTAGCAGTCTTAATTGCAAACATGTTAGCCGTATCTCGATCGGCAATCGCATGACTTATTAGCTGTTGGGTCACCCTTTCCTCCATGATCGGGTTAGGATGGTCGGCCGATTGTGACTCGACAGTCTTGACCTTTCTTAGTTCATGCTCAGCCTTCTCCGTGCGAGCTTTTAAGCTTCGAATGCGTTCGTCTCTCTGCTTTATATCCCGCCGTGTGCCACGAAGACGCATGCCGATTTCATAGACGGTGTACAGCCCCTTCACCGCCCCATGAACGCCTTCCTGAAACACTTCGAAATCCTGTCGACCTACCATCGACTGCTGGACTTCAGGTGGAAAAATCTGTCGAGCGAACTCAACTGCCACATTTGGGTCACGAACAATTGAATCCGCTTCTGTCATTGGTCTATTCCCCACAAAGACCTCAAAACTTAGCGGGCGCGGCGTTGCATCGGATTCTCTTCCAGAGTGGGGTTGAGGGGATTTGCCCCATTGCTGCCTTTCCCTCCTGGGCGACCTACTTCAATGACAAGGGGACTGGCGTCTCTCCCGCTCCCTTGAAGTCTTTCTTCCCGTGTGCGTAGGTTCGCCACTTCGATTCATCTCTGCTTCCAGTTCAGCCAATGTCCTCCATTCTCCTCTGCTGTTGAAGAATAACGTATTTGACATTCGCGCTTGTCTAACCTCCCCCAATGGACTGGACTGAGTTGTTGAGTTTGAGCACACTAATAGGACCTACATGCACGAAACACTTGCCCCATTTATTCCTTACAGGGCCAGCACCCTCGAGGCGATATCATTAATGCTAAACTTCAAAAGCCTCACGCCACGAACTAACTATTTTCGGCGTCCCAGTTCAAGTACTGGCTGGTGCAAGGGCAGACTCATCAATATATTCGACATAACTATCAGAGCTTAGCCGAATTTCCATTCATAAGCTGTGCACAAATAGAAAAAATAATTTTCATTCGTAAATTGAGCACAAATAGAATTCATTTTACAAATGAAAACTACCCTATATCAACTTCTCACAAAAATGAACAATCAAAAACAAAAACCTAATACATACAGCAAAATCTACATATACTTCATACCAAAAGCAAAATGGAAAATATTCAACTGTCTTCGGGGTAAGACTCCAGCGGCTCAACGTCTACCTGCTCGTACAAAATCGGCTATTCTGATATCACGTTAGCGGTAGCCAAGGCTTTGGGCTAGCCGTGTTTGAACCCCTATTTTCAATTTCAAAGACTTCTTCAACATAGTCCGCCAAGGTCGCATTCTTGCCAAATTAGAACGACTCGGAATTGAAATGTGTTCACGAAAAACGTAGAGGCTTCTAAACCAACCTTCTTTATGTTTTTGAATCAGAGGCTTCTAAACCAACCTCCTTTATGTTTTTGAAGTTAGGGAAGATGGGAGCAGTAAGATTGTCTTCACCACTCGGAATTTGAATGTGTTCTCGTCGAAACGAGAGTAAGACTCAAGATGTATCGCAAAAGAATGTGGGCCGCCCTCCCTTGTTTCTGCAGGTTTGGATGGCCAACGAACTGTAGAGCGACTTTAATGTTTGCAAGTACAGCGTCGTCAGTTGAAACCAATACTTTCTTCAAATTGCTACATGCATAAACAAAACGGTAAACACACGGAAGGAAAGCCGAATACAAACAAGGTAATCAGAGAAACTAGAGTGAGCTATACGGCCACCTAGTTCGCCTTTTCGCCTTGGCACAGGATCTAGGCAATCTTCACCCTCGCCAAATTCCCAGTTGCCTCGGACAACGACCATCACGTCGTCAACACGCTTGCCAGAGCTGGCAAGCATAGTCACTAGGTGATGATTGGTATCTTTGGCCCTGAGAAAGTAGCGTCCCAGCCGGCCAGTAAACTTGGCTAAGGCATAATAGTGTCGAATTCCAGGTATACCTAAGTTAATCCTAAGACGACGGTTCAACTCTGTAGTCCCCATTATGATGCAGAAAAAGTTTACGTTAGGCTGTGAAGGGATTAGACCCTAGTGTCGAAGGACGGCTTTTAAAGATTGGTGAAGGGGAAAAACGGACTCGCCTCAAAGAATAGATAGGAGAGGAAATATGATTGTACTCTCATCGGTCCTCTCCATATCAGTGGTGCTGTCTGCCACGAGTGACAGATGGATATCGTCGGGAATGGAATAATGGCATCGGAAGCCATAAATTCGATCCGCAGAAAGAAGCTCTTTCAAATTTTTTGTCATCACGGCCAACCTAAGGATTATGCAAAACTGAAAGTAAACAAGGAAATGGTATTGCGAGTGAAGGAGAAGAAAACTTACAGGAAACAGAAGGTATAATGAGAGACAGGAGGAAATTGCAGAGGTTGCGAAGTGAAGGAGTTGAACTAGAAGGCGAGCCAAAAACTTTGAGTATTCAGAGTATACATTCGAAGAGACAAAGTTTTAAATCACATTAAATGGAGGACACGTACGAAGAGGCGGGAATTTGTAATGATGACCAGAAAACATGTGCGTTCTGACACACGTTGGAATGAGGTTAACTGCCGAATTTTTGACTTTTCAAGTTCGAAACCAAACACGCCGACTAACTAGTGCTAGTGGGATGTTTGGGGGGCAATTATGGGAACTGAATAAAAGGGGATGCAGATAGGCCGAGTACACATTTAGACAATCGGTACGTATTATACTCGCCCTCGTCTTGTACGTTCTGGATGCCGAATATCTTAGTCGGCCATAAAACCAGTTGAACGATGAGCCGATTGGAAGTTAGAATACGACGAAAGAAGGGCCAAGTGAGCAATCACATGACGGATTAATAGTGGGCCCTATCTTGAGGACTAGGAGCATATATAAATAGAAAAACAATAACCAAAGAGAGGTATGTGAGAACTAGTATGCTCAACTTAAGGTACAAGTAACCAGGAGAGTATACACTGACTTATCCATCAGAGTGCTAATTTCGACACCCCCGACTGGAGTGCTCATTCTTTTTCAGGTCACTAGCTGAGGATCTCAAGCGTCCCAGTGGATCAAAAGAGTATTTCCAAACCACTTCCCCACGGGATAATAAACATACTCCTTTACATAATTCCAAATGTTTTACAAAAATAATCTCACATGCGATTATATATTTATTGACAAACTAGTACATGAATCTATAGCATGTAAAATCATCAAATCAAAACAAATAATTCCCTTAAGGGCTTACAAGTTCCAAGGCATTAGCCCGGTTACACAAAATGGTCTCTCGGACCCATACACGTTAGCCCTTGGCTTTACAAAAATTTACAACAAAATAAAGAGTAACCTACTCTTCACAAGAACATATCCACACCCTCAATTTGGCAGGATCACCACATCTTTACCTGCATCAAAATCCCATAGGGGTGAGCACATAGCCCAGTAGAAAATTCTCACAAAGTATATACAGTTATGCTAATTCCCTCAACATTAAAATGCATATGTCAATGCCATGCCATGCACCTTTTTAAAGCAAATCCATTTCATGCTCTTTTAAAGATTACCAATCTAACAATAAATGTAGAATCTCAACTTATTTCAAAACTTCCAATTTTTAATCAAAAAGGGCGGTAAATACGACACTGGTAATCCCTAGGCTGATGTCTGCAAGTAGACTCTACAAGTACTACCAAACTGTCATTTTTACCGGTATTAACCGGAAGGCTCGACATCTATCTGCGTGATTTTCTGGTCTTTCACCATAGACACTGTGCCAACTTATCAAATTCAACTACACCCCCTATCCGGACTTACCACGTATTTACCCCATTCACATTACCATAGTTCTCATTTCGATAAATATGTTCTTTTCTTGAAGTAAATGTTTCCATTCAAAGTTCACAATGCATAATAATAATAACATGAATGAGTATGCAATGCCAAGATTTTCCCTTTCTCATAACATTTCTACATTTTCATGTCTCTACAATAATGTCCACAATCACATTTCCCATTACCTCTTTTCAATGCTCTTCCTCAAGACAACCATATGTTATCTACACTTAGCCACAATTTCACTTTTCACAATTCTAACAATAGAGTCTCATCAAGACTACATGTAATGTTTTCAAACATTAATTCTCAATGTTTATAATTCTCACAATTTCCTTAATGCACAACAATTATCATCTTACACATAATTATTTCCATGCATTCAACAATAGTTTTAAAGATAGGTCCTCCACTCTCTTCTCAAGAAAATTATCATTTCTTTATACCACAAGGTGAAATCCACACTTATTGACTCATTTAAACACAAGAAAAGAAGAATTTCATGGTTGTTCTCATGTTTTCTAAAAACCCCCAATTTCTAGGGTTCTTTCTCAAGAAACCAAAACACCTCCCATTTCGTGTGAGAGCTCATCAAAATCATTTTTCTTATGTCATAGGTTAAAGGCTTCAAGATTTAACTTAAAACATTTAAAGTTTAAACCCTCATTTGAGAAATTTCATTGTCCTTGAGCCAAGAAACTAACTCTCAAAATAAATTCAAGAAAGTAACGAAATCAACACATATCTTGCAACACATGTGTATATAACTCAAGAATGTCCCTACCTCAATGTTTGATGAAGAAGGAGAAGTGAAACCCTAACTTCACGGATGAGAAGGAGCCTTGATTTCCGCCACCCCAAGAAGAGCCCCAAGTTGATCTTCAAGATTAGAGAGTGAGGATGACGATCTAAACCCAATGGATTGCAAGAGTCAAGGAGTTTTAATGTTTGGAGATATTTTCTAGAGAGAATGAGGAGAAGAAATGGGTTTTAGAGTGAGAGAAAAGAACCCCAAATGAGATACACTTCGGCCAAAAAGTGAATTAAAAAAACAAAGATCTGGACTACCTTCACAAGCACTCCTCAAGACGCGGCCGTCATCCCGCGACGACGGGCTTTCTCCGCACCTCTCTCTGTTCGTGCTTATTAAGCAGAAGGCCGCCCAAACTTCCCCTGAATTCCACACGTGTGGCACCCTCCAAGACATGCGCCAAGGACTTCGCGACGCGGTGAGCCTAGACAGCCCAAAAAATTTTCTAGTCCAAACCTCAGCACTTCGGACCTAACCTAACACTCCTCAGAACAGGTAAAACTCGGCACTGAACAAAACAAGAGCAAGAACTCCAATCTAGAGAACCAATTCCGGATGTTTCGAGTCCAACGAAGATGAAAGGAGGATGGAAGAAAAAGGAAAGTAAAGAAAACAAGGACCCGGTCATCACAGACCAAGGGAACTTACATCAAGGAACATCGGCATGTTTATGGAAAGGAACTTTGTTTTGACATGGTGAATGAAAAAAAGTCCAAGAGGACTCATAACGATACCGGGAGCAGCGCACAAAAAAAGGCTGAAATCCATTGACAGCCGAGCTCCTAGTCGAACTAAGGAGGATTTGAGGAACTATCTCCAGAGCAAGCAACAGAATGCCGAGGTCACAGCTCCGATCAAGCCGAGAACGCCGTTCTTTGTGGAGTTGGATAAGTTTGAGGCCCCAAAAAGGTTCCATATGCCGAGGTTCTAGATATATAACGGTAAGTCCGATCTGAACTTTTACGTCAGCTTATAATTGAATTCAATGGCACTATATACCAGGAACGAACCGTTGCTTTACAAAGTGTTCCCCTCATCCTTTAGGGAAATCGCATCAGATTGGTTTCAAAAGTTACCAAAAGGAACCGTGAAAAGTTGAGAAGGCCTGGCTGAGATGTTTATGACCAGGTTTGTTACAAACAAATTGCAGCCGTTCAGGGTAGACTCCCTGATGGCCCTGAGAATTGGCGATGGTGAAAGCCTTAGGGCTTATGCTAAAAGATATTATGAAGTGTTCAACCGAATACCAAAATGTAACCAGGAGTTGGCAATCGTGTCTTTTAAGAATGGCCTGAAGGATGATTACATGCTTCGGAAGTCATTGGCAAAGACTTTGCTAAAGAGAATGGAGAAGCTCATGGCAAGGATCGAGAAATATGCCAGAGTAGAAGAGGATACGCTAGGAACGAAGGCGCCGAAACAAGAGAAGAGAAATGGCTCACCGAAGCGACGCCGAGGTAATACTGGATATAGGAAGCAAGAAATAGGACTGAAGGCTGTACAGGTAGTCACCACTGTGTTCCAAATCCCGGTTTATAAAGTTTTGGAAAGGATCAAAAACCAGCCGTATTATAGAGCACCAAAGAAGATTCTTGGCGAATTTATAGGAAGAAGCCTTGGGAAACACTGTACCTACCACAATGAGGATGGGCACTTGACTCAGGGGTGCAGAGCCTTGAAGACGCATTTAGAGGACTTGGTCAAACAGGGTCACTTGAGGGACCTGATAGACGAGGGAAGAACAAGGGAAGAGTAAGCAAGGTTGTCCCAAGCACCGACAGCACCACCTCCACCAGTACCACAACAACAGGCATACGAACCTCGAGTGATCAATGTGATTCATTCAAGGGTCAATGAGAATGAGGTGCGTGGGAAGACTCAGAGGGTGAAGCACTTACAATATGTATATCATGTCCAGCAAAAGAGGCCTAGGACAGACGAGTGCCAGGGACCAATGGTGTCCTTTATTGAAGCAGACCTAGACATGGTGCAGCATCCACACAACGATGCTTTGGTAGTAAGCCTCTAGATTGGGGAATACCAAGTAAGGTGCATTTCTATTGACCAAGGCAGCTCTTGCGACATCATGTATGTCAGATGTTACAAAGAGCTCGGCCTTCACCTAGATGATTTGGAACAGTCCAATAGCCCAATGGTCGGTTTCAATAGAACACCGATATGGCCCCTAGGAGCAATAAATTTGGAGATGTAGGCAGGTACCAAGAAGGTAAGCACAGAGTTCACAATAATCGACACCCCCTTCGCTTACAATGTTATCTTGGGGAGGCCATGGTTGCACGCAATGAGGGTTGTTCCCTCAACATTGCGCCAGCTATTGCGATTCCTAACGGAGCATGGAATTGAGGAGGTTAGAGGAGATCAGGTGCAAGAATTGCTCCATAGCAAAGAATGAAATTCACCGCAACGCAAGAGAAGGTAAACAAGAGAAATTGAGGACGAGGACATGGAGGTCCTGGATGACATTAACAAAGAGCTGGCTAACAAAAGCGAGGAAGCCTTAAAGAAAATTCTAGTCCAACAAGGATACGAAGAGCATTTCTTTTTTCTCGGGTTATGCTTGGCTGAGGAGGAGGAAAGAGAGTTAGAGTCATTCTTGTGAGCAAACATACAGTTGTTTTCCTGGATGCCATATGAGATGTCTGGCATTGATCCCAAGGTCACTTGCCATAGACTAAATGTAGACAAGTCGGCTAAACCTGTCATTTAGCGAGCAAGGAGGCCGACATTGGTTCATGTGGAGGCAATAGATGAGGAAGTAGATAAATTGTTAGAGGCCAGAGCCATTCGAGAGGTAAACTAGCCAATTTGGTTGTCAAACACAATTGTAGTGAAAAAGAAGAATGGGCAGTGGAAGGTCTATGTAGACTTCACTAGCCTGAATAAGGCCTGTCCAAAGACAGTTTCCCACTACCCAAGATTGATCAATTAGTAGATGCCACTTCAGGGCATGGAAGGATAAGTATAGACACCCCATTTTTGACCGCCCTTAAGACTTAGGCACTACTAATGGCTTACTTGATGATGTAGGCTATGCTATGCAAAGGTTCGATTTCTCAGGCAAGGAGAGAGTCAAATCCCAACCTTACACCTAATTTTGGACCAAAGATATTTTGAAAAGATTTCAGGTCTTAAAACCCTCTCTTTCAAAATATTTTGAAAAAGGTTTCTGCGATGTTCCGAGGCTCGCATTTTGTCAAATGTTGCACTTTTCGATAAACCGAGCAAGGACAAAGTGGAAAATAAATGAAAGAGAGATGAAATCTTTCAAAAATCTTTCAAAACACCTTGTTTAGGGGTTCGGAGTTGAAGAAAAGAAGAGGAGAGGGAAGAAACCAAGTTGGGGGAAAAGTCGGGCATGGATCGTTAAGAGAGAGACGAGCAGTCCTCGCTAAATCAGGCCTATCCTATACAATACTTAGATTTCAGCTATGACGCCACCACCATTCGAAATCTTTCTTCTGGGGCTTCATTTTTCACTCAAGAATCTCTTAAAGCCGAGTCCGGATGGGAGAGATATGATTGGTTGAAGTTGGGTATCATTCCGGTTGGATCGAAACTGAGCAGTCCTCACTAAAAGTGAGATATCTCTTAGAACACTTGGAATTTTGAGGTGAGGCTTCAAAATTTGGAAAGAAGAATTCCGGGGCTATAGTTTAGGCTCAAGAATGACCTGAAAAGGAGTCCAGATGAAGGAATTAGACTTGCTTCAAGTCAGGAACCAGGACTGATTTTTTCCATCAGCCTCTATGGGACTGCATCGGCCACAATTGGACCTCATCAGCCATAGGTTGGCCAAAATTGAACCTTATCGGCCACACATGTCCGTAAAGCCCAGAATTGGCAGATATTTCTCCTCCAGTTGTTACACACTGCATCAGATATTTCCAATTGAGATATTTTGACCAAAAGCTCTTGAATTGCTATATATGAAGCTATATCTCATATATTCAAAGAGTTAGAACATTTGGGGAGTCTCTCTCTCTACAATTTTGGATCAAAAATCTCTGCCTTTCTCTCTAGAGTTCTCTCCCTCTTGCCTTTTGTGCATTCAAGTAGAGAAATACCTCTCTTTTGCCTAGACATCCTTGATGAAAGTGGTCCATCTATGGGTTAAGGTTGCTTAAAGCTTACTTGGAGCCTTGTTTGAGCTCTAAAAGGAGTATTAAAGCTTGGTTTAGTGCCTCTTTTGTGCCTAGTATGTGCTTTGCTTCAAAGGTATACAACTTACCACATTTAAGCTTGTCTTGCACTATTGTTTTGCATCTTTCTACACTATTTTTGGGGTGGTTTTGAACTGAGAAAATATATGTTTTTCAGTCCTAAAAATGATGGTTTAAGCCTTGTTTGGCTAGGGGGTGTTTCCTCCCTTTTGCTCATTGGCTTGTATAGCCTTTTGAGCCATCTCTCAAAGCTTTTCAAACAACTTCTTTTGGTTTTAAAACCACTGAAATCCAGTGAATTTTCAGTGGTAGAAATGTTGTTTTGAGGTCCTAAATAGGAGGGAGTGGTCCCTTCTCCTCTTGTTTTGTTTACTTGCGTTGATGGCCCATCAAAAGAGCATGTATTTCTCCTTCTTTGAAGCTTAGTTCAAGCACTTTTTTGTGACTTTTAGGACCTTCCATAACTCTGTTTTAGGTTGGTTTGGTCACCTCTTGCATGCTTTATACACTTGTAGTGTAAAATTGCACACTAGCCTAACATGCATCATGCTTTAGACCATCATTCTAGTGTGATTTTGGCTCAACTCTAGGAAGATTTTACTCATGTTTTTCCATGATCTAGGTCTAATTTATGTTGTTTTGGTCATGCATGCCTTGCTTTGTATAGCCATAGTGCATTCTAGCTTACTAGCTTGTATTGAGTCCCCTAGCATGCATTGCTTGGGCTACTTTCATGATTTGGCATCATTTCATATGTGATTTCAGTGCATGTAGTGTGGTCATACACTTACATGTGTCACTCTTTCCATGCTTTGGAAGGTTGGTTCTTTATGCCTTAAACATGAGCCATTGTATATGCCTTCATGCCTAAGCTTATGAGCTATCATTCCAGTGTGATTTTGGGGTTACTTTGCCATGATATAACTCTGATTTTTTTTGGCAAAGCCATCTCATGCTTCGTCTTTGTAGGTATAGTGTAATCCTCTATTTTGGCTTTGCATACTCCATGCATCATGTCCCTCATGCTAGTTTGTTTTGGCTTCCTTCCATGCATGTTTTAGTCTCATTTTGACATGTTCTAGAACTATTTTGGGTTGTCTTGGCCATATGCTTCATGTTTTGTATAGCTATATTGCAAGTGCCTATGCTAGCTTCAAGCTTTGAGCCTTCTAGCATGCCATGCTTTTGTTGTTTGAATGATTTGGCATCATTTCATACCTAATTTCAGAGCATATAGTGTGGCTATATTCTTACATTTGTCACTTATTGAGCACTTTTGAGAGTTGTGCTCTTAGGCCTAGTTGATGGGCCAATGCATGTGCATGCATTGTCTTGCGTTTCATGCCATCATTTTAGCATTATGGCCACTGTTTTGGACATGATTGAGGTCTGTCCATATCCAGTTTAAGTCCATCTTGCATGTTGTTTACATTGCATGTTGTTTGCATTGTTGTTCGCATGCTTAGGTTGCATTCAATAAAGTTTGAATGCCATTAGCTTTGATAAATTGCTCATGTTACATTGCATATTGTTGCATTGCATGATTTTTGCATGCTTGTTGCATTGCATTGTGTGTGCATGCCTTGCATTGCATTATGTTTGGAAAGGGTGTCAATCCAAACACGAGGAATGAATGACATTTCATACTTGAAGTGATGAAACGTGCCTTAATTCTCGGTCGCCGACCCTCTTGATCATGCATGATAGAGGTTAAGGTATTTATGTGTTTTTGTGCATTCATTTGCCATTAACTTGTGTAACTCGGCCTCTTTGGCCATCATGCATCGAGATGCGTGATTGATGTCTCGAGAGCCGAGCACTACACTCCTTGGAGCTTTAGACATGATAAAAAGTGTGGTTGCACACACATTTTCTTACAAATACACTGTCATGCCTCTGTTAGTGCTCTGTTGCAGCAAAAGGAGAAGTTTGCAGGAAGAAGTGGCCGATCGGCTATCAAGTGTGCCGATCGGCTATCAAAATTGGCCGATAGCCTTTAAATTTGGCCGATGACTATTACACATGGCCAATAGCCATTCCTCTTGGCCGACCACCTCTCAGAGTGTTCATAAGGTGGATCAGAAGCATCTTGGAGGTTGGCACAATTTTTAGAAGTCCAAAAGTGTGCAAACAGAGGCAACACGGGGCAGTGAGTGGATTTCGAGTTTTAATCGAGCATGCATCTTTTCATCGCCCGCGAGGCCATTTCAGTATTCATGATTAGTTCATGTAATTTAATCATTTGATTTGTTGTGTAATATCTTAACTAGATTAGTGTAGCTATTTGTTTCAATTCGGTTGTATAATAATTAATTAGCTTAGCTTAGCGTAGCTAGTTAGTTTATCATTCGGACCCTTCGTCGATAGGGCACAACTGTTGTAATAAGTGTGTGTGTGTGTGTGTGTGTGTGAATGTCTTCCAACCCCACGTCTTTCTCCCTTTTACTTATCCACTTTCGATGGTTAGTTTTAGGGCATGTTTCAATTAGCATACTTATGCTTCGCATGCGTGCACTCATTCATCTGTATTGCATGCACCGGGCTCGGCGCATCATACAAACTGCATTGTATTTCAATTCCAATTTGAATACATGTTATCAAGTGTTGTATTCATATGACATCTTAGAATAGCCGAGCTTATTTTAGTTGCATTTTTACATGTGTTGCATTAGCTATCTTAACATGAACTAGGATCATGCATGATTTCTAACTAGTTCTCTGTTTTGGCTCGGAGTACACTGTGAGTGTTTACGATTTGGCATACTGCATAAGATGTGTATGTTGCCATGTTAGCATGCTTGCCATGAGGCTAACTGCTTAATTGATTAACTGCATGAATGCTTGTGGATGAAGGCTTCATTGCTTGAATTGGAACAATTCATCAAAATCATGTTTTCTAAGCCCACTTGAGAGTGGCAAAATCATGTTTTCTAAGCCCACTTGAGGGTGGCAAATCCGCGACTTAGCCTACTTGCGAGTAGCATTTTCAAACCACTTTAAAAAACAAACATGAGATGTTTTGTTCTAACTTGAGCGATTTAGTCTATACTTGTATGTTGTGCACATCACATAGTAAGCTAGCTAACAAACAGAAACAAGAACACATATGCTTTCAAAAACAACATATCATGTTAGTAAAGGCCGATCTTTGATCAGGCGAGCGGGGGTGCTTATTTCAGGACCTTCCCCCCTCGTACCCAAGTTCCCGAGCTGAGGCAACTTTGGTGATGACGGACACGTGGCCTTAGGCACGAGTCAAGGTTTTCTAAATTTCCCAAAATAAAACATTTAGGTGGCGACTCTGTATCTGAAAAAGCAGTCCATGTTTGACACTTCTTTATTAAAATTGATTTTTCAAAATAATTTGCCGGATTTGGACTCTTTGGTGATTTATCGGTCTCACATTGCACTTTGTGAGATTAGATTCAGAATCGTGACACGAGTTCGAACTGTAATAGCTAAAGAACCTCAATTCGTGCCCTCGCGCGCGAAGCGGAGTTTCGGGTGGTCTACAATAAGCTTTCTGGATGCTTACAGGGGATACTACCAGATAGTAATGTATTCCCCTGATGAGGAGAAGACTGCATTTATCACCCCGAAAGGGTTGTATTGCTATAGAGTAATGCCTTTTAGGTTGAAAAATACAAGAGCAACCTACCAAAGGTTGGTGACCAAGATGTTCAGACATCTGATTGGCAAAACAGTGGAAGTGTACATTGATGACATGGTTGTGAAGATCAAAGAACCTGAGAATCACCTGGCCGACTTAAAAGTAGTTTTTGATATCCTTAGAACATATCAGCTCCGACTCAATGCTTCGAAATGCGCATTTGAGTTAGGTCTGGTAACGTCCTAAGATATTTGGTTACCAAAAGGGGCATTGAGGCAAGCCCAGATCAAAACAAGGCTATCCTAGACTTGAAAAGCCTGACATCGGCAAAACAAGTGCAGATGTTGACTAAAAGGGCCGCAGCTCTGAACAGATTTATAAGTAGAAGTTCAGATAAGTGTAAACCATTTTTGAGTTTGTTGAAAAAGGCCACAGATTTCTTGTGGATAGAGAAATGCGAAGTCGCCTTGGCTGACTTGAAAAAATACCTGACAATAGCTCCAGTTCTGTCAAATCCAGTACCTAGAGAGGAACTATTCTTATACTTGGCCGTTTTAGGGCACGCAGTGAGTGCAGTGATAATCAAATACAAGAAGGGAGAACAAAGGGCAGTATACTATGTGAGTAAAACCTTACCAAGTGCAGAGACTAGGTACTTACCCCTGGAAAAATTGACATTAGCCCTGGTAATGGCTTCAAAAAAACTAAATCACTACTTCCAAGTCCACAAGATTGTGGTACGGACAGGGCATCCTTTGAAGTCGTTGTTAAAGCAAAGAGATCTAACAGGAAAGGTTGCTAGATGGGCAGTAATGCTGGGCCAATATGACCTGAAATTTAGGCCTAGAACAGCAATTAAGGGCAAGGTGCTGGCCAACTTTGTCGCCGAGTTCACACCTGGTGCCATTCCACATGGGCCCCAGTAAGCCACAACTTAGGGTATCCAGGGAAACAAAAAGAAACCCAGTTGGGAATGAAAAACCCCATAACAACAAAGCAGAAGAAGGTAGAGAAACCAAAGCCCTGCGACATCTACATCGGCGACTCCTTCTGCTTGTTTGTTGATGGAAGTTCAAACCGTCAAGGAGCAAGGGCAGGAATAGTGTTAGTATCGCCAGATGGACGAATGTTAGAGCAGTCTATTCACTTGGGGTTCAACACCTCAAACAATGAAGCGGAATATGAGGCACTGATCGCAGGGTTGATGTTAGTAACAGTAATAAAAGCCGACGAGGTGGTAGTCTTCTATAATTCCCAACTTATTGTAAATCAGGCAACATGCGAATACGCAGCCCGAGATGAAAGAATGATAGCCTATGTCAAAGAAGTTGTTAGACTGCTAGCATTGTTCCAGGATTGCCGGCTATAGCAGGTTAGCCGAGATGATAACAGTCATGCCGATGCCTTGGCTAACCTAGCTAGTGCAATGAAATCAGAGGAGGCAAGGACAATAATGGTTAATTATTTGTCAGGCCCAAGTGTGGAACCACTGATCACAAAATACGAAGCAATGCGTGTAGAGATGGGACCAAGTTGGATGGATGCAATAGTGGTTTTCCTTAGAGATGGCAAGATGCCAGATGGCCGAAAAGAAGCCCATAAGACCAAGTTGAAATCGGCTAGGTTCAGCCTAACAATAGATGGGCACCTCTACATGAGATCCTTCACTGGTCCCTTTTTGAGGTGTGTGCATCCCTCCCAGGTTGAAGACTTCTTATATGAAATACATGAAGGGGTATGTGGAAGCCATGTTGAGGGCAGATCACTTGCTCATAGGGCCATTACTTAGGGGTACTGGTGGCCCTACATACAGAAGGATGTTGAAGCCTATGTCAGAAAGTGCGAGAAGTGTCAAAGGTTTGCACCTTTGATACATCAACCAGCAACAGATTTGAACCCAGTATCCAGCCCTTGGCCATTTGCCTAATAGAATATAGACCTGGTTGGACAACTGCCCCAAGCAACTGGGCAAAGGAAGTTTCTGCTGGTAGCGACTAATTACTTCACAAAGTGGGTAGAAGCTGAACCCCTTGCAAAGATTTGAAATATTGATGTGAAGAACTTCATATAGAAGAACATCATCACCAGGTTTGGGATCCCAATGGCAATAATAGCAAACAATGGTACATAATTTGATAGTAAGGTAATCAAAAGCTTTTGTGCAAAGTACAAAATCAAGAACTACTACTCTACTCCAAGTTTCTCTCAGAGTAATGGTTAGGCAGAAGCATCCAATAAGACTATTTTAGAAAGGATAAAAAAAAGGTTGGAAGTAGCAAAAGGAAAATTGGTGAAGGAGTTGCCCAATGTACTATGAGCATATCGAACTACGCCGAGAAGATCAACTAGAGAGTCTCCATTTGCCATGGCTTATGGCACTGAAGCAGTTATCCCACTAGAAGTTGGCATTCTAGGGATTAGAACCCAGGAAGTGGAAAATGGTACCAATGAGGCATTTTTAGCCCGATATCTAGACCTACTAGAGGAGAAAAGAGAGAGAGCAGCAATTCGGCTGGGGGCATACCAGCAACAACTTGCTAGGGTATACAACAAGAAGGTTAACCCAAAGAGTTCAAAGTTGGGGACCTTGTGCTGAGGAAAGTAATCGGCAACAAGAAGGATCCTAAGGAGGGCAAGCTAGGCCCAAATTGGGAGGGGCCTTATAGAATCATGTCGGTCGCCGACAATGGGGCATATCGGCTTGAGGACAGTGATGGCAAAGAGTTGCCAAGACCCTGGAACCCTTGCAACTTGAAGTTTTTCTATCATTAGATTTTTTTTTTCAAAGTTTATGTCATTAGCCGAAGTAATAATAAAATTTTAGTTTGATTTTTATGAATATGAAATTTGTGTGATAGGACTAACTAGTCCTATGGTGATGTTTCTTAATGAAACATGACAAATAACTTAGACTTATTATATGGCAGAGTTAAATTATACTTGCATATAATAGAGTCGAACTAAGTTGAATTAACATAGACTTGCCATATCGATAGAGTTAAACTCAGAATGGAACTAAGTGTGCTTTAGTTGGATTAACAAAGAAGCCAAGGTTGAACACCTCGGCTAGTCTTTGTTTGAATCTGACTTCGATGAGAGACCATAGATACATGCTTAATGTAAACTTAAGTGAAACTTAATTTTATATTAGGAGGTAGAGAGCTGGAGAATGATGAATAAACTTAAAAGTTTAAGAGTTTGGGACTTGTTGAAATTTTTTAAAAGAATTTACAAGTTAAAATGGGCTTAACACTTGTTGAAATTTTGGAGAAATTTACAAGTTGAAGTTCGTCGAGGTAATAGTGAATAAAATATCCGAGGTGCATATTACCCGAGGTGACCAACTAGGTTGTTAAAGCTTGGAAAGGGTGAAGTCTTAGTAGAAGATAGCATATGAAGGTAAAAAAGTAATGCTTGATTGAACAACACTTGTAAAAATATTTTAATATTTTTAAGTGTTAGCCAAGGTATTCCGATTGTTGGTTGAGGCAAGCAGTCAAGGTTTATATCCGAAGTACTCTACCCCGAAGTTATTATACAGTTAAGGTATACTTTAAAGTCGTACAAAAATATTCTAAAGTATGAAAGCATACAAGGTATGGAAGGAAAGCAGTAAGCATACAAGAAGAAATATCCTAAGCATTGGGATTGGTCTAGGATTGCTCAACCTCGGTTGTTGGAGTTTTATCGGCCTCGGTTGGCAGTATTGCATTATTCTCTGCCACTATCTCGGCATTTATTTTGAGCAGAGTCTGATCCCAACTCTTTTCAGCACATTAGAGCTCAGCCTCATAAGTGGTTGGTTTAGGAGAGACACCCTTGGATGCCAAGTCATCCTCCTCATCTTGAGTCAAGTCAAGGACTTGCTCATTTAGAGTAAGGGACTTGGCATCTGTGGCAGCCTCATCCTCCTTATCATCGGCATCACCATCCTCGACATTATCCTTGTCGCCAGAGTCCTTGGGCCCTTAAGGGAAAGGTACTTGGAGTTGATTGATGTCTCAGAGGTCATAGTCTATTGGAACGGATAATTTGTTTAGTGTTGCATCCAACCGAGGTAATAACCTCTGTTGCAAGCCTTATTAACTTATTCTTTGTATTGGTTACGAATAGCGTTTTGACTCTTTTCGAAAGCCTTCTTGTCGACTGCTTTGACCTCGTCTTCTTTTGATTTGATGGCCTCATTGAGGTTGGGCTCGAACTCTGCTGCCTTGACCTCGACAGCCTCAACCTCGGCCTTAGCGGCCTCACAGCTGCCTCCGCAACTTCAGCTTTGGCATTGGCTTGGCCTTATGCAATTCAAGACTTTGGCATGATCCAAAGACTTTTCGGTTGTTAGCCTCGGCGTGGTTCAATGATGACAGGAGCTTGGCAACTTCTTGGGTCTTTTTTACTAACTCCTTCTTCGCCATCTCGGTCTTGACCACATACAAATGTGCGTGCTGGATGGCCTACAAGGAGTACAATAGATTAGTTAAGATTTTGGCTAAGTGTTGAAAAACTTTAACAGGGAAAAGGAAGATATTTATCGAGACCGGGTGCTACATCATAAGGCCAAAGTTTTCATACTCATGTAACTCGGCCATATGGTTCGAATCTTCAGGTAAAAGAACAGCCGTTGACAGGGCTGCGCCGACTTTAATATTCATTGCGCAATCACCAGCTGTCAAGGATCTGTTCCCCACCATGACCTCGGGAGCCCAGGTCATATTGCAAGGGAAGTTGTGGTTACCCTCAAGTTGGTCAGATCTCGGTCTTTTGGGTGGTTGGGCATCGGATGCATCGGCCTCGGTTGGCCTCTTCTCGGTGGCAATTTGGCTCTTCTCTACCTTGGTTAATTTCAAGATTGGCACAGTGTCCTCAGAGTCAATCTGAGTCACTGTGGCCTTAGCCTTAGTTCTTTTTACCCTCTTTGGCTTTGATTTGGTCTGGGATAGAGAGAATGATGATTGAACAGCCACCACCCCTGGAAGGGTGGCAAGGAGATCTTCAACGATACCGGTTTATGCCCATGTCGCTGGTTGTTGCAATGACGGTGACTTTGGTACCGTGAATTGGTTGGAAGTGCGCTTTGAGGGTTTGCTAGGTCGCATAATCGAGGAGATCGATTTTGACTTATGCGGTTATGAGTCCCGCCGGATAGAGCATTTGGTGGTGTTTACATCGGCGTCAACGTCAACGCTGGGATGGTGGGATTAATTGAGCAGGAGCAAAACTAGAGAGCAGCTCTACTGAGTTTGATGAGGGGGCCTGGTTTGGCCTTGGAGATGATGCAGCTAATGGAATTATTGCAAATGAGGAAGTTTTGCTTCGGCGGGGAACGTCAGGCAAGACAGATTTGTACGTCGAGATGTAGTCAAGCAATAATGGGGCCTTGCGCTTCTTGATTAGCAAACCCAACAGCTTTTTTAGATCTTTGCTTGGGAAGAATGTCTGGCGAAAGTCTTTCGTTGGCTGAGAAAGATCTGCAAACAAGAGAAACATTAGCATGAACAGATAAGGTTAACAAGTCTTAAGCAGAAATAAAGTTGGGAGGTAACTCAGTTCTTACCCTCATTCTCTCTAAACACTCCTCAGTACAATGGGAAGAAATGAAGATCGTTGTCTAGTGCAAACTCCCAGTTGCCCGAGACAATCAAATAGTCATCCCCAACACCCTTGTTGGAGTCTAGAAGGTCGATTACGATTTTGTAGGCAGTGGATCTGGGCTTGAGGTAACATGTGTAGCCCTTTTCAGAATTAAGGCCACACATGGTGTAACAAAACTGGATGTCGGCTAGCATGATCCTAGCATTTTCTTGGCATGCCAATTCTATGATGCCATTGATAACCCTGAATGAGTTGATGGCTAGTTGCATGGGGTTTAGCTTATAATAATGGAGGATTTCCCTAAAAAGGATGTCTAGGGGAAACCTGAGTCCACACTCTACAAAGGCAACTACTGGGAAGGGCATAAAGTTTCCATCAGGCATAATGGAGTCCTCCTTCCCAACCAATCTCATCTGAATGTTAGCTGGGATAAAGAACTCTCTCCTAAAGTTCTCAAGTTTTTCTGGGGTGTCTACCCTTCACTTAAACGTGCCCATACCGTCTGCTTAAATGAAAGATGATACAAGATTTCAGAAGAAGATCACTGGTAAATGTTTGGGAACCTCGGCTAAACCCTAGAAAGCACTAGGATGAGGATTTATGAGAATTAGAGGGGATTTCGTTTCAGTTTTCCTAAAGAAACAAGGCTCTAAATCAAACCCACAAACCCAAGTCTATGCAGAAACAAGTAATCAAAGGCAAAAATCTAGAAACAAAGCAAGAAGACCAAAAAAGAAATGTAACTCAGAAATCAAAGGTGAAGTAGAAAAACAGGTGTGTACACCCAAAACTTCAAGACACTAAGTGAGTGTGTGAAAAACAGAGTGCAAATGTCTAAAGCAAAAAACATGATTGGCATTTTCGAAAGACTACACAGATTTAAGATTCAAGAAACATAAATGTTGATCAAAGCATGAAGATGAAAACAAGAAATAAATGTAGATACAAGGCAACAACAGACAATGTGGATAAATGGCAGGTTCGAAACAAATGAAGAGAATAATAAAAGACTGAAATTAAAAGGAGATATTGGGAACTCACCGATTGAGGTTGAAGAGGGAAACGCCGAAGTTGTGTTCGCTGGAGTTAGATGCTGCCCTTGATCGGAAATGAGTGGCAGAAAATTCACTGGAGATGGACAGTGGCAGAGTTTCGAAGGTTTGAAAATGGAGGATTTTAGAGAGAGAAAGTCTGAGTATAGAGAGAAAAAATAAGAGAATGCAAAGTGAGAAGACGAAGAGAAAGAGAGAGTTTTGATAAAACTCGAAAAGGCAGCAAAAGGAAATGAATATGCCCTGGACGACGTGTCTGTCAGGCGGCGTACGCAGAAGCGACGCGACCTGATAGCGTGTGTCAGGTACGAACTAATGAGAACGGGATGCGTGGAGCAAACGGTTGAGTAAACTATGCATGACAGCTCATGCGCAGTCAAAACCTTTGGAGTTCTTGATTAATGAAGCAAAAAACCTTGGCTAGAGGAACAATCTCGGTCGAAATGTTTAAAGAACTTGACTTTGGGTTCCTGATCCTTGACAAAGGTGGACAGTTGAGCACTAAGTACTTGAAGCCGACGAGTAATGATCTCGGTCGTGAAGCAGAGCGAAACTATAACCGACCTACTACTCGAAGAAACAATGTTGGTTCCATCACATCAGGTTGCCGAGGAAATAGAACCTACGGGGCAGTTGTGGGGAAGTATTTTGTGAATAATGGCACGCGGCAAAAGGTGACACCGAAGTGTCAACTGGCTACATTGCCGAGATGATCTCGGCTAGGCCGAGGTTATCTACGCAGATATTGGAATTCGAGATAAGCTGATAGGGAAGGGCAGGAGTCCTAGATGAAAGAGGGCTCTAGACTGGATAGGGATAAGGCTCTGAGGGAGTTTATCCCTATCTAGCTAAGAGTCCAAGATAGGCATTATGTGCTAGAGTTCCATGAAGTAAAACTTCTAGGAGAAGTTGGACTTCTAGGAGAAATTAGACATTGATCATTATAAAAGTAAGGCACTCCCGGTGAGTCTGAGGTATGCTTTTTATGTTCTTTCTAGTGAGTTAAGCACTATTTGTTATCTGTGAGAGATACTACTAACTTGATCGTCGGAGTGCCCCCGGGTGGACGAACCAACGCCAAATTCTTACATTTCTGTGACAGGTTGTTCGGGCTTAATCTATTATGCCGGTGCTCTTCAGCTGGGTTCCCTGTTTGGTTGTGTGGTCAAAAATCAACACCGACAATATATATATATATAAATATCAAATTTGACCCTAATTTCTTCTCTCTCTTTTACAATTTTAAATCAATAGTACTAAAGTTTCCAAATTTTGTTTTTTACTTGTAATTTGACAAGAAAAGTGTCAATTCAAACTATCCTACTTTTATCATTTTATCTTGAATTGAACTACCAATATATCAATCTTGAGACCTCACAACTGTTAGGAGTTGTGAAATGATTCTGAATAATTCTCCTCAACAAAAGAACTGATGATAATTTATATTTGTTAGGTTTTAGTAATTAGTAATTTCATTTGGCAAAACCCTTTTTAGTTATAATTTTATTCGCTCTCTTGTTCTAGTGAGACTGTGAGTATTTAGATGTAAATCCAACCCAAATTGTGCCTGTAGAGGAGTTTGTACTGACATTCTTTATCTTGAGCATTCTGTATTCCTTGTTTGCTACTTCGCTAACTATGTACAGGGATCGAACTATTTGCCAAAGTTGTTTGACCGCTCAAGCGATCATTTGTGCGCTTGGGCTATGAAGTGAATCATCTAGTATCTCTGCCTGCAAACTGAATTCCTGGGAAATATGTTTCACCACTCGAGTAGTAGATGTTACACTTGAGTGGTTGGCCTATATGTTTGCACCACCTTTTACTTACACTGCTCGAGCGGTCTTCGTGACTCTGTTTAGTATAAAGTGCGTCGTTTGTTGTTTTTAGGGTTTAACTCGTCCAGATTCTTAAAGAGATGTAAAATGCAAAGTGTTCTATATTGGAGGGTGGTTTATATGAGTTTTCTTGATGTATAGAAGGTGATTAATTGATCAACAAACTACATATTGATAAACATCAAAGGTTGATTTTGTTTATTTATTCACAAAAATAGAGAGATATTCATTAGTGGATTCCGGAGAACTTGGGCCTGAAACTTTAGTGGATTCTAGAGTGGCTCATCATCGTAGATTTGACATCGGTGTTGTGGATTCAACGTTGGGCAAAGCAGTTCCATGGTGAAGACGATGGTGGAAGAGACACATTGGGTTTGGTTCAATTTGGGTGTGAATTCGCTAGATAATTGAGAGTACTCATATGTAATTCTTTTTTTCTTCTTAGTGGATTATTTTGTGGTTTTGATCCGTGGTTTTTTTTTTTTTTTTTATCACAATTAGAGATATTCCAATTGTTGTTTTTTCTACGTTAAATCGCTGTGCCAGTTTGTTGTTAATTGTTTGATTGAGATTGATATTCACTATTTAAAATTGAAATATAATTATGAATTAATATCTTGAGGGCTTTAAAGATTTTTCAATATTTATTCCAAAAATTGAGACAAAATATTTGTTGAATCAAACAGAGTCTAGTCACTAATGTGGCTCGATGAATGCTTGTCATGTGAAAAAAAAAAAAAAAACAAACAAACAAACAAATAAACAAACAAACAAACCATTCATTCAAGCCACTTAGGTCTCATTTGGGCCACTTAGGTCTCATTGGGGGACTTGGCTATTTTATTTGGTTTATTAGCTTTTTGGCTATTTTATTAGATGGAAAAAAAAAAGGTTATATTTGGAATGATTTATGAATTTTTTTATAGTTGAATAGATAGTTGTTAGAGAAAAAATGATTGATTAATTCGTAGAATGTGACATTTTATTTTATTAACTATTTTAATTTTTTTTTTTTAATCTTTATTAACTATTTTAAGAAAAAAAAAATTCTTCCCAAACAGGCCAAACCGCGTCCGTCTACAAGAACTTGATTTCAGCAAGAGTTATAGTCAAAGATAGGCACTAGAATATATAAAGCTCCCAACTTATATTTTGCATCAAAATTTGAGGTTTCACACAAGCCTGATTTGAAGATAAAGAAGGGAAAAGAGGGAGGAAAACAGATGAGAAATGTTCAGAAAATTCTTCATTGTCCAACCATCCCTCCTTGTACAAAAGAGTTCGATAACAAGCATATATGTAGTACAACTATGACAGGACATGTATATTACAAGTCACCAACCTCTTAAAAAGGCGACGTTATTTTCAACTTCCCAACTATTCACATATTGTCTCACTCTGTCTTAGGCTTCAAATTTTTTCGTGTGGAGGATGTTAGAAATTGGAAGCCTCTTGGGCACCTTCCCATAAACTTTAGAGTCTCATCGATCAAAATCACAGGTAGAGCAACCGCCAAAACCAATATCCATTCATTGAGGTTGAGGGGCACTATACCAAACACATGAGCAAGGAATGGCACGTAGAGAATCAAAAAGTGCAAGCTAAATGAGATGGACATGGCCAAAAGGAGCCAAGGATTGACCCAAGGGGGCATTGTCAGAAGGCTCGTGTCCTCAGAAAGTGCATTGAGAGAATTGAACATTTCGATGGCGACAAGGACAGAGAGGGAGAGTGTTGTGGCTTTCATTTTTCCACGCTTGAAGTAATCACAAGGGTTGTTGTCAAAGGAGAACACTTGTGTCCCGGCTGTGAAAGGTGAGACGGTGAAATTCTCCCAAGATGAGCATTGACCCCAATTTGCGAGTTGGGAGTATGTGACTAGGGTGTGGCCATCACTGCTAAGGTCAATGCCCAAAAAGGAACCATGTGTGTACCAAATGATGAATATACCAACAGTAGCAATTCCAACATATAGACCAATGACCTATCCAAAACCATTTAGTTGATTATACAAGTTAGAGTTCAATCTAAAGGAAATGATATATCTTAGTGTGTGAATAACTCTTATGCATACCAAATAGCGAAATAAGGTCCAAGGGCTGATGAGTGTGTCATCACTGCGACGAGGGGGTTTCTTCATTATGCCTATATCTGGCGGATTGAATCCCAATGCTGTCGCTGGGGGTCCATCAGTGACAAGGTTGACCCACAATAGTTGGACAGGGATTAGGCCTTCGGGGACACCTAATGCCGCTGTTAAAAATATAGAAGCCACCTCACCTATGTTTGAGGAGATCATGTACCTACAATAGAGTGAAACCATGCACAAAATGAGCCCATAGATTATTTGTGCTTCAGACAGGGTCATGGACCGCCCTCCCCTTATTAATGGCAAAAATTCTGAATGTGTGGTTGAGATTAAATTAGTATAATATGGGGTACATGGATAGATTGAATCTGGACCATTCATTGATATTTCTTGTAAAAATTCTGTGTAATAGTATTACTGTAGAACTTTAAGATAGCAACAATTTTTTGCATCTATTACTACCTGATGAAAGCCTTCATGTTGTTGTAGATAGATCTCCCTTCACCGACAGCAGCGACAATTGTACTAAAATTATCATCAGCTAAAACCATGTCAGAAGCTTCCTTAGCAACCTGGAAAGAGAAGAGAGGTTAGTTCCCAATTTGCAAGGATGTTAACTATAAACAAAACGGGAAAGAACCATACATACCTCTGTCCCGGAAATACCCATAGCTATTCCAATATCGGCTAGTTTTAGGGCAGGTGCATCGTTCACTCCATCACCTGTCATGGCAACGACCTCTCCATCTTCTTTAAGCAATCTCACAATCTCTTGCTTATGCCTTGGTTCAGCCCTAGAGAATAGAAGCCCACCAGTTTGTCTCAGATAGGCTTTCTGGTCTTCAAGTTCCATAAACTCTTTCCCAGTTAAGCTTTTCAAACTCATGTCTTCTTCGGGTTCAAATACACCAATTTCACAACATATGGCTTCTGCAGTATTTTTATTATCCCCGGTAATAACCATAACACGAATGCCAGCCGCTTTGCAGTCCTGAATTGCTTGGTAAACTTCTTTTCGAGGAGGGTCCTATGTAGATTTCAGTAAAATTTCACTATTAGTTCGTTTTTTACATCTTCTAAACAGAATGAAATGAAGCATAATTATTGATTGGTCATGTCATTACTAACCCTTAGCCCAACCAAGCCAACAAAAGTTAGTTTAGTCTCAATCGACGAATAATTGGATGGATTGAGTAAAAGAGCATGAGCTGGATGATCCTCATCACCATCATATGTTTTGAAGTCAGGTAACTCATCTTTGTATGCGAAACCCAAGCAGCGCAAAGCACCGGTAGACATTTCACGGAGGGATTGCAAGATAAGGTTCTTTGAATTTTGATCCAATTCTACAACAGAACCATCAAGCAACTGAACATGGGTGCTTCTCTCCAATACATTTTCTACTGCACCCTGCCACAATTTAGCATTTATTTTAGAAATATTTTTTTGCTTACTACAGAAAGTTCTGTTAAGTATCAAGAACCTAAAAGATTGGAACAATGAAGATACATAATTTCCACTTCAACAAGCAAAGTAGAACACTATATTTTAAGAAAAAATCCATGTAATAAAATTCTTCTGCTAATGCTTCAGCTGTTTTTGACAATACAATATCCAATATTTCTCAAAATGCACAATTTTTTTTCCCTTTTATTTTATGTTTCTCTGTTTTATACTCCTCAATCCCATAATTTTAATTGACTTGCCACCTCTCCCACTCCCAAGAAAAGGAAAAAATACTAGTATCATAAATAAATAAATTAAATACTCTCAAATCCTTCTTGATGTTTGAGTTGGAAATAACGATCAAGTTAGGTTGGCCAACCGATAGCTATAAAACTAACAAAATGAATTTCTATGAAGACTTGTATAAACAATATGAGCATACATTCTACCCGGAACTTTCCCAAATACATAAAAATATTCTGAAACAGCTACAGATGCCAGGGAGTCATAGAAAGATTACCTTCACCAGTAATGACCTCAACCCTGATTGAGACTCAACGATTACGCCCATGGACTTTCTATCCCGATCAAACTCAAGAGTTGCAATTCGGCGTTGAGTTTTCTTCCAGTGGCGGCAGCATCCTACAAAGTAGACGCAAAGCATTTTAAATATCCAAGCAGAAAAGCACAAAGAGAAAATCACAGAGCAAACAAGAAAATGATTTTTTTTTTTTTTTTCAATTTTAACGTACGTAATAGAACATCACTGGGAGTCGAACAAGTGTCATCCACAGATTCTTCAGGGAGGCCCATTTTTTCAACTAGAACCTGAAATAACAAGGTAACAATTTCACAAACTATCAACAAATTTGGCTAAAATATGCTTTTTCCAATCACAAACACATCCTATTAATGTAACAACGTTCAACAATTATTGAACCTGCAATTATTGGTTATGATCATTAATGCTTTCTATATATGTCTTTTGTCATTTGTAATTTCAATTCTATATAAGCATACCACTCTGCCAGCAACAACCAAGAAAAGAAAAATTAAAATTTAGAACAGAAAAGAAAGCAAAAGCAATTGAGATCAATTTACCTTCAGAGCAGCCTCAGTAGGCATTCCACTAGCAACATACTTGTGCTCCGATTGTGCAATACCGGCGTCGTTGCAAACAGCAGCTATTTTCGCAATCATCTGAAGATTAGCATCCAAGGCACCAGCCGGGAAGTCGTGGATTTTGCCATCAGAAGGGTTATAAGTAGTCCCATCCACCTGAAAACATCTAACTTCTTTCTCAGTAGCACCCATTGCCACAATCTTTGTCACAGACATTTGATTGGTAGTCAAAGTACCGGTCTTATCAGAACAAATCACAGTAGTGCATCCCAGAGTCTCAACACTAGGCAATTTCCTCACAAGGGCATTTTTCTGAGCCATCTTTCTCGTGCCAAGCGCCAAACATGTGGTGATCACCGCGGGCAATCCTTCTGGAATGGCTGCCACAGCCAATGCCACCGCAATTTCAAAATAATACGTGCATTTCTCGATCGAAAACTTGAAATTCTTAGGCCACCACCCATTATCATACTCCCAAGTCAAGAAGTACTTGACATTGATGATCCAAACAAGTGCACATATCAATCCAATTATTTTAGTCAAGGCCTCACCAAACTCATTCAATTTCTTCTTCAATGGAGTGTCTTCTTCGCACTGCGCTGCGAAATGGATTTGGGTATGGACTTTCCCAATCTCTGTCTCCATGCCAGTCTGTGTCACCAAGCAAATACAATACCCATTAACAATTGTTGTTCCTGCAAAAACCATACACCTCTTGCCTTGAATATCAGCATCTTCAGGCACAGCCTTGTTGGTTTTATTCACCGCCTCGCTCTCGCCTGTCAGCGAGCCCTGCTCGACACGGAGAGTCGAGCTGATCAGCTTGACAACTCTCATGTCGGCAGGGACTTTATCGCCAACTTTGAGCTCAACTATGTCCCCTGGGACGAGCTCTTTGGCAGGCAGGTTAGATGTTCGACGATTGTCCCGAATAACATTTGCGTTCTCGGATTGGATCTCTTTGAGCGCCTCCAGTGCTTTCTCGGCATTGTTCTCTTGCCAAACACCCACGATCGCGTTAACGATCAAGATAAGGAAAATCACGATGGGCTCCACGAATGCCGTGAACTCGTCGCCGCCCTCGCCTCCATCATAGAGTGCTAGGACGAAGGAGACGATGGCGGCGGCGAGGAGGATTCGAACAAGGGTGTCGTTGAATTGGTCAAGAATTAGAGTCCATATGGATGGTCCCTCATGCTTTTCAAGCTCGTTGTAACCATGAATTCTGAGGCGTTTTTCGATCTCTGAAGAGTTTAGTCCTGCAACCCTGTTGACTTGGTAGTGTTTTTCACATTCTGAAACTTGTTTAGACCATGCTGGGAAGGTTTCATGGTGTGGAGGAGCTCTTGGGCTTGGGAGGTCTCTCTTAGCATAGTCTTGTCCACCTTTACCCATCTTTAAAAAGACCATGAAAAACAGAGAGAAAAAACAGAGTTTGATATATCAGAGAAAATTATGAGTTCATACAAACTTGCTGATCAAGAAAGAAAATAAAACAGTTTCCATTTTTTTAGAAATCAAACAATGACCCAGAAACACTAGTTAAGCATTTGTAGCAAAGAAATACAAACCGGGCACATACAATTCAAAGTTGAAGAATTGAAAGAAAGCAAATAATGGGTTTGCTTTCTTTGCTTGTTTTGAGTGAGTGGGTAAAGAAATGAAAGAGTTTGAAATGGTGAATGAGAAAGATGATTCAACCAGACACCATGCGTTGGCTATCTCTTCATCTTGTATATATTATATATATAGACTATGTAATGTGTTTCTCTGTCATTGTTATGACTCTTTGTTTTAAGATAACAATAAAGGAAGCTTCGTGGATGGATGGTGATGAAGTAGAGAAGGAGGAGTTGTTAAAGAGTGGAGAGGGGTTTGGTGGGTGACGATTGGGGAAGGGGGCATGGCCAATATGTTTGTGGAATATATATATTTTTTCAGTTGGTAGACAACTGAGAACTTTATCAAGGATCTTGTTGGTTATAACCTGTGCAGTTTTCCTATGGTGAGGAACTCATGTCCTTTCGCAGAATCAATCATGATTGCCCTCAGGAAAAATTTACGAACACAAAAATCATTCACAAAGGCAGACATAATCCTCTTACATAATGTGGTAATTGCTAAATGACAGACTTGTTTACCATTAATCAATCATTATTGCTCTCAGAAAAAGTTTATGAACACAAAAGTCAATCACAAAGTTGGATACAATCCTCTCGCATAAGATGACTCACTTTTTTGGGAGTTTCATACTCATGTGAGACAATTATGTTCAATTCTGTCTTATTAGAATAACCGTTACTTTCAATTCTCAATATATATATTTTCTTGGATTGGTAAATCTCTGATTTCATATCTTCGTTTGGGAACAGGTTAATTTAGTAACTTTTTGGCTATTTGGCTAAAATAGTCAAAAAAAAAAAAATTAGTATGTTTTTTTTTTTTTTTTAAAAAAGATGTGCAAAAAGTAGAGAGAAAAGAGAATCTTTGACTTTTTGGTATGGGTTGTTGGCTTTTTGGCTAAAAAGGTAACTTTTTGACTTTTTAGCTAAAAATGATGCTTCCCAAACGAGGCCTAATGTATTTAAAATCCAGTTATATCTTAGGCCTCGTTTGGGAACAGGCTAATTTAGTAACTTTTTGGCTAATTAGCTAAAAAGGTAGGTAAAAAAAACTTGTATGTTTGAGATGACTTTTTGGCTAATTACGAAAAGCTGTGCAAAAAGTAGAGAGAAAAGAGAATCTTTGACTTTTTGGTATGTGTTGTTAGCTTTTTGGCTAAAAAGGTAACTTTTTGGCTAATTGGCTAATTTAGCCACTCCCCAAACGGGTAATGAATTTTCTTAGGTACCCGTAACGGATATGGGGACGTATGGGGACGCTGCTGCGCAGCCCGCGCAGTAGCGTCTGCTGTGCAGCAATTTGAGCCCATTTCGGAGCCTATTTTGATAATCCGAACCGTTCATTTTAAAATACGTCAAGTAGAACATGCCCGTAAAAAATCAAGTTAATCGAATATCATTTACGCATTCATCCACTCACATTTGTATCTAACTTATCGAATTTAGATATTTTGTAGCGTACTCTCGGTGGTGTTTTAAAATAAAATAGTAAAGTTAAAAATGATGTCGCTTTGGCATCTTCATCAAGATACCAAAACAACGTTTTTTTTTTTTTTTTTTTTTAATCTCAACCTTTGGTTATTCTCTTTTTTTTTTTTTAATGTGGTGCTTTGTCATTCAAAACACTACCGAGAATCTAAATTCGTAACTTTATCATGTAACATTGCCCATTTAGAATAACTTATAAGTTAGAATTTAATGACTAAGTGTTTTAGATTATTAACTTACAAGAATTAAAGTAAGGTATAAATTTATTTGGTCCAACTTTTTGATAATATGTGAAAAAAAGTTTAAAATGTTTAATTGAATAATTTCTCCCATAATTTTTTTGTCGTGTAAGTATCCAAAATATACTCAAAAGTCTTTTACAAGCGTTCATATGTATTGAAGGGTTTAAAATAAGCTTTAAAAAGTTACAAATTATAGCTTAAAAAATCTCACTTTTTTAAGCAAGATAAATTGAAAATGTCAAATAAGTTATAATTTGAAATAACAACCAAATAGTATTAATCATTTTTGAAGAAAATGAGCTAAATAAATTGATTTATAATGCTACCAAAAGGGACATTATCATGTAATATCATATATGCAACATAAAGAAAAATAATATTCACACAAAATTTTTATACATTATTTTTTGTGAGAATGATGTCGCGGTGACATTTCTATAATTAAATATCATTTGATGAGCGCTTTGTTTTAAAATGATAAGTCCCAATGCAACCACATTATTAAGTCAACAAATTCTGTATATTTTTTTTTTAAGGAAAAATATCAAAGAAAAAAAGGAAGTAGAAAAAATTATTGCAAATTCATGAAAGTATAACACTCATTTGCACAATTTAGTGCATAAATTACTTGTATTTTTTTGAGTTTGTAATTGATGAATCAGTTCGTTCCAAGCAGAACGGGTTGGATTGATCCGCGCTCCTCAAGCCTATGTCCGAATGCCCAAGCCCACCGGAAGACCTGCACAAGAGTTCAACAGGGAACGGGGAGTTCCCCAGCCAACCCTCCGACGAGCAAGTTAGAGAGAGAAGTGGAATGCATAGATAGATTAGAGATAGAAAAGCTTAACCTTCTTTCTATCTTCGACGTCTGCTTATATTCTCTGGTAATCATTTCGTTGTCTCTTCCGACTTGTCGCCTTGGCCGAAAGTTTATGCTTTAACTTACCTTGTTCATGGTGAAGACGTTCTGTCCCGACGGAGAAGGTTTGTCGCAATAAATGTTGTAAGGGGCTTCATTAATGGCGATGTGCAGTGGCAATAACTTTGCAGATCTTTATCTGCTAATGTGGCTTGCCCTTCTCTTGCCATGTGTCTTGGTGTCATTGATTCTCATTACTACGTGAGTGCTGGGCTTTAGTATTTGAGATATATATTGAGCCCTAAGTAGTGGATTATAACCTTCATGGGTTTACCCATGTTAGTAATTATTTTTTTAACCTTCCACTTTTTTGAGATATATATGTATATGTGGGTGTATATTTTATTTATATATCACTACTACTTTGAATTAATTGTTATTTATAATGCTAATATAAATGTGTTGATCTCACTATCCAAACTAATCACAACTAAGAAAGATATATCACGTAAGGTAAGTAATATGCAATAATTGTTTAGAATCTAAAAATACGAAAAATTTAAAACGTAATCTAATAATTAAAATTGTATTAAAAGAAAAAGTGGCATGTTATTGTGAACGAAATTTTGAGTATAAAATTTTATGGTTATAGTTATTTTCCTAACATCACTGTTGACGACTGATATATGAATGTGGAATTACTTGTAGCATATTATTTTATCACTTGGTCAATTTAACTACTTATAAAGAAAAGTAACTTTTTATATAATCTTCAAAGGAAGAGAAATTGTACAAATAATAGCATTTTTTAAAAATATATATATATATATATTTAGGTTGGATTTTGAATTTAGGGTACCAGTTAGGCCTTTACATTGACAATTTTCAATCATATATACAATGTGTACACCTAGTCTGTGGAAGTCAATCCAACCATGGAATATCACAATTCAAATAGGTTGCAATTATATTTTGGGTAAATTATACTTTTATCCCATGTATGTTTGACCACTTTTTTACTTTATTTTTTCTCACTCTGATTATTTTATGTTTTAAATTTTTTTCAATTTACTCTTAAAGTTAATTTATGTTGAAAATTAGACAGCAAATGCCATAATAACGATCACATAACATAAAAAATATATATTATTATACTTGAATTTAAGTTTATGTTAGAGATGTGAGTTGTATATAATAAAATATTTTTATACCATGTAATTGTTAATGTGTTATTTTATGTTTAATTTTTATTAGAAATTAGCTTTAAGAGTAAATTAGAAAAAAATTGAAATATGAAGGGTCAAAGTGAAAAAAAAACAAACTTCAATAGCCAAAATGGAAAAGTAACCAAACATAAAAGGAACAAAGTATAATTTATCCTCATATTTTTGTTTTAGATGGCATCTTAATAATTCAATTATTATATTTTTGTATTGAATTATGTCAAAATATTACTTTAATAATCTAAATGTTTTTTTTTTTTTTTATATTTTTCCAGGGTAGTTTATTTGTTAAGATATATATGATAAAATCATGTAGTTACAATTAAGATTTGACCTCTCTCAAATTTTAAATTCAAACTGTACCATCATGTTGGGTCCTCAAACTCATAGCTTTTTATTTTTCATAATTTAGATATGATTCATATTATGGAGACCATCAAAAAAGTTCATATCGGTTGATAAAGCGATTATAAAAAAATTTAAAAAAAAATTATTTAAAATAGTTTTTTTTCAATTTTTTTCAAAACATACCTTCAACTTGATTTTCAACTCGATTTTACGCGCGATGAGATAAATAAAATAAATACGAATCGAATCAAATCGGTAAATTAAAATAAACTCAAAGGAATCGAAAGTCAAGTTGTTCTTTTTTCAGACACTTTTTGAGCCCCGTTTAATATATTAATTTTATTAATTATTTTATATTTTATTATTTAAAAATCGTGTAAGGATATTTTTAAATCATATTAGGAAATCATATTATTAAAATATTTTAAAATAGTTTTTTCAAATATTAAAAGACATTTTTTTTTTTCATATTATTCTTTTTATTTATTTTAGGTATAATTTCAAATATAATATATATAAATATCTAATCAAAAAATAAAAATAATTATATAAAAAAAGAAAAAAGGCTAAATCGGACGACGAAAGCATATGTAAGTCAAGGAGAGGATCCTCATTCCTCAAACTCACCATGAGTGGCGTTTTAATAATTCAAAGTATTTATTTCGTTTGTTTGAAACTGGACCCTAAGCTTAACCTAATAATTATTAAATTAACTTGATTTATATATTTTTTATAATTTACACAAAGGGTTTTACAAAATTTTAAAAAAAATGGAAAACAACAATAAATGATTTAAATCACTTATAAAAAAAATTCAAAATTATTTTGAATATAACTTATAAATTGATTTTTTTAATTATCATAAAATAATGTGTAAAAAATATAAAAATATACCCAAATAAATGAATAAATTAACTTTTTTTCTATGGGTACCAAAAGGGGTTGATCCATATTTGAATATCAGGGGCTGATCCATGTTTGATTAGATTATGACACTTTCGTACAACACACACAACCGTCTTCGTCTATAGATTTGTGGGTCAGTAAGTACTGTCTATGCAAGTAACAAACAATTCATCTCACTAAAAATATTATCACTAATAGTATTAATGTATTAAAAAAATAAAAAATAAAAAATACAACTCTAAGACTAAAACATCACATCATTACTGGCGAAACCCACTACCACCTAATTAGTTGGAGCACTAATTAGTGCTCCCAAGCATTTTTCTACAAGTAAATGATGGGATAAATTATTAATAAGTTTTAAGGACCTTACTACATCCCTCTAAAAACACTTCCTTTAATCTCCCTAATTTTCATATCAAGTAAAAAAAAAATAATAATAAGGAAACAGTTATCCAAAATGGAAATTAGGGGGACAGTTTTTAGGGCTCCAAATCATTTTCCAAGTTTTAATAGGTAGATTTAATTTTTAAAAATAAATTTTAGTAAAATTGTTATTAAAAATATTTTTTTTTTTTGTAATGATTTTTTACATATATCTTTAAAAATTGATAATTGGTAATTTTTTTTTGTCGCGATTTGTATAAATTTTCTAAAATTTACAATTAGTGACTTTTTTGTGACGAATTTTTTAAATTATCACTGAAAGTTGTAAATTATTGACTTTTTTGTGACGATTTTATTAAATTGTCGCTAAAATTTATAATTAGTGACATTTTTTGTAACAAAATTCTTAAACTGTCGCTGAAAATTAACAATTAGTAACTCTTGTTAATATTGTTTAATGAAAAATATCTTTAATTATCGTATGACCTATTAAACAATAAATTCACTTATTAAGACTTATATTTAAATTCTCCTAAATGATAAATCATAAAATGAATTAATATAATTCTTGGTTAGTGAATAATAATTTTATTTGTAATATATTTTTAATTTTATTTTTTAATGAATCAAACTCGTAAATGAATTATCTACTACATTACTCAACAAAAACAAGTCAATATTAACCCGATTGTAAAATTTTCACTATATTTTTTTGTTGGAAATAATACCATATAAACGACATTGCATATTACTCTAATATAAAACTAATAATTATCCTTAACTATGACACATGGCTTATGAACGGTCACAAACAATCTTTCGAGAAACAAAAATGCTAGAAGCCTAAAATATTTTATTAAAATTTTTACCAAATGTCTTATATGGGTGTGGGATCTACATGGGTGACACCCATGTGAGTCCCACACCCATGTGAGACATTTGATAAAATTTTTAGTAGAATATTTTGGGTCTCTAGCATGACTCTTCGAGAAATATATATACAATGTAGGGCCGCCCTATATTTTACGTGATATGTTCTTGTAATTTTGTTAGTTATAGAGAAAATTAGTAAAACATTCCTCTCTAACTTTGTATAGTAGGAGAGGTCAAAGATATTTTTTTTAGGGTAAACTACCAATAGGTCCTAATAGTTGGACTTAATTCTCATCAAGTCCTATTGAAAATAATTATTGGTAAAATTGTCGCTAAAAATAATTTTTTTGTGACTATTTTTTATATATGTCGCTAAAAATTGACAATTAGTTACTTTTTTTTGTTATGATTTTTATAAATTATGGTTAAAATTTATAATTAGTGATTTTTTTACAACAAATTTTTCTCATAGGACCTATTAAAACAATAAGTCTACTTATTAGGAGCTACACGTAAGTACCCCTTTTTTTTATTAGCTAAAGTCCCTCAACATTTTCACAAAGAAAATTCAACTGAGGAAATTTTACTGACTTAGAGAAATTTCAGCCCTAATTCAGAGAAATTTTAAAATTTCTCTAATATAATCACATAATTTTTTTTTTTGTGAAAATTAAAATTTTTCTGAGTCGGGCAAAAATTTTGTAAGTCAAATTTTCTCTGTAAAAATATTGAGGGACTTTAACTATTATAAAATATTATATATCTCTTATCTTATAAAATCTTAATATCAGATATTTTAAAAAATTATCCTATGATATTAAGTTGCGCCTTCTAAATTAATTTTTAAATTATACTTCACTTTTTATTTGCTTGCCTTTCAATTGTCCATCCTCGCATTTTGGTAGCCCCACGTAAGCTAATCACACACGAATCTCAACAAATTCAACTATCTTATTTTTTGTTAATTTATTGAAAATTTCATCCCAACTTTGTAAATTGCTTATTTTAGTTTTTTTTTTTGTAAAAATGAATTTTTGTATTTGAACTTTATTGGTACATTTTAAAATGTTATTAATTCAATATCAATTTCCAATTGCATGGGAATGTCTTAGGCAAGTTGGTACTTTTTTTCTCATCCAAGAAAAATCCTTCTTATTTTGATTTTTATAGAGGACATTAGGGATGCCCGCAGATCAATATTTGACAGTTCGGTTTGCGGTTTGAAGTCGCTCGCATGTCTGCAGTTTAAGAAAAATTGAACCCATAACCGTTTGCAATGCGGGTTGCGATTTATGCAAATAAGATTTAAGAATGTGCGGGTGGTTTGCAGATTGAGCTTTTTTTTAAAAAAATTTATTTCAACTTGTTTTTTTTCCATTTTTTAAATGTTTTTGATTGCGGGAGATTTAACACTATCCTCTATTAAAATTAGATTACAAAAAATTAGAATTAACATAGAAAAAAAAATCACATAACTAAATTTGTAAAAAATTGAAAAAATTCCAATTGAATAAGAAATATTTTAAATAAGATAGTGTGAGATATTATTATAATGTTAGAGTATATATATTTGATAATCAGATTAAAGTGAATGAGAAAAGAGAATATTAGAGTTACACACTTGCAAAATTTATAAGAAAATCTGATGGTCCAAATTTTAAAAAAAAAAAAAAAAAAAAAATTATATATAGATGCAGGCAAGTGAGTGCGGTTGCTGGTATAACCCGCGACCCACCCGCAACCTTCAAAAACAAGAAAATCCTAAATCACATCTAGCCCTAATAATTATGCAAAACCACTCAAATAAACATGAACGATTTGGATTAGATGATTTTCTCAGATCAAATAACCCTCTGCCCAACCTTAAAGGACATGACTCTTTTGATTAGCTAACAAAGCATACTTGTAGATGATATCCCCCCCCCCCCCCCAAAAAAAAGTGTTTATACTTCTTTCTTTGTTTATTTTTAATTTTTTATTCTTCTCATAAAATAATTTGTTTTCATCATCAGCATTCACACGTGGAAAGGCAGAGAATTCCAGGTAGTGATATAATTCCTTTTAAATCAAGGGACCATATAGTTTACTTTTTTCTAGTGTGGGATTTTTATTTATTTTTATTTTTATTTTTAAACTAGGAATGTCAACTATGGCTTCTTCCAAGTACATAATATTATTTTGATGGGATTTCATACGATATATATATATACATATTAGGGGTGATTGATAGTTTGATTCAGCACTTAAGATTGAATATATTAAACCTTGGTTTGGCTAAAAATGTCAAAAAAAATCAAACCAAATGAATTTTTTAGTCCTAATCTAAAAAGGTCGCAACTAAAAAAAAAATCACCTAAAAAAGTCAATGTCAAACGACAACTAAGTAAAAATCAATTAAACATGATTAATAACTATAATTCATATTAGTTAAAATTTAGGTGTTTCTTAAAATTTATGCTAAAATTTAAGAAAATTTTAAATTATATAAAATTTATTTAATTCTGACTGAATTTATAAGTACTAAACATAAATATCGATATGCACCACTACCACTATTATCACTACCACCATCACAACCACCGCTACCATTACCACCGCCACCACCACTACCTCTACCACCACCACTACCGCCACTACCACCACCCTTGCTACCGCTACCACTACTGTTATCACCACTATCATGACAACTGCTACCGTTATCGTTACCGCTACTGTTATCACCACTACCACCACCGCCATCTTAATCACTATTATCATTATTGTCATAAACACTACCACCATTTTACTACCACTCTTATCGTCACTGTCACCACCACCATCACCACCATTATACTATGACTGCCACTACCATCACAATATAAAATTTTAAATATATAATTTCAAACAATAAATTTCAAATTTGATTTTATATATATCAAATAACTTATTTTTAATTCAGCATTTAAATTTCAAGAGATTTGATCTAAACTCCCTCATAATAAAACTTTAATGCATTAAAGACAAATATAAAAAGTTTTCCTTAAAAAGTCCAACACATACCACTATTATCAAAATATTAAACTTTAAAATAATACAACTTTTCATTTAGATGTCGGTTTTTAATAAAATTAGTATTTTTAAAATTCTCTCATTAAGATCTATCAAATAAGGTTTATGTTAACTACGAAATTTTAAAAAAAATAAATAAAATAAAAATTATTACCGTCGAAGTTGATGTAAATAATAATATATTACTCTATTTGACAGTAATATGTTATTTTGTCTCATAATAATATGTTACTCTGAAAATATTGTCCAAAAAAAATGATATTTTATTTTATCCTTACTCAATTATACGCCTCCTTCTTAGAGGGTTTATGAAGCAAAGTGGGTATTTGGGAAGTGACTATTTTTTAAAGTTTTTTGGCTATTTTTATTTTTATTTTTGTGTTTGAAAAGATGGGATGAATTTTTATTTGAATTGTTGTATTGAAAAATGTGTTTGAAATGATATTTAAAACTGAAATGACAAATTTATCCCTAACCTCGCTTTTTCCAAAATTGATCTAAAGGGGCAAAATTGTCCTTTACCAGCTGTGAGACTAGACTGTCACTACACTGTGCCTGACAGTGTAGACTGCCCATTGCCTAGCTGCTTTTCTTCTTCTTTTTTAAATATATATATATATGAATATATATAAATCATTAGTTTAGGATACTATTTGAGACTATTTAACTTTTTTAGTATTTAAGACTATTTTAATCTCAAACTTAGATTGCAAAACAGTGCCAAAATAAATTAGTTATTATTTTCACCAAATAAGAGTCTAATAAATAAGTTTTGGCTTAATTTCTCAATCTCATATCCTTGACTTTGTTCTCCTAGTACTCGATAACAATAAAATGATAAGAACTTTTTGAGTTTATATTAAGCATAAAAGTTAAATATTCATAACAAAAGTTTTTTAATGTAAGCTTTTACCGTTGATCTTGATGACTTCTTAAAAATAAAAATAAAAATAAAAAATCCTAATCAACTTTTTTTTAAAAATTTTATTTTAGCATAAATTACCACAAATTGAAATTCTTAATTTTAGCACAAATCACATCAAAATCTTTAATTTTGACACAAATAACTAGAAATTAAAATCCTTAATTTTAGTAAATCAAAACATAGCATTTTTAACACAAACAAAATATAATATAAAAAATAAAAAGATACAAAGTGTGAGGGACACGTGACCCTGCGGATCCTCAATAGCTCTGTCTCTACAAATAAATATTTGCAAATACCTTTTTTTTATTGGTTTGAAGCTTCAAAAAAATAAAAAATAAAAAGTTAAAATGAAAGCACCATGACATTTTGTGAATTTTAACCTCACAAATTTTAGCTGTTATTTCTTTTCTTAACATTGTTACATCCACACAATTTCTTAATGAGATGGTAAGATAAAATACATATAAAGAGAATTTTAAGGGAATATTTGAATGTGCACTTTTTAAATTTTACTTGTCACGTCATTAGAGGGTAAATTGTGTAGATAAATCATTTTTCTTCTTTTTCTATAGGCCCATTTTGATTTTATATAGTTAGGAATGTAAAATGAAATATCTAAAAATAGAAATGAAATTCTTTTTAATCAACACATGCATCATTAGCTTTCTAAAATTACTCAATTCTTCAGAAGGAAAAAATTGATTAGTGTACTCTTCAAATATTCCTAATGCGAAACAATGCTAAAAAATATAGAGCAAAAGTATAAACACAAAATCTATAAAATTGTTTGAAATTTTGTTTTCAAAAACTCTTTGTTTTTTTTTAAAATTTTAAAACAATATATATTTTTTAGGAAATATCAAAAAATTGTTTACGAGTTTTGAAAACTACATTCGCCCAAAAAATATGAGAAAAAAATGTCAATAAGTCCTATTTTTGCTATCAAGATTACGGGTGAGTCCTATCAAATTTCAATATGGATAATTAAGTTCTACTTTTCATAATTTATTTCAAAAAAAATCATTTCTTCCTAATGGTGTGTTTTATTCCAATGTCACCCTTATTATATTATTAACAACAATTGTATAAAAAAAATATTTAATTAAAAATTACATAAAAAAAGTCATAAATGATAATTTGATCAAAAGAACTATGATATAAGATTAATCATTTTTTGTTATCTCGCATTATCAAAAATAAATTGGTAAACAAAATCAAAATGCCTATTTTTGCTAATATTTTTTCTAAGAATCGTGAAAATTATATTGTAACAAATCTATATATTTTTCATAATGTGAGACGGTAGAAAATGGTAAATCTCATGTGTATATTTTTTGTTTAATAGAATTTTTTTTTAATTTTAAAAATATTTTTAAATAAATTATTATTCATATTTTAACGTGAAGGTTAAACTCACAATAAAATATATTATAAAATTTGATAGGGCTTACTTGTAATCTTAATAGCAAAATTATTGGTAATCCTTTCAAAAATATATTGATATGAAAGTAATTCAGTCTGTTTAGTTTGAGTTTTTTGAATTAAGTTTTTTGAAAATTCAGTTTTTTAATTTTCGTGTTTTTTTGTTTTTACTGAATATTTTTAAAATTTTAAATATTTTTTTTTTTACTTTTTTAGATGCACCTTACTTAGATGTATCTAAAAAGTAAAAAATTGTGAAAAAATATTTTAAAATTTTAATAAATACATAAAAATACAAAAAATGTATTGAATTCTCATATTTTTTTTTATATTTTTGATATTTAGTGAATTTTTAAAAGGTTTTTTTCATAATTTTTTTACTTTTTAAGTATATTTATGTTAAGTATGTCTAAAAAGTAAAAAAAATTACTTAAAATATTTAAAAAATTCAATAAAAACAAAAAAATATAAAAAATGAGAAAATAAAATTTTTTAAAAAGTGTTTTTAAAAAAACACAACCAAGCAAGCGGATTGATTTTTTTTTCAAACTTTTTGTTGTTTTTGTTTTCAAAAACATAAAAAAACACACACCCAAAAAAAAAAAAGAAAGGGAAACGAGCGTGCCCTTATATGCAAACAATGACCTATATATCTATGTCAATTAAAGCGCATAGATAATTGTTGTCTGTGGGTTTTGCTTATGGGCTGACTTACCCATTCAACACTAATTAATCAAATGCTTATTATAAACTTTGGATGTTAATGACAATTGACCTTTAAATTAAATTAATCTATCTCTTGACAGTAACCCCAATCAATCATTTAAATGGATCGTACAAGTCACAGTTTACTCCATATATATTACTCTTGATATTTTAAAATTAATCAGTATTTTAAGAGTAATTTCGAAACGCATGGAATATAAAATTATTAAGTATTTTTAGGGATAAATTACACAAATAGTCCTTATAGTTTGGAACTTGTGTCACTTTAGTTCTTGATTTTTCAATTGTGACACATTTGACCTTGAATTTTGAATCTTGTTCAAAATAAGAACAATTGAAGATATCATTAAATTTTTCAATGATAAAATTGTTAATTTAATAAAATATAAACTAATTTGAAAAAAATAAATGTCAAACGAATATTTTTGAATTTTTAAAAATTATTTCTACTTACTAAAAATAAAATTATATAAAATTGATAAATTTTTTAGACATTTATTTATTTTTTTTACCAAATTAATTTTGATTATGTGTTTGGATGATGATCATGTAAAATTAATTTTAAAAAATTAATCATGTAATTTTTGTTAATTTTACATAATTTTATCATTGGTGGATAAAAATAATTTTTAAAAAATTAAAAATATTTTGTTGACATTTATTTTTGTCAAATTAGTTTATATTTTATCAAATTGACGATTTTACCCTTGAAAAATCTAATAATATTTTCAATTGTCCTTATTTGGAACAAAATTCAAAATTCAAAGTCAAATATGTCACAATTAAAAAAATTAAGGACTAAAATGACACAAATCCCAAACTATAGAGACTATTAATATAATTAACCCTATTTTTAGAGTAATTTTGTAATGCATATATACGGGGACGGAGTCAATGAAAGTTTAGGGGAAAGGGGCACGGGACCCCCTTAATTTTTTGAAAATTATACTAGTACTTACAAATACAAAAAGTATATATCTCTAATACATCCCCAGTAAAATTATATTAGTGCTCCAACTGAATTATTTTAAGGTACTTAATATTTTAAAATTTTGAAAAAGAACCTCTTATATGATGTTTTTAAAAAAGAATAATAATATACAAATATAATACTCATACAAAAATTGTATACATAATGAGTTGGGATACCGTGATTCCTTCATTTTCAATCAAAATATCAATTATTATCCTTGTAGTTTCACAAATGTCATTGACATATTATTCTAATAAATTTTTTTGACCGTGCTAGGGAGCTCGAAAACGAGCTCCCCCGAATCCCCCTAATCTTAATTTTTTTTTTTAGAAGTAGAGAAGAAGAGAAGGGAGGAGGAGGAAGGAGGAGGAGGAGGAGTGGATTGGAGGGGGCCATAACAATGGGAGGAGGCGGAGGCGGAGGCGGCATGGAGGCTGCTTGATCGGAGGCGGCCATTTGGTGACGATCTCTTCTCTCTTCCCCTCTTCTTCTCTCTTTCTCTCCATCTCCCTCCAAGCTGTTGCAGAATCGAACATGGAAGAAGAAAAAAGAAAAGAACAACAAAAAAAAAAAAATCTCCAAAACGACGTTGTTTTGGGGATTAGGGAGATTAGAGGGGGGCCAAATTCGAGCTCTCAAACATTATTCAAATTTTTTTTATATGAATTTTAACTAAGGCATTTGATTTAGTGGTTGTGTGACACCATTTGTAGTGTAAGGTCTCAAGTTTAATTTATATTGAGAGTAGCCTGATACCATTTACAGTAGTTTTGGGGTTAGAAAGTGCCCCTATATCAAATTCCTAAATCCGCCATACATGGTGACTATTCTTCTTATTGAATCAAAGGCATTATGTCAACATATTAAAACAAATATGATATGATTATAATGTTATCGAAATGTGATTACACAAAAAATGTTATTCATATAAAAAACATCACAAGAATGATGTGGCAATACCATTTTGGTAAATAAATATCATCGTGATGGGTGTTTTGTTTTATGTATAGAAATTATATATGAAATTTTTATTTGTATATTATTACTCTATTAAATAAATTGTCTATTCAACAATAGAACTGCAAATGAACTAAGTCAAGTAAGTAGATTATTCAAATTTAATATCAAAACAACAAACAAACTTTAAATTCAAATAATAAACCAATTTTTAACAAATTTTTAACAAACTAAATACAAATTAAGTTTGAGGAACATGATTTTATAGGGCATATAAGTGTACCGAGTCAAGTAATGGGTTGTTAAACCTTGACCATAAAACTCGACGAACATAAAATTATGTTTAAGTTTAACTTATTTATATAATTAGGTCTCGTTTAGGAACATGCTATTTTAGTAATTCTTTGACTTTTTACGAATAAATGTACAGAAAAAAAGAGAGAGTGATGTGACAACTTATTGTATTTTTTTGACTTTTTGACCCAAATAAGACCTTAGTCAATCTTAAACAACTTTTTAATGAGTTAAATATGAATTGAATTTGAGTAACTTGATTCGTTTAACTGTCTTGCTGAACTAACTCCATAAATAAATAAATAAAAATTCGAATTATTGAATTGGGGTGAAGTGAGCCCACGAAATCCAATAATACATCCAAACTAGACAGAAGATTTTCTCTGTAACAATCCAATTAAATAAATAATAATAAACAACACGTTGACCCGGTGCAGAGTTGATGTCAACAAATTACTCCAAATGCATACTTACACCTCGTAATCTTCCTCAATTTTTTAGTTGCTGGGAAGCTTCCTAGAAAGCACAAAAGTTCAACCAAACTTCAATTTTTTATTTTTTTTGTGTTTTTTTTTAATAAACATTTGGGTGTGATATTAGATTTTTATATTCAATCCTATGAACACCAAAAATTAAATAAAGTTGTTGGCGGCATGCGTTTCTCGTCAGTTGTCTACAAATTTATATTAAAACTCACAAGAGACTTGCAGCACATTAGATTAAACAAAGATTATTATTATTATTTTTATTTGTAGGTAGACATTAATAGAATCCATATTAATAAATAGGGTTAATTGCACCACAATCCTTAATTATTTGCGAACATGGTTTATCTTGTCTGCAGACTAGATCATATTATTTGGGTTCGTGGAACTCATCACAGTTTCATCTTAATATTTCAAAGGGAAAATTAAAAATATACTTTCTGAAATTTGTTTAAAATACAGATTGGTCTTTGTAATTTGAAAAATTATAAATATCTCATTGTCAGAATTTTTTATTTAACATAATTAACTAAAAAAATGAAATTTATAATTTCTTTCCTATACAATAATAAAATTATTTAAATTATTAATTGAAACAAATTTCTAATATCATTAAAAATTGTTAGTTGATTTGATAATTTATTAATAAAAATGACAATTTGTTATAAAATTAGAAACCTCAGCGGTGGAATATAATTTCCAAAATCACAAGAGGTGATTCGTATTTTAATTAAATTTCAAGAGGTATATTTATAATTTACCCCAACGTTATTTTATTACATTTGTCTCTCAAAAATTAATGGTCTAGTTTTTAAATAATATTTGGCTTTCATTTTTTGGCAAATGAACAATTATGGTATTGTAGTCTAAAAAATAGAAGGTTTGAATTATCGAGGTGAAACCCATGGTGGGCTCCATGGGATCAAATAGCACGGTGCAATCTAGTTTGTGAACTAGAGCCAAACTGCACTCTTGTGAATATCAACTTACTCATTTATCTATGAACACATACATTTTGACTCAATTATGAAAATATATCACTTTTATCTCTCTAAATCACTTTCAGAATGGATGTATTTGTATGATTTTTCTAAATGAATAGGTCAATGGCCCCGTTTGGTAAAGTTGTGGAAAAATAATTATAGATTATAGCTTAACAGATTATGACTTATAGCCGTGAGCATAAGCTGTTAACTTGTTTGGTGCAGTTGTGAGATTATGGATTTAAACAGCAGAGTAGTGTTTGGTTAATAAGATGTAAAATAACTTTTTATTGTATAATTGTCTTTTCTGCCCTTATATGATATAAAAATGATTATTTTGTCATTTTTTTCGGTTTTAATTTTAAAAAAAAAATCATTAATAAAAGTTAATATAATTAGTATTAATTAGTATCAATTAATATAAAAATTGATACATTTGCTAAAAATGTAATGGAAGTAATATTGTCACAATTATTTTCCATTATAAATTAATTAGTATCAATTAATTGCTTAATTAGTATCAATTAATACTAAAATTATTAATCAATATCAATTAATGGCTTAATTAGTCTCAATTAATATTAAAATTATTAATTAGTATAAATTAATATTAATATTTAATTTTTATTAGTATCAATTAATATTAATAATCAACAATTGTTATTAATTAGTATCAATTAATAATTAATTCATTACAAAAGTATATAATATTAATTTATTAATAATTAATACCAACTAATATTGATTTTTTTAATTAATATTGATTTTTTTTCTTTTTCTTTAGAAATATACAATTTTTTATTTTTTAATTAATATTAATATTAATTACTATTAATATTTGGGTATTGACGAAGGCATTTAAGTAATTTTAGCCCCCCACACCAGCTGTGCGCTTAAGTCAAAAATTTAAGCACCCCCTGACCAGCTTTTGAGATAAGCTAAGAAATAGCTTGATTTAAGTTATAAGCTGGATAACTTAAACTGCACCAAACACAAGATTTTAGCTTAAATTAAGCTAAAAGCTGAAATAAGTAACTTATAAGCTCTACCAAACAAGCCTAATATGAACAGATTCATAAATGAGAAAGTAAAGTGATATTCATGGCTAGTTAAACTAGTTTTCGTATTTGTATAATTAACCTTAATAAATATGCATGGAATATGTTGGTTTCGTGTCTTAAAAAAAAAAAAAAAAAAGATTGATCAAAATTTGTTTATGTATAGTGTAGGGACATAATTTTTGAATGACAACATGTGGTCGAGGTGGCACCGAAGTGTCAGTCGATGTGCCACGTGTCCTGGTCATGATGCCGAGATAATCTACGAGAATACTGGAATTCAGGATAAACGGATAAGGGACAAGAGTCTTAGAATTGGAGAGGACTTCAGTTTGGATAAAGATAAGACTCTTAGAGAGTTTATCCCAATCTAATTGGGAGTCCAAAATTAACATTAAGACAGAATCCATTGAAGTTAGGCTTCTACTGGGATTAGGTCAGTGTTGACTATAAAAGAGAGGTACCCTCGTGGGTCTAAGGTACGTTTTTTGTATTCTGAATAGTGAGTTAAGCACTTTTGCTATCTTTGAGAGATAACTGACCTGATCATCGGAGTGCCCCCGGGTAGACGAACTACTGCCGGAATCTCTTCTTTCTGTGACAGGTTGTTCGAGCTTAATCTATTCTGCCGGTGCTCTCCAGCTGAGTACCAGTTTGGCAGTGTGGTAAAAAATCGACTCACACAATTTGGCGCCGTCTGTGGGAAGATAGGAGAATAGATGGCCAACAACGGATAGAAAGAGAAGGTTGGGGACGACATTCCTACTGGGAGTGGGAAACATATTGACCTTGACGTTGAAGAAGACAACTGCAACAAAGAGACTCGTGATAAGAATCACGGAGAAAAGGACGTCGGCCAAGAGGGCGACGTACCAAAGAAATCAGACCGAAGCGGGTATTATAACGAGGACGACCTCCAGGTATGGAAAGAAAGATGCCTGCGGAGGGACGACGAGATGAAGGAAATGGCAAACAAATTGGCGAACCTGCAAACAGTCGTTAACTTCATGATGTAGAACTATGTCATACAGCTACCATTCCTGTTACAAGATACGCCAATTCCAACGGCCAAGAAAGATGCCCAAAAAAATGGGTAGAAAACAGTCCCTACAGTCCCCCAGCACACCAGGACCGAGAAACACTCTCACTGACCTTCAAGGGAGATCGGGCAAAGAGAGTCAAGAAGGGGGGATTCTCGGAGGATGCATCGTAGCAAGGAAGTTCAAGGGCAAGAGCTGTGTTTTGATGCTACTAATGGAGAAAGGTCCAAGAGGACTCATAATGATACTGGGAGTAGCGCACCAAAAAGGTTGAAATCCATCGGCATGTTCAAGGGCAAGAGCTATGTTTCGATGCAACTAATGGAGAAAGGTCCAAGAGGACTCATAATGATACTGGGAGTAGCGCACCAAAAATGTTGAAATCCGTTGATAGCCGAGCGCCTAGACGGACCAAGGAGGATCTGAGGGATTACCTCCAGAGAAAGCAACAAGATGCCGAGGTAACTTCATTGGTCAAGCCAAGAACGCCGTTCTCGTTAGAATTGGACAAACTCGAAGCCCTGAAGAGGTTTAACATGCCGAGATTCCAAATATACGACGGTAATTCGGACCCCAACTTTCACGTCGGTTTGTACCTGAACTCAATGGCATTGTACACTGGGAACGAGCCGTTGCTTTGCAAGGTGTTCCCCTCATCCTTTGGGGAAATTGCATCGGACTGGTTTCATAAGTTGTCGAAAGGAACTGTGAAAACTTGGGAAGGCCTGGCCGAGATGTTTGCGGCCAGGTTCGTGACAAACAAGCTACAGCCATTGAGGGTGGACGCCTTGATGGCCTTGAAAATCGGCGAGGACGAAAGCCTTAAGGCCTATACCAAAAGGTATTATGAGGTATTCAACTGAATACTAGGATACAACCAAGAGGTGGCGGTTGTATCGTTTAAGAACGGCTTGAAATATGACTACCTGCTTCGAAAATCGCTGGCAAAGACATTCCCGAAAAGCATGAAGGAGCTTATGGCCAGGATAGAAAAGTATGCCACGGCCGAGGAGGACACGCCGAGGACAAAGGCGTCGAAACAAGAGAAAAAAAGTGGCTTGTCGAAGCGAGGCCGAGGTGATAGTGGATACAATAAGCAAGAGATAGGATTAAGGGCTGCACAGGCAGTCACAACCGTATTCCGAATCTTGGTCTACAAAGTCTTGAAGAAAATCCGAAATCAGCCCTATTACAGAACACCAGCAAGGGTGCCGGGTTATGGGAAGAAGCCTTGGCAAGCACTGTGCTTACCACAATGAAGCTGGACATCTGATTCAGGGGTGCAGAGCCCTGAAGGCACATCTGGAAGACTTGGTAAGACAGGGCCATTTAAGGGATCTAGTAGATAAGGCTAGGACAAGGGAAGAGCAGGCCAGGTTGCCCTAGGCACCAGCAGCACCGCCACCCCCAACACTGCAACCGCAAGCAGGCGGACCTCGAGTGATCAATGTGATTCACTCAAAGGTCAATGAGAACGAAATATGTGGGGAGACTCAGAAGGTAAAGCACTTGCAGCATGTGTACTAGGTCCGTCAGAAAAGACCTAGGGCAGATGAGTGCTAAGGACCAGTGGTGTCCTTTACTGAAGACGACTTAGAGATGGTGCAACATCCACACAACGATGCCTTGGTAATATCTCTCCAGATTGGAGAGTGCCAAGTGAAGCGCATCTTAGTTGACTAGGGCAGCTCTTCTGACATCGTGTATGTCAGGTGTTACAAGGAGCTTGGCCTTCACCAAGATGATCTGGAGCAGTCCAAATGGCCCAATGGTTGGGTTCAATGGAACATCAACATGGCCCCTGGGAGCAGTGAGTTTGGAGGTGTAGGCTGGCACCAAGAAGATAAAAACAGAATTCACCATAATCGATACCCCCTTCCCCTACAACGCTATCTTGGGAAGGCCATGACTACATACAATGGAGGCTGTTCCCTCAACATTGCATCGGCTATTGCGGTTCCCAACAGAGCATGGAATAGAAGAGGTCAGAGGGGATCAGGTGCAGGCAAAGAATTGCTCCATGGCAGCAATAAAATCTACCTGCAACATACGAGAAGTAGAAACAGCAAAGATCAAGGACGATGACGAGGATGTGGAAGTCCTGGAGGACATCGGCAAAAACCCAGTCGAGAAGAGTGAAGAAGCCTTGAAGAAAAACTTTGTCCAGCAAGGGAATGAAGAACGCTTCTTCCTTCTAGGCTCAGGCTTGGCTGAGGAAGAGGAAAAAAGGCTAGAGACATTCTTGAGAGCAAACATTGAGGTGTTTGCCTGGACACCATACAAGATGCTTGGCATTGACACCAAGGTCACTTGCCATAGACTAAATGTGGACAGGTCGGCCAAACCTGTAATCTAGCAAGCAAGGAGGCCAATGTTAATGCATGTTGAGGCAGTAGAAGAGGAAGTGAGCAAACTTTTGGAGGCCAGAGCCATTCGAGAGGTAAACTACCTAACATGGCTATCAAACACGATCATCGTGAAGAAAAAGAATGGAAAGTGGAGGGTCTGTGTAGACTTCACCAGCCTGAACAAGGCTTGTCCCAAAGATTGTTTCCCATTACCCAAGATTGACCAATTGGTGGATGCCACTTCAGGGCATAGAAGAATGAGCTTCCTGGATGCCTACTGGGGGTACTATTAGATAGCCATGTACCCCCTAGATGAGGAAAAGACTGCATTTATCATCCCAAAATGGCTGTATTGCTATAGAGTAATGCCTTTTGGGTTGAAAGATAGAGGAGCAACTTACCAAAGGTTGGTGACTAAGATGTTCAGACATCTAATTGGCAGAACGGTGGAGGTATACATAGATGACGTGGTCGTGAAGACCAAGGAACCTAAGGATCATCTGGAAGACTTAAAGGCAGTTTTTGACATCCTTAAAACATATCGACTCTGACTCAATGCATCGAAGTGCGCATTTGGAGTTGGGTCTAATAAGTTGTTGGGATACTTGGTAACCAGAAGAGGCATTGAGGCAAGCTCGGATTAGATCAAAGCCATCTTAGAACTGAAGAGCCCAACATCGGTAAAATAAGTGCAGATGTTGACTAGAAGGGCTGGAGCCCTGAATAGATTCATAAGCGGAAGCTCTGATAAATGTAAGCCTTTCTTCAGCTTAGTGAAGAAAGCCATAGACTTCTTATGAACCAAAGAGTGCAAAGTCGCCTTGGCCGACTTGAAGAAGTATTTGACTACAACTCCAGTTCTCTCAAATCCAGTACTTGGAGAGGAGCTGTTCTTATACTTGGCAGTTTCAGAGCATGCAGTGAGTGCAGTAGTAGTCATAGAATAAAAGGGAGAGCAAATGGTAGTTTACTACGTGAGTAAAACCTTGGCAGATGCAGAGACCAGATACCTACCCTTGGAGAAGTTAACACTGGCTTTAGTAATGGTTTCCAAGAAGTTGAATCATTACTTTCAAGCCCACAAAATTGTGGTGTTCACTGAACACCCTTTGAAGTCCCTATTGCAGCAGGGAATCTAACAAGTAGAATAGCCAGATAGGCAGTGACCTTGGGCCAATATAACCTGGAATTCAGACTTAGAACAGCAATCAAAAGTCAAGTCTTGGCCGACTTCGTGGCTGAGTTCACACCGGACGCCGTCATACATCGGGCTTTGTCGAAATTTGAGGTGTCTGACGTCCAAGTGGACGAGAGAAACCATTGGGGATAACAGAGCAAAGGAAGGAAGAGAAACTTAGGCCCTGCAGCATTTACATCAGCGACTCCTTCCGATTGTTTGTTGATGGGAGTTCAAACCGACAAGAAGCGGGAGCAGGAGTAGTACTAGTATCGCCAGATGGGCAAATATTGGAACAATTCATTTGTTTGGGGTTTAAGGCCTCAAACAATGAAGCAGAGTATGAAGCACTGATTGCAGGAATAAAGCTGGCAGTAGCAATGGAAGCTGACGAGGTAATAGTCTTCTGTGACTCCCAACTTATAGGCAACTAAGCAACAGGCGAATATGCAGCCCGAGATGAAATGATGTCGGCCTTTGTAAAGGAGGTGGGCAGACTGGTAGCCTTATTTCAAAATTGTCGACTACAGCAGGTTGGCCGAGATGACAACAGTCATGCTGATGTTCTGGCCAACCTGGCTAGTGCAATGAAACTTGGAGAGGCAAGAACGATAATGGTTGACTACTTTTCAGGTCCAAGCATAGAACCACTGAACACAGAGCGTGAAGCAACATGTGTGGAGATGAGACCAAGTTGGATGGATGCAATAATAGTATTCCTTAGAGATGGAAAACTACCAAATGATCATAAAAAGATGCACAAGATCAAGCTGAAGTCGGCAAGGTTCAGTTTGACAACAGAAGGACATCTATACAGAAGATCTTTTACTGGACCCCTTCTGAGGTGTGTGCATCCTGCACAGGTTAAAGACTTTCTGTATGAGATACGTGAATGAGTATGTGGAAGCCACGCTGGGGGCAGGTCACTTGCTCATAGGGCCATTACTCAGGGGTACTGGTGGCCCTACATATAGAAAGATGTTGAAACTTATATCAAGAAGTGTGAGAAGTGCCAAAGGTTCGCACCTTTGATACATCAACCAGCAGCAGACTTGAACCCAGTATCTAGCCCTTGGCCATTTGCCTAATGAGGCATGGATCTTGTTGGACAACTGCCTCAAGCAACTGGACAAAGGAAGTACCTGCAGGTAGCAATAGATTACTTCACCAAGTGGGTAGAAGCTAAACCCCTTGCCAAGATTCAGGACATTGATGTGAAAAACTTCATATGAAAGAACTTCATATGGAAGAACATCATCACCAGATTTGGGATCCCAAGAGCAATAATAGCTGACAATGGTACATAGGCCTATTTTGGGAAGTTGGTAATAATCAGCTTTTTGGTAAAAAGCTGCTTATAAGCAGCTTTTTTGTGAGAGAGGAGGTTGGTTATAATCCAAAAAGCAGATTATAACCAACTTGCCAAAAGAGGCCTTAGTTTGACAGTAAGCTAATCAAGAACTTTTGTGCAAAGTACAAAATCAAGAATTATTACTCTACTCCAAGCGTTCCTCAGAGTAATGGTCAAGCAGAAGCCTCCAATAAGGTTATCTTGGATGGGATCAAGAAAAGGCTGGAAGCTGCAAAGGAAAAGTGGGTGGAAGAGCTGCCCAATGTACTTTGGGCATATCGGACTACGCCGAGAAGATCGACTGGGAAGTCCCCATTTGCCATGGCTTATGGCATGTAAGCGATATTCCACGGAGGTCAAGATCCCAGGAGTAACCCAAGGAGTAGAAAATAGGACAAATGAGGTATTCCTGACCCGAGATCTAGATCTGCTAGAAGAAAGAAGGGAGAAGACAGCAATTCAGCTGGGGGCATACCAACAGTAGCTTGCCAGGGCTTATAATAAGAAGGTCAACACCCGAGAATTCCAAGTTGGTGACTTCGTCTTGAGAAAGGTTGTCGGCAACAAGAAAGACCCTAGAGAGGGCAAGCTTGGCCCGAATTGTGAGGGACCCTATAGAATCATCTCGGTCTTAAGTAATGGGGCATATCGGGTTGAAGACAGTGAAGGCAAAAAGTTGCCAAGACCCTAAAATACTTGCAATCTGAAGTTTTTCTATCATTAGATTTTCTTATTTTTTAAGTTTTTTGTTATTAGCCAAAGTAATAATAAAGTTTTAGCTTGATTTTTAAACTTGTGTAGTGTGACTGACCAGGTACTTGACGATGTTTCTGATTGAAACATGACGAATAACTTAGACTTATTATATGGCAAAGTTGAATTATACTTGCATATAATAGAATTGAACTAAATTGGCGATATTTCTAAGTGAAACATAATGAATAACTTAGATTTATTGACCCCGTATGGTAGAGCTGTGGAAAAGTGATTATAGATTATAACTTAACAGATTATGACTTATAGCTGTGAGCATAAGCTGTTAACCTGTTTGGTGCAGTTATGAGATTATAGATTTAAGCAACAGAGTAGTGTTTGGTTAATAAGCTGTAAAATAACTTTTTATTGTATAATTGTCCTTTCTGCTCTTATATGATATAAAAATGATTATTTTATTATTTTTTTTCAGTTTTAATTTTAAAAAAAAATTCATTAATAAAAGTTAATATAATTAGTATTAATTAGTATCAATTAATATAAAAATTGATACATTTGCTAAAAATGTAATAGAAGTATTATTGTCACAATTATTTTCCATTATAAATTAATTAGTATCAATTAATTGCTTAATTAGTATCAATTAATACTAAAATTATTAATTAGTATCAATTAATGGCTTAATTAGTCTCAATTAATATTAAAATTATTAATTAGTATAAATTAATATTAATATTTAATTTTTATTAGTATCAATTAATATTAATAATTAACAATTGTTATTAATTAGTATCAATTAATAATTAATTCATTACAAAAGTATATAATATTAATTTATTAATAATTAATACCAATTAATATTGATTTTTTTAATTAATATTGATTTTTTTTTCTTTTTCTTCAGAAATATACAATTTTTTATTTTTTAATTAATATAAAAATATACAATATGAATTTATTAATAATTAATACCAATTAATATTTATTTTTCAAGTAATATTGATTTTTTTTCTTTTTCTTCAGAAATATACAATTTTTTATTTTTTAATTAATATAAAAATATACAATATGAATTTATTAATAATTAATACCAATTAATATTTATTTTTCAAGTAATATTGATTTTTTTCTTTTCTTGAAATATACAATTTGTTATTTTTAATTAATATTAATATTTGGGTACCGACGAGGCATTTAAGTAATTTTAGCCCTCCACACCAAATTACAAGACTTAAGTCAAAAATTTAAGCACCCCGTGACCAGCTTTTGAGATAAGCTGAGAAATAGCTTGATTTAAGTTATAAGCTGGTTAACTTAAATTGCACCAAACACAATAGTTATATGGAAGAGTTGAATTATACTTACATATAATAGAGTTGAACTAAGTTAGCAATGTTTCTAAGTGAAACATGACGAATAACTTGAGTTGAATTATACTTGCATATAATAGAGTTGAACTAAGTTGGTGATGTTTTTGAGTGAAACATGGCGAATAACTTAGACTTATTATATGGCAAAATAAAATTATACTTGCATATAATAGAGTTGAACTAAGTTGGATTAACCTGGACCTGTCATATCGGCAGAATCAGGCACAGATTGGAACTAAGTGCATGTCAGTCAGATTAACAAAGAGACCAAGGTTGGTAACTTCGCCGCCTTTGTTTGAATCGACCTCAATGACAAGGTCAAAGCCACATGCTTAATGAGAACCTGGCGTGAAACTTAAGTTCATATTAGCGTAGGGTCGAGAATGATGCTTGAGAGTTGAATTTACAAGCTAAGGTTGCTTTAACACTTGTTGAAATTTTAAGAAAAGTTTACAAGTTGAAGTTAAACCCAGGTTATGTTAAAGGAAGTTGGTTTAACACTTGTTGAAATTTTAAGAAAAGTTTACAAGTTGAAGTTAACCTAAGGTTATGTTGAAATAATAGAAGACGAGGTCCCGATAATTAAAGAGTAAAGTGGCAGTTGTAAATAACACTTGTGAAAATATTATGATAAATATTTTCAAGTGTTAGGTCAGCCAAGATAAACTGTTAGTGGGTATAGCTAAAGTATTCCACACCGAGAAGATTACATAGTTAAGGTGTACGTTGAAGACACGTAAATTATTCTAAGTATAGAATCATACAAGACAATAAAAGGAAGACAAACATTAGGAGAACAAACAGATAAAGAAAAAAAAAAAAGAAGACAAAACAAAAAAAGAAAAACATTTAGATTACAGAGAATTATGTAGATTACAAAAAAAGTGTACATAGAATTGAAATAAAAACACATTATAAAAAAAGTAAAAAAAAAAAAAAAAGAAAAAAAAAAAAAATAAAAAACAAAAACTATAGAAGAAATCAAATTGTTTTGGTTTGAAGGTCAGGAGAAGGACAGGTCCTTCTACTTGATCACTTGGCTCTTGCCTTCTTGGGCCTGAGGACATCTCTCTTCTTCTTCGCTCTTTCTCTCGATTGATTCTCCTAGTCGGATCTTGTCTCTAGAGCTGAGTTCTTGACGAGACATTCATCATGAGAGTCACTCGAGAGAGCACAGGCACTCTTTCTCTTTCGAGTCGCTTGCTTGCTCTTGCCCTCTTCTTCTCTTGGTCTCTTTCTCTCAGCCCTCTCCCCTTGACTGACTGGGTCTTCAGCGGCCTGAGTGGGAGCTCGTTGGGGAGAGTGAGAAGGCAAGAGAGGAGAAGGAGAGAGCATTCCTCAGGGAGTCCTAGGGACCACCCTTGTAGCAAGTATAGCCGCCCATCTCCGGATTGTGCTTTTGCTCCTTGTTACCCTTTTTTTCCCTCATCCCTCTTTCCTTTTGCTCCCTTTTTTTTTCTCCTTTTTTTTTTGACTTGATCACTTTCCTTTTGGCTTTTGGGCCTTTCTTTTTTTTTTTTTTTTTTGGTTTTCACTCTGGGCCTCCTTCCTCATCACCCTCCGGCCTTCTAGCGGGCTGGCTTTTCTTCGCCTTCCTTTTCCCGTTTTTTTCCTCTCTTCAAATCTTCTTCATTCTTTCAAATCACTTTTTCTATGCCTTTTTCCTTGCTACCTCCAACCTCCTTGGACTTAAGCTTCTTATTCCTTGCTAACTCCTTCTGTTGCTTGCTTGTCTTGCCACTAACTTTGCTGGCATTTTTTGCCATATACAAAAAAAATACACAAAATCTAATTTCAAATCTATTTTCATATAAAAAAAAAAAATTAAAAAAAAAAAAAAAAAAAAATTAAAAAAAAAACATAAAAAAAATCAAACAACAATATAAAACACAATACAATTTTATATTATTTTAAATTTAAAAAAAAATGAAAATGTTGGATTTTTTTTTTGTTTTCAAAAAAAAAAAAAAAAAAAAAAAAAAAAATTTTTTTTTTTTTCTTTTAAATTCATTCAAAAAAAACTTAATATATTATAATAAATAACAAAGAAATGTTAGAGAAGAGAGAGAGAGAAAAAATATATTATTGAATTGAATAATGAAAAAAGAAAATAATTTGAGAAAAGAAGAAAAGAAAGAAGAAGAGAAGATAAAGATAAGAGAGAGAAAAGAGATGATATATATATAGAATATAGATATATATATAGATAAGATATATATATATCATATCTCCTCTCAATCTCTCAAGTCAACAGTCAAACAAAATCTTAGAAGAGAGAGAGAAAGAAGAAAAAGAAGAGAAGATAAGGAAAAGCGGTGAAAAGGTTAAGCGAAAAAGAACAAAGAAAAAGAAAGAAGAGAAGATGAACATGACCACTAGTAATATATGTTGTCGTATGAAATGGCAATCAATCTTAATATACTTGGTGCAATCATGGAAGACATCGTTATATGCAATCTGAATAACTTTCTGATTTCATAATAAAGATTGGTGGCGGCGAATGAGAAACATCCATGTCGGAAAAAGCCAACAAAGCCACACAAGCCCTACGAGTAGTGTCGGCAAGAGACGATACTCAAATTTCCGGTACTAGAACAAACAACAAGGGTTCAACTGCTCGCCCGAAAATGAGAGAGTTGCCCAAGAAGAAACAAAATCCAGTGGTGGAACGACGATCGAAGAGGATCCCTTGCTAATCGGCATCAAAAGGCATGCAACTATAAAGAGAAAGAGTGAGTGGAGTAGTGAAGACTATGAAATAAGTTCCTTTCAGATAGTGCAAAATGTGAACGAGTAGCATAGTGTGGAGAGCAAGGAGCGATCATAAATTGATTTGACAATGTGAGCGACATAAGCAATATCTGACGAATAATTGTGAAATAGACAAGATCGCTAACTACAATGACGATATAAAGTGTATTAGACAATAAGGGACCATCAAGAGGTGTAAGACGAGTGCGAAGATCAGCAGAGTAGTGATCTTGCAATCGGTAAGGCTAGCCGCAGTCAAGAGATCGAAGTATACTTGGCACGAGTAAGAAAATAACGAGAGGAATTTGGAGAAATTTCAAGCCAAGAAAGTAGCTAAGTGAACCCAAATCTTTCATCTCAAATGGCGATGGAGAAACTATTTGAGACTAGAAATATCTACTGTGTCATCTCCAGTGATAATCATATCATCCACATAGAGGAGAAGGAGAATATTAGCGCGCTCCGTTTTACGGATAAACAAGGCAAAATCATGTGCCGGAAGAAAAATCAAAGTCACGAATGGTAGAGCTAAACTTGGCAAACCAGCACGCAAGCTTGTTTCAAACCATACAAAGCACGGTGAGTTTTGGCAAACCTTGTTTGATGGAATGTAAGAACGAAGGGGTTGCATGTAAACTTCCTTAGTGAGATCACCATTGAAATGCATTCTTGACATCCATCGATAAAGACTCCAGAATGAGCGGCAGAGCGGCAAGTAAGTCATGAAGCTAAGTAAGACGGGCAACATGAGCAAATGTTTTCTTATAGTCAATCCCTTATTCTTGACTAATCTCACGGGCAACATGCGAGCTTTTAACGCTCAATGGAACCATCAAAATGAGTTTTGATTTTGTAAACCATTTGCAACTAACGGTATGCTTTCTAGAAAGAAGATCAACCACATCGGTATGAGTTTGATCGAAAGCGCAGCTCATCACCATAGCTTGTTGTCAAAGAGGATTAGAAAAGCTTCTCGAGAAGAAGTAGGTTCATGAAAGCAAAAAGCAGTGAAACCAACAATATAATCAAGGAGAAGAACAAAAGGTTATCGTACTCGTCTAGAATGACGCTCAAGTGGAGGAGGAACCTCAATGGGAGTTAGAGATGGAAGAACCTCCACTGGAGTTGGAGAAGGTGTACGGCCATCAGCAGACACAGGATCCTCAGGATAGACGATAAACGAGGCACCAGAGATGCATAGGGCGTAATCTCGCATTAAAATCATCGAAAAGCAGATCTATAGAAATATCAGTGAAGACCATTGAGTGGGTGGACTGTGGTAGGTGAAACTTAGAAAGAGTAGAGAACATTTTGTGTTCCCAGAAGACCACATGATGGGAAATACGAAGACGCTTGGAGATGGGATCCCAACAACGATATCCTTTATATTCTATACCATACCCTAGAAAACAACAAAGACAAGAACGAGGTTCTAGTTTTGTGTGTTTATGAGGTTGAAGTAGACAAAACAAGTAGAACCAAAAACTTTAAGAGTGGTATAGTCAGGAGGAGAACCATACAAGCGTTCGTAAGGAGAAGTGTTAGCTATGACAGAGGTAGGGACACGATTGATGGTGTGGATGGCAGTGAGAGCGACTTCCCCAAAAGTTCACAAGAAAAAAACAAAAGATGAGAAGAGCCCGGGAAGTGTCTAGGATATGACAGTGCTTTCTTTCGACTCGTTCATTTTGTTGGGAGGTGCCTGCACAAGAACGATAAGAGAGAGTACCATGAGCCCGAAGAAAAGAAAGAAAATCAGAATCCAAGTATTCCTTAGCATTATCAGAACGAAAAAGCAATAGTACAAGAAGCGAGTGACCATAGCAAAGAAATCATAGTAAATCTGTTCAAGTTCAGAGCAATTTTTGAGAAAAAAAAAAAACCAAGTATAGCAAGAAAAATCGTCAACAAAAATCACAAAATATCTAGACCCCCCCATGGTCGATGTAGGGGAAGGTTCCCAAATATCTGAATACACAAGATCAAAAGGAGCAATAGAAACAGAATTACTTTTATTAAAAGGTAAGGCATGTTGTTTAGCAATTTGACAAGATAAACAATCGACATCTTTAGACAGACGCGACCTAATTGACCACTAGAAACTAAAGTTTTCAAACGACTAAAAGAGACATTTCCTAATCGACAATGCCAAAGATGAAAAGAAGACATAGTAGATGCAGCAGCAACAGAAGATGCAGCAGTAATAGTAGATAATTTATGTAGACTGTGAAGATGGATAAGCTCAAACAGACGTCCATGCTTACGGCTTATCCCAAGGATCTTTCTCGTCTGAGGGGCCTGCACCAAACAATCATTAGTAGAAAAGGTAACAGTTAGACCAAGTTCACATAACTGACCAACAAAAATAAGGTTCAATTGAAGAGCACGAATATGGTAAGCATCAGAAAGAGATACAGTGGAAGTAGAGATTTGGCCAATATGACTAACAGGCATATAAGAACCATCAGCAGTGTACATAGTGGAGGCAAAAGATGATGATGATAAAGAAGAAAATAGAGTGGAGTCAGAAGTCATGTGATTACAGCATGCGGAATCAAAATACCATGAAGAGTTACTTATGGTTACTGAAAGAGCAGTAGAAGGAGGAGTACCAGATTTGGCGAGCACCTGGTGGATAATGGACTCAACATTATCCATAGAGAAGAAAGGAGCAGAAGAACCCTCAGAGGCAACAGCAACAGAGCGAGAATCGTGGCCAGATTTGGACTGATACCCAGAACGAGAAGCCCATTTCTTGGATGAAGTAGTGAAGGAATGTCACGACCCAAACCCGCCCCTATAGGTTTAGCATCGCAACCGGCCGGTAATCCTTGGATTACCGAAGGCCTCTGAACAGATAAGCATATGATAAGGGGCTAGCGGAAGCAAATACATAATTATAGTTGTCCAATGAGCTGTGTTGACTTACATGAAACGAAATAATTTAAAACTTTAATTACATAACTAGTAGTCAACCATATATTATACCACACACATTACCAAATTCTTAAGTACAACCAACAAGTTCCATAATATATATATACATGTACAGAATCAACATGGCCTCAACACAAGCTACATCGGGAACCTCCACGGAAGGCACAAAGGCTGGCTGACAACAGAAACACAGTCCCCCACAAAACCTTTGGGCTCGAACTCCAGAATGCTCACCTATATACATATATATACAAACAATGAGCTAAAGCCCAGTGAATAACATTAAGGTAAAGGGGTTAGTGAACGAATCCGAACATTTTATACGTATAAAACAGATCATAGCATAATCATAGTCATCTCATATCAGAACATAATACTGGCATATTCCATAGAACATATCACATATCACATAACGTCTTTCGACTAGAGTAACCGGTCCCGAACACCGATTAAACACATATCACCACAATGAAGTAGCTAACGAGATCTCATAAATGTCATGGACCCGCATTTTCATGCCGTCCCCCATGACTTGGGACTATCTATGGATGCCATAATAGATTTCAAACATGGATCTTCGTTCACAGAAACATATATCATTGTAGAAATCATAGCTTGATATATCACATTTGGAACATAATTTCATATAAACGTATCTTTACGATAACGTTACTCACAGTGGTTCCGTAGATGGTCAATCACTTCTCGGACGTTGACCTACAATCACAAAATACATAGCACCAACGAATCTTATCATTACTTATTCATGTGGCCATTAAGGCTTAGCTTACATCACGTTGGTTCATGTTTATTCTTATCGCATGGCTTAGAACACACACACCCTTGCAATCTCTTAGTGTGATTAATACTTATTTCAATGCTCCACTCACACACACACTTGTCATTCAATATCTTGTTACATTCTTTTCTTAGTGTGCGTTTCTAGCCCATAACCTCATTACTATAGCTTAATTAAGGCTTAGGAATGCCTAAGATGCAATAAGGATGTTAAAACATGCCTTGGAACACTTAGGCAAAAATTCAGAATTTTAGGTCCTCACTCGAGCGAAGCTTTCCTCGCTCGAGCGAGCATGCAAAAATGTGACTGGTCGCTCGAGCACACATTCCTTCGCTCGAGCGATCTGTAAATGATGCAAACTTCTGTGAGCTCGAAATTTACGCTCGAGCGGACTTTTGGTCGCTCGAGCGAGGTACACGATTCCAGAGTGGTTGCTCGAGCGAGAACCCTTTCGCTCGAGCGAGGCTGCAAAATCTGGAATTTCCAGATTGCACCTCCAACTCCAAAACTCGAATTTAAACTTCCAAAACTCATCACTTGGGCCCCAAAACTTGGAATAACAAAGTAAACTTGTAAAACATGATGAATCAAAGATTATTTGATAAAATCATGGCCCAAGAGTTTGTTAAAAACTCACAATTTCAACTTAACCCTCAAAAATGTTATGAACACAACATGCATGGGCTTCTTTGAGTTCAAACCCTCCAAAACATAATTAAACGTGATATTTTAAGAGAAAACAAGATGAATGACCAAAATGTGAGTGAAATTAACACATGCATGGAAGAAATCTTAGATTTCAAACTCAAAACATGGGAATTTATGCATGCATGCGTGGATTGACTCTCACTTCAACATTTTAAGCTCAATGTACACATCTAAGCTTATAACCTCCATGAATCATGCAAGATAACACTGAAATACATGAATGAAAGGATGAAAATTCTACCTTAAGTCTTGTTCTTGCTAAATTCTTGCTTAATCTTGAAGAGTGCATGCAAATCCTTAAATTTCTTCTTCAATTTCTCCCCTCTCTCTCTAGAATGACTCTCCTCCTCTCTAAAATGTTTCCTCCATTTTTTCCACTCACTCAAAGGCTGATGAAATGTTTTGTTAAATAAAAGAAGGCTCAAATGTGTTTTGTATGGAATGGGCCACTAGGTGGCAAAACGGTAAATAAGTCTAACTCTTTAATGAGCTTATTTGATCTAATTTAATCATACCAAATCACATTTTGATTAAATATGCCATAAGGTTCTAAAAATTCCAAATAACACAATGGTATAATCAATTCCGGGTTTGGATGCCGATAAGGCTTTCAATTTTCATTTTAAAGCGGAATTCTAAGAAGATATTTTTATAAGTGACAGATAGAAAGCCAATTATCATGCAGATTACATATTAATCCCATAATTCATTTTAATCCATTCAGTAGCATCCTTAAATACCGATTAATAGCTAATCACGGGTCGGGGTTATTACAAGGAACCTCGAGGATAATTGCTTTGGAGATGGCCTGGCATAGTCTTGTGACAAGTCAGACATTCACGAACCTGACAGTGAACAAGAGAATGATTGGCTGGTAGGCCGCGATTACGACAATAACTGTATATGAGTAGCTGTGAAGATGAGGAACTCTGAGAAGATGACATAGCAAGAACATAATCCATGTCTTGAGATTTGAGAATCCCAAAATGAGTCTTCTCTGATAGCAGCTCAGTAACAGCTTGCTTTAAAGTGGGCAAAGGTAAACGATGGAGCAAAGAAGCACGTACAGGCTCAAAAGTGCTATGAAGATCCATAAGAAACTGTAATAGTCGCTGATGATTCCGATAGGTAATAAATAACTGTGCATCATTAGAATGAGCCTATGAAGGTTCAGAAAGAGCGAACTGGTCCCAAACAGACGACATCTGGGATAAAAAGTCATTGAGAGATTGACCGGGTGCCTGGCACATGTAATGAAGAGTCTGCAACAGTTCATATTGATGAGCATGGCTAGTGGTCTGATAACGTTTCTTCCAGAAATCCCAAATTGCTTTGGCAGGAGAGGCAAAGGAATCATCATCTTGAAAGTGTCCAAACTAAAGGTTGATGGAAGGAATTGAGGTAACCTGAAACCATGTGATAATTTGATAATTCTTAATTTCTCATTCGTCAAGACGGTCATCGAAGGTAGAGTCCCTCTCATTCTCCTTTTGGTTGGGTTTGAGAAGAGCACCAGTAATGATCCGCCAAAAGGTGTTTGCCTTTGATGAAGCTAGAGAGAGCTTGGGCCCAACTAACATAATTGGACCCATCCACAATAACAGAAACATATTGGATGTTCTCAGTACGATTCATAATTACCAAAACGGAGGTCACCAATGTAAGAAAATTTGAAAAACCTTAGGGACAGAGATATCGATGTCAAAGACTATGGTGTGATGATATTAGCAGAGAGACCATAACTGAGTAAGGTTGACGTCAGCAATTGAGGATGAAGGGAAACGGTTGAGGAAGCTAGGCGGAAGTCGAGGCAGGGACACGTGGCTAAGAGAAGCTGGGCAGAAGCCGAGGCAGGGGCACGCGGCTAGAAGAAGTTTGGAGGAAGCCAATGGGGATTCGGCAGATGCGGAAGCCGACGGGCAAGCCGAGGTCGGATCGGCTAAGGCGGAAGCCGAGGGAAGCCAGTTAAGACGCGTACTGAGAGTGGAAGGGACGTAAACTGACGCGCTTCTCTTTAGGAGGCATGTGAAAGCATGTGGAAAGGCCAATGGAGGTGAATCTGATGATGTGGGCTCCATCGTGAAGAGACGATGAGGGTGGTATAAGCCAAATGTTGAAACAAGAATGGACTAGATACTCAGAAACCAGCAGAAACTGACAGGGGATAGAAGCAATCGGTAGGAGGGAAAAAAAAAAAAGAGAGAGAAAAAAAAGCTAGGAGAGAACCCTAGGCTCTGATACCATGTTATGAAAGTAGACAGAGAAAAGAAATTGTATATTGAATTGAATAATGAAATAAAAGAAGCCTGTATTTATAGCTGAGAAAAGAAGATAGAGATACATCAAAGATAAGTATAGAAAAGGGTATGAGATATATCTACAGTACAGATAGATAAGTATTAAAATAATCATATATATCTAACAATAAAAAAGCCCCAGTTACTCCTACTCAAGTTGTGATCAACTCTATTCAGCGAATAAAACTCAAACAGCTTACTCAGTTCATTTACAATCAGGATGATCAATCAATCAAAAGAAAACTTATTTAATTTTTTCTTTTTACAAATACTTGGTTGAAGTCATCAGATTAAAAAATTTAAAAAATATATATAGAAAAATTTATCCATAAATCCCATCTTGAGGAATAGTAATCCGTTTAGTCTCAAGGATTTTATTATAAACTAATTAGTTCCATTAATTTTAGAAAAGTGGATTTAATATATTATTTGAAAATTAAGGTTATGGTTATGTCTTCATTTCTAAAGTGCAGCACTAATAAATCCTAAAATGTGATCTTGTAAATTATTTAATCCTTCATTTTTTTTTCTTATGAATCCAAAGGTCCTATTAAGGTAGAAATTACACAAAAGGGTAATCACTTACATGTTTGGGTTTAATTTTTTAAGAATAAAAATGGGTTTCTCCAAATGTAAAATTACAGTTTTGGACAATTCGTATTATAGAGGTTTTGGATTTTTCCTCCTCGTGGAACAAATCCCACATTATGAACAAAAACATAATACTTCACTGTAACATTCTAATAATGTAACACTCCAATGTAACACACTAAAAAACTCATTGGTGTACGTTTCCTAAACGTAACAACGTAACACTTTAAAAAAACTCCTTAGTGTATTTTTCCCAAATGTAACACTCTAATGTAAAAAAAAAAAATTCTTTAATATACTTTTTCCAAACGTAACATTCCAATCAATGTAATCCTAAATGTAATACTCTAATGTAACATATAAAAAAAAAATACTAAAAACTATCTAATGTACTTTTTCCAAATGTAATACTCACAGTTTGAAAATTATACAATTACCCAAAGCTTACTAACGAATTTTTGTACTATTTTTTTTTTTTTTTTTTTGAGTATTTCATTAGAATGTTACGCTTGGGAACACTAAGGAATTTTTTTGTGTGTTACATTGGAGTGTTACACCAAGGAGTTTATTTGGAGTGTTATATTGGAGTATTACATTTGAGAAAAATATATTAAGGATTTGTTTTTGAAGTGTTACATTAGAGTGTTACATTTGAGTGTTACAGTTTAAAATTATACATTTGGCCAAAGCTCACTACGAAGTTTTTGTACTTCTTTTGAAATGTTTGAAGAATTCCACGTCCTTTTAAAATGTTTGAAAGATTCCATATTTCAAGTCATTTGTATACTCATTTTGAAATATTTTCCGAATAAAAAAGATTCTCATATAAAAATTAATCTCAAATTTAATTCACATAGGTTGTGTATCTTACTTTTTTAGCACAAAAGAAAAAAAGAAAAGACAACATAATAGAAATAAAAGTATAACCATAAATTCAATTTTTAAATAATATATTAAATCTACATTTCCAAAATCAATGAGATTAATTGGTCTATAAAAAAATTATTGGGACTAAATGGATCATCATTCCCGAAGATGGGATTTATAGGTAAATTTTCCTTATTTCTATTATGTTTCATTTTTTATTTCTTTTGTATGAGAAATGTAAGATACACAACCTATTATTTTGTGAAATTCAGTTTAGTGAATCTAGTGGCACAAATGCACATTGATTTCAATTGAGTATAAAATCTTCTGATATGACAACCTTTTTAGGGTGGGGTGTGGATATTCAAATTTGAGGTGAATTTTGATATGTGAATCTTTTTGATTTGGAATGTTTGAAATGTGAAACTTTTTTAAATATTTCAAAAGGAGTACAAAAATTACTTAGTAAACTTTGAACAAATTTGTAATTTCAAACTGTGAGAATTTTAGGCTTGAGATAACCTACAAAAATTAAAAAGTCAAAAAATTATTAAAAAAGTCAAAAAGTCTGTACTATTTGGGGGAAGCTTGTGGGGAAGCTTAGATGACAAAATTATTATTTTACCCTTTGAATTCAACTATCCAAAAGTTAAAAAGTTAAAAGTCAAAAAGTCAATAAGAACAAAATGGTCATTTTGATTTTATTGTAATATTTTATTATACATTTTTCGTAAAAGTCAAAAAGTTATTTCAAATATACAATTTTTTTTTCTCTATTTTTTAGCTAAAAAAATTAAAAAGTACCCTTATATAACATATTTCAAATAACCCAACTTGTAAATTGCAGAGTTATATTGTCATTTCCACAGAAATAGGACTGTTGGCTTCATTAAATTATTTGAAGGACTTATTAGTTATTATGACATAAAAATGGGATTTATTGGTACTTCCAGTTATATATATATATATATATAATTTAAACCTCACTGCGGGCCATAAAACTGGACTCAGAAATCTTAGACTGGAGTCTGTATAAATCTGAAATAGCAATGTTTGGGCCGAAAGCTAAATGAGGCTAAAAGGTTTGGGCCGAAAATGATGAAGAAGATATCCAGTATAATAATAATAATAACACCAAGATAATCAAGGCTTTATGGACCAATGCAAATCCTGTTGAGACTCAAATATTGAATTGAAAAATAATCAATGACTCTTAATTACTTAAAACTGGAACTTATTCATTCTTAAAAGAAACTAAATCAAATTAAATGGTTTGGATTAGTCTAGTTCAATTTGCCTGAGTCTAATTTTTTTTTATACACTAGTGCCCCCTAGGTGATACAATTTTGTGATGAAAACGGCCACTTGGCACTATCTCATAATGCCACTTGGCTTATTTTGATAGAATTAAACCTTAGTTAATTTGGTCACATTAAAATAATAATAATATTGAGAAAAATTGAAGGGTAAAGAGGCCGAATTAAGTGATAAAGCCTAATTTTTAGCCTTCCATCAACTCTTAAAATGTCTTTCTTAATTTAATTGTTTTTTTTTTTTTTTTGACATCCTCATTATTAATATATTTTGGGTGGGGCTCACTCTCTCTATTGTAATTGCACTCATACTGTCTTTTGTATCAGTATTTGACAAAATAAAAAATAAAATTCAATTTTGAGGTCTCTAATGACTAGTTAAACTTTGTGTGATATTTTACAATTGTTAAAATTACATTAAATTTTTTCTTTTGTCAACCAAAATAGGGTTCTGTTTGTTCCATAAATAAAATCAGTTCATTTTTTTTACATTAACTAATTCCAATCTTTTCAAATTATAATTAGTTGATTCAACATTTATGTAATGAGTTTGATCAAGTAAATAAGTTTAAAAAGAAGTGAACAATCTTAAATGTTCATAATTTTTTTAGTTTTTCATTTTAAAGGGCTATTGCATATCACATGGTTTTTTCACTGTCAGGGTATATAGCAAAATATTATTTGCCAACATTAATTTTTTATAATTATTTTCAAACAACAAACCAAACATATAATACTAGAACAGTTGTGCTAGAGGCCTCGAAATTTCGAGGCTCGAATGCCTCGAATCATGTTTTTTTTTTTTTTTTTTGAAAGGGTGGTTATGTGTAGGGCTGTGCTAAAAAACTAGATATCCCATACCAACTCAACCTGTGCAGTTTGATAAGGTCAATGGGTTAGGTTGGACTGGTTTGGTGATAAAATTGGCTGATTAGTTAGGCTGTTAATTAAAATTTGTTAATTCCATATAGTTTTGTGGCCATAAGAGAGAGTGGAGCTAGAGGCGACGCGGTAGGCGGTTTGGTCAACGGCAACGACCGAAGGGATTAGGACAATGGTGGTTGTGTCAGTGATGGAGAGAGAGAGAGAGAGAGAGAGAGAGAGAGAGAGAGAGAGATAATAAAGGCCTTCGTTGATTCTCCAGATATAAAATGAAGGATATAATATGCCTTGAAATTTATTCAGTATATATAATGAATATGATATATGGATTAGATAACATATCCCATGCTCATGTTTGTTGAGTTCAAGATATAGCTAATACTAGATATTTCTTATTCATGTTTGTTTTACAAAAATAATTTTTTCACAATTTTAATTCGAAATTAAAGTGGGACCCAACCGCCGGTTGAGGTGAGTCTAAGTGGTTTTGTGTTCTCTCAACTGAGAAGATTACAATATAAAAATGATGGGCCGAAACCATTGAGGTGTGAATGAGAATTGTCTCATAAAGTGGGCATCAATAAAATTTGGGTTTAGATTTGAACTTAGTCTTAGTTTGGACTGGGCCTAGACTTGTGCTTGTGCATGTATTGGGTTTGATTTTGGACTTAGAGATGGACATAATCTTAAGTTTGGGCTAAGCTATGTTGTGTTGGGTTTAACTTGTGCATGTGTTTGAGAATTGGGTTTGGATCGGGTTGTGAACTAACATTGGTATCTATTGTGTGACCCATCTAGTTGGTTTATTCAAACATCATTATATACATATTTATTTGTATATATTAAGCACATAGGAGGTTTAGACATTTGTAACTCTCATCTTTTGATGATGGAGTTGATGACCATATTAGTGACCATAGGTTTTCAACCTTAGTAACTTTAACTCTAATGGCTAGAATTGATGGCCTTGGTTAATGGGATTTGATGGCCCTATTGATGTATAGCCTTTATGGCTAGGAATTCCCCTACTTGTATAAATAGAGGCCTTTCCCTTCCAACTTAAAAGAAGAGTTGAAGAGAGATTTTTGATAGAAAATAAAGATGCTGTTTTGAGATAAAAAAGTTGGAGATGGTTTTTACACCAAAGAAAAATTTCTTATCTTCTTTTGCTAGTCCCTTCTTTGGTTCTTGCTAGAGAGAGTACAACCATTATCAAGTTTACCGAAGCTATTCAGAAGGTGCTTCTGCATTAACTAGTTTTGACCATCATATCCTAGGAGACAAAAGTCGACATACCTCCAGCACCCATGTTGAGGTAGCAAATATGTTTTAAGGATACTGTGATATCACACAGGCTTCGGTTTATTTTGTTTTCGTTACCTTTTATCGTATTGTGTATTTCTATGGTCGTAATATTCAAAATGTTTTCTTATTCTATTATATAATTTGATTAATCATGAATCTATTTATCTTGTTTAACTACACAATTTGTACAATAATCTTTAAACAAATTATATATGTTTCTCATGAAATTAACAAATAACTTCACATAATGTGGCTATAGCTTTGCTTATAATTGTTTAATTTAGAGGCCACTGTTTTCTTGTATAAGGCAATAGGATATGCATGCTACTGTTCATAGAGTTTTTTGTTCCATTGACTTGCTATGCATGATTAGGATTTAAATAAATAAATATCTTCCTCATGTTTTATTTTGCTTCCAATTTATTTTCTGCATGAAACGAAAATTAGGTTGTTGATGATTAATTAAATGGTCTATTGTTTGTTTAGATGCATAGTTTTATGAGTATGATTTTTAATTTCCTACCATGCTTTGCATGTTTTATTTTATAGCTTTATAATAAAATTTGCATGCTCATGAGTGTTTAAGTTTTAGTTAAAATGGACATGCTAATTAATTGCTATTTTTTTAATTTATTTTATACATGTTCATGATTTTTTAGATCCTAGTTTAATTCACTTTTTTATTAGTTTCTAGAATTTTAAGGTAATTTGCATGTCCTTAGATTTTGGTGTAGGTTACATGCATATTTTCTAGAATTATTTGCATGTTTTTAATTGCTAGAGTTATTTGCATGGTTATTGTTAAATAAATTCATATGTAACTCTTGCCTATTAAACTTTAGTTTAAGGTTTTGGAGTTATAAATTTTTGTAACTAATCTAAATTTAGTTACATATTTATTATGTAATAATTGATATATAACTCATGGCAATAAATTTTAATTTAATTATTTGTAATTATAAATTTTAAGGTTTTGTAACTTGTCTAATTTATTTACATATTTATTGTATAAATTAAATTGTACATTTAGTTTTGGAGTTTTAAGGTTTATATGTGGAACTTATATTGCATTTTAATTTTCACTTAATGTGCTATTTATAATAGTGTTAGATGGGTTAAATATAAGGTTTTTTTTTTAATTAGTTGTTTTATATTATGTTGTGGTTTGTTATTAAGTTTCTTTGTCAGCATACCTATGCGAAAGGGAATGGAAACAATACAAATCTAAATTAATAGAATTTTTGAGTGCAATTTTTAGACTACTTACAATCCTCAATTGGATTGGTTTACTCGTCTTTTATTTGAAGCAATTGTTTGCTTGAGTTTTAATATGGTTCATTTACCAATGTGTAGAAGCAAGTTTGTTTGCTTGTATTGGTAAAAGCATTTTATTTGCTTGTATTATTCTAACAATTTTTTTTTCATTGCTTGTAATGTTTGTTAGCAATTTTAAATTGCTTGTAAAGTTTAGAACTTGGTTTAGTTTTCTATAATAGAAACCAAAGGGTTTGGCCTTGGCTAAAGAGTAGTTCTTATTTGTTCAGAAATAACAACTAAGATGGATTTGGTTTCAAAACTTTGGGGTTTGAGGAAGTCTTTGGGTTTAATTATTTTATTCCCAAAGTGTTGAAAAACCAAGTTTGGAGAGAATCTTTGATTATAATCTAATTATTTCCAAAGTGTTTTGGTTTATAATCTGATTATTTCCAAAGTGTTGTGGTTTTGAGAAAAGAAACCAAATCTTAGCATTAACTAAAATATCTTTGATTTTCACTCAGAAATCATAGGCTTAGTTCCGAGAGTACCGGTTAACTTTTATGAGTGGTATAATTCTGGTAGCAAATTTTATTTGCTTGGGAATTGGTTTGTTATAATCTGGTTTATCTCCTGGAAAACTTAATTTTAATTTGTTTCCCATGGATTAGGAGTCAACATGCTCTTGAAAGTTTTGTCAAAAGGTTAACTGGATTTTAAGTGGAATCAATGTGATCCCTCTAGTCTTCTTGGGAACATTCTTGACCATGTTCGATTCTAGGTTAAGTGGTGAGACTAATTTTAAATTAAATTTCCAACTGTAGATTTTCTAGTGTTAAGTTTAGTTTATAGAAAAACAGAATAATGAAATTCTGTTGTGATTTTTCAGAAATGACTTCAAGAGGTGACAACAGAAATATTGTTCCACCTGACAACCTTAAGCCTTGTGAGGTTCTTAAAGGAAGATCTAGAGAGATCAAGTGTGATTAGAGGAAATCATAAGATTGTATGATAATATCTCTGAATTAATCAAAGGCAATTAATATGTTATTCTTGTGTCAATTATAGCATATATGATTGCTATGTGACTTTGCTCAAATGCAAAGATGAGACAACCCGTTAGGGTGGATAAATATATTTTTGAATTTTTTAAATTTCAAATATATTCTTAAATTGGTGGCTCCTAATAAGTACAAGATCACTAATCACAGACTGATGGTTCCTATGAGGTGTTAGACCACTGCCTACACAATTATGAGATTGGGGTTCCTAGTAGTGAACAGATTACTGATCACATGTCAAGACATGAAGGTTCCTAGTAGTGAAGAGGCTACTGATCATATGTCAAGACATGATGATTCTGAGTGATGAAAGAGTATATTGATCCTACGTTAGGACATTATGATTCCTAGTAGTAAAGGGACTACTGATCACAGGTTAAGACATTGTGATTCCTAGTAGTAGAAAGTCTACTGACCACATGCTGAGAAATTAGTAATTTAGTGATAAGACTACTAGCCATAGTATGAAGTTCCAAATAGTAGACTATTGAACATTGGATTTGTGTTTCTTAATAGTAAGACTATTGGCTTCAAAATGATAGGTTGGACCAAATATGTTTGGGTGCCTAATTTGGTTGAGGATATTCTGGTGATATAATTTTGAGAGTTTCATAATTATTGTGACACAATGAATTGCTTAAAGACCCTATATGGACTTTTGGAAAAGGCCAAAAGCCTTTGTATAAATTCTACAAATATGGGGGTGTCATGCAAAAGGTGGGAATAACTAAATCCAAGAGGGTTAGGATAGGCCTAAAAATCTGTTGACTTTGTATTCAATGGTTTTGCACAATATAGCAGTGCATGTTAATTTCTTGTGGTTAAGTCTATTATTCCAGATATACACAAAAACACTATCATGGAATCAAGAAATGAATCTTTCTTTGAAAATGTATTCTGAGTTCCATGAAAGAGTTTGAAAGTGACAATGATCACATAGCTGATCAAACAGATGATCACTTAGTTGATCAAGTTGATGATCAAGCTGAGCCAAGAAGGAGCAAGAGGGCTAGGACTGCCAAGTCCTTTAGCTCGGACTTCTTGACTTATATGTTAGAGGGAAAACCTCGAACTTTCCATGAAGCTGTGACTTCACCTGAAAGTCCCTTATGGAAAGAAGCTATTAAGAGTGAAATTGACTCCATCTTACAGAACCATACTTGGGAGTTAGTTGATCTACCCTTAGGCAGTAAGGCCTTGGGGAGTAAGTGGATCTTTAGAAGAAAAACGAAAGCTGATGGGTCAATTGATAAATATAAAGCTAGGTTAGTTATCAAAAGATACAGACGGAGAGAAGGCTTGGATTAATTTGATACGTATTTACTTGTGACAAGGATTACATCCATTCGCATGGTGATTGTGATAGCCGCTTTACGTGGTCTAAAGATACATCAGATAGATGTAAAGACAACTTTCTTAAATGGAGATTTAGATGAAGAAATCTACATGGAACAACCCAAAAGGTTTTTAGCTCCAGGGAAAAATAAGAAAGTCTGTAAGCTTGTCAAGTCGTTATATGGTTTGAAACAAGCGCCTAAGCAATGGCATGAAAAGTTTGACAACGCTATGTTGTCAAATGGGTTTAGAATCAATGAGTGTGACAAGTGCGTGCATGTTAAAGACACTGACATAGGTTATGTCATTTTGTGTCTATACGTAGATGACATACTCATTATTGGTAGTAATGATGAAATGGTTTGAACTACCAAAAAATTGTTAAACTCTAAGTTTGACATGAAAGATATGGGCCTTGCAGATGTCATTCTAGGTATTGAGATTACCAGAACATCTAGTGGTATTGTACTTTTTCAGTCTCACTATGTTGAGAAGATACTTGAGAAATTTGATAAACTAGATACAAGTGTGTCTAGAACACTAGTAGACGTGAGTCTACTTTTGACCAAGAATAATGGCGAGAGTGTCTCTCAACTAGAATATTCTCGGGTCATTGGAAGTCTGATATATCTGATGAGTTGTACAAGGCCAGATATAGCCTACTCTGTTAGTAGGCTTAGTAAATACACGAGTAATCCAAATGCTACTCATTAGAGAGGTCTTATACGGGTGTTAGGTTATCTATGCTACACCCGGGATTATGGGTTGCATTATACCAAATACCCAGCGGTACTAGAGGGGTATAATGACGCTAATTGGATATCTGATATAAAGGACTCCAAATCTACTAGTGGTTATGTGTTTACCCTCAGAGGGGCAGCTGTGTCTTGGAAATTTTCCACGCAAACGTGTATATCGAGATCAACGATAGAATCTGAGTTTATTGCTTTGGATAAAGCAACTAAAGAAGCTGAATGGCTTCACCAATTCGTTGAGGATATTCCACGTTGGCCGAAACCTGTGCCTGTTATCTGTATTCATTGTGATAGCCAGTCGGCGATTGGACGGGCACATAGTCAAATGTATAATGGAAAGTCTAGACATATTCGTCGCAGACATAATTCCATACGACAACTACTTTCTAATGGAATTGTCTCTCTAGACTATGTAAAGTCTAAGGACAACATTGCGGATTCGCTAACCAAAGGGTTATCTCGAGAGTTAATAGAAACTTTGTCAAGAGGAATGGGGTTAAGGCCTTTAGTAATGTTATCGGAATGGAAAACCCAAACTAGTTGACTGGACATCCCAAGATCTAGATTCAAAGGGACAACCTAATTGCGTGTAACGGATGAGTCACTATGGAGGTAAATCCTCCTGCCCATTTCTTTATACAGTGATACCCTGTGGGGTGGGAGGTTAAGCTGATGCTTTTAATGACCTAAGTGATATGATAATCAATCGTGGTATAATGTAGGTCATCTATGCGAGTGCGAAGTGGGGCCGCTTCTTTAAGAAATGACGAGGCTGAATTTTGTAAAAACACTCACTGAACCAAGCTAATGTTCCAGGGCCAAACCAGACACACCAGTGAGAACAAGAATAATGGTTGGACTAACTCCTGTGTGAGGTCTATTGTCTCGATTTATGCACACGGCGGAACAGTTCAAGACATCACGTTCACTGGTCAGCCAGTAAATCCGATAGACTTTCACTACGAAAGGTTCAAGGCCAACAGCTACCTTTTTTAATGCAGGATTATTCAGTGTGCTCTCTCTCTCAGTCTTTGTTGTAAAACGTTGTTTGTTTTCTTTATTCGGCCAATTTTATTCATGTGGGGAATTGTTGAAAAATAATGATTTTTCGACAACTTTAATTCGAAATTAAAGTGGAACCTAACCGCCAGTTAAGGTGGGCCTGAGTGGTTTTGTATTCTCTCAAGTGAGAAGATTACAATATAAAAATGATGGACCGAAACCATTGAGGTGTGAATGAGAATTGTCTCATAAAGTAGACATCAATAAAAGTTGGGCTTAGATTTGAACTTAGTCTTAGTTTGGACTGGGCCTAGACTTGTGCTTGTGCTTGTGCTTGTGCATGTGTTGGGTTTGATTTTGGACTTAGACTTGGACATAATCTTAAGCTTGGGCTAAACTATGTTGTGTTGGGTTTAGCTTGTGCATGTGTTTGAGAATTGGGTTTGGATCGGGTTGTGAACCAACATTGGTATCTATTGTGTGACCCATCTAGCTGGTTTATTCAAACATCATTATATACATATTTATTTGTATGTATTAAGCGCATAGGAGGTTTAGACCTTTGTAACTCTCATCTTTTGATGGAGTTGATGACCATATTAATGGCCATAGGTTTTCAACCTTAGTAACTCTAGCTCTAATGGCTAGAATTGATGGCCTTGGTTAATGGCATTTGATGGTCCTATTGATGTATAGCCTTTATGACTAGAGATTCCCCTACTTGTATAAATAAAGGCCTTTCCCCTCCAATTTAAAAGAAGAGTTGAAGAGAGATTTTTGATGAAAAATGGAGATGTTGTTTTAAGATAAAAAAGTTGGAAATGGTTTTTACACCAAAGAAAAATTTCTTATCTTCTTTTGCTAGTCCTTTTTTTGGTTCTTATTAGAGAGAGTGTAACCATTATCAAGTTCACCGAAGCTATTCAGAAGGTGCTTCTGCATTAGCTGGTTTTGATCGTCGTATCTTGGGAGATAGAAGTCGACATACCTCCAGCACTCATGGTAAGGCGGCTAATCTGTTTTAAGGACACTGTGATATCACACAGGCTTCAGTTTGTTTTCTTTACCTTTTATTGTATTGTGTATTTCTATGGTTGTAATATTCAACATGCTTTCTTATTCTATTATGTAATTTGATTAATCATGAATCTATTTATCTTGTTTAATTACGCAATTTGTTCAACTAGATGGCTGTTATTAGCTCCTACCTAATTTCTTTGGACCCTTCACTTCTTTGAAACCCCCACCCATCTAAATGAGTTCCCTTCATTTTCTCTTTGAACCCCACTTTAATTTCAATTATAACCCTCATTTTTTAATCTAACTTTTCTTCTGCAATGTTTTCTACCGTCGACAATCCCACCTTGTCGACTTCAAGTTCGTGATGCCAACATCTTTGATCCAATACTCAAACTTTTCACCGGACTTCCCTTGCTCTTCCCCAACCTACTCTCCGTTGTTACCCGATCAAAATCATTCCCAAGCTTCCTTGCCAGTATCCTCCTCTTCCCAACCCTGACCTCATCATCACCACCGCCCTTTCTTCCTATCTCCGAACTCTTCAGCTCTAGATCTACCTCCTTACTGTCATCTTCCTCATCGATCACTGTCGTGAACTGCCTTCGCCGCTTCATCACCATCGTTGCCGGAGAGAACAACAAAATAATCTCATATTGCAACCTCAAGCTTCAATTAAAACAAATAAATATATATACATAATAGAGTTTGAATAATTATAGACTTTCTTTAACAGAATCTAGTTTCAACTTATATATATATACATACACATACACAGAAAATATATGTATATATACATATATCAATAACAGCTCCAACCTTCCTTCACCTAATTGTAACCTCATGCTCCCATTATCCCTATGATCAATCCAAACCGAAAATCAATTCCCTAGTCACAATTCAAATCCAAATCTTCATACTCCCAAAACCCAAAGCATGACTTCCTCAACACTTGGGGATGATTTTGATCAAATAACAACGAAGAGTGGATTGGGGAAAGAGCAAGGGAAGTCCTATAAAGAGTTTGAGTATTGGATTGAAGACGGTGGCGTTGCGAACTTGAAGTTGGCAGGGTGGGACTGCCGACGGTAGGAAACATTGGAGAAGAAAAGTTGGATTCAAAAAATGAAGGGTATAATTGAAATTAAAGTGGGGTTCAAAGAAAATGAAGGGAACTCATTTAGATGGGTGGGGTTTCAAAGAAGTGGAAGGTCTAAAGAAATTAAGTAGGTGCTAATAGTAGCCCTCAAATAAAAAATATGGGGGGTCCAAAGAAGAAAAGCAATTGCTAATAGCAGTATTCTTTACAAAAAGAATTATAACATATATTAATGTCTATTTTGTCCCTATACCATCAACAAGCAATATATATGTATGTCCACTACATCCAATCATTTGCCAATATATATATGTATATTAAATAAAAAATAATCAATTAAGTAATAACATAATCAAAATTAAATAATAATATACATTTGTTTAAAATATATAAGAAAAATAATTTAGAATGAAATTTTTAAAATTAATTTCCTAAATTTAGTTTGTGTATTCTAAATTCTTACAAATAAAACATACATATTATAGTTTAATTGGAAAATTTTAAAAAATAAAATAAAATACATATCATAGTTTATTTGGCTCACTTATTTATTTAATTTTTAATTGGTAAATATTTTTTAAATTAGAACTTTGAAAATTCAAAACCTTTTAAATTAGTATAATTATAAATAATTTTTTTATATTTAAAATTTAAAAAATTAAATTAAAACTTTGAATCTCAAAAAGAAAATAACGTTTTTTGTTTATATATATATATTTTATGTAAAAAATTCAATTTAAAATTTTAAAAATAAAATTCATGAACATAATTTTTTTTTGTCATATACAATCGGACTTCTCATTCACGCAATCAAATTTTTTATTGTAAAGTTAATATATACGCATAATCGGATTTTTTTATTTGTAAAAGGGTATTTTTAGTTCTTATCACATTTCATGGGATATGATATAATAGGAGGGAGTGGGTATTGTCTATCGACTCATTTTGGGGGATATACAATCGAGTTATATATTATATCCTCCTCCAAAAAAAATTACAAATATAGAATATATGGAGCCTATAGTATATAATCAGATCCAACCTTCTATATCCAAGAATCAAACAAGGTGTTCTACCGTATAGCATATATATATATATATATACATCCATACATGAATAGTATGGTTATTTTACCTAAATTTGTCCTTAAAAGGAAAACTATTTTAGCGCTTGCACTTTTGACCAAATAAAATCTAATTTTAAATTTGTGGACCGAGTGTCAAAAAAAAAAAAAAAAAATTGCCTAACTTATATAAAAAACTACAACATGTCCATCCAAAATACTATTATTACGTATTTTTTACATTATTAAAATGACATTAGGGATATATATGTTATTTATTACATTATTAAAATATCTTTAAATATTACGTATACCAATTATTTTATGAAACTGCTTTGAAATATCCAAAATATGTCTAAAAAAAAGGTACCATCTTTTAAGAATCACGGTAAAAAAATAAAAAAAAATAAAATAACTACATTTCAAAGCAGCTCCACAAAATTTTACTCGCTTTAAAATGTAAGTCCTTACTGTTAACAAATAGAATTCGTAGCAAAGTGGTTCATAACTTTCATTCTCTTCACAAGGTACGCGGTTGAAGTTTCCTTAACAGCAATGTTTTTAAGGGTACTTACCAATTAGTCATATTAACTAAATTTATTTGTTTATAGGTCTTAATTAATAAATTTAACATTATAAAAATAAGATAGTGATAAATTTATCACTAAAAATTTATTCATAAAAATAAAGAGACTGATAAATTTATCACTATAAATTTATTCATAAAAATAAAAGACTGATAAATTTATCTTTATCACTTAATAAATTTATCAATAAGACTTAATGGGTAATAAATCTCCAAAGTAGGACCTATTGGTAGTTTACTCATGTTTTTAATACCAGTTTTGCATCTTAAACATCACAATGATGCTGTTTTGGGACACAACAGTACTTTCAAATCGTATTTGATATTAATTTCAGAGATAATATTTATTTTTAAATATTTTATTAATAAAAATTAAGTTCTTTTTTTTTTTTTGCATTAAATGATTTAATAATGTCATAACAATTAAAAAAATTTATTTAATAGTGAATGAAAATTAAGAATTTTATTAAATAATGGTAAAATATGTATGAATTTTTGATAATATATATGCAAAACTTCAGGGGAAGTGAGTGAAATTTCTCATTTGAATAGATAAAGTAGTTAATGGGTAATTTTGTTATTCTTTGGTATGATATCAACATGACATAAGTAAATTTTGTTAAATAGCTTAACAATGGGAGAATCTTGATAATAGTTTAAAAACTAAGAGAGATTAATGTAATTATAGAAATCACAAAGAAGATCCTTATAATTGTCAGAAACCTCAGGGGAGATAAGTGTAATTTACCAATTTTTTAAAATTTAAATTATAAATTTTAGAAAATTTATATTAAATTTGACATTTAACTATAAAATGTAAGTTAAACACATAGGTTTCATTTGGGATGTAAGTTGACTTTTTGGCTATTTTAGTTTGAGGCTAAAAAGTTTCGTTTAGGATAGGCTTTTTGATGGTTTTTTAACTTTTGTGAGAGAAAAAAGCGAAATGATTATGATTTGGATGTGATATTTTATAATATTGACTTTTTAACTTATTTTGTCTTTTTGTAACTATTTTAGGCTGGTAGCCCCTCCAACTCACATGTCACATGAGGGCATAGTAGAAAGGGGATTTTTTTTTTTTTTTTTTTAAGGATCCCTGGTATTAAGCATAAAAGACATTCAATATTTTCATAATGTCTAAGGTCCCTCAATATTGATCTAAAAAAAATTCGATCTAGATAAATTATGGGAAAGCCAAAGAATTTCTCTGGATTCCAATCTAGAGATTTTCTTTGGTTTTTGCAATAATTTCTCTAGGTTCAAACCAGAAAATTTCTCTGCCTTCTGAATCACAATGTGCAATACCCAAATAAGCAACAACAACTACCAATATACATACATATATATAGAGAGAGACTCACTAAAAAGAGAATTTCTATGGATTTCCAGAGAATTTCTCTGGAACCCACTCTTTCAAAACCCACCACCACCACCACCACCACCTTTCTCTTCATCTCTCTCATCTGGCTTTCCAGAGAAATTCTCTATAAATCTAGAGAAATTCTTTGGATTTTTGAGAAAATTATGAAATTAAGGTCGATTCAGAAGTGAACCCCACACAAAAATTAATTACTTGCCCCAAATTATCAAAATTGGATAGAGCTTAGATTGAAAAGGATGAAGTGAATTTCTCTAGAGCCCACTCCTTCAAAACCCACCACCACCACCCTCATCTTCATCTTTCTCCTCTAGCTTTCCAAAGAAATTCTCTAGATTTCAAAGAAAATTATGAAATGGAGGTCGATTCAAAAGCGAACCCTACACAAAATTAATTACTTGCCCTCAATTATCAAAATTAGATAGAGTTTAGATTGAAAAAGATGAAATGAATTTCTCTAGAACCCACTCCTTCAAAACCCACCACCACTACCACCACCACCACTACCACTACCACCACCCTCCTCTTTATCTATCTCATTTGGCTTTCCAAAGAAAATCTCTAGAAATCCAAATTCTCTGGATTTCAGAGAAAATTATGAAATTGAGATTGATTTAGAAGCAAACCAACACGAAAATGCAAAAAATGCAAAAAATGCAAAAAGAAAATTCAAACAAAATGCAAAGAAAAACTAATTCCAAATCAGTGCCTAAACATTGTGATCTTTCCAAAAAGAAGGATATTCACTCAAATCAAAGCTCTGGTTCACTGGTCCAGCATCGAGATCATCTCCTAACCGCTGAGGATTGGAAGAGATTATTGTGGGATGCCGATTTCAAGAGATTAGGAGAGCTCCAACCCAATAGCATCGACTCTGAAGACTGGTCTTGGAATCCAAATATGCTTTTATGGCACTCGAAGCCTCCGATATGAATGGCATTGTTTAGGGTTCTCTGATTTTTGTAGAAATTAGGAATGGTGGGGAGTGAATTGCCAGTTTGGGACTAGGGTTTGCAGACAAACTATGAGAGTTAAAAATGGAAGTGAAATCTGTCATGACCCAAACCCGCCCTTATAGGTTTAGCGTCGTAACTGGCTAATAATCCTAGGATTACTGAATGCCTCTGAACGAATTAAATAAAATACAGGGGCCAACGAAAGCAAATATAAATATATAACGTCCATAGAGCTGTGTAGACATACATAGAATAGAAAATTTAAAACTTATATACATAAACGTGACGTCATATAAGCAACTGTCTTACATCACTTCACTTACAGATAACCAAAATGAGTCTTAGCCCAACATACAAATAAAACAAAAGAAAACTTAAATGAAATTTTGGATCACAAAACATTAACCATAAGCAGGTTTCAGAACCTCCACGAGAGGCACTGTGGTTGGCTGGACAAAACTGACCTCCAAGCAACATCTTAGGCTTGGTCACGCACCTGATCACCGAGATACATTAATAATACAGTGAGTTGGAGCTTAGTGAATAATAACAAAGTAAAGGTTTCAATGAATGATGTCTATAACAGATTCAGAATTCACATTCATATTCAGAAACAAATACATATTCATATTTATGTTCAAAGTTCATATAATTCACATGATCATACATGGTACATCCATGTTAACAAATCCGATGACCTATAAAGGAACAGCCATAAAGGCATTCCGATGACCCATAAAGAGAAGGCCATAAAGGTATTCCAATGACTCATGTACACAAATACGTTTCCGATAACCCACATAGAGACTGCCACAAAGGAATTCTGATGACCCATAAAGGGACGCATATCATATGATGGTAAGGATGCCACGAGTATATTTCAGAAGCTTGGACAATCATTCATTCATATAAAACATAGCATTTCAGAAAATTGATTATTTCATATCATCGGAAAATAATTAAAGTCAACTATAACTTTACAGAGTTATTACTCACAGATGGCTCCAATAGTAGATCAAACAAATTAAAAAAACTAAGCAGCTAAGACGCGTGACCTACACGAACACATAGCGGATACACATTGAAACATACATTCTAAAATCACTTAATTTGTTTCTTTTCTATCTTAGTGCGTTTCTAACTCTTATCCTCAATATTATATCTTAATTAAGGCTTAGGAATGCCTAAGATGCAATGAGGATGCCAAAATATGTGTTGCAACACTTAGTCAAATTTTTGAAAATAGGGTATTTACTCGAGCACAACTTTAGTCGCTTGAGCGGATTGCAAAATTCTGTAAAACTTCTGGGAGCTCTCATTTTATGCTCGAGCCAAGGTTCAAAAATAGGCACGGTCGCTCAAGCGCAGTTTACCTCGCTCCTACGGAGGCTCATGTTTGCAAAAGTACTGGGAGCATGAATTTTCTGCTTGAGCCAACTTTTAGTCGCTCAAGCGAAAGTGCACAACAAAGAGTGGTCGCTCAAGCGGTGATACAGAATTCTGAAATTTCCAAATTGATGTTCAAGATGCAAAACTCATTTTCAAAGATTTAAAACGCATCCTTTGGGCTCAAAACTTGAGAAAGCATATATAAACTTGTAAAACATCAAGAATTAAGGATTATTTTGCAAAATCAAGGCCCAAAAGTAAATCAATTGTCCAAAATTCAATTTGAAACTTTGAAAGCATAACATGCATATAATTAATTGAATTCAAAGCCTCCAAATTATGCTCAAATAAGGTAAAATGATGGAAAACATGATGAATTCCCAAAATTAAGGTACAATTGCTATATATATGTGAGAATTTTTGAAAATTAAGCTTAAATTGTAAGAAAATATGCATGCATACATGGTATGACTTAAATTCCTTCATTTCTAGCTCAATTCTTATGTTTAAACACTTTAATTTGTAGAATTCTCACACTAATGTCTTGAATACAAACTTTAGGAATACAATTCTTACCTAGAGTTCCCAATTCTTTGAATTCTAGGAATTTCTTGCACAACTCTTCTAATGTCTTCCGATTGACTAGCAATCCCTCTCTCTCTCTCTCTCTCTCTCTCTCTTTCCCCATTTCTTCCTTAAGCTTCAATCTCTCCCTCTTTTCTCACGTTTTGATGACAAAAAGATGATGAAGTGTGTGTATAGTGATGGTATGAGACAACATTGAGCTTGTATAGGTACCATAAATGGAATTAATTAATTCTTGCTTAGATTAAATACTTATATTTATTTTATTCTAATTATTTGGTTTCGAATCGAATTTCAATTGAACCTACCATAATGTTCTAAAAATTCCAAATAACACATAAACCAAGTCAATTTCGTGATCAGATTTTGATAAGGTCTTCAATTCGCATAATGAAACAGAACCACCGATAGATCTTCCTACAACAGATAGATAAATGCAAATAACATATAACACATGCAATTGACGTAGAATTTTATCTTAATCACGTATTAGGCGTTCTTAATCAAAAATCATACGCTAATCACAGGTCGGGGTTGTTACAGTCTTCCCCCCTTAAAGAGTTTGGTCCTCCAAACTTGAATTACCTCAATTCTGGAATAATATCGGGTCTAGAGGGAACAATTTAGGGTATCTCTTCATCATATCCTTTTCAGTTTCCCAAGTTGCATACGTCCCTCCATGATTTTTCCAATCTACTTTCACTAATGGAATTTCCCTCTTCCTCAATCTGGATTGGCCGTTCTTCACATGTGTAATCATCTTTTAGAAGTACATGTGTCGGTTTAATCACATGGAGTGGATCTCGTAGATATTCCCAAAGCATCAAAACATGAAAAACATTATGCATATTTTCCATAACTAGAGGTAAGGCCACTCGGTACGTCACAAGATTGATTTTCTCAATAATTTCAAACGGCCCAATATAACGTAAATAATTTTCTTTAAACCCAAATCAAGTTTGCCCTTTCATTGGAGTCACTTTGATAAACACATGGTCACCGACTTCATATTCCCTCTCTCTCCTCCAGACATCCGCATAACTCTTTTGTTGATTTTGGGCAATTTTCAAAACGTTGTTGAATTAGTTTCACTTTCTCAGTTGTTTCTTGCACAAGCTCCGGTCCCAACAACGGTTTATCGTCTACTTTGCCCCAGCAAATCGAAGATCTGCATTTTCTACCATACAACAATTCATAAGGAGCCATTCTAATACTTGAGTGATAGCTGTTATTGTACAAAAACTCGACCAAGGGCAAATAGGTTCCCAATTTCCTTGGAAATCTAATACACACATTCTGAGCATCTCTTCCAAGGTCTGTATCGTTCTTTCTGATTGTCCATCTGTCTACGAGCACTACTTAATCTCAATTCAGTCCCCAAAGCTTGTTACAAACTCTACTAGAATCTTGAAGTGAACTTAGGATCTCTATCGGATACAATAGATACTAGCACGCCGTGCAATCTCACAATCCCATTCACATAAATGTTAGCTAATTTGTCTACATTATAAAAAGTCTTCACAGGAAAAAAAGTGAGCAGACTTAGTTAAACGATCAACAACAACCCAAATAGAATCCATACCTCAGGAGGAGCAAGGCCATCCAATAATAAAATCCATTGTAATGTGCTCCCATTTCCATTCTGATATTGGAAGCGGCTAAAGTAATCCAACGGGTCATTGATATTTGGATTTCACTTGTTGGTAATGTAAACATTTAGCTACAAAGTCAGCAATATACTTTTTTATGCTAGGCCACCATAAATTATGTTTCAAATCTTTGTATATTTTTGTTTTCCTTTGATGCATAGCAAATTTGGAGTTATAAGCTTCAGTCATGATACGCTTTCTCAATTCAGAACAATCTGGTACACAAAGTCTTCCTTGAAATTTTAGAACATTGTCTTCGGAAACAAATCTGGGCACAATCAGAATTTTAGTAGCATTTCGACTTAACTGATCACTGATTACTGCTAACTCATGCTGATATACTGAACTCAACCCCACAAACTGAAATGCCTGAACCACACATTTGAATTTGAGATTTCTTGTATCGATCCCATACAATGCACATAGCAAGAAAGAGAACAAACACCCCAATGGGGGGGGAGGGTTACTTTGTCCTAACTTTTGAAATGCTCTAGGGTTTCACTATTCAAACAAGCAGTATCATACATCCTAGAAATAGGAGAGCATCCTATCCTAATTTTGAAAGGTACTATAGCTCATTATATGAACAAGGTTGGCTCTACTCTAGGGGTTCAAGTCAAGGAGACATTACCAAAGAGTCATTTGGGTCATAACCAATAAAGATCTTAAGAAATCAGAAGAGTCAATACAGCTTCTCTTCAAAGTCTGAGAACTTTTAGATCTCAAAAGATTATAACACAAGGCCTCCAAAGTAACGTAGAGATACGTGTAGTGTCACAAAAAGTGTGCTTGTGCTCCCACTAGTATCTGGGCAACGCAGGGACTTTAAGTGTACCAATCATGCAATGCAATAAACATATAATTGAAAATAAAAGTCATATCATGGAGTTCGAGTCAAGGTTTCATAAAATTCCCAACAAAGTCACCAGAAACTGTAACTTGCCCGGAGGGTACCCGTGCGCATTAAACAATTCGGACCCTCAATCTCTTTGATCTAGTCTCACGAGTGCTGTAATGTGAAACATAGATGAGAGTCCAGATTTGGCAACTTTTAGAAAATCTATTTTATTACAAAACCTTTTCCTAGAAATGGACTGCGTCATCAGATCTTAGAGTTGCCACCTAATATTTTGAAAAATTAGGAAACCCATGACTCGTGCCAAAGCCACTGTTTGTCATAACCAAAGTTGTCTCGGTTCGGAACCTTAGATATGAGAAGGGAAGGTCTTTAATTGAGCACCCCTGCTCACCCGATCAAAAGATCGACCTTTACTAACCATGATATGAATTTTAATTTCTTTATATGTTCATGTTCTGATTATTTAATAAATCCTAAAATTTACAATGTGAAGCATACAAGTATAGACTATGTCATATAGTTTTGAAAGAGTTTTGAAGATGTACAACCCAAATAAATTGAGTTTACTAACATGAAAATCAACATTATTCCAAATTAAGCAACACAACCTCCATCTACTAGCATTCATAGAGTTATATCACACAAGCAAATAGCCTCATGGTAAAATACTAAACATAGTAAGAAAAACACACACAAACGGGATGCTAAAGCATAAAAACTTACATGTTTGACATCCCGCAAACAAGCTACAAAACAAAGTTAGTAAAACATGCATGATCTTATATACAAAATCCTAATGCAATTCATTCATGAGATGTAACTAAAGCTTCGGCTTCTAAGATATGACATGTGAATCATCTCAAGAGCATTAGGTAGTGTACATAATCACATAAGAATTGATTAAATCCACAAATGCAATCAAGATGCATGAAACATAGATGCAAAGCATGGATATAACGAAAAACAAAATATGATGCTTATTCACAAATAAAGAAGGCGAGTAAAAGAACGGGATAGAAAGAAGCGGGGCGGGGAATTATTACAACACTTGAAGGAATAATTACAAACCAAATTAGAGAGTGATGAGGAAAATATTACAACAAAATAAATAAAAAAAACCTCACAAAACACTCAAAATAAAATAAATAAAAGAAAAAGCTTCATGTGCCTTGGAAACCACCAAAAGTTGGTTAACATCGGAAGACAATACCGTCTTGTCCAAAAGAAGCTAACCGGCTGACCAAATAGGTCAGCCGGCCAACTAGGCCTAGCAAAACCTGTCTTGTTACAAAACCAAGAAAATGAATAAATAAGAAATATGTAGCTAGCTTGACTAACTACTACCGTTTAGATTAAAACAAGAAAACAAAAATAGAAAGTGCAAAATTATAACAAAACTAACATGAACCTAAATTAAGAAAGCAAATATAAGATAGAACATGTAAGATTGTAACAAAACTAATATGAAACTAATATAAGAGGATAACTTTAAGCTAGGAAATCCAAGATTACTACACAACTACTATGAAACTAAAATAAGAAAACAAATATTAAGATAGAACATGCAAGATTACAACAAAACTAACATGAACCTAAAACAAGAAAACAAATATAAGATAGAATATGCAAAATTACAACAACACTAACATGGACCTAAAACAAGAAAACAAATCTAAAATAGAACATGCAAAATTACAACAAAACTAATGTGAAACTAAAATAAGAAAACAAAGAACATAACTACTACAAAACTAAAACAAGAAAATACATATAGGATAGAATATGCAAGATTACAACAAAACTAACATGAACCTAAAACAAGAAAACAAATATAAGATAGAACATGCAAGATTACAACAACACTAACATGGACCTCAAACGAGAAAACAAATATAAAATAGAACATGCAAGATTACAACAAAACTAATGTGAAACTAAAATAAGAAAACAAATAAAACAACTACTACAAAACTAAAACAAGAAAATAAATATAGGATAGAATATGCAAGATTACAACAAAAGTAATATGAAACTAAAATAAGAAAATAAATATAAGATAGAACATAATATGAAACTAACATAAGTGTAGCACATCCGCGAGGGACCTCGGCTACAGTTCGGACTCCCTTTGTGTCACGGTTCTAAATCTGAACCAAAGAGTCCAAATCCGGCAAATCGTTTGAGAAAACAGATTTTGAAAAGTAGTGCCAAACATGGACTGCTTTGCCAGATTACAGAGTCGCCACCTAAATATTTTTTAATTGGGAAATTTAGGAAACCCTGACTCAGTGCCGAAGGCCACATGTCCGTCATCACCAAAGTGGTCTTGGCTCGGGAGCTTGGGTACAATCGGGGAAGGTCAGCTATGAGCACTTTTCGCCGTCCAAGACCGGCCTCTACTAACCGTGATATCCGTTTTGAAAACTTTATGCGTTCTTATTCGGTTATTAGCCTAGAATTACTATGTGATGCGACAACACAAAAGTATAGGCTAGATCGCCTAACTTGGAAATAAACATTGCATATCCGTTTATCTCAAAAACGTGTTAGATTTGCTACTGCAAGTAGGCTAAAATACTTTCGACAAGTTATTCCAACTTAGGCAATCCAACCTCCACCCACAGGCATTCAAACAGTATATCACATAAGCACTTAGCCGCATGGTAGACATACTGTCATGTTAACATTCACACGCATGCGACATGCTAAAGCATAAAACTTACATTGTACTCCGTGCCAAAACAATAAACTGGTTAGCAAAGCATGCATGACCTAGTTCATGTTAAATGGCTAATGGATCACATACAGGGGTGCAATCTAAACAAACTCGGCTAACCTAAACATGGCACATGAGATGCAACAACTATCACGTATTCAATTTGGAATTGAAAGTACGATGCGCTTTGCATGATGTGCCGAGCCCGATGCATGTAAACAAATGCATGAATGCACACATGCATTGCATAAGGTATGCTAAAATAAGTATGCCCTAACCTACCATCAGCGGGTAAATAAAAGGGATAGAAAGAAATGGGGATTGGAAGACATACACCCACTCACGCACACTTATTACAATTACGCCCTCACGGAGGGACCAAAATAATATCTGATCCCAAAATAAATGAATAAATATTACAAATTCTAATTCTTTGGATAAATAAATGTGAAATAAAAGGGGCCCTGACCCCTACGCCTCGAGAATGATGCATGCTCGATGTCCGCCTTGCAGGAACCCGCACCATGCCATCATTGCCTCTGTTTTCTTGCCCTATCTCCCCAAAAATTGCCAAAGTCTGGGACATGCTCCTTAAGTCAGTAGATCATCACCGGCGGATAGAATGCCCACGGCCATGTACAATAGTCACCGTTGTCAATGATGTTATCGACCACCTATACAAATGCCGGTCGGCACTCTATCTTGCCGTCGGCACAAAATTCTGAGAAAGGCAGTTTTTGACAAGCCAGAAGGTGCAAGGCATAGGATTTCTAGGCAAATGTATGCATAGCCATTGCCACACATCATGAATAGGTCTCAAGGAGACATGGCTCTTGGATCTAGGGCTATCAATTATGCCCCTTTGGTGCATGATAGCCTAAGGAACCAAGGTTGCATTTGATGTGAAAATGCATGCAACACAAAATGCTGCTAACCAAGTCCCTATCATGACAATATCAAGGGCCTTAGTGACATGGGAATTGAGGTATGTTTTGTCACTTGGAGTACAAACACCCCTCAATTCCCATACTTGATTTGACACCCCAAACCAAGTGATGAAATGCCACTATGCAAACATGCAAACTAGGATGTTAGCAAATTAAATACCATACAACTAACACATTAGTCATGCAAAATGCTAGAATGTAAAAAGAGGCTAGTGTGATACAAAAATGAGCTAAGTATGCAATGAGATCAACCAAGTATGCAACTAGCATGTGATAAGCATATAATGATGGTCTTAACCACCATGGGGGAGGTCTCAAACCTCCCCAAAACAAAGAGTGCCCCAAAACATAGATAAAATGCTATGCAAGCATGCAAGTTGATGGGCCTAAAACTAAGGCAACAAAGAGGGCATCTAAATGCCATTAACATGGCCATTCATGGCACATGTTGGGCAACCAAAAACAGAGATTCAACATGTAAAAATACACCCAAGTCCCACACATGGCAGCCCCAAAACAAACCAAAAGCATAAGGCATACACTATGCACATTTCAAGGCCTAAAGGACACACCCTTAAAGCATAAAAAGAGATGACAAATCTGAGCATGTAAGCATAGCTTAGGGTCTGAAATAGCATGGAAGAGGGTTCCAAACCCTTGAAATCATAGAGGCAATGCATCCTACACATGCACCTACTTGAAGCATACAAGCTACAATGCAAAGGGGCTATACAAAGCATGCCAAGATTGACCCAAACAACCTAGGACAGACCTTATACATGGAAAAACAAGCACATTTCCGGTTTATGACCAGCCACAAAAACAAAAGCAAGATAGGCTAATAAAGCATGCAAACTTACGGTAAATAGAAGAGATTACAAAGCAAGTGCATGATAGAGTTACCAAACATGGTTGAGCCCTTCTTCAATGTTGAAGAAGGGCTCAAAATAAGCCTACTTACAGTTTATTACATGCTCAAAAACAGATTATACATCAGCCAAATATTCTATGCAAGAAACATGGCATACAAGAGGATATTGAGATAGGTGCTATATCCAATCACCAAACGGCAAGGGGTCCTCAATCAAACATGAAGAGGACCCCAAAACAAGACTATTTGAAGTTTGGGTCGGAGCCCAAAAGTGCTTGCAAGCAAGGCTTAGATATGAAGCAAGAAAAGGCTAGAAAGGGGAAGATGAAGACTTACCCTTGAAGACCAGCAAACCAGCACCTCTTGGACCAAGTTTAGGTGCTCCTAAGCTCTGAAGAACAGCCCCAAGTCGCTGGAATGGAGCAAGGGTGCCTTGTGCTATGAGTTGTAGGGGAAATGGCCCAAGAACAAGGTTGTTTGGAGGTGAAATGAGATAGATATGGAGAGAGGGGGTGGGATCTATATGTATATATCAGATATACACATATATCTGCTGGTTTTTTGTTCCAAGCCTCCAACCCTAGACAAAGGAGAAGAGAAGAGCTTATATAGGCCAAGTATAAGCTCTTAACTTAATGGCTAAGCAAATGGAAAGGGTCAAAGGGGCCAAGGGGGGGTGCAAGGCTTCTAGGAGAAGCTAATACAGCTGGCCAAGCTTCTCCAAGAAGCTTGGCCAAAGGGTTCAAGCTTCTAGAAGCTTTAAGGGGTCAAAAGGCTCAAAAGGTTGCAAAGGGGTAAGTGATAGCTACGGGTCTCAGATGGCCGAGAGCCCTTCAACAAAGTTGAAGAGGGGCACAAAATAAGAAGCTTTTTAGTTTACGACCAAGCCCAAAGCAGCCCACAAGTACGCCTAAAGTACGGTGCAAAACAGGCCTAAAAAGAGGTAAAGAGACAAGTGATAGATGGAGATGTCAAACAGTAAAAGGTCCTTAATCAAACATCAAAAGGACCTCAAAATATGACTATCTCAAGTTGGTCAGGGCCCAAAATGCAAGATGAGGGTTCGGAGCCGAAACACGCATTCGGGGCCCCGAAAGTGGGTCATAGGCACCGGAATGGCATCTGACCACGAAGTGGGTATCAAATGCCCTGAGGTTCCTTGTAATGATAAAACAAAGGTTCCCACCGAAAATGAACAAAAACCGATGCGAAATGAATGCTCGGGGCCTAAACCGCGCGGTTCAAGGTCCCGAAAATGGGCTGCAGGCACCGAAAGTGGCGTACGGCCACGAAGTGGGTATCAAAGGCCCCAGTGTCCCTCGGAATGATAAAACAGAGGCACTTGCCAAAAACCGGAGAAATCAGAGATGGTTGGGCGGTCCCGAACCGAGGCACACGGCCTGACGGCTCCGAAAACCGGGAACCGGGCTCCGAAATGGGAAAAATGGCCTGCGACCACAAAACGTAGCCTACGGCCACTGAGAGATGGTCTACGAGACCTCTCCCTCCCTTTGGGAAGAGAAAACAGAGAAAACGGAGCCTGGTTATGGCGAGACAAAGCACAAAAAGTCCTAAGTCAGGAGGCAAGGCTAAATGGCGGGGACTCGCAACCTCGTAAACGAGCACAATATGCAGCATCACCAAGCGCTCAATTGATGACGTCTGAGTCTTAAGGTCGGTCAAAAATGGGGTGTCTCTGATTGCCCCTCTTTGACAGAACTCGAAAGTCATAAGAATGACGGGAGTGAATGTCAAAGCCCAGAGACGACCCATTTTTGACAAGGCCGAAGACTTAGACAAAGCAGACAAGATAGACAAAAATGTGCCCGGAGGCAGGGGCAAAATGCAAATGATATGCGGGAAGATTTTGATAATTGGACTTATACGTTACGCGAAGCCGGTTTGTATGCAAAACAATGTAATGTACTAACAAGTACAGGTGAGGTGCGCAAGATAGCGCGATAAAATGCACGTGCAATGCAAGTAAAAGTGCACAAAATAGTGCGATGCGCAAAATAGCGCGAATGAAACAATGTAATGCACAAATCGGTCGCGAAGAAAGCGCGAAAGTAAATTGCACGGCCATGCGCGACGTCAACAAATACAGTGTAATGGAATGCACAAGATAGTGCGAGTGAGATATAGCATGCAAGTGCACAAGATAGTGCGGCGCGAAGAGAGCGCGAGTGCACAAGACGGCGATGGAGGTCGCAAGATAGCGCGATGATGTGATGCACAAAATAGTGCGATCGCGCTAAACGGTAGCGATGCGTTAAACAACGCGAGTCAAGATGCACAAGATAGTGCACAAGATAGTGCGATGCGCTAAATAGCGCGATGCATTAAACAAGCGAGTGCACAAGATAGTGCGATCTGAAAAACGGCACGATTAAAATGCAATGCACAAACAAGTGCAAATCGGGTGCGCAAGATAAGCGCGAGCAAATGTAATGCACAAAATAGTGCGATGCGTAAAATAAGCGCGAATGAAGTGTAATGCACAAAAGCAGGCGATCGCAAAATAAGCGCGAATAAATGGATGCAAAATGCAAGTAAGGTGCACAAAATAGTGCGTCGCGCAAAAGAGCGCGAACGTGAACTCCACAAAACAGTGCGACGCGCAAAATAAGCGCGAATGAGATGTAATGCAAAATGCGGTGAGATTGAGGTGCACAAAATAGCGCGATCGTTAGAACAGCGAGTGCACAAAAGGCAGTGCGATGGAGGTGCGCAAGATAGCGCGATGATGTGATGCACAAAACAGTGCGATACGCTAAACAGTGCGAATGATGTGAAATGCACAAGATAGTGCGATACGCTAAACAGCGCGAGTGATTTGAAATGCACAAGATAGTGCGATACGCTAAACAGCGCGAGTGATTTGAAATGCACAAGATAGTGCGATGAAATGCATATTCTATGCAAGTATGGGGGCATTTTCCATGCAATTTTGAAGGCAAGCATATTTTATGCAAGAATCATAACGATGCGCAGCACACATGCAACAACAGTGTATATGAAAGTTCATATTCTATGCAATAGGGGAGCATCAAATATGTACCCCGGTGTCTCCAATTTACCTCTCAGAGGGCTTTGCAACACACTCAGCTCGAAAAGGGTACACCCTGTTCATATCGGCAAGAGATAACATATGCTGCTGCTTTAATTGCCGTTCCGACTTGAAGCAGGCTTGCACTTGAGGTAGAGGCGCACTCATACTTCGGTAGCATTGACAAGCTTGAAGGGGTACATCCGGAGTACAATCATGGAATTTGCTGAAGGTGAAACACACTCAGATGCTTCGATTTTCCCTCTTTTCTTTTGCTTTGCAGTCTGGAACCTATATAGCTTCAGATAGCTCCTGATTTTACTATTCTCACACTTATCGGGGGTGAACCCTGCAGTTTTCGAAAGAACAAATTCCTTTTTTTTTTGCACAAATGTGGAGAATGGCACAGCACTCTGAGCACACAACAAATCATTTTTGAAATTGAGGAAATGAGTTCTCGACCGAGTATTGAGCCTACAACTGAACACAGCAAAGACGACCCAATAACGGAAAATAAAGGTAAACAACCTAAACACATCTATTGACACTTGAAACGACTCAAAACAAGAATCGAGACAAACAAAACACAACGAAAGACTCAAATGCGCATAGGGAGCCTGTTTCACCGGGTATTATTTCCCACCCTTTCTCACTTGTGATTCTCACATCACTTGGCCCTCAAGCTCTGTTTTTCTGAAAAAGCCCTTTTCTCACTTTTTCTCTCAACGCACATCTCTCTATTCTTCAATCTCTCAATTTTTTATCCCTTCCCAGAGTGGTTGGTAGATAGACAAGAAGTTGCGGGTTCTTGCCCCTAGCATTCTGCTAGATTCTTCTTCTTGTTCACAACAGTGAGTTTCTTCCACAGAGGGGTTGTGTTACAACTGGGTGTGTAGCAAATCTGCAGCTAACATCGGCTGATGATGCCCTGCTGGGGAGTTTGGACGTGGTTAGATCTGTCCAGATAAGGAAGTGGAACATCTTGATCCATTCCAATTCGTGCTTCGCACTTGACTTGATATCTCGCTGCTTGGAGGGTGAGAGAGCTTTCAGCCCTTTGTTGTTGACTTCAATTGTGCCCCTTTTCTGGCAAGTAGAGTGCCCTTCTTGGCAAGTATGGGGAAAAGACAGGAAGCCTGACTCAACTGTGCCCTTGGTTCATCATTTTGACCGTTTTTTATTTTGCTTTCTACTAAAACAATTTTGACCAACATGAGAGTTAGATTAACATGCTTGTTCGATTTTTGTTTTGAAATCATGCAAGTCAGGCTATGAGCACTGAAAATTTTCCCTTTTTTGGGTCCAAGAAAATGGTCCAGTTTTGGAAAAAAAAATGGAATGATTTTTGAGAGAATAGTCAACCTCAGTAAAAATTCTCAAAAACTGTTTTTGCAGACGGCCACCGCTCAACAAGCAGGGAACCAACTCTTTGAGATGCACAACCTCGGACCCATAGCAATGGAAAATTGCCTTGTCTCGAAGGACCTTTGCAACTTAAAAGTTGCCCTTGTTTGAAATGACATTGCGGCGTTTTGAATGGCAGGAAAGTTGCCTTGTTTGAATGATGCATGAGACATTGTAGTCGATCCTGGAGCGATGATTACACCCGATCTCTCGGATTCAGAGAAGGCAAAGATGATCTAAACCATTTCATGGACCCAATCGAATTTGAATTGTTTTTCGGCTGGACTTCAAAATGAAGTTGCCTACGTATCCCAAAGATGGGAATCAAGCCTTCGTAGTTCGGGGTTAAGGTACACTCGGGTATTTAACCTCTCCTTTATGCTCTAACTTTTGCCAAGGTGCCTCAAGTGTGTTTTCGACCTTGAGCTTCTTTTTCTTTTCTTTTCAATTCTTTTTCATTTTTTCTTTTTCTTCTTCTTTTAGGCTCTAACTTTTGCCAAGGCGCCCGATGCGGGTTTTCGACCTTGCGAGCTTCTTTTTCTTTTTCTTTTTTCTTTTTTTTGTATATATTTTTTTTTCTTTTGTATGTATTTTTTGCTTGCTCTAACTTTTGTCAGGTAGCCCTTAGGGTTTCACCCAATGAGCCTCTCAAAGGGTAAAAGTGTAATAAGTCCATGCCAAATGGTTTTTGAGATTGAAGCCCTCAGATCCGGAGAGTGGTCATTGATTCAAGAAGAACTCATCTTGGCTCTTGCACATCGACATCTTTGCTCCGTAGTTTGAAGGGGGGCTTCTGATCTAGCTTTACAAGCTTCTCTTGAAAACACTTGAACTTCTTGATCGACTCTTTGCCCCTAGTTCGAGGGTTGCTTTGAATTTGGTCTCACAGCCTCACGTTGTAGTTAACCGTTGAACATTCCGAGTTTGAGTCCAAGGTTCGAAAATGAGGGTCGAGTCTCGGTGAGAGCGATCCTAGGTGCACAATCTCAAGGCGATTCCACACATGTCTTCGCAGGACCGCATAAAACATTTTTGAAAGTTTTAAGAAAGCGACAAATCGTCATGGCGAAGACATGTAGGACCAATCTGGATCAAAGCTAGGGTCCTTCTCAGTACTCACACTAACAAGCATGATTTCATTCATTAAGGGCTTAGCACGCCTCTCTTTCTCTCAATTTGATCAAAGTTTTGCAAATCCCGAGGAATTCCTCCCTCTTTGTTTTCACCGCAGTGTTCAAAAAGGTTTTGAAAAACTTTGGTCATTACAATGACTTCAAGGCACAGAAAAAACAGAGTTCTTAGTCAAATACTGCCATCTCATTTAGAATTTCTGGCACAATTGGCACACGGCAGAAGCAAACACCAGAGTGTGAAAATCACTGCTGTTCCATTCAGAATCTGTTGGCACAACTAGCTCCCTGGCAGAAACAGACTCAAAACAAAATGAAAAGACAGACGCAAAACAAGCAAGTGATGTCCGAGGTAACACCCCCGAAATCACCCGACTCTGACAAAACAGGACTGACTCGATACAACAAGACAGACCCGACACAAAACGACAAGACTGACCCAATACCCAAGTCAGAAAGTATAAAACTAGCATTCAAAATGCTCAAAACAGTGCATGCCATACGCCATATCTGGAGTAAACTGAGTGCCGCCCACAGGTGGTTCATCCCCTGATCACATATTCGTACTATCCCCAAAGTTCACTGATCCAGTGGTGATGGACCTTGCAGGGTCTGGTGCGATGATGACCTTATTGTCAATTAGATCTTGTATTTCATGGCGAAGACGATAACAACTGTCAGTGACATGGCCGACTTGTTGATGGAAGGCGCAGTACTTGGCTGGATCATGAGAGGGAGGAAGTTTATTTGGCAATGGCCGTAGTAGCTCGGGGGTTTGGTGCCCTTTCTAATCAAGACCCTCAAGGCGCCGATAGAGACATGTACGATGGGCGAACACTCTCTCGCCCCGAGGTGGGTATTTTTCCGTTTGTGGCTTTTCTTTGGATGCTTGGCAGAGGGATTAACTGTTGGCCGGGTTTCTTGGTCTCTTCCGAGAAACGGGATTAGGGTCGAAAAGGAACATTCTGGTACAAAGGCGCTTCTCGCTTGCCCTTGATTCAAATCTCATTCTCGAGTGGCGAAAGTGTTGTCCACAATTTTTGCAAAGAATCGTGAGTACTTCTTTGTTTAGCCCTCGGCTTTCAAAGCCTCAATGAACCGAAGATGTTCATGGGGACTCATGCTTTCCTGCCTTGTTCTTATCAACGCCTCCACTTTGCTAAGAGATTGGCCTTCTCCCAATGCAGTCCCAAGGTTAAGAGCCTTTTGACATGAATTCCTAGTATGTGATGCGGTTGATGACGGAGCCAAAACTCCAAAAGCGATCGCCACAGTTCTCGAAGATCTTCGATCATTCTCATCATTTCGAAGTAGTGGGTTCATGGGTTTGGGATGATTGGGGTTGATGCACCCATCATGCATAAGTCCGTGCTCTGGAACGAACACCGCAGGCTTGGGCAGATGGGCTGGGGTGATGTATATGCTGGGGTCGTAAGGGATGGCCAATGTGTGGATTAGATTGAGATGTGGATGAGGTATTTGGTCATTGGGGTCTGAAGGTGGTGCTATCGTTTGGTTGGCAACGAGATTTTGGTTCTCATAATGAGTAACAGCAGTGATGGTGCCATGACCTACATTGATGGTACATCTGAGACTTGGAAGGGTTATGTCTGGCCGGGAGTGGGTTTGAAAGGGGTTGGGGTTCTAGGAGTTCTAGGTGCCCTTCTTCTCATGACTTTTCAAAGCTTGAGAGAGACTCATGTAAAGAGGGTGGAATTTTCTGCTTGAAATTTGAGTTGAGGGGGTTGGTTTTTGGCCGTTGAGGGAGGTGATGATAGTGCCTTCTCCTGAGCATTTCGCAGCTGTGCTACCATCAATAGTAGCATTGGGACTGCGAGCAACATTCATCTTCAAAGGCTCATTATCTTCTGCAAAGATCCCTTGTTTGATGGCATCCTCGATTTGAACCCCCATTTCATGAAGGACTGGAAAGGTAAGCAGAGGTAGAATGACCATCTTTGCGACAACTTGCCATGCAGATTCGAGCGATCATCTGATCGATCTTTGTCGGAAGGTTTTGTAGTCATCATTGAGGCCTTTGCCCTCCATCTCGCCACGAACTCGAAACCCTCCTTTGGCCCTTGGCGGGTGACTTCAAGATCACAGTGGTGACCTCAATCGTGTGTTGTAGGAGTATTGATCCTTTGAAGGCCTCGACCATCTCTTCCCAATTGCTTTCCAGAGTTCTCCAATTCGCATACCGGGTTGTGGCTATCCTGCATAAGGTTCGGCGAATAGTGACAATTTCGGCCGTGGTCAAACCCATTGGTCTCAAAATATCGAAAAAGTGGAGGTGCACCATTGGGTCTCGAGCCATCGAATCGATCGATATGTGGCATCTTGAACGATCCGTAATGTCACCATTGAGTCGGTATAACCATCCTCTATATCAGGAATAGAGTGGGCCCCCTGAGACTTCTTAAACAATTTCTCAAGCTTGCTCACTTTTAATGCTGTGGGGTCCGGCCCTATCGCAATGTCCGTATCTTCTCGACATTGGGTGCCTCCCAGTCTTTGGAGCTCTGCCAGGGAGAACTTGTTGTGAAGCGGATGCTCCGGTTTCGCTCTAGCCTAGCAATTGTCTCTGCTGTTGGGCTATGACCATGACTTGTTGCTTGGCGACCGCTTGATGAACAGCGTCTTGCTGCATGGCTTTCATACTATCCTGGAGTTGGCGCACCATCTCTTCCAGACTCGACATATTGCCCTGGTCTAACTGAGCAACCGGTATATCTGTGTCTGCAGTAGGCTTGGAACTCTCAACCTGACTCCTCAAGGATCACTGATCTGGTAGCTGTTATACTGGTGGTCTATGTCTGACTGGCCCTCTCTGGCCGTGATTACCCTTGAACTGAGTCTCTGACCTGACAAAGTCTACCAACACAAATCCAAGGTACCCAGGGGATAGTGGAGCCTTCTGAAGCTATAGTTCCAGGACTACCTAGCAAAAGAGAAAACAGACAAAGATCTCAAATCAATTTCAGGAACGAATATGAGCAGAAATGAGATTCTATTATCGATCCTCGTTTCAAATCAACGCCCCAAATCAATCGATACGCAGATATAATCGATTCTCAAAATATCGACATCGTGCCCGCAGTCGGATACCTAGACTCGCAAACTGGTATATGCATTCCCTGTAAAGATACACTCTAAAAGCACATAGCAGGTAAATGAGAGCCAATACACCCCTATGTTGGGGTAGGGTTTCCCTGTCCTATTTTGTCAGGAGCTAGGGTTTCACTACGCACGCATCGGTTTCAAACAACCTAATATCGGATGAGCAACCTGTCCTAGTTTGGAATGGTCACTACGGATTTCGATATGCACTAGGTCGAATGGTCGAAAAGGGTGCCCCGGTAAAACCGGGGTTTGTGTTCTATCTTGGCAGAGCATAACCGGCCAATTTTATGGACATGCCTTGACAAGACAAGCCTCCAGCAAACCGCTCAGGAATAGCAGATGACCAACACGGTGTCCTAGGCGCACCAATGCACATGCAATGCAAAGAGATACATAAATGAAATCAAAACAGGATATCACGAGTTCGAGTCAAGCTCTCTAAAATCCCCAGCAGAGTCGCCAGAAATTGTAGCACATCCGCGAGGGACCTCGGCTACAGTTCGGACTCCCTTTGTGTCACGGTTCTAAATCTGAACCAAAGAGTCCAAATCCGGCAAATCGTTTGAGAAAACAGATTTTGAAAAGTAGTGCCAAACATGGATCGCTTTGCGGATTCTGAGTCGCCACCTAAATATTTTTTAATTGGGAAATTTAGGAAACCCCGACTCGGTCAAGGCCACATGTCGTCATCACCAAAGTGGTCTTGGCTCGGGAGCTTGGTACAATCGGGAAGGTCGATTATGAGCACCCCTTTTCGCCGTCCGACCGGCCTCTACTAACCGTGATATCCGTTTTGAAAACTTTATGCGTTCTTATTCGGTTATTAGCCTAGAATTACTATGTGATCGCACAACACAAAAGTATAGGCTAGATCGCCTAACTTGAAATAAACATTGCATATCCGTTTATCTCGAAAAACGTGTTAGATTTTGCTACTGCAAGTAGGCTAAAATACTGTTCGACAAGTTATTCCAACTTAGGCAATCCAACCTCCACCCACAGGCATTCAAACAGTTTATCACATAAGCACTTAGCGCATGGTAGACATCTTGTCATGTTAACATTCACGCATGCGACATGCTAAAGCATAAAACTTACATTGTACTCCGTACAAAACAATAAAGGTTAGCAAAGCATGCATGACCTAGTTCATGTTAAATGGCTAATGCATCACATACTGGTGCAATCTAAAATGCTTTCGGCTAACCTAAACATGGCACATGAGATGCAACAACTATCACGTATTCAATTTGGAATTGAAAGTGCGATGCGATTTGCATGATGTGCCGAGTCGATGCATGTAAACAAATGCATGAATGCACACATGCATTGCATAAGGTATGCTAAAATAAGTATGCCCTAACCTACCATCGAAAGCGGGTAAATAAAAGGGATAGAAAGAAATGGGGATTGGAAGACATACACCCACTCACGCACACTTATTACAATTACGCCCTCACACGGAGGGACCAAAATAATAATACAGTCCCAAAATAAATGAATAAATATTACAAATTCTAATTACTGGATAAATAAATGTGAAATAAAAGGGGGCCACCTACGCCTCGAGATCTTGTGAATGATGCATGCTCGATGTCCGCCTTGCCCGGGAACCCGCACCATGCCACTGTTGCCTCTGTTTTTACTGCCCTATCTCTCCAAAAATTGCCAAAGTCCTGGGACATGCTCCTTACAAGCTGTAGATCATCACCGGCCGGATAGAATGCCCACCGGCCATGTACAATAGTCACCGGCTGTCAATGATGTTATCGGCCACCTATACAGTGCCGGTCGGCACTCTATACTGCCGGTCGGCACAAAATTCCTGCAGAAGACAGTTTTGACAGCAACAGCAGACCAGCAGTGCAAGGCATAGGATTTCTAGGCAAATGTATGCATAGCCATTGCCTCCCATCATGAATAGGACTCAAGGAGACATGGCTCTTGGTTCTAGGGCTATCAATTATGCCCCTTTGGTGCATGATAGCCTAAGGAACCAAGGTTGCATTTTGATGTGAAAATGCATGCAACACAAAAATGCTAACCAAGTCCCTATCATGACAATATCAAGGGCCTTAGTGACATGGGAATTGAGGTATGTTTTGTCACTTGGAGTACAAACACCCCTCAATTCCCATACTTGATTTGACACCCCAAACCAAGTGATGAAATGCCACTATGCAAACATGCAAACTAGGATGTTAGCAAATTAAATACCATACAACTAACACATTAGTCATGCAAAATGCTAGAATGTAAAAAGAGGCTAGTGTGATACAAAAATGAGCTAAGTATGCAATGAGATCAACCAAGTATGCAACTAGCATGTGATAAGCATATAATGATGGTCTTAACCACCATGGGGGAGGTCTCAAACCTCCCCAAAAGCGATAACAAGAGTGCCCCAAAACATAGATAAAATGTTATGTAAGCATGCAGGTTGATGGGCCTAAAACTAAGGCAGCAATGAGGGCATCTAAATGCCATTAACATGGCCATACATGGCACGTGTTGGTCAACCAAAAAACAGAGATGCAACATGTAAAATACACCCAAGTCCCACACATGGCAGCCCCAAAACAAACCAAAAGCATAAGGCATACACTATGCACATTTCAAGGCCTAAAGGACACACCCTTAAAGCATAAAAGAGATGACAAATCTGAGCATGTAAGCATAGCTTAGGGTCTGAAATAGCATGGAAGAGGGTTCCAAACCCTTGAAATCATAGAGGCAATGCATCCTACACATGCACCTACTTGAAGCATACAAGCTACAATGCAAAGGGGCTATACAAAGCATGCCAAGATTGACCCAAACAACCTAGGACAGACCTTATACATGGAAAAACAAGCACATTTCCGGTTTATGACCAGCCACAAAAACAAAAGCAAGATAGGCTAATAAAGCATGCAAACTTACGGTAAATAGAAGAGATTACAAAGCAAGTGCATGATAGAGTTACCAAACATGGTTGAGCCCTTCTTCAATGTTGAAGAAGGGCTCAAAATAAGCCTACTTACAGTTTATTACATGCTCAAAAACAGATTATACATCAGCCAAATATTCTATGCAAGAAACATGGCATACAAGAGGATATTGAGATAGGTGCTATATCCAATCACCAACGGCAAGGGGTCCTCAATCAAACATGAAGAGGACCCCAAAACAAGACTATTTGAAGTTTGGGTCGGAGCTCAAAGTGCTTGCAAGCAAGGCTTAGATATGAAGCAAGAAAAGGCTAGAAAGGGGAAGATGAAGACTTACCCTTGTAGACCAGCAAACCAGCACCTCTTGGACCAAGTTTAGGTGCTCCTAAGCTCTGCAGAACAGCCCCAAGTCGCTGGAATGGAGCAAGGGTGCCTTGTGCTATGAGTTGTAGGGGAAATGGCCCAAGAACAAGGTTGTTTGGAGGTGAAATGAGATAGATATGGAGAGAGGGGGTGGGATCTATATGTATATATCAGATATACACATATATCTGCTGGTTTTTTGTTCCAAGCCTCCAACCCTAGACAAAGGAGAAGAGAAGAGCTTATATAGGCCAAGTATAAGCTCTTAACTTAATGGCTAAGCAAATGGAAAGGGTCAAAGGGGCCAAGGGGGGGTGCAAGGCTTCTAGGAGAAGCTAATACAGCTGGCCAAGCTTCTCCAAGAAGCTTGGCCAAAGGGTTCAAGCTTCTAGAAGCTTTAAGGGGTCAAAAGGCTCAAAAGGTTGCAAAAGGGGTAAGTGATAGCTACGGGTCTCAGATGGCCGAGAGCCCTTCAACAAAGTTGGAGAGGGGCTCAAAATAAGAAACTTTGTAGTTTACGACCAAGCCCAAAACAGCCCACAAGTACGCCTAAAGTACCGTGCAAAACAGGCCTAAAAAGAGGTAAAGAGACAAGTGATAGATGGAGATGTCAAACAGTAAAAGGTCCTTAATCAAACATGAAAAGGACCTCAAAATATGACTATCTCAAGTTCGGGTCGGGGCCCAAAATGCAAGATGAGGGTTGGAGCCGAAACACGCAATCGGGGCCGAAAGTGGGTCATTAGGCACCAAGAAGGGCATACGGCCACAGTGGGTATCAAATGCCCCAGGTTCCTTGTAATGATAAAACAGAGATTCCGCCGAAAATGAACAAAACACGATGCGAAATGAATCCTCGGGGCCTAAACCGCGCGGTTCGGGGTCCCAAAATGGGCCGAGTAACCGAAAGTGGCGTCTGACCCACAGTGGGTATCAAAGGCCCTGTCTGTCCTCGGAATGATAAAACAGAGGCACTTGCCAAAAACCGGAGAAATCGAGAGATGGTTGGGCGGTCCCAACCGAGGCACACGGCTCGACGGCAAACCGAACTCGAAATGGGAAAAATGGCCTGCGACCACAAAACGTAGCCTACGGCCACTGAGAGATGGTCTACGAGACCTCTCCCTCCCTTTGGGAAGAGAAAACAGAGAAAACGGAGCCTGGTTCGCAAACCGAGACAAAGCACAAAAGAGTCCGGAAGTCCGGAGGCAAGGCTCGTAGCCGGGACTCCGCAACCTCAGAACGAGCACAATATGCAACATCACCAAGCGCTCAATTGATGACGTCTGAGTCTTAAGGTCGGTCAAAAATGGGATGTCTACAATAAGAAAATAAATATAAGATAAAACATGCAAGAAAAATGAAAGAATTGAAAATTCACCTTACAAAGAAAGATTGAATTTCTTGATTTTCAAACTTTCTCTTTATCACCCTCAAGGTTGTGAGTTATGATCTTAATCCTCAATTCAAAAGCTTGGAATTTGAGCTTAAAATGACGATTTTGAACAAGTGTGAGTGATTTTTGACAAGGGGAGATGAGATGTAAGAGGCTATATAACTTCACTAGTTTGGCAAAACAATTCTCTTGTTTTTAAGACTTCTTTTCTCTCAAATTCTAACACAATTTTAGCATTCTCTCCCTACCCTTCTCTTCTTCAAAATCCTCCCCCAATTCAAGACTAGAGCTCTCATTATATAGCCAATGCAAGTGGGCAATGGTGGAAGACAAAGTGGAGTTAATGGGGGACAATGTATAATGGAGGTGAATGATGAATGGTGATGGTGGTGTGTGCTTTAGGAAAATGGATTATGACTTGAGATGGTGGGATGTGATTATGAAAGTAGATAGTGAGTGGGGATAGTGGGATGTGATTATGAAAGTAGGTAGTGAGTGGGGATGGTGGGGTGTAATTATGAAAGTAGATGGTGAGTGGGGATGATGGGATGTGATCATGAAAGTAGATGGTAAATGGAGATGGTGGAGTGTAATTATGAAAGTGGATGATGCTGAGTGGAGATGGCGGGATGTGTAGATAATGAGTGGGGATGTTGGGAGATGAGTAAGTGCACTTGAATGGATCAAAAAATGGCTCAATGGGATGTCCTAACCAAACTAAAACAAGAAAAATGGGGCTGCTGCTGTTTTGGACCGAGTCAGCAAAATCTGCTATTAAGCCCAACTTCTAACGGGCATATCTCCCTCATTTGGACTTGGGTTAGGTAGTTCTTGGGTCTAAATTGAAGCCCTAGAAGTCTAATTTCCAATGGTGGTGGCCTTACAATTAAATTCCAAGTGTACAAAGAGATATGCCTAATTTAGTGAAAGTTGTTCATTTCCCTCGGGCCCAGGTCAACAAAATATGCTCTTAAGCCCAATTTCAAATAAGCATATCCCCCTTATATGGACTTGGTTTTAGGTGGTTCTTGGGTCTAAATTGAAGCCCCAAAAGTCTACTTTCCAATGGTTATGGCCTAACAATTAAATTCCAAGTGTACAAAGAGATATACCTAATTTAGTGAAGGCTGTTCATTTTCCTCGGGTCCAGGTCAACAAAATCTGTTCTTAAGCCCAATTTCAAATGGGTATATCTCCCTTATATGGACTTGGTTTTAAGTGGTTCTTGGGTCTAAATTGAAGCCCTAGAAGTCTACTTTCCAATGGTTATGGCCTCACATTTAAAGTCCAAGTGTACAAAGAGCTATGTCTAATTTATTAAAGGCTGTTCATTTCCTTCTTAATGATTTGATGCTCATTCTTTTCCTAGACTAGTTTTCTTTCATCCCCTCCTATTTCCTTCAAATCCAAACCAATAAAGAAGATGTTTTTAAATATTTTTTCAAAGAGTTCACCTCCCTTCCATTTATTTTCACTTTGTCCTTACTCAGTTTATTGAAAAGTGTAATATTTTAATCGAAATGGGAGTCTTGGAACATCGTAGAAACATTTTTAAAAAATTATTTTGAAAAGAGGGTTTTAAGGTCTAAAATAGTTTGGCCAAAAAATGCGTAAAGGTTGGGATTAAAGCTCAAATTTCATTTTTCTTATTGAGGATTCTGTGAGAAACACATTCTAATTGTCATCATCAGGTAATCAACAGAAAGCGCCCGAGTCTTAGGGCTGGTCAAAATGGGGTGTCTATAGTTGCCCCTCTTTGACAAAGCTCAAAGTCATTTCATGACATGAGTGAATGTCAAAGCCCGAAGATGACCCTTTTGACGAGGCTGTAAGACTTGGGCAATTAAACAAAATGTAATGCATGTGGTTGAACCCGAAGGTTGCCTACGTATCCCTTTGTAAGGAATCAAACTAGTGTTGTTCAGGGGCAAGATGCTAATGATATGCAAGAAGATTTTGGGAATTGGACTTATACGCTAGGCAAACCCGAGTAAATCAACAACCTAACACGTCTCATGCGAAAGGAAGAAAGATGGTGTAAACAAACAGGCACATCTGTTATTTTTAACTGATTCACAATCTTAACGCGTCTCACGCGATAGGAGTATAGTGAACTTGAGATTTAAACGCGTCTCACGCGAGAGGAGTATAGTGAACTTGAGATCCAAACACGTCTCACGCGAGAGGAGGAATGTGAACTTGAGATCCAAACGCGTCTCATGCGAGAGGAGTATAGTGAACTTGAGATCCAAATGCATCTTACGCAAGAGGAGTATAGTGAACTTGAGATCCAAATGCGTCTCACGCGAGAGGAGGAATGTGAACTTGAGATCCAAATGCGTTTCACGCCAGAGGAGGAATGTGAACTTGAGATCCAAATGCGTCTCACTTGAGAGAAGGAATGTGAACTTGAGATCCAAACACGTCTCACACGAGAGGAGTCTAGCGAACTTGAGATCCAAATGCGTCTCACGCAATAGGAGTATAGTGAACTTGAGATCCAAACGCGTTTCACGCGAGAGGAGTATAGTGAACTTGAGATCCAAACTCGTCTCACGGGAGAGGATAAGTAATGAACGAATCCAAACGCATCTCACGCGAGAGAATAAGTAGTGAACGAATCCAAACGCGTCTCACGCGAGAAGATAAGTAAGAAACGAATAAATCCAAATGCGTCTCACACGAGAGGATAAATTTTGAATAAATCCAAACACGTCTCACACGAGAGGATAAATAGCTAACAAGGGGTAACCTTTACATGTAGAAACCACTGATGCTGCTTTTTTTTCCAGATCATATTCACAATTTTCCCTATTATCCAACGGGGTGACAGAGTAAGTTGATTTAGTATCCAGAATTAAAGCGCATACACGCTATCTCAACCTATGGGGCTACCATACAGATTTCAAGCGAGGGATACACCCCTGGGTATTTAAACCAGACTTTAGTCTCAGAAATTCCAAACCTTTTGCGTTTTAGGCCTCGGCCATTCGAATTCTAGTTTCCACCATCGCAGTTGGTCTCCTAGGAACTCATTGCAAACATAGGTAGGTGGCTATACCAGACCGCCTACAGTCGTTTGGGCACGACAAACACCAAAGGAATTGCACCTTTAGAGGATTTAAGGTCTCCTAGACCCTTGAAGTTGTTCGGGCATAACAAACACCAAAGGAATTGCACCTTCAAAGGATTTAAGGTCTCCTAGACCCGAAAAAGACCACCAGGCGCACCTGTTGTTTTTAACTGATTGGGTAGTGTGAACAGACAGGCGCACCCGTTGTTTTTAACCGATTTGAGTGGTGTGAACAGACAGGCGCACCTGCTGTTTCTAACCGATTTGGGTGGTGTGAATAGACAAGCGCACCTGTTGTTTTTTTAACTGATGGAATGGCCACGGATGCCGCTTTACTTCCTAATCATATTTACAACTTTCCCTATTCTCTAACGGGGTGACAGACTAGGTTAGTTCAGTATCTATAATTGAGGTGCATACAAGCTACCTCAATCTATGGGGCTGCCATACAGATTTCAAGCCGGGGACACATTTAGACTAGACTTTAGTCTCGGAAATTCTAAACCTTTGCATTCTAGGCATCGCCATTCGAACTCTAGTATTCACCGTCGCAGTTGGTCTCCTAAGAACTTATTGCAAACACAACCAAGATAATACACACAGATATTTACATATAAATACACACATATATTTACATACAGACAAAATACAGACATATACACAGATATATACAGTATATATGACACAAATATATACGAACCTATACATGGACATATACAGTATATATACAGGTGGGGAATATTCCTCTTGCGGTTGTCAGCAGGAAGATGCCGCTACTGAGAAGGCATAGTCCATTTGTTGATGTCAGCGCATGTACGCAAAACAAGCAAAACGAAAAAACACAAAATGCATGGACACGGGGTTTCGACCCTCTGATCTCAAACTTGGCCTCCAAGTCCCCAACCACTGAGCCACGCCACTCTTATGACAAGATATGAAAACAAATATATATACTTATACAAGACATATATACACAAAATCAAAACAAAACAAAGAAACACTCAATGTGGGGTTCGAACCCCTGACCTCAGGCTTAGCCTTTCATTCTTCAACCACTGGGCCAAACCACTGAACCTGAGCCACTCTCATGATAGAAACAATTCAAACAAATATATATAGGTATACAAGACATATATACATAAAATCAAAACAAAAACAAAACAAAGAAACACTCGATGTGGGGTTCGAACCCCTGACCTCGAGCTCAGCCTTTCAGTCCTTAACCACTGAGCCAAACCGTTGAACCCAAGCCACTCTTGTGACCAAATGTTTGAACAAATATATATATATATATATTACATAGCTATACAATATATATACATATATGCATACACAACTCTCCCGTGTCTCTCTCTTTTTTGATAACCTCATCTAACACGCAGCTTGCTTTTGCATCACTAGCCAACAAAAACAGGCCTCAAATGACGCTCGCCTTGGCTCTCTCCCTCTTTGTCTTCTTCTTTTTAGCCTTTTTCTTAATTAGTCTTCTCCGTCTTCTTCTTCATTCTTTTCTATTTCTTCTTCATCCTTCTCCTATCCTCTTCTTCGTTGAGAGAGTTCTGACAAAACAAAGAGACACTGAGCAGAGGAGAAAAGCTACCCAAAACTCAGTCTACTCTCTGCTATTTTTCTCTAAGTCTCATTTCTTTTACACCTCTCACCACACATCCATGGCTTCCTTATCCTGTCCCCTCACTCTGTTTCCGGACCTAAATGATCCCATAAACTCTTCTGGTTCGGGCCGAGTGCCCCTACTCCCACTCTTCCCATCATTCCTCTTCCTAACCTTCCTATAATGTCAACTGAGCAAATCATGGCAGCTCAATCTGACATAGAAGCTAATCACTACACACTGCAGTCCTGTATGGAGACGGTGACTGCGGTCACCAAATTGGTTCACCGATTGCAAAATAGGACAACTGAGGTACACCAGGTCAACGCCCAACTCTCCCTACTCTAGCGCATGTACAAAGATGCGCGAGCAAAGATTTGTGCACTGAAGGCCAAGAACAAGGAGCTAAAACGACAGGCCACCTCCATGGCCCAATTTGGAGCGCCTTCTTACTTTGACAATGACGGCGAGGTGGGCTCTCGGCGAGCCAAGCGTGGCCTTCGAGGGTCACCCAAGACGACAAAAGGAGGAAGAGCTTGGCGGGAGAGCTGAGTAAGTGAAGTCGGCACGCGGACGGCATTGGAAACAAAACAAGAGATCTCTTTTTTCTTTTTTCTTTTTTCTTTTGTTTTTCTAGGCTTGTTGTTTTTCTTTTCTTTTTCTTTTTTTTTTTGTATGTATGGTTTTTTTTTTCTTTTTTTTTTTTGGAGTGGGCAAGTAGAGCTTCAGCTCTCTCTTTTTTTTTGGTTTTTTTTTTTGAGTCTCTGTAATTGGGGATGTCCTCCCCTAACTGCAATAAAAAAAAGTTTCGTGTTTGTACATTAATGGCATAACTGGCATATCACTTTAAGTTTGAAAATAATTTTGTTTGGTTGAATTTGAGACTGATTGAATTTTGAACTCTGAATTGGATATACTGACCTAACTCAAAAAATAACTTAACGAAAGAAAACGAAGGAAAACAATCCAAACACACTTATATAAACTGACTGGTATGAATACACTGATTGGTATGAAAGGAACACACTTATATACACTGACTGGTATGAATACCCTGATTGGTATGAATACACTGACTGGTTGACTCGAACGGTGGAGAAGACAGAATCTCTGACTCGACTATGCCCCTAGTTCATTGCCTTGACTCTTTTTTTCTCTTGATTTTTTGTAAAAATGTTTTGAACAACATGAGAGTTGGATTAGCATACTTATTCCATTTTTTGTTTTGAAATCATGTAAGTTAAGTTGTGGGCACTGAAAATTTTCTCTTTTTAAATCCAAAGAATGGTCTGGTTTTGCAAAAATGAAATAATTTTCAAGAAAAATTAGTCAACTTCATTCACAATAATCAAAACCTATTTTTGCAACTGGTCACTACCTAACCGACATAGAATCAACCATTGGGATGCATAGCCTCGAACCAGAAATCAATAGTGATAACCAAACCAAGCCGATCTGAATCGAATAAAGCCGAGCAAAATCAAACCAACTGAACCGAGCAAACCGAAGACAAACCGAAGACAAACCAAGCAAACAAGAATAGGACAACCAAGTCGACTAACGATACACCAATCAAACATGGACGAGATGAATGAGTTGAAAAATTATTAGGGCCGAACTTCAAGATGAAGCTACCTACGTATCCCAAAGATAAGAATCAGGCCAACGTAGTCCCGGCTAAGGTTCACTCGGGTATTGACACTCTCCTTTTGTACTCTAACTTTTTCCAAAGCTGCCCTTTCGGGTTTTCAACCTTGCGAGCTTTTCATTTTTTCTTTTTTTTTTCTTTTTTTGGTTTTTGTTTATTATTATTTTATTTTATTTTATTTTTGATTTTTTTTTTGTGCTCTAACTCTTGCCTGGGTCGCTCTTCTGAGTTTTCAGTCCAGCGAGTCTTTCAAGGATGGTACTTTTGTTTTAACTTGTCCATGTTGATTGGTTGTGAAATCTCTAGGCCATCTATGAACGACTGCTACACTTGACAAGTAGATTAGTTGCATCTCATGAGTGAATTTCATTAGGATTTTGTATATAAGATCATGCATGTTTTACTAACTGTGTTTTGTAGCTTGTTCGCGGGATGTCAAACATGTAAGTTTTTATGCTTTAGCATCCCGTTTGTGTGTGTTTTTTTTACTTTGTTTAGTATTCTACCATGAGGCTATTTGCTTGTGTGATATAACTCTATGAATGCCAGTGGATGGAGGTTGTGTTGCTTAATTTGGAATAATGTTGATTTTCATGTTAGTAAACTCAATTTATTTGGGTTGTACATCTTCAAAACTCTTTCAAAACTACATGAAATCAAGTTGTTCCAAAGTGGGTGACATAGTCTATACTTGTATGCTTTACATAGTAAATTTTAGGATTTATTAAATAATCAGAATATGAACATATAAAGAATTTAAAATTCATATCATGGTTAGTAAAGGCCGATCTTTTGATCGGGTGAGCGGGGGTGCTCAATTAATGACCTTCCCCTCTCATACCTAAGGTTCATGAATCGAGACAACTTTGGTTATGACGAACAGTGGCCTTGGCACGAGTCATGGGTTTCCTAATTTCCCAAAATATTAGGTGGCGACTTTGAGATCTGATGATGCAGTCCATTTTTGGCAAAAGGTTTTGCAATAAAATGGATTTTCTAAAAGTTGCCAAATCTGGACTCTTATATATGTTTCACATTGCAACACTCGTGAGACTAGATCAAAGAGATCGAGGATCCGAACTATTTAACGCGCATGGGTACCCTTCGGGCATGTTACAGGTATTTGTTCCGAAGGACAGTGCGACTGTCCTGACGAAGACAACAGTGAAACATGCACTTTCAAGCAAATAAATTTTAGGTAACCCAACCTTGGATTCCCTCCTTTTACACCCATTTCTTGTGATCATTCACAACATCATAGCCTTTTGGAGCTTAAGAACACTAGTTACTTTTACTTAAACTTAGGTTACTACTGTAACCAGATATAGTTACTTCAACAAACAGATGTAGAGGGTTGCAAGAAAAGTTGTTTAAGAAATTGCTCTTGCAAAACGGCTACATTTGCATATGAGCTTTTGCTCTACAATTGGAAGTTAGGTTGCTTATTATTGTCGGAAGTATTTTCTCTTAGAAACAACGAGGGCAAGTTTGATAATGTTACTGTATTTCTTAAAGTGTAGAAATCTCTGACTCAAAAGAAATCAAAGCATGCCACAATTATATTAAGATCCAGTCTCAGATATTTTTTTTTTTTTGTATTTTTTTATGGTTACCTCTTGCCTTTACCTTTTTAGAAATAAAGGAAAATTTGAGGAGCTTGATGAGTTCAATGTGGAGCAAGTGCCAAGTATGCCTACCAAATTCTCTTATGAAGACTTGAGAGCCATGAGAAGTAATTTCAATAATAAGCTTGGGGAAGAAGGATTTGGGACAGTTTTTGAAAAGATGGCACCAAAGTAGCAGTGAAGCTCCTCAATGGTTTTGGTCAAGTTAAGAAGTCATTCTTAGCTGAAGTTGAGACAATAGGCAGCATTCACCATGTCAATTTGGTGAGATTAATTGGATTTTGTGTTGAAAAATCATACCGGTTTCTAGTTTATGAGTACATGTTCAATAGATCCTTGGATACATGGATCTTTCAAAGGCACCAGGAGCTCACTCTTGGGTGGAAATCTAGAAGAAAGATCATTATGGATATAACCAAGGGACTAACCTATCTCTATAAGGAATGCAGGCAAAAAATATTTCACTTGGATATCAAACCCCAAAACATCCTCTTAGATGAATTCTTCAATGCGAAAATTTCTGATTTTGGATTGTCAAAACTAATTGATAAGGACCAAAGCCGAATTGTAAAAATGATAAGGGAAACACCTGGTTATTTGGCTCCCAAATGGTTGAGCTCAATTATCACCGAGAAAGTAGATGTTTATAACTTTGGTGTGGTGGTCTTGGAAATGTTATGTGGGCGCAAAAATTTGGATGACTCTTAGCTTGATGAAGATATGCATTTACTAGATTTGTTTAAGAGGAAAGCGGAAGAAGAATGACTTTTGGATATTGTTGATAAATACAATGATGACATGCAGACACATAGAGCAGAAGTTGTGGAGATGATGAGGGTTGCTGTGTGGTGTCTACAAAGTGATTTTTCCAGGAGACTTTCCATGTCGGTGGTAGTTAAGGTCTTGGAGGGTTCTGTAGATGTTAAAAGCAATTTGTATTGTAGCTTCACAACTCCTGTGGTGCCAAGAGCAATCACAATTTATAGCGATCTGGGCTTAGACCTGATCTATTTATTGCTTTTGAATCCAAAAAACCATATTCGTGATGGTCGTTCTTTTCTCTTCATATTTGGTTTTGGCTTCGGGGGTCGACACCGCCCTTATTGCGGTCGACACTACCCTCTTATCTTTGTTTTGTTAAGCTTCAAGGGTTGACACCAATGTTGGAAGGGTCAACACCATTTTGCTGCTATGTTCTTGGAATAGCTACTGAAATTTAGGGTCAACACCAGCCTTGGTGGTGACAACATTTGTGTTTTGTTGTTGGCCTCAATGGTCAACACTAGTCTGGGAAGGGTCGACCCTTGTATATAGTAGATTTGGGTTTTGGTTGCTGAAATTTAGTGTCGACACCTCTGGTCCAAGGGTCGACACCTTGTCTGCTGCCAGCATTGTCATTTCTTCCTAAAAGGTTGACCCCTGTGAGTTTTTTTTTTTTTTTTTTTTCCAGATTTTAGTTCGGTTTTGGGCCCTACTTCTTGGGGATTTTGACTTGTTTTTTTGGGCTGACTTTGGGACCTTATTCCACTTTAACCTAGCACTATAAATAGGGCCATCACTTACCCTTTTTTCATTTTTTCTTCTCTTTTCCCTCTCTAAACCATGAGTCCCTCTTTTCTCTCTCTAAACTCACTTTTTCGCTCAAAGATTTTCAGATCTACTCACTTGGAAGCATCTCCTCTATGAGACCCCAAAATTTTGTAAATCCTAGTAAGACCCTTACTTTTGAGTTATTATAATAAAGCCCTTAGTTCCCTGTTTATGTGCAAAATTAACCTTAGAATTGAAAACGTATCACGGATGAACCCGTACAAACCCTAATTGATCTCGTTAACTTAGAAATCATTTTTAACACTCTAGTATTAATTATTTAACTCTCAAATTTTAGATTAGTAGCTTAAAATCCTAATTTCCGATTTTTATCATTTTCATTCAATTGTGTGTCCTTTAATTTAAAACAAGATCATTCGAACCAAATTAATTTTCCTAAAATTATTTTAATTAATATGACACTTGAAATAGATATTTTAATCAATTCCAAACCCACACAGTTTATTTTGATTACATCTTGAGCCCAAATCATTCTTTATACATATAAAAGCACACCACCAATATTATAATCCTTTTTTAAAATATCTACAATATGTATATATATAAATAAATGAGAAAAGACCCTCAAATCTATATCACATGGCCAACCACCCTAGCATATACACTTGTAGTGTACTTTTGGAAACAACATTGCATGATTCATGGAAGAAAATTTGACCTTAGTACCATAATTCAAGGAAAGTTGTCTTATACTTGTAATTATCTTGGTTCTACTTAATCCTAACCCTAACTAGATCATGCCTTGATACATGATTAGGATCCCTAATGGTCACTCATTCCATTACATTTCAACTAAATAGATCTCAATTCCATTCCATTCCAACCAATGGGCATTTTGGACCTTTTACACCAATTTTATTATAAAAACACCACCACCCTCCACATGTTACACATCTCATACACTCACACACCTACACATTCAGTTGAGAGAAAGAAAGAAGAGGAAGAGAGTGAACTTTGGTAGTGGAGGAGAGGAAAAGAGGAGAAAATTGTGCAAACATTTCACTAGGCAATCAAGTAAGGCACAACACAACTCTCTCTTATTTTTCCTTTCAAATACATACTCTTAGAAGTTTTAAAAATTCATTTTAGATATGTTTTGATGGTACTTTTGTGTTAAAAATGAAAGAATTTGAGCCTTGATTCTACCCTTCTCGTATTTCTCTTAATCGGTATAAGACTACCTTTTTCTATATCAAATCTCTCAAAATTTCCAAAGGCACACCTGCACCTTAAATTTTTGAGTTTAATACATATTATTTATCATGTTTTCATCATAAGATAAGTGGAAATTTTCCCCAAGTTGACCTCTTTACTCACCAACTTTCTTATTTCAAGAACTATGCCAGAAAAATCTATTTTACAGCCAACTTGTGAAACTTGTAGAAAAATGTATAAAAATCTTCTAGACCTAGGGTTTATGTCAAAATCTTCCTTAAGAAGTTATCTTTCAAGGAAAATTGGTTTCATTGAAAAAGAGTGAGCGGTTTGTAAGAAAATCAAATTTTCATAATGATCGACGAATCTGGACATCGCTGGAGCATTTCTTAAATAACTAAAAATCTAGAAAACCTATTCCATTTCCGAAACATGTTTTGAAAATGACATTAAATTCTCTATGAACCTTTGGAAGGCTGAGTTTTGGGAAAATTTTGAAATAGCCCTTTTGATTTTAATCTTTAATTGGTACTAAATTAAAAATTTAGTTTTGCATGGGTGTTTTATGCTTTTGTGTTCAGGAATATGCTTATTTGTATGTGATCATGTCTTGGTATGATATTGAATGTGTTATGGTTATGTTCCTTATCTTCTTCAATTGATGATGCTCATGCTTATGTGGATATTACTATCTTGTTAAGTTATTCTAACTTTAATTTAAGACATCTAACTCAACAGAAAACTTAATTGGGATGGTATTGGGTTTTCGATCACTTGAATAATGAAGAGATCATAACATGTTATGTATGGATTAATGGGATGTGCTCCCTAATTGAAGGTTAAGTCTTGCGCAAGCGGTCGCGTAAACCCTAAAATGGAACAGACGTATTCGGACTTTTTGCGATGGTTTGATTGGTGAGATAAGGTTGGGTCCGGATAAGATATTTAGAAGGATAAAACTTTTTTTGGAAGGATAAGGTTGGATTCAAGGTGATAAAACCTTTTTCTTTTTGCCATCCCTTTTGAGGCCCTGCGGTTGGCGCTACGCGGTATATAACCGTTGGTAGGCATCCGAGGTTAGTTCTGCAACAAAGCAACAAAATGGGGAGTTCCGAATAGTCCAGTGTTCAATTCTTGTGGTTGGGAGGATGAAATCTCTTTGGGAGATTTCTAGAATACTAACCACTAACATTATAACTTTGTTATCTATTTGAATGACATGTTCCTTTCCTCTATCATTGAAATTGCTGTTATTGACTTGAATATCATGCTTCACTACTTGCTTGCTATAAATATGATGGTGTATTGGATTGGGAAAAAGGGACGAGGTGTGTGTGCATTTATTGGGCATTCAAAGCTCGTGGCGTTTCATGCCAGGTATTGAAGACTATTAGACCAATCGAAGGCAAAGCTGAAACATTTAAGGACGTATAGCTACCCTACGAAGATTAGTAACTAGTTTGTAAACGTGCTTTGAGATTATAAGTGAGAGATCTCATGTTGTATTTAAGACTTGATTTTGTAATTATTATATATCTATACATATCTTTTATATTACCTATTCCTAATTGTCTCATCAACTTATGCAGACCTTGTGTTAATATCTTGTTAAGATCTGTCAAAGGGGTAGCTTTGCTATCTAAGGTGGTTGGACTTTGAAGGGAAGCTATATTGACTCCTCTAACCTTCCTGAGATCTTGCTTGGTTATTATCCAAAGGACTCATTAGTGACATTTTATACTCTTGTAACTTTAGATAAACCCTGTATTTATTTGTTAATATATTCTCTGATGTTCTCGATTTTTGGGGCGTCATATCCTCACCTTGCTCCTTTGAGGTTAAGTGTAGAGCTTGTTGAGAGCTTCATTTTGATCGGAGCAAATCATTGTTTCCTCTCCGTCGACTTTTTGGGCTTTCTTCATTCTTCCTCTTCTAAGTTTGAGATAGGGATTCTCTGCACCTTTTTATGAATTTTAACTTAGGTATTTGTTATTTCTAAAACAATATTGTGATTTTTGGAGATTTTGGTTGGAAATCAAAAAGTGGAGTTTTCAAATGGTTTGTTGGAAATGCTTGTAGAAAAGTGTTTATTGTTGATCTATGATGATGTAATGGGTTTTCACCTTTGGAAATGATTTGTAAAGAAAAATGGGATTTTTCCTTAGAAATATCAAATGTTGATCTTGTAAAGATAATAGAAATGATGCGGGGTTTCATGTAATTGAAATGATATCGTTCTCTACTCAAAAATGATTTAGAAAGAAAATGAGATTTTGCTCCAAAACCATGGGTTTGACATGTGTTGGAAAAATATTGAAGAATGATGTCAGTTTTGTAATATCACTCACGTCTTGGAAATGATAATAACGTATATTGTTATTAAAATTTTCTATTTATTAGAGATATTTGTTTTGAGCTATTGGTGGAGGATAGCTATGATTGTTGTAGAAATTGCATGGGAATTGGGAGAATTGAAACTATTTTCTCATTCATTTACATTGAGCATTGTTTCATATTTATACTTTGGAAATGTGCATCATTTTGAGAAAAATGGGTAAATCCGAGAATTGAATGTTGTACATTGAAATAAGCTGGCCGAAGTTTCCAAGGTAAAAGTCCCGAAAACTGCGTGCGTATATAGGTGTCGATCCCGCAGGCGAAATTTTCATGAAATGGCAATAGTAGTGCTTGTATAACATACGTTTACATGGGTCCCGTTTTACGGTTTCCTCCGGATGAAATTTCTAAGAAAGGTTGGATTTGTTTTGGGATTTCCTAAGTATGATTCACTGCCCTATTTTCTAATGTAAAAGACATGATTGATAACTGTGATATTAATTGGGTATCGTATGATCATGAGAAAGAAGAAATAAAATACTTTGGCACAAGCATTGAATATGCATTCACCTTATACCTTTGTTAAGATTTATATATTGTGTTGGATTATTTCTACTGGGCTTTGGCTCACCCTATATAAGAAAAACAATTTCAGGTGCTGGTGATATGCCTCCGCCAAGGCAATAGCTTATGAAGACTTAGAGCAAGAGCTTTATTTTTGTTTAATTGTGTATTTGTTTTGTACAAGTGAAGGGCCGTTAAATGTATTGGATTTAAATCCATTTTGTTGTAACCAAGTACTGGCTTGGAAAGTTGTAAGCCTTTAGGGCATTCTCTTAATTGTTTATCTTTCATTTTACATTCTTCATCATGTAACATATGCTATAGATTCAAGGTTAGATTGTGAATGTATATCCGTATATGTTGCACTGTTGTATAAGAAAGTGGAAGTTAATGAAAGATAATTGTTTCATCTTGAATTGTTGTTCGATTAATATTGTAGGCTGGTTATTGTATTTATTTCGAGGCGTCTCACAATTGCTGGTCACCAAGAGGATGACATTGGTGCTGCTACTCCTTCATTTCCATTAGCTTTATCAGGACCAAGATAAAGAAAGTAGACTACAAACAAATTACAGTTAATTGTTTAAATTTTTTCCAACTCTTTCTCTCCTTTTTTTTTCTTTTTTTCTTTTTTTCTTTCTTGGACCGAATAAGTTTTAGGATTTTGATTTACTCTAGAAACATTGCAATACAATGGAAGAAAGTTGTCCAAACATACCATGAAGGCTTTGTAAAATTCCCTATTCACCCCATTCCTACTTAAAAGTCTTGTACAAATTTCACTAGTAAATCTTACAAGCTAGTTATGGTTATTTCTGCTTAATTTGGTCAAACTTTCTTTCTTCAAGTTCTTCCATCATCATTGCCACCGAACATATAGAACTTCATGAATGTATTGAGCAGTATTAGATTTCCCATAGTTTTAATTCAAACATTCTCAAGTTTTGTAGTGAATGGGAAGAAGATAGATACTTTGTGAGAGTATGTGAGTTTCTCATGATTCAAGTAAAACAAGAGAACATCAATTAGTGGGTTACCATTCAAACTTCATTTTCCAAAAGATGTGTGCATAAATAGGAAGAAGGAACAAATCTAGCTTATATTCTGGACAAATTCAAAGCCATTTTATGACTAATTAATTTGGTTGATGGGCAATGTTCTTGAATTGCTTGGAAAAAAAACATTTTGTACGTCTGTTAGTCTGCCGAATGTGCATTTTTTTCTCACCTTGAGCTTGACTGGGAAAACAAAAAGAGTGTGACATGATGAACAAAACATTCACATTCTACTTGACATGCTTTTCCCCTTTGCTTTCTCGGAACCTACTGATCTATAATAGCAAATTGATAAACTGAAAGCTGTGTTGCTATTTTTGTTGCTATTGCATTTTACATCGATTCTGCATATTTTATCAATGTGCAACCTGTTAAGTATTCAACGGCTAAACTGTCCCCTACATGGATCAACGACCCCTAAACTTTCATTAATTCCAATGTAGTGTAGAATGGCACCCGTTCTTCTTTGAGGATTCATTGGCTTACAGTTTGTCTATGGCATGAAACTACAGGCCTCTTGGGAGTCCTCTTGCTCCAAAGCAGATAATTTGTTTTGGAAGACACTTCCCTAAGCCACTGACCCCCCAAATCATATTCCAAATATATCTTTATTTCTGGAAGTACATTACGAATTACACTATGCTTCCTAGTGGAAGTTTTGCTCTCTTTATAATTAGTGTTGACCAAAATTAGACCATTTGGCGACGGATACCTGAGTTCTTCAGGTAAGCCTATTTGAGGGCAATGTGGAAAAATGTAATTGGAGCACTTTATAATTTTTTTATTATAAAATTTATTTAAAATTCATAACAATGTTCCTAACATTTGCAGTGAAAATAATTTAGTTAAGGACTTAATTAATTAATTAATTAATTTATTTATGTCTTGAGTAAGAGAGTGTAAGAGGTGTAATGCAAATGTCCTTTTTGTATTTCTATCTTTATGATTTGACCGATAGTCTAAGATAACTTATGAAGTGGTATTCTTGTTTGATAATTTAATATCAGGTAAATTACACTTATCTTTCTTGAAATTTTTGACAAATACGGGGACCTCTCTTGTAATTTTAGTAATTGCAGAAATCTCTTTTACTTTAACTGATAGTATCAAGATTTTCAAATTCCGTCAATTTTGCACAAACGACATTATTTGCCTATACAAAATGACCATGTTATCCTGTTATTTGAGTGTGAAAAGACAAAATGACCCTTTGTTCACTTCCTCATACAACCTTATCATGCACCTCATTCTATTTGATAATTACCCCATCTTCATCTCCTTTACCTCTGCGTTGCCCCTCTATTACACCCAATTTCAACCTTCTCCCCCTTCTTCCTCAGACTCTTCATTGCCACCAACCTCCAACTTCACTACCTTCAACCACCGAAGGCAAATTCACTAGACCCATGGCGATGCCAATCTTAGAGGTGTCCTTCGGTCTCTTCTTCCCCACCATTGGCATCCTCCTTTCTCTTTCTTCCTTCCAACAGTGAAATCAAACCCTCCTCTCTGTCTCTTCTCTTTGTCCTTCCCTCTTTCCCTCGCGACAATGCTCTCTTCTCCCTTTGTCTTCCTCATGTCTATACGAGTGTTCTCACAGTAACATAGCAAGACGAAATACAAAGAGGGAAGAGGGAAATGTAGATATAATGATCCTTTGTCACAACAACCCATTTCGTTATTGACTACATGCACCTCTTGCTCTCTCTTGCAACCATAGCATAAAGTGTAAGAATTTGTTCTTTATTAGGTTGCTACTGACTATATTTTGTTTGGTTTGTGAACAACGGGTTGAAAGTGATTCAGACAGATTGACTAGTATGAGCCCAAAATTATTATTGTGATCCATAAAGTTTTGGGCCATGGTCCATCTTAGTGTGTTTATTATGTTATATGTGGATATGTGATATGGAGGTGTAAGGCTTGTTTTAAGTTATTTGGGTTCCTTAATGGGAGGTCCAGTAATTGTTTTATTTAGAGCCAGTCCCCTCTCCTATCCTATTAGAGTTTACATATGTCTATATATATGTGGAACAAAGGATTGTCAAAATCATTGAAAAGACAACATAAAGATTAGAAGAAGGAGGGGAAGAGCTGGTACTAAGGTTTTCTGATTGTGAATACCATCTTCTTTCAAGGAAGCAAAACTCAAGACAATGGCGGAATTAAATAGTATGTATCTAAGTTTCTATTTTAGTAGTTAATTATATTCATAATGTTTTGATTTCTAATATATAGATCTTATAATCTTACATGTGGTATCAGAGCAAGTTTATAGTAGGATCAAAATCATGATAGATTATTTCAGTAAATTTTTTTTATACAATGAGAAGGAATAAATTAAATTTTTTGTTATTGAAACGTTGTTCCTAGTAATGGGTGACCAAACCTTTTTAATGTTCTTACATATACATTCTGTTTAGTGTTGAGAATTGCTTCGGAATCATAACGTTAAAGTAAAAAATAAAAAAAATAATAAAAGTCGAATCTCGGAGTTTTAAGAAAACTAGACATAAACAAGACCTTGTTTGGTTGTTCATATTTGATAGAAGTTGTGATGTTATATAATATTATAGTTATGTTTTGTCCCATGTTTGGACTGTAAACAAGTGATGCTACTGTGTGTTTTGTGATTTTTCGGTGATGGTCTTATTCTATTTTTAATTTTGATATGGGTGGTGCATATTTTTCCAGTGGTATATTGTTTATAAGTCTAAACAAATTGATGAGGTAATATTTATTTAATTGGACATATATTTTTTGCTTGATAGAATTAAACGGTTGTTTAATTGTGGGTAATCATATTTTAATTTACATGATAATGTAATGCAATAATTCAATATTATGTTAATTTTCATTTGTCATTATATGACAATTAATGCCTAATTAAAGTCGTGATTTGCTAGTATGCAACAACAAAACTTGACAATCATATGTAATCTCATATTTGTTAAATAAAGTTTTAAAAATGAACAAATATTTATTATTTGATATAGTCCCAGTTGAAAGATTTTTTAATCAATATGGGTGATACTGCTGAAGTGGTTAACTTGTTGAGATTTAAAGTGATTTGCCAATAAGGATCTGAGAAGCTCTTCTAATATTATATCACTCAATTACCTATCCAAAGGGGGTTAATTGTTTGTGTTATTTTTAGAGGTAGTGTAAGTCACTAGTAAGGAAAATTTTATTGATTTTGAAAGAACTTATCTGTCCAAAGGAGATAATTTTTGATAAATCATTCTTATTAGTTGATTATAGGTGTTAGAATGTATCTTATATATTTAGCCCAAAGGTATTTATATGATGATACATTCTGAAATATCTGAAAATATTGTTAAAGTTTATTCGCAACCCATTGTTGTGAGATTATAATTATTGCCCATGTATAATTAATTAAGATTATATTGAAGTTTAAAGATGTTGATTGTGTCCTATATATTCAGCCCAAAACTATTTGTATAGTGATACATTCTAGTACATCTAAGAATATTGCTAAAGTTTATTCCCAGCATGATTTTGTGGAATTACAGGAATTGCCTATGTATCATTGAAAGTTTGAGATATTAAAGTACTTTCTATATATTCAGTCTAGAAGTGATACATTTTTAAAAATTTGAGAACATTATTTGTGGTGATGATATTATTATTGTCCATATATAATTAATTGATATTACATTGAATTGAAGGTAATGAAGGGAGATATTTTTATGATAATCAAATTTACTCTATTAAGGTTTTGATTATGAATCAATTAAAAGATATTGAGTTAGCTTTAAGACTAATTAATTTAGATATTGACATACTTGAGAATGCGCCTTCTTGACCCTTCATATTAACATCTCAATATAGTATAAAAGATTGAAATTATATCCAATGTTAACCATTTAAGGAAATAGAGTTTTAAAATATTCGGTAGATGATTTCTTGTAAGAAAATCTACATCATACTTTACAATGCTCTATATAATATTTTTGTTTTTAACAAATTGTTTATCTCTCTTGAATGGTTTTTCAAGATATTCCTCAAATCTCTTTATATATTATTAATTCAAGTAAGAAAAAGTTTTTGGAATTTTGCGACTTATGACGTTCTTCCTACTTCTAGAATCTCCTTATTTGTTTCTTAAATTGCTTTATTTTCTGGTCATATTATTTAAGTTAGTACAAATACTATTTTAAAGAATATTGTTTTTATACTGTCCATCAGATAAAATTTAAATGTCATGGTTATTATTTTTAATTTTGGTAATAAATAAAATAAAAACAATAATAATTGAAATAGATTTTTATTTTGACTTGGATGATAATTATCATAAAGTGTGTAGGAGAAATTATTCTATTAATTTTATAAATGAGTATTGATGTTATGCATTTGTCTATCTCATTTATGCTGAAAAACACACCGATAAATATTTTAAAATTATTAATTCAAGGTGGATATTATAGTAAATATGATAATTTTGGTTAATGTACGCAATCTCTTATTAATTTTTTACAAAATTGTGGAATCAATTTAAATGTATTACGCTTGTAACTTCGAAAGAAAGTTGAGCACTTGAGCGTCGTAATTGGACTCTAATATGTTAACATGTTTAAATTATATGAGTGTTTTTGTGATAAAATATTTTTAATTGGTATGTATACTTGTGTATACTTTACATATGGTACTAAGTTAAAAATATTTTTAAAACACTTTTGAATTGTGGACTAGTAGAATATTTAAAATAACTTTTGAGTTTGGGATTGTGCAGAAGAAAAAATTTTATGATGCTTTTGACATTAAAATAGAACTTATAGCTATTTGTTGTTACTTTGTAAGTTGTCAATAATTTTATTATCTTGATTTTGATAATCTTTTAAGCTTAAAATGTGAAGTTTTTAGATTGGCACTACAAGAAAACCTGGCAAATAACACGAAGGCTTTTGCGACGGGGTAACTGCCGTCGCAAAAAATGATTTTTTTGTGATGCACTATAGTTGCCGTTGCCAAAGAAGTATTTTGCGACGGTGTTTATCTACCGTCGAGAAAAATGGCCTTTTGCGACGGGGATTACCTCCGTCGCTAATGATTGTAAAAGAAAAATGCAGGAGAATTTGCGACACACAGTATACCATCGCAAAAAGTATTATTTAGCGACGGTAAAAGGTTACTGTCGCGAATGGTGAAGCATCTGTGATGGCAGAAGCCTGTCACAAAAAATTATTTGTAAAACGACGTCGTTTTAATTTGTTAATGATGTATCATTTGCGACGGTAGTATATATGCCATTGCAAAAAAATAAATATTTCACATCCCGCTCATTTCTCTCATTCGCGGTTATGCTAAAATCCCCAAAATCCTCAAATCAAAATCCCTAAAATCACCAAACCAAAATCCCCAAAATCCCAATCCGTTGATCCAACTATTAGAACCTAAATCCCAGAATCCCTAAAATCCTCAAATCAAAATCATTCAGTGCCGGAGTGAAGGAGGGTGAACGACAGCATTCGCAGAGTGACGAGGGTGAATGACGACCTTCACCGGACTGACGAGGCAGCGACTGTGAACGACGAGTGACAAACAACTGTGAACGACAAGTCAGGAGGCAAGAACGAGGGTGAACAACTACGAACGACGAGTAACGAGGCAAGACTGTGAACGACTGTGAACATTTTAAGGGTGAGTTCCACCACCTTCAATCCTTTCCATTCTTCAATTTGATTTCCACTTTGGGACCAACTCACACGTGCTTAGTACATACACACCTATACAATCCATACACACTAAGCTTCCTCTGTTTTATTAGGAAGGACTACAACCTGAGCTGTGGCTGCAGTCTCAACCTTGTCAGCACAATGTATAGTTGTTGCTAGCTTCATATAACTAATTAAAATTACTTAATATCTTTCGCTGTTAGAATACATATTAACTTCTCATAAATATATAAAAATATACGTGGTTAAATGATTATACAAAGGATAGGTTATATTCAGTATCTTGTCAAAACAAATCATATTTAAGTTAGCCTTTTCATGAGGTTCTTCGACTAATCATTTTAAATGACTTAGCTTGATAACAAGGAAACATATATATTAAAATGAACAAAGGACATATTTTATGAATTGTATTAATGCATTGACTCATATGTCATCCCAAAGAATTCTTGATTGTTGATCAAGATCTTCAGCCAATTGTTTCCATTGTGATCTTGCATTGCCTTAATTTTCCTAGCAGATTCCTCAGTGAAACAGAGACAAAAGTTTACTTCAATTATCTGTAGCACAAGGATATCCCCGAAATCAGATGGGATCTCCTTGAGACTATAACATTCTTCCAACACTAAATGCTCAAGGCTTGGAAAGTGAGTGCTAGAGGCAATTCATTCTTCAACACCGGGACATTTGAGTCGACGAAATCCCCCACCAGTTGTTTCCATTCTTCAATCATTTCCATTCTTCAGCCATTTCATTTTGTTTTAAGAATTTGGAGTCCTCCCATTCTTCAATTTGTCTTTGCAAATCTCAATTGATTCCCACTTTCGGAAATTCATTCAGTGATCATCATTATCATTATCATCCATTTCTTTCTCTTAAGGGTCCCACTTCACACACCATGGTTTTAGAGGTAATATATTATATAGCTCATCCTTGTTCATTTGGGTTTTTTTATTCAATGCAATTTGATTAATTGTCTTCAACTCATGTTGTTTGATTATTTGGTTTAGAATCTTAAGCGATATGTCTCTGGTTGTGCTTGCCATTACGGACCAACTCATGATCATTTGATTTTTTTGTTTTAGTTAGGCAAAAATTAAAATAAAGTAAAAATGCCCCTCAAGATCTATTTTGTGCCTGGTTTGGAGGTAATTTTAGTTCTCGATACTTCTGCCTCTAGTTACATAGTTGAATCCCAAAAATTGTTCTGGGCTGCTTTTGCTTTTTGATGTCATGAAATCATGTCCTTTGTTTGTGTTTGTTGCAAAAATCTTCTTATTTCAGTTGGTGCAGTACATTAACCAATGACGAGTGGAATCTCTCCTTACAACCAGGAACTTTTTTTTGTGTTTGGATCTTAGACTTGTAAAAAGATTAACAGGGGAGTGTGTTTGGCTTTGTTTTCAATTTTTGTTTTCAGTTTTTTTTAAAACACAGCTTCTATTTCATTTTGATTTCCTTTTTTTACGTTCACAATTTTTTTCACAAATCCAAAATTAAAACACAGCCTATGTTAGAGTGTATATATATTTATTTATTTACCAACTAAGTGAGTAGAAATCTAGGCAAAGTGAAGTGAGTTATCATTATGAAAGTGGAATACAAGTTCTGTATCTTTTACTCTTCTTTTTTTTTTTTTGGTCATTTCCCTTTTGCTGAAGTGAATAGTTTGTTGACATAAAACTACTCATGACTTGCTGACTGAGTTATACTAACTAATGAATTAAACATGTTTGATAAAAAGCCATAATGAAAAGAAAAGAAAAGAAAAGAAAAAAAATAAAAAAATAGCTCTATTGTACATTTAATTTATTAATGCAGGCAAATCTTTAATGACAGAGAGCTTACATCTTGTTGCAACAGAAGCACATCCTTTACACATAACTTCGTCCAGTTGCTCCTCATTTTCATCCTCTAACCTTGATACAGAGGTAGGTAATTCTTCTTCTTTCTTACCCCATCTGTTTCTTTACATCTCTTTCATTTTCTCCTTCACATATATCATGTGTGGATCTATGGCTTCTTAAAGAAAGAATGACATTCACTTTCTATTTTTTTTGCCAAGTTCAAACTAAGCTAAGTCTCCTGCTTAAATGACTATTCCAAAACCAATTTTAATTCATTGTTTGAGAGATGCTACAGAGTTAGGCATGTGCGGATTAAAGGGTTTGATGTCTAAAAAATTTACTGTGACTTGTCTAACATTGGTTAGTTTCAAATTGATGAACATATTGTAAACCAACTACGAACTATCTGAGGATAGCAATTGGTCCAATAGTGTAGGCCCTTGGTTGTTTCCTCACTAATCGGGATTCGAAGCCCACCAATCCCCTCTTCCCTTAGGATAATTAATATGTGATATTATGTCTTGTAATTATATTTTTACGCTTACATCTCATTATGATTCTTACATTTGTTGTAATTATATTTTTTTCTAGGGCATATTTGTTTTGCATGTGAGATGTATATCTCCCAGTAAGTTTGCCTGAAGTAAATTAATAGTGGGAAACACATATGAGGGAAGTACAAATGATGGATAAGAGTTGGATTGATTTGCCAAATAGGATGTCAAGGGAATACATTAATAGGATTGATCAATTCCTTGTGTTTGCCTACACCAATAGGGTTGAAGGTTCGATGATTAGTTGTCCGTGTAGAAAATGTGAGAATCAATACCATCTTGTGCAAGAGGGTGTACGAGAGCATCTGATTTTGATTGGTTTTTTAAAAAAGTACAAACATTGAATTAATCATGGGGAATCTTACGTATCTCTACATGGTAATCGAGAGAATGAAACATTGGCTAATTTAGACATTGGGGACAATATGGTTGGAGACAATCATGGATATTGTCGCACATACGGGAGAACTGTGCCTCGGAGAGCAGTGTATAAAGATGGTGCTGGGCCATCACAGTCAGCACCCCAGCCATCGACTATTGTTCAGATCACCCAGTAGGTTCGTGCGGAGCTAAGAGATGAGTTGAGGGAGGAGTTGCGAGTAGAGTTCTTTACACATTTACAGCAACTGAGAGCTGAGATGATGGCCTTTGTGTCACAGGGGGCAAGTGTGGATCCCAACAGACAGGTTCGATATAAATTAAATTGTTTGATAGTTAAATTTTTACACAACATTATGTATAAAATTCGAATATGATTAACACATTATGCATTGATTATCATAGGCTCTTGATGCATCGAGTGGCCACCGGGCATTTAGGGAATCTGCAGAAGACGAGAATCCATATACACCACCACCAGAAGATCAGGTATAAAATGTATCTTTACATTCTAAGCTAAAATGTATCTTTGCATTCTTTGCATTCTAAGCTAAGAGACTTGTGGGAGAAGACGGGACTCTAATCGGGTTCCTGGATTAGGCGTTAGAGACGGATTTCACCCTATGCAAACTAGTTCTTTAAGAAACTTGAATTCGAGGTGTTAACGCCCCAAGATCACCAAAAGGGATCGGTTTAGCACGAAACTTGGCACACACGACCGCCTAGGCATGAAAGACTTGTGGGAGAAGATAGGACTCGAATCGGGTTCCCGGTTTGGGATTTAGAGCTGTATTTCGGTCTAGGCAAACTAATTCCTTAAGAAACTTAAATTCGAGGTGTTGACGCCCCAAAATCACCAAACGGTGTCGGATTGGCACGAAACTTGGCACACACGACTGCCTAGGCACGAGAGACTTGTGGAAGAAGACAGGACTCCAATCGGGTTCCCGGTTTGGAGGTTAGAGCGATATTTCGGTCTAGGAAAACTAGTTCCTTAAGAAAATTGAATTCGAGGTGTTGACGCCCCAAAATCACCAAACGGGGTCGGATTGACACGAAACTTGGCACACATGACCGCCTAGGCATGAAAGACTTGTGGGAGAAGACGGGACTCCAATCGAGTTCCTAGTTTGGGAGTTAGAGCCATATTTCGGTCTAGGCAAACTTGTTCCTTAAGAAACTTGAATTCAAGGTGTTGATGCCCCAAAATCACCAAACGGGGTCGCATTGGCACGAAACTTGGCAGACACGACTGCCTAGGCACGAGAGACTTGTACAAGAAGACAGGACTCCAATCGGTTTCCCGGTTTGGGAGTTAGAGCCGTATTTCGGTCTAGGCAAACTAATTCTTTAAGAAACTTGAATTCGAGGTGTTGACATCCCAAAATCACCAAACGGGGTCGGATTGCCACGAAACTTGGCACACACGACCGCCTAGGCACGAGAGACTTGTGGGAGAAGACGGGACTCGAATCGGGTTCCCGGTTTGGGAGTTAGAGTCGGATATCACTCTAGGCAAACTAGTTCCTTAAGAAACTTGAATTCGAGGTGTTGACGCCCCAAAATCACCAAAAGGGGTCGGTTTAGCACGAAACTTGACACACACGACCGCCTAGGCACGAGAGACTTGTGGGAGAAGACAGGACTCAAATCGGGTTCCCGATTTGGGAGTTAGAGTCGGATATCACTCTAGGCAAACTAGTTCCTTAAGAAACTTGAATTCGAGGTGTTGACGCCCCAAAATCACCAAAAGGGGTCGGTTTAGCACGAAACTTGGCACACACGACCGCCTAGGCACGAGAGACTTGTGGGAGAAGACAGGGCTCGAATCAGGTTCCCGGTTTGGGAGTTAGGGTCGAATTTTTGTCTAGCCAAAATTATTTACTTAACTATCTATCTTTGTAATTATATAGTAGTTAATTTTTTATATTTTTTTGTAATTAAAATATTAATACATAATTATATTGTCATTAATTATTTTTATTTTTTATTTTCAGATATTTCCTAAGTAGCAGTTTGCTTCTTATGGAATGTAGGCGTATGAAAATTGCGACAAACTTTTGTTTTTGTAACCCACGGAAGAATCATGACGAAAACTTTTATTTTTGATTTATGTTATTTAGATTTGTGAACAACATTATGTATGTATTACGCAACATTATATGGTGGGATAATTTTGATGATGTGTTGTTATGAATGGAAAAATACTTTAATTATGGATGAATTTTTGTTTATATACAAGAATTTTTATATTATTATATAATTACCATTTTTTTTTAGTTATTTTCATTTAATACAGGTAATTTTTATATTTTTAATAATTTTATTGCAGTTTTTTTTTTTTGTGAGACGGCACCACGCTGTCTCAAAAAAATTAGAACTAGGTTTTTTGCGACGGTAGTATAGCCGTTGCCAAAGATATTGGCATTATTAATTAGTTGAAACAAAAGGCCTTTAGCGACGGTATTTTTAACTGTCGCATATAATATTTTAGAGACGGCATGTTTGCCGTTGCAAATAACCATTTTAGCGACGGTATTTTTACCGTCACAAATAACCATTTTAGCGACAGCATATTTGCGGTCTCAAATAAACATTTTAGCGACGGTATTTTTGCCGTCACAAATAACCATTTTAGCGACGGTATTTTAGTGCCGTCTCAAAAACTTCAAATTTCTACACATTAATGGCGATAGTATTTTGCCGTCGCTAAAAGGCATTTTTGCCGTTGCCTATATTTTGCAATGGCGTCTCACCGTCGCTAAAGGCTTTTAGCAACCCCCTTTGTTGCGACCCCCCTCTTACCATCACTAAAAGCCATCTACCGTCGCAAAAAAGCTTTTGAGATGGCGTTTTGGGTATTTGCGACGGTATTTTACCGTCGCAAAAAAGCAAATTTTTGGTAGTGTGGTGAACAATTTAAATCTCAAATATATCTTCCATTATACTTGTGTCTATTATAATAAATTGGTCCGTTCATTTTCACATAGAGAAAGTGAGAGTGCAAGTAGAACCTGAAGTGTCTATTTAATCTATTGATATAAGTTGAACATGTATTGCAACCTCCTAGACATTCTCATACAATTAAAAGATCCTGGTGATTATATTATTTTTCTAAATGAGCAATATCAAAAGATTGAGATGATTGTTATGTATGATAAAAATATTGGCGATTTGTAATGTCACAGCTGAGTTTTTCGGGCTACTAGAGCAGTCATTTGGTTGCTCGAGTGGCGATCTTCAGCTCCCAGAAATTGGCTGTTTTGCAGGTGGGACCGCTCGAGCGGTGGAGTTGTCACTCGAGCGTAGAATTCATACTCCCAGTATTTTCACTGTAACTCTGCAAAACTTCTGAGACTTCTTGTTTTGTTACGAATTAACCCTTTTCTAACTAAGATCGATGAGACAAGAAATAACAAACAAGGAAAAAAAAAGAATCAAACACATCACAGACAAAAGAACACAAGGATTTACGTGTTTCACCCAAAAATAGGGCTACGTCCATGGCTGCTGCGGTTTTTACTATAATCAGAAAAAAAAAAAAAAAAAAAATACAACTCTCTTAACCTAAAAAAGGCACCCTCTCATCTATTTATAAGTATAGAATTAGGGTTGCATGAAAGAAACATGGGAATTACGAAAGAGGCACCCCCTCCCTAAAATACAACTCTCTTAACCTAAAAGAGGCGCCCCCTTAGACCCCCCTCCCCCTTTGAGGGGAGGCCCCCCCCCCAAAAAAAAAACCCCCTATTGGACCCAGTGTTAGAGTGAATAATAGAGTTGAGTGAACAGTACTTATCAGGGTTCACCAATCCAACAATCTCCCACTTGGAACTTGATAACACAAGCTCTTCATCATCTTCATCACATAGAGGAATGCTGCGACAACTCGATCTTCCTTCATCAATCTTGAAGGCCAATTGTAACTGTCTTGGTCAACATATCTGCTAGATTCTTACTTCCTTGGATCTTCTCAAGAGACAAGACTCCATCATCTACAAGTGAACAAATGAAATGGTATCATAACTAAATGTGTTTCGTCCTAGAATGAAAAGCCAGATTCTTTGCAAGATAAATAACACTCTGATTGTCACTATGCAAAATACTCATCTCTTGCATCTTACCCAACTCTGCTAGGAAATTCTATAACCAAGTCATCTCCTTCCTAGCTTCAGTAATAGCAACATACTCAACCTCTATTGTAAAAAGGGCCACAATCTTCTGTAACTGTGAAATCCAACTCACTGTTGTACTACCCAATGTGTAAACATAATCGGTAGTACTCTTTATGTTGTCCATATCACCAACCAAATCTGCATCAACATAACTATGCAACCTGATGCCGGTTTGTCTGAAACAAAGTATCATGTTTGTAGTACCACTCAAGTATCTAAAGATCCACTTCACTGCCTTCCAATGTTGCTTGCCTGGATTACTCATGAACCTACTAACCACTTCCACTACATGTACAATGTATGGTCTAGTACAAATCATAGCATACATTATACTACTGATAGCTGAAGCATACGGAACACATTCCATGTAAGCCTACTCTTCTTCAATCTTCGAAGACTGGTCTTTGGTAAGTCTAAAGTGGCTAGCCAATACAGTGCTCACTGGTTTTGCACCATCCATGCTAAACCTCTTGAGAACTTTCTTAACATACTTAGCCTATGACAACTTCAAAGTACCATTTGCCTTGTCCCTGTGAATCCTCATACCAAAGATTTTGTTTACAACTCTAAGATCCTTCATCTCAAATTGGTTGGACAAAAGTTTCTTCAATCTTTTCATCTTTTCAATGCTAGATCCTGCGATAAGCATATCATCAACATATAAGAGCAAAATAATATAACTTTTGTCAAACCTCTTGAAATAACAGCAATGGTCTACTTGATATCTTGTAAAACCGTTACTATACATAAACCCATCAAACTTCTTATACCACTATCTTGGGGCCTGTTTCAAACCATACAAGCTTTTTCGAAGTTTGCCTACAAACTCCTCATTGCCACGTGCCAAGAAACTTTGTGGTTGCTTTATATAAATCACATCCATCTACTCAAGATGCAAATCTTCAGTAGCCACAATTCCCAGCACCAATTTGATAATGGTCAACTTCACAACTGGAGAGAAAATTTTAGTGTAGTCAACCCCTTCCTTTTGCTGAAATCCTTTGCAACCAATCTGGCCTTGTAGCGTTTACTCCCATCATGTTCCTGTTTGACCCTAAAAACCCACTTGTTGTGCAAAGCTTTCTTACCCACCAGTAATTCAGTCAACTTCCATGTCTAGTTTGCCATGAGTGAATCCATTTTATCATGCATAGCTAACTCCTACTTAATTGAATCATCAACCTACAAAGCCTCATCATAACTTTCGGGTTCACCCCCATGAAACAACAACAAATAATGTAAAGATAAAGACCAACGCTGTGTATGTTTAGACTCTCTTTCTAACTGTGTCAACTTAGGAGTAGGAGTATTTGGCTCAGCTTGTGGAATAAGATTTTCAAGATTATTCTAAATCTTACTATTCAAATCACTCTCACTAATCTCCTCTAACTCAACATGCTTATGACAAGTAACAGATTCAAATGCAGACTTATCCCTATCTTTGTACATTACTTTCTCATTAAATATAACATCTTTACTTCAAATTATTTTTCGATTTTTATCATCCCAAACCCAATAACCAATTTGATCAATGACATACCCAATAAAAGTACATTTAACAGATTTTGGATCAAGTTTACTTCTATCAGCAAAATCTATATGCACATATAAAACACAACCAAATACCCTCAAAAAGAGGTTTTGTAACTCTCCATTCAATGGAACATATTTACCTCTTTACCGCTTCAAGCTTTTTCTGGTAACTCTCTATCCAATGGAACAGATGGACCACGGTTAATCAGATATGCTGCAGTGTTAACTGTGTCTGCCCAAAACATCTTTGGTAATCCGGCATGTATCCTCATACTTCTAGCACGTTCATTCAAAGTTTTATTCATGCGTTCTGCAATGCCATTCTGTTGAGGTGTCTTTCGAACAATCTTCTCTATTTTAATTTCACTTTCTGCACAACATTTCTTGAACTCATTGTCCTTATATTCCCATCCATTATCTTACCTCAAGCACTTAATTTTCAGATCTATTTCAGTCTTCACTAAGGCTTTCCACTTCTTAAAAGTAGTAAAAACTTCAGATTTATGTTTCAAAAAATAAACCCATACCTTTCTCGTTAAGTCGTCGATAAAGATAACATAGTATGATGATCCTTCAAGAGATAAAATTGGTGCAAGTCTCCACACATTTGTATGAACCAACTCTAACTTTTCTGAGTTCGATTTCTTGTCATCCTTTGAAAACTTTACCCTATTTTGTTTGTTGAAGATACAATCCTCACAAAAATCAATGTCCACCGATTTCAAACCTGACAGTATCCGCTTAGATGCAAGTACCTTCATCACTTTTTGACTCATATACCCAAGCCTTTGGTACCACAGATTTGAGTCTTCCTTCTCACTAGCAACTGCTACTACATCCCTATTGTTCGTAGTCATGTAAAGGGTGGCTTTTTTTTTTACCACGAGTAACAACCACGGCTCCTTTGGTGATTTTTCACAAACCACCCACGAAGGTTACAACATGACCTTCATTATCAAGTTGTCCAACAGAAATCAAGTTTCTTTTCAAACTAAGCACATGTTTGGCATTTGTATCTTCGAAACAGATCCGTTTGGCAACCTTATTGTCACATCTCTTTTACCCACAATCTTCAAAGGTTTATCGTCAGCCTGATAAACCTTCCCAAAATCACCACCAATGTAATTGTCCATGATTTCCCTCTGTGAAGTAGAATGAAATGATGCCCCAGAATTTAAAAACCAAGATTCAAGAGGGCTATCCTCAAGATTAAAGCATCATAAATTTTCTCCGTTGCAGCATTAGCAGACTTTTGATTTTGATTGCCTTTGTTCTTATTCAATGTCGAGCAATCTCCTTTTAGATGTCCCTCCTTTCCATAATTCCAGCAACTACGTCCCTCTCCAGTTCTTGACTTGCTTTTGTGTTTGGATTTTGATCTATTGCTATAGACACCCACATTTTGACCAGTCCTAAGACTTGGGCGCTTTCTGTTGATTACCCGATGATGACAATCAGAATGTGTTCCCCAGCAGTCCTCAACAAGAAAAATGAAATTTGAGCTTTAATCCTAACCTTCACACATTTTTGGCTAAATTATTGTAGACCTTAAAACCCTCTTTTTCAAAATATTTTTTCAAATGTTTCTACGATGTTTCGAGACTCCTATTTCAATTAAAATATTACAATTTTCAGTAAATCGAGTAAAGACAAAGTAGAAATAAATGGAAGGGATGTGAATTATTTAAAATAATAATAATAATATTAATATTAATATTAATATATTTAAAAAAAATCTTCTTTATACGTTTGGATAGGTTTGGATTTGAAGAAAACAGGAGGGGATGGAAAAAAAAACTAGTTTAGGAAAAGAATGAGCATCAAATTATTAAGAGGAAAATGAACAGCCTTTACTAAATTAAGCATATCTCTTTGTACACTTGGAATTTAGATGTGAGGCTATCACCATTAGAAATTAGACTTCTGGGGCTTTAATTTAGACCCAAGAACCACCTAAAACCAAGTCCGAATAAAGGAGATATGCCCATTTGAAGTTGGGCTTAAGAGCAGATTTTGTTGACCTAGCCCAAGAGAAATGAACAGTCTTCACTAAATTAGGTATATCTCTTTGTACACTTGGAATTTAGATGTAAGGCCACCACCATTGGAAATTAGACTTCTGGGGCTTCAATTTAGACCCAAGAACCACCTAAAACCAAGTCCGGATAAGGGAGATATGCCCATTTGAAGTTAGGTTTAAGAGCAGATTTTGTTGACCTGGCCTGAGGGAAATGAACAGCTTTCACTAAACTAGGCATACCTCTTTGTACACTTGGAATTTAGATGTGAGGCCACCACCATTAGAAAGTAGACTTCTGGGGCTTCAATTTAGACCCAAGAACCACCTAAACCAAGTCCATATAAAGGAGATATGCCCGTTTGAAGTTGGGCTTAATAGCAAATTTTGTTGACTCGGCCCAAAACAGTAGCAGCCCCATTTTTCTTGGTTTTGGTTTGGTTGGGACACCCCATTTACCTATTTTCTGATCCATTCAAGTGTATCCACTCATCCTCCATTATACCTAATCATCCCCCATTGTCAAAAAGAGGTTTTGTTTGCATCCATAAAGGAGTATCACATGCAACCACCTTGAAAATTTGCCCTCCTATTACATTCTTGTCTCCCACCTTCTTTTTGACCTTTACTCTCTCTCATTGCCTATATAGAATGATCATATTGTAAGAGAGAGGGAGGACTACGAAATTGGAGAGAAAAGAGTGAAAAAAGAGAGAAAATTTGAGTTTTTGAGTCAAAAATACTTCTATCTTTCATATACACCCCATACCTTTCATACAAACTGAAATTCCATCTTTCCTACACCCAAAACTCCTCCAAAAAATTTGAAATAGCTAAATTTTAGTAGTGATTGATCAAAGGAAAGAGTGAGTGTTGTTTTCCACCGTACATACCCAAAGTTCCATTCTAGTTTCAAATTGAGGATTGAGAACACACTTCCTAAACTTGAGAGTAATCAAGAGAAAGTTTAGAAATCAAGAAATTCAATCTTTCTTTGGAAAGTGAATTTCAAGTCTTTCATTTTCTTATATTTTCTATCGCATATTTTTTTTCTTACTTCTTATTTCATAGTGTTTTGTTATAATCCAAGTGGTTTGTTTATCTCATATTTATTTTCTTGCTTTATATTTCATAGTGTGTTGTAATCTAAGTAGTTTGTTTAACTCGTAATTATTTATTTATTTTTATTCACTTGCTTTAATTTCATATTAGTTTTGTTGTAATCTTGCATGTTCTACCTCATATTTGCTTTCTTGTTTTCAGTTCATGTTGTAATCTTGCATGTTCTATCTTATATTTGCTTTCTTATTTTAGTTTCATAGTAATTTTGTTGTAATCTTGCATTTCCTAGCTTATATTTGTTTTGCATTAGTCTTATATTAGTTTTGTTGTAATCTTGCATGTTCTATTTTATATTTGTTTTCTTATTTTAGTTTCATAGTAATTATGTTGTAATCTTGTATTTCCTATCTTATATTTTTTGTGTATTAGTTTCATATTAGTTTTGTTGTACTCTTGCATGTTCTACCTCATATTTGCTTTTTTTGTTTTAGGTTCATGTTAGTTTTGTTGTAATCTTGCATGTTCTATCTTATAGTTGTTTTCTTGTTTTAGTTTCATAGTAATTATGTTGTAATCTTGCATTTCCTAACTTATATTTTTTCTTGTATTAGTCTTGAGAGGGTAATTTATAATGAAAAATTGGGTCGAGCCAAGATTCTTTGATTTCTGTTGTGGGCAGAGCTAAAAGGCCGAAGTGTGGACGTCGAGTAGCTCGGTCCCTTTTTATCTGAGTACTAAACTGGGCAAGGGCGTTGACCGAGCTACCTAAATACTAGGCCCAAGGGCTGGCCGAGGTGTTTGGTAAGATGGATGGCCGAGCTAGGTATAGCTCGGTCGATACTTCTATTCCATTACTTAGTTGATCACAAAGCCGAAGTAACTTGGTTGACCGCAATGTTAGCTGAGGTAAAGGTGTCAGCCGAGGTAAATGGGTCAGCCGAGGTAAAGGGAGTGGCCATCTCACTTGGCTTGTAGTGATGAAGGTGTTCTAAGGATAAGCATTAACCTTGGGCATGAGACTCCTAGTAGGACTCTACTAAGGAGAGTTAGAGTCCTACTGGGATTGTGCAAACCATCTCACTTGGTTGGTAGTGAGTAGGGTGTGTGATTCCTAGGAGGACTCTCATAGGAAGAGTTGGAATCCTATTAGGATTGTGCCAAGCAGAATCTATAAAAGTTCATGACCAGACCTTTGTACAGGTATCCCAATTCTTACTCTAGAATACACAGAGCTTATTGTCTATTGCCTAGTTGCTGACTTAGGCATCGGAGGGGTTTTCGGCACACACCCGCCGGTTAGCTCACGTTTGTGTTTTCAGGTAGCAGAGCGATGATGTTTGGAGGAGTGCGAACTTGATCAACAGGATTATACGAGAAGAATTATTTCATGCTCGTACAATTGGCGCCGTCTGTGGGAATTCCAGAAAGAATAAAACCTCTTGATCGAGTTTTTCTCTTTAGTTGGAAGCAATGACGCACAATGAAGACTTGCCGCAATCTGCTATAGATGGGCAAACCTCGGAAGGGAGTGGGAGGCACGAAGGTTTACCTTCTATCCCACCTATGGTGGAATTAGATCCCCAGCGAAGGAATCCGCGGAGAGAAGCGAGAGAAAGACGGGGTTCAAGTCTACCCCGCTCTCAAAGTGCTGATAGACAGAGGCGGAAGATGGATCCTCAGGTTCTCGAAGATCGCGTAAGGGAGCAAAACGAAGTAATAAGAAGAATGGCGGCTGACATATCTATAAAGAGCCAGATAAAAAGCAAAAGGGTGGCAGCAAAAGAGGGGCGCAAAGGCAACACACATTCTTGCCACTCAGAAGATCGTGACAGACAAGTCACACCATCACAAACTGAAAGTAGAAACCTCAGGTTCGGTGATACACAATCAAAGACTTCCAGGACACGCTACTCCAGGCCTGAGAGAATGAGGACTGAAAGGGCTCGAAGGAGAGAAGACACTCAGGCTCGCAACCCCCACAGAGTCTCCGCACTACAACGATTGGCTCCTAGAACACATGGGAGTGTCGAGGTAGGAATGCCAGAGCCGCATCTTGCCTATGAACCAGCAGACAAAGTGTTAGCAAGGTTGCAGAGCTCGCCGTTTGTTTTAAAAATTGAGAACGCACCATTACCCTTAGGCTTCCATCAGCCTAAATTCACAACTTATGAGGGGAAATTGGACCCCCACATGCACTTGAGCCACTTCCGCCAGGTCATGGCGGTGTATCGGCGAAACGAGGCTCTAATGTGTATCCTATTCCCTTCCAGCCATGGTGACCTGGGTCTAACATGGTTTGAAACGTTGCTAGAAGGTAGCATAGCTTCGTGGGCGAAACTAGCAGAAGCATTTGTAACCAGATTCAGAACAAGCACCAAAACACCGGTGGAGATTGACCAACTACTCTCCATAGATATGGGCGAGAAGGAAACATTGAAATCTTACAACAATCGGTATTGGGAGACTTTTAATCAGATTGGAGATTGCCCCATAAACCTAGCTATCGCATAGTACAAACGAGGCTTGCCGGCTAGCAATAAGTTGAGGGATTCAATGACAATAACGCCACCCCTTACTATGGAAGCCCTGATGGAGAGAGTGCCCCAACACATCTTGGTAGAGGAAGATGGGATATACACCAAGGCAGAGTTTGACACAATAGCAATACCAGACAAAAAGCCTTTGGCGAGAGTTAACACGGTTGACAAGTAGGACCGACCGCGCAAAAGTCTTTGTCCAACTGGGGGCAAAGTGTGTTGGCAGGTTTGACCAACTCTTTCTAACAAGTCTTTGCCCGACTGGGGGGCAATTAAGAAGCTTGGCAGGATTGGCCAGCATTTAGCACTTCTTCAGTCGAGATAAGGATCCGCACTGAAGAAAGTTGGCAGGAATAACCAACATTGAGCTCTCTTCAGCCGAGATAAGGATCAATGCTGAAGAAAGGTTGGCAGGAATAACCAACATTTAGCTCTTCTTCAACCGAGATAAGGATCCGCACTGAAGAAAGTTGGCAGGAATAACCAACATTGAGCTCTCTTCAGCCGAGATAAGGATCAATGCTGAAGAAAGGTTGGCAGGAATAACCAACATTTAGCTCTTCTTCAACCGAGATAAGGATCCGCACTGAAGAAAGTTGGTAGGAATAACCAACATTGAGCTCTCTTCAGCCAAGATAAGGATCAAGGCTGAAGAAAGGTTGACAGGAATAACCAACATTTAGCTCTTCTTCAGCCGAGATAAGGATCCTCGCTGAAGAAAGTTGGTAGGAATAACCAACATTGAGCTCTTTTTAGCCGAGATAAGGATCCACATTGAAGAAAGGTTGGTAGGAATAACCAACATTTAGCTCTCTTCAGCTGAGATAAGGATCTAGGCTGAAGAGAAAGTTGGCAGGAATAACCAACATTTTGTTCTCTTCAGTCGAGATAAGAATCTAGGCTAAAGAAAGGTTGGCAGAAATAACCAACATTGAGTTCTCTTCAGCCGAGATCAAGATCTAGGCTGAAGAAGGTTGGCAGGAATGGCCAAAGAAGGTTGGCAGGTTTGACCAACAAAATTTTTTAAACTCTTAGGACCGAGATGCTTATCTCGGCCAATGAAGGTTAGCAGGTTTGACCAGTCTTTTGGATTCTTCAGCCAGATACATATCTCGACCAAAGAAGGTTGGCAGGATTAGGTAAAGCCAAGCTAATTAGTTCGGCTAAACATGCAGTCAGAATGATGCAAAACATTGAAGAAGAAACATAGTAATCGAGCAAAGAGATTGAAATTTTTCAAAATTATAACAGGAGAACGAGGATAAAGAGGGCACGCCATGTGTCCTAGGAATGACCTCGTGGAAGGACATGTTGAGCAATAGACAAGACTTATTGAGGCCGAGCGAGTTACAAAACTCGGCAGAGTGGGGCGTTCTTAGCTCAGCTGAAGGAAAATAATCCCAATCATGCTACGCAGATGGAATTATGGGGCAATTGAGAGGGTAATTTATAACAAAAAATTGGGCCGAGCCAGGATCCTTTGATTTCTGTTGTGGGTCGAGCTAAAAGGCCAGAGTGTGGACATCAAGTAGCTCGGTCCCTTTTTATTTGAGTACCAAACTGGGCAAGGGCGTTGACCGAGCTACCTAAATACTAGGCACAAGGGCTGGCCGAGGTATTTGGTAAGATGGATAGCCGAGCTAGGTATAGCTCAGTTGATGCTTCTATTCCATTACTTTGTTGAGCACAAAGCCGAAGTAACTTGGTTGACCGCAATGTTAGCCGAGATAAAGGTGTTAGCCGAGGTAAAGGGGTCAGCCGAGGTAAAGGGAGTGGCCATCTCACTTGGCTTGCAGTGATGAAGGTGTTCTAAGGATAAGCATTATCCTTGGGCATGAGACTCCTAGTAGGACTCTACTAAGGAGAGTTAGAGTCCTACTAGGATTGTGCAAACCATCTCACTTGGTTGGTAGTAAGTAGGGTGTGTGATTCCTAGAAGGACTCTCATAGGGAGAGTTGGAATTCTACTAGGATTGTGCCAAGCAGAATCTATAAAAGCTCATGACTAGACCTTTGTACAGGTATCCCAATTCTTACTCTAGAATACACAAAGCTTATTGTCTATTGTCTAGTTGCTGACTTAGGCATCAGAGGGATTTCCAGCACACACCCGCCGGTTAGCTCACGTTTGTATTTTCAGGTGGCAAAGTGATGACGTTTGAAGGAGTGCAAACTTGATCAACAAGATTATACGAGAAGAATTATTTCATGCTCGTACAAGTCTCATATTAGTTTTGTTGTAATATTGCATGTTCTATTTTATATTTGTTTTCTTGTTTTAGATTCATGTTAGTTTTGTTGTAAGTTTGCACCTTTTTTATTTTATATTTGTTTTCTTGTTTTTAATCTAACCGGTAGTGGTTAGTTGAGCCACCTACATATTTCTTATTTGTTCCTTTTCTTGATTACGGCGTTATCTTCCGATGTTAACCAACTTCCGGTGGTTTCCAAGGAACATGAAACCTTTTTCTTTTTTTTCTTTTTTTCTTTTGTTTAGTTTATTTTGAGTGTATTGTGAGGTTTTTATTTTGTTGTAATATTCTCCTCACCCCCCATTTAATTTGGTTTGTAATAATTTATTCAAAGTGTTGTAATAATTTCTCGACCCACTTCTTTCTATCCCATTCTTTTACTTGTTTTTCTTATTTGTAAATATGCATCATGTTTATTTTATTTTATTTTTTGTTGTTATATCCATGCTTTGCATCTATGTTTCATGCATCTTGATTTGGCGAAATTTGCATTTGTGGATTTAATCAATTCCTATGTGATTATGTGCGCCACCTCATGTTCTTAAGATGATTCACATGTCATATCTTAGAAGCCGAATCTTTAATTGCATCTCATCAGTAAATTGCATTAGGATTTTGTACATAAGATCATGCATGTTTGACTAACTTTGTTTTGTAGCTGTTCGCGGGATGTCGGTAAATATGTATGTTTTTATGCTTTAGCATCCTGTTTGTGTGTGTTTTTTTTATTATGTTTAAGCATCCTACCATGTGGCTATTTGCTTATGTAATATAACTCTATGAATGCTAGTGGATGGAGGTTGTGTCGCTTAATTTGGAATGATGATGATTTTCATGTTTGTAAACTCAATCTATTTAGGTTGTACATCTTCAAAACTCTTTCAAAATACATGAAATCAAATTATTCCAAAATAAATGACATAGTCTATACTTGTATGCTTCACATAGTAATTTTTAAGATTTATTAAATAATCAAAATATGAACATATAAAATAAAATTCATATCATGGTTTAGTAAAGGCCGATCTTTTGATCGGGTGAGCGAGGGTGCTCAATTAATGACCTTCCCCTCTCATACCTAAGGTTCCGAACTGAGACAACTTTGGTTATGACGAACAGTGGCCTTGGCATGAGTCATGGGTAGTTTCCCAAAAAATTAGGTGGCGACTCTTAGATCTGATGACGCAGTCCATTTATGGCAAAAGATTTTGCAATAAAAATGGATTTTCTAAAAATTGCCAAAAATGAACTCTCGTCTACGTTTCACATTACACTCGTGAGACTAGATCAAAGAGACAGAGGGTCCAAACTGTTTAACACGCGCAGGTACCTCCCGGGCATGTTACAATTGCGGTTCGGGTTTCTTCCTACTGATCTTCCTCTGGCTTCTATATTCAGGGCAGAACCTGATGTTTCCCATAATTCCCTCATGCAAATTTCTTCACTTATAATTAAATTTCGAATATCATTGTAATTCAACTTTTCTTTTCTCGAAGAATTACACACTGCCGTTACAATACAATTCCAACTTTTTGGCAAACTAGATAGAAGAATCAATGCCCTAACCGCATCATCAAATTTGACAGATACAGAACTCAATTGTGTTACCACAATATTGAATTCATTCAGATGCTCAGCCACAGAAGCACCTTCTATCATCCTCAGATTAAACAATCTACGCATCAAATAAACTTTATTTGAGACAGAGGATTTTCCATACATGTTTGAGAGTGCTGCCATGAAACTTGTTGTAGTCTTCTCCTTGGCTATATTAAACGCAACATTACAAGACAACATTAGCCGAATAACACCTAGCATTTGGCGATCAAGAAGAGTCCACTCATCATCTTTCATCTTTTTTGGGTTCGTCTCTAAAAGGGGCTCATATAGTTTTTTCTGAAACAGATAGTCATGTAACATGCTGGGGGGGTACCCGTGCACGTTAAATAGTTCGGACTCTCTCGGTCTCTTTGATCTAGTCTCACTAGTGCAATATGAAACATAGAGGAGAGTTCAGATTTGGCAACTTTTAGAAAATTCATTTTATTACAAAACTTTTTGTCATAAATGGACTGCGTCATCAGATCTCAGAGTCGCCACCTAATAGTTTTGAGAAATTAGGAAACCCATGACTCGTGCCAAGGCCACTGTTCATCATAACCAAAGTTGTCACGGTTCGGAACCTTAGGTATGAGAGGGGAAGGTCATTAATTGAGCACCCCCACTCACCCGATCAAAAGATTGGCCTTTATTAAACCATGATATGAATTTTATTTATTTTATATGTTCATATTTTGATTATTTAATAAATCTTAAAAATTACTATCTGAAGTATACAAGTATAGACTATGTCATTTATTTTGGAATAATTTGATTTCATATAGTTTTGAAAGAGTTTTGGAGATGTACAACCCAAATAAATTGAGTTTACAAACATGAAAATCAACACCATTCCAAATTAAGCGATACAACCTCCGTCCACTGGCATTCATAGAGTTATATCAAGTAAGCAAGTATTCACATGGTAGGATACTTAAACATAATAAGAAAAATGCACACAGACGGGATACTAAAGCATAAAAACTTACATATTTACCGACGTCTCTCAAACAGCTACAAAACAAAGTTAGTAAAACATGCACGATCTTATATACAAAATCCTAATGCAATTCACTCATGAGATGCAACTAAAGATTCGGTTTCTAAGATATGATATGTGAATCATCTCAAGAACATGAGGTAGCACACATAATCACATAGAAATTGATTAAATCCATAAATGCAAACTTAACCGAATCAAGATGGATGAAACATAGATGCAAAGCATGGATATAACGACAAAAAATAAAATAAAATAAACATGATGCATATTTACAAATAAGGAAAGCAAGTAAAAGAACGGGATAGAAAGAAGTGAAGCAGGAAATTATTACAACACTTTGAATAAATTATTACAACCCAAATTAGAGGGGGGTGAGGAGAATATCACAACAAAATAAGAACCTCACAATACACTCAAGATAAAATAAACAAAATAAAACAAAGTTTCATGTGCCTTGGAAACCACCAGAAGTTGGTTAACATCGGAAGACAACGCCGTTTTATCCAAAAGAAGCTAACCGGCCGGCCAACTAGGCCTAGTAAAACCTGTCTTATTGCGAAACCAAGAAACGAAACAAACAAGAAATATGTAGGTTACTAAACTAACCACTACCAGTTAAATTAAAAAAAAAAAAAACAAATATAAAATAAAATAAAATAAGTGCAAACTTACAACAAAACTAACATGAACTTAAAACAAGAAAACAAACATAAGGTAGAACATGCAAGATTACAACAAAACTAATACGAGATTAATACAAGAAAAATATAAGCAAAGAAATGCAAGATTACAATATAATTACTATGAAACTAAAATAAGAAAACAAATATAAGATAGAACATGCAAGATTATAACAAAACTAACATGAACCATAATTACTATGAAACTAAAACAAGAAAACAAATATAAGATAGAACATGCAAGATTACAACAAAACTAACATGAACCTAAAACAAAAAAAAAAAAAAAGGCAAATATGAGATAGAACATGCAAGATTATAACAAAACTAATATGAGACTAATACAAGAAAAATATAAGTTAGGACATGCAAGATTACAACATAATTACTATGAAACTAAAACAAGAAAACAAATATAAGATAGAACATGCAAGATTACAACAAAACTAACATGAACCTAAAACAAAAAAATTATAAAAAAAAAAAAAAGAAAATATGTGGTAGAACATGCAAAATTATAACGAAACTAATATGAGACGAATACAAGAAAAATATAAGCTAGGAAATGTAAGATTACAACATAATTACTATGAAACTAAAACAAGAAAGCAAATATAAGATAGATCATGCAAAATTACAACATGAACTTAAAACAAGAAAGCAAATATGAGGTAGAACATGCAAGATTACAACAAAACTAATATGAAATTAAAGCAAGTGAATATAAATAAATAAATAAATAATTATTAGCTAAACAAACCACTCAAATTACAACAACACACTATGAAATATAAAGTAAGAAAATAAATATGAGATAAACAAACCACTTGAATTATAACAAAACACTATGAAATAAGAAATGAGAAAATAAATATGAGATAGAAAATATAAGAAAATGAAAGACCAGAAATTCACCTTCCACAGAAAGGTTGAACTTCTTGATTTCCAAACTTCCTCTTGATCATTCTCAAGTTTAGAAAGTGTGTTCTCAATCCTCAATTTGAAACTAGAATGGAACTCTGGTTATGTATGGTGGAAAAGTGGCCATCTCTCTCTCTTTCTCTTTTCATTTTCAACAGCACTCACTCTTTCCCTTGATCAATCACCACTGAAATTTAGCTATTTCAGAAATTTTGGAGGAGTTTTGGGTATAGGAAAAATGGAATTTCAATTTGTATGGAAGGTATGGGGTGTGTATGGAAGATAGGAGTATTTTTAGCTCAAAAACTCAATTTTTCTTTCTTTTTTCACCCTTTTCTCTCTTTTCTCTTCAGTTTCGTGGTCCTCTCTTTCTCTTACAATATGATCATTCTATATAGGCAATAAGGGAGAGTAAAGGTCAAAAAGAAAGTGGGAGACTAGGAGTCAAGAATGTGATAGGAGGGCAAATTTTCAAGGTGGTTGCATGGGATACTCCTTTATGGATGCAAACAAAACCTCTTTTTGACAATGGAGAATGATTAGGTATAATGGAGGATGAGTGGATGCACTTGAATGGATCAAAAAAAGAAAGGTAAATGGGGTGTCCCAACCGAACCAAAATCAAGAAAAACGGGGCTCTTGCTGTTTTGGGCCGAGTCAACAAAATATGTTATTAAGCCCAATTTCAAATGGACATATCTCCCTTATCCGGACTTGGTTTTAAGTGATTCTTGGGTCTAAATTGAAGCCTTAGAAGTCTACTTTTCAATAGTGGTAGCCTCACATTTAAATTCCAAGTGTATAAAGAGATATGCCTAATTTAGTGAAAGCTGTTCATTTCGCTCGGACCAGGTCAACAAAATCTGCTCTTAAGCCCAACTTCAAATAGGCATATCTCCCTTATCTGGACTTGGTTTTAAGTGGTTCTTGGGTCTAAATTGAAGCCTCCGAAGTATCCTTTCCAATGGTGGTGGCTTCATATTTAAAATGCAAGTGTACAAAGAGATATGCCTAATTTAGTGAAGGCTGTTCATTTTCTTCTTAACAATGGCCCTGTTTGGTAGGGCTTATTTTTAGCTTATTTCAGCTTTTAGCTTAATTTAAGCTATTTTAATGTATTTGGTTCAGCTTAACAATACAGCTTATAACTTTTTATAAGTCAAAAATCAACTTATTCTTTGAGTGGGGGAGAAGAAGCTTAATTTATAAATCAAAAATCAGCTTATGTTCACAACTATAAGCTATAAGCTGTTAGGCTATAAGTCATAATCACTTTCCCACAGCTCTACCAAACGGGGCCAATTTGATGTTCATCCTTTCCCTAAACCAGTTTTGTTTCATCCCCTCATGTTTCCTTCAAATCCAAACCTATCCAAACCTATAAAGAAAATGTTTTTAAATATATTTTTTTAAAGATTTCACCTCCCTTCTATTTATTTCTACTTTGTCCTTACTCGGTTTACTGAAAAGTGTAATATTTTAATTGAAATGGGAGCCTCGGAACGTCGTAGAAATATTTGGAAAAATATTTTGAAAAGTGAGTTTTAAGGTCTAAAATAGTTTGGCAAAAAATGTGTGAAGATTAGGATTAAAGCTCAAATTCCATTTTTCCTGTTGAGGACTACTGGGGAACACATTCTAATTGTCATCATCGGGTAATCAACAGAAAGCGCCCAAATCTTAGAGTTAGTCAAAATGGGGTGTCTACAAGTCTTCCATCTGCATCTTCCAAAATCTGTGCCATTGAATTTATCGATTATAACCTTTTCGTCTATAGTCATCGCTGCCACTCAAACCAATGCTCTGATACCAATTGTTAGGAATTGAGCATTCCTAACCAAGATCGGTGAGACATGAAATAACAAACAAGGAAGAAAAAAAATGAATCAAACAAATCATACACACAAGAACTCAAGGATTTATGTGGTTCACCCCAGAATAGAGCTATGGTCACAGCTGCTACGGTTTTTACTATGATTAGAAAAAATACAACTTTCTTTTCCTAAAAGAGGCGCCCCTTCATCTATTTATAAGTATAGAATTAAGGTTACATGGAAGCAACATGGAATTACGAAAATACTCTCTTCCCCTTTGGGGGAGGCTCCCCAAACCCCCCATTGGACCCAGTGTTTGAGTGAACAGTACTTATCAAGGTCTACCAACCCAATAATTTTTAAACTAATTTTGTTAATTTGTTAAAAAAAAAATTTTTAAAATCTATTGGTTAGTTCCTTGAGTTAGAAAACCCAACCAAAAAAAAAAAAAAAACTCTAATTATCTATGATTTTGAATTTCAAAATTCAAAATAATATAGTAAATCACGCTCACTCCACTCTCACCCTTTCAGAAAATAATATAAAACTTAAAACTTTAAAAAACCAACCAAATTAAAAATTCATACAATTCTCTCTTTAAAATATCTAGTATTTGATTTTTTTTTTTCCAACCTAGCCAACTCCGCTCCAAATGTAATGGTGCAAAAGTTTAGTCTCTCTCATTCTTTGCTAATAGTTCAAACTTATTTAAAGTTTGTTTGTTTTGTGTTTTTTTTTTTTTTTGTAGATTTCTATTTTCATGTAAGTATTTTTTTTTTTTCTCTGTATGACTTTCCTTTTCAATGTTTTTTTTCCCAACTAAACTGATAATAAAGTTATATCAGTTTAGCTATCTTTATTTTGGGAGTTGATTTCAAGTCTTATTTTTATTTTTATTGGTGGATGTCTGTGTAATTTTTTTATAAGTTTGTAGGACTTTTATTTTATTTTTTATTGTTTATATTGTTGTTATTATTTCTTTTGATATATGTAAATTCGTAATACAATTATAAGTTTTCCACAGAACAGGATGTCTTACATTGTTCTTTATGATTTGGGCTTTTTTTTAAATTTCTTAAACAAAACTTTAATTTTTTTATTTGTAAAAAATTAAAAACATTTAATTGACTTGCCCATCAATAAATAAAATTTTAAATAATGAACACTGTTCCATAATTTATGGATTTTTTTTATAAAAAAAATTTTATCACCCATATATGGAATAAGAAGAATTAAAGCCACACATTTTTTACATTTTTTATTTTTAATTCTTTAAAACTCAAGGGTTACCCTTTTATTTCCCCAACATAGTCTTTTTAAATTTGCAAAGATAAAAAACTAGATCGGAGTTGTATAGTAGTTACTGGAGGTGGTGAGCACTACAACAATAAGGATGATGATGAGCTCGATCGGCTATAGTATTGTTTGGGTGAGTTTTGAAAAGGTGAATATTATTTGAAAGAATAGTAGATAATTTGGGTAATGAATTGATTTAGAAAGTTAAGGTGTAGTTGAGATTAAGTGTGAATTTTATTATGTAAAAATTGAATATAAATCATATATTGTTTTTTTATATATAATTTTTGGGTACTTTTATATAATTATCAAAAATTATTGTGATCACATGTTACTTATCATCTAATGTATTATTGTTGTATTATTAATGTCTATTATCAATGTAGTAGTGAGACATTACACGATAAATAAAAATATATTTTGTTATTATTATTATTATTGATAATATATTTCTTTATTTATTTTTTGTAATGTTCAAAAAATAATTTATGTTCATTGTTAGTTTTTGTAGATGAGAAGTTAAAAATAAATTTTAACCAAATTCAAGTTATAACTTATTTGAGATTGAAAAGGAAAGTTCAAAAGAAATTATAATTATATATAATTTAAAAAAAAAAAACACAAAGAAAAATTGGAACTATAAATTATAATTATCAAACAACCTAATTCTATTGTGAAAAAATTTAAATGAAAAATTGATCAAATTTAAATTTATAATTATTAAATATTTTTAATAAGCCATCAATTTTTTATTTAGGTTTTATCCCTATCTAGTCTTAAATAGTTTTTCAGATATAAATATATCTTAATATTGATACAATCAGTATTAGACATATTTTAAGAAGGATAAATTATATCAATAGTTCTCCGCATTTTGTCTTTTGTGTCAATTTGGTTTCTATAATTTCAATTAGTTTGATTTTGACCCTTAATTTTAAATTTTGTATTAATTTGGTCCAATTGATAATGTCAGTTAAGGTTTTTGAAAAAAAAAAAATAGTTATTGAGTTGGTTGAGATTAACTTACTGAGTTGAATAAGTTTATAATTTTGTCTATAAAAGTATAAGAGATGCTACTCATGTTTGCATTTTACACACAAGAGTTAAAATATAGGGATTACCAGTTTAATTTATTCTCTTAAGAATAAGTACATAATTTCTTAATTAATTTTAAAATTGTTAATAAATATACCAAACAAATATGTACATATTTTCTATTTTTGTTATAATTTTTTTAAAAATATATTTACTAATTAAAAATTAAATAAATAGCATGGATTGGAAATGATCTCCAAGGACTAGGCTTAAATCAAAAATTATTGGCAAAAAAAATCGATTCGAACTAAACTTTCTTAGCAACTTTTTAGTGTTTAATCCAATATTACAACCCTAAATTAGCTCATATCAGTCACGAACTAATAAACTATGATATAATTTAAATATAAAATTTAAATTTATTAGGACTAAAATATGATCTACAATTTAGGGTGGCTCTATCTTAGATAATTTTTCATACATAAATATATATATATATATAGCTATTCATTTAATTGTCTTAAACATAAATATAGAGTTTTTTTTTTTAAACTAATTTCAAATTTTTTAATAAGTATGCATAAAATATGTCCATATTTCTTATTTTTATTATAAAAAATACTTACAAATATCTATTTACTAATTTAATAAATAGTTAGGTCAAATGATTCATATAAGTTGGGAATAGACCAAGACAATTTTTAATGATTAGGCGAAAGATAAGTTGGCGTAAATCTAATGTTAAGTCCAAATTTAGGCCTTGTTTGGGAAGACTAAATAAGTGTACTTTTTGTCTTTTTGGACTAAAAAATTGAGGTTGAAAATATGGATGTTTGGGTTAACTTTTTGACTTTTTATGAAAAAATGTGTAATAAAAAATTGTGAAAATTAGTTTTTAGAGAAAAATTTGAATTGAGAGTTGTGCAGTCGTAATTGTTGACTTTAAGTGAATAGTGTTAACTTTTTAACTTTTTAAGTAACTTTTTAGTTTTTTGGATTATTTGGAAGTACCCAAACTTGGCCTTAATATCACAAGTGAATCATAATCTATTTTTACGTAAATCTTATAACATAATACAAATTATAATTTTCATGCTAGACAAATTTTTAGACTTTACAAAACATGAAAATTAATATATTAACAAATATAATTTACCACTATCATATGATAAATTAAATTTACAAAACTCATAAGACGAAATGTATTTATATTTTATCATAAATATAATTTTTGTGATTTATTTTTTAATTTTTACCAATTAAATTATGACATGTATTTGTTATTAAGAACTTAGAGCATACAATTACTGACATAAGGATAAAAAAAAAATCTCTTATATGTAACTGTGATAAAAATAAATAAAATTTAATTGATTCTAAATCATTTTTGCTAAATATTGTAGATAAATTTTTTAGATTATTATTTAATTTTAAAAATTAACTTTTGATTATTTATTCATACTCGTGCATAGCACAGGTAATTATGCTGTTATATATATATATAGGGAATATATATATTTATACATAGAATATGAAAATTCTATGATACTATATATGGAAATTAAAGATATATATAGGGAAATTTTATGATATTATATGATTTTTAATTACGATCTTTGAAGTCTTTGGTTACAATTCGGGGTGTAAATTTGGCCTGACTCGTCCCATGTTGAGCCTCACGGGCTCTTACCAAAATTTGGATCGGGCCAGCCCACGGGTCATAAAATTAGGCCCAAACCTAGGGGGTATTCGGGGCTTGGACGGGCCTGGGTTCGAGCTTAGGCGGACCCAAATATTTTTTTTGTTTTTTTTTTAAATTTTTTCTACTAATTTTTTTTTTTTTTTTTTGCTAAAAAGACGAGTTGGGCGGGCCAGACCTTGAGTGGGCCTTAAGTGGGCCGATGGGCTGGGTCGAATTTCAAAATGATGGCCTAGGCCCAGGCCCAAGGTCTCGAGTCCGGGCCCAAACGGGACGGGCCCACCCTGGGCCGTGGGCGAGCTTCAGGTCGCAAGTTATAACAGTGATAAAAAGTGATTGATTGATTGATTTATTTATTAATAAAAAAAGAAAATGAGAGAGGAAGGGGATAAAATAATTTTGAAAAGTGTTTTGAAAATTTATTAATCAAACATGTTTTTTTAACTTTTTCATCCAAATATTAATTTATATGAATCATTCATATTTTAATAGGCATTCATCAAAATAATATAATTCTCATTTTTGAATTCAATGAAGGTTTGAAAGAAACTAGCAGGACATGACTTAGCAAACTTAGTACAATTAGATTACATGGAAGTAATGATTAAACACAACCTGTTGCACACAAATCACACCTTAAAGAATATAGAACTTTAAGCTTAAAGGTATGTTAGGAGTTATACCTTCATTTACCTCTTTGGAATCTTCACCCATACATTACCTCTATTGTTCATCTTGGTGATTTTCATTTCATCATTCTTCTTCTTCTTGTAAGGGTTGATTTTACTCTTTAGATTGAACACTCTTGTTGTGTATTTCCTCTCGAAGTTCTTGGTGTTCTTTGAGATTCCACCTACAAAATATCTTGATTTCTTTCTTGGTACCCATACTTTCTTGGGTCTATAGGGATTAGTCTCAAGAACATTTAATCTCATAAAAGTTTAAGAGGATCAAAACCATTGCCTACTTTGTCAAAAATACATTTTTTATTTCCAAGAAACTTATTTAGGTTTTCTTTTCCTTTTACAAAATTTTCAAGAGTTTTGTTTAAATCCTCAACATTGTTTTTCAGAATGTTTTTCTCATTGGCAATAGACGTAAAGTCATTTTTCAAAGTAGCATTTTTCATTTTTAAAACATTCACATCATTTGAAAGAGAAGTAACAAATTTCTTTAATTTAGAATTTTCAACACAAATATAACTAAATATGTCATGTAATTCATTTAAAGGACTTTCAAGTTCTATATAATTAGAAATTACCTCATCTTGAGTGAATTCTTCTTCTCCAAGAGCTATGAGATACAAGTTGGCTACTCCATCATTTTCTCCCCAAATGGTTTCCTTTTTGCTGTCATCCATCATTGAAAATTTATGAGCCATGAGTGAGTCTAGGAGTTCTTCAATGCCTAATTTTGTTAGGTCTTTTACTTCTTGAATAGCTGTAACCTTAGCTTCTCATTCATTTGGCAAAGACCTAAGTATTTTTCTCACAAGCTCACCATTAGTATAAGATTTACCAAGAGATTTTAGAGTATTAATAATATTGGTAAATTTATAAAAACATCTCAGAAATATATTCAAATGATTCCGTAGTAAAGAGTTCATAATTATAAATAAGCATGTCAATCCGAGACTCTTCTATTTTGCTAGTTCCTTCATAGGTGATTTCAAGTTTATCCCAAATCTCTTTAGCAGTAATACATCCAAAAATTCTATTGTACTCATTTGCATCTAGTCCACACACAAGAATAAGCTTGGCTTTAGTATTAGCTTGAAGGAGTTTATAATCATGCTCATCAAATTCATCTTCAAGTTTAGGCACACTGATATGGTCTACTACCTTAGAAGGGATTTTAGGACCTTTAGTGATAATAAGCCACAAAGCATAATTGGTAGTTTGAAGATACAAGGTCATTTTTTCTTTCCAATGAATGTAATTACTACCATCAAAGAGAGGTGACCTATTGCTAGCTTGTCTTACAGCAGAGTAAGTAGAATACATGGTTGCTATGGATCAAAAACTCAAGATTATTAAATCTAAACAAGAGCCTCAGGCTCTGATACCAATTGTTACCCAAAAAGCAACCTAAAAATGGGGTGAATTAGGTTTCTAAAAATTAAAATTAATAATACACCAATAAAATTAACTACTAGTACAACAAATTATTAACAAGTACAATGATGAATTTAGCAATAAATGATCAAGCAAAATAACAATGAAGCATAACTAACATACATGGTAAATCAAATGATTAACACATGAATATTAGATAGCTATAGCAATAGTAGGAAAGTAAAGAGATTAGGGAAGAGGAGACAAACAGATTTATAGTAGTTCGACTTCAACTAAGCCTACATCTACTTCTCAAGCTTCACTTGAGATTTTTTACTATCTTCTAACTTTACAGGGGTGCTAGCAACCTCATAAACATGGAGCAATCCTCCATGGATTTTACACAGACTTCACAAGCCCAAACTCTTGCAAATCTCAGGTGATTTACAATCACTCTCAAGATTTCAAGGATACAGTATTTGCAACACTTTTACAAGATGAAATGGTATTTTTGTTTTCAAAGAAAGCTTACAATAAATATCTCTTCGAGATGGATATACAAAATGAAACTCTAATTTTTCTGTAAACCTCACACAGGAAAGATAGGTTTAAAGCTATACATCTCAATGTATAATTTCTGAAAGAGAATGTAAACAAAAATTGAAGAACACTTCTCAGAGAATTTTTCAGAAAATAGATGTGAGTGATTATAGATCAAAGAATATTTTCTGATTTTTTATCACTTGTTTACATTAGAGGTTTTAGTATATATAATGAAACTTATAGTCGTTTATAGCCGTTGTATTTATTTGAATTTATAACCGTTTATAGCCGTTATACTCTATCATTACTAATTTGAATTTCTTCCACTCCATTATTACTAATTTGAATATCTTCCACTTGAACCTTTTGAACTGCTGTTGTGCTGGGTTGTTTGAACCTCTATTTTTAGGATATTTGAACTCCTGATTTAATTAAATATTAAATACATTCTAACAATATTTAGGATAAAGGTTTGTGTGAGAAATAATGGGACAAAATAAATTTTGATTATATTTTTCTCTTCCAAATAAATTAAATAAATCATCAAAATAAATTTTGATTCTATTTTTCTCTTCCAAATAAATTAAAACATAATTAAATAAATCATCAAAATAAATTGTGATTCTATTTTTCTCTTTCAAATAAATTAAAACATAATTAAACAAATCATCAAAATAAATAAGTCTAACACGTTGTTAAAAAAAAAAATTGTTACAAAATTTTTTGCATATGTCGTTAAAAATTAATAATTAGTGATTTTTTTTATGAATTTTATAAATTGTCGCTAAAACTTACAATTAGTGACGTTTTTCTGTGACAAATTTTTCAAACTGTCGTTAAAAGTTAAAAATTAATGACATTTTTTGTGATAATTTTTTTAAATTATCTCTAAAATTTGTATTTGGTGACATTTTTTGTGACAAGATTATCAAATCGACACTGCAAATTAATAATTAGTGACTTTTTTAAGTAGTGTTTGATATAAAAAAAAAAAAAAAGGGCATTAATTATGATAGAATTTATTGGACAATAAGTCCACCTATTACTATTAGGACCTATACATAAATTCCTCAAAGCTAAATAGTATGCATGGTATAGGGGTTGAGGCCTATTTTGGCAATTGGGTTAAAAGTTGACTTTTTTACTTTTTAGTTTTTTTTTAAGTCACATCACCTCTCTATTTTTTTACATATTTTTTTAAGAAAATTAAAAAATTAACTTTGAGTCACATCACCTCTTTATTAGAATTTACACGTAAGTCCCCAAAAACTAAATAATATTCGTGGCATAGGGGTTAAGGCTTATTTTGGCAATTGAGTTAAAAGTCGATTTTTTGATTTTTTGACTTTTTTGAGTCACATTTAAGAATGATAATTTGAACTCGTCTTGATAGGGACTCAACCTCAATTAGAACGATTTTTTCTCGAAAACTACCCCCGACGGGCCGGGGATAGTATTCAAAAATAAATCCTTGACAATTTTCTGACCGGAGACGGTGATACATTTCCCAACCCCGGCCCGTCCCCATTTCCCCGAATTAAAATTACTATTATACCCCTCTCTATATATAAACCAAACCCTAACACTAACATAACCTCACATCCCCGTCCCCGTTTCTCTCTCTCTCTCTCTCTCTCTCTCTGCTGTAGGTGCTCACAGCGGTGAGCATGTCGTCGTTTCACGACAACATGTACCACAGTTGTCGTCGGATGAGTACAAAGACTCTACATTTCTCTAAACCAAACCAAACCAAACCCTACTCTCTCTCTCCCTCTCTGCTGGCGAACTCCATCGCCACCGTCATCTTCTATCCACCGCCGTCGACAGCGCTTCCCACTTTCCTACCGCAACATCTCCTTCCGCCGGCGTAGATCTGAATCGATCCACACAGATCCGTGAGCAATCCACACAGATCACAGATCCACACTCCATTTCTCTCTCTCTCTCTCTCTCTCTCTCTCTCTCTCTCTCTCTCTGTGCATACGACAGCGATGGTACTTCCATTGGCAATCCACGGCGGCTCACCGTGGCGACGCGGTCAGAAACTTTATCTCTTTTTATAATAGAGCTTCATATGTATATGTATATATTTATATATAGATTTTGTTCTTGATCTGTTTTGGGTGTGAATATGTGGTTTCAAGCAATCACTTGGATGCATGGCCTTCATTGTGAAGATGATAAACTAAGGCTTGATGATGGATCAAGAATATTTTGTTCTCTCCGGAGCTGCTGTTACAGTGGTTGTCGTCGCTACGTAATTTCACTGCAGTTAGTTCTTTTTATATCTCAAATATATACTATTTACGGTGTTTGGTTGCTAAGAAAATGAAGAAAAGAGAAAGAAAATTTTAACATTTCAATAGTTCTAGAGTTTTTCTTGTTTAGAACTGTATAAAAATTCTGTTTCTACTTTCGTTAGATGATTCTTTCATTTTTGCGAAACCCAAACACCAAACCATAAGAATAATTATATATATACTTCTTTTCTTTTTCTTTTTCTTTTTTTGGTGTGTTAAACTTCGTTGAGAAGTAGAGAAATCTGAAATTTTTTATAAGGCTATTGATTTGTCTAAGGGATTAATTAATCTCACTCATTTATGCTAGTTATTATGGTAATCACTCACATAGTGCTTGCATTTGTGGGTGTTGTCAGAGATTTTTCGGAATCAAAAAACCCGATTCCCGTTGGAGGAGAGGGCGGGGGTGATGGGTTCCTTGGTGATTTTTTTACCTTGGGAGATCGAGGACGGGAATTGCAATCGTCAGCCTTGCCCAGGCCGGTTACCATATCTAGTCATATCTAGTCATATCTCTATTTTCGTTTAAAAATAAAAAATAAAAAAAACTTTGAATCACATCACCTGTTTATTAGGACATATATTTAAAAAAAGAAAAATGTTTCGAAACTCTAATTAGAGCTCGGGAGGACAGCTCTAATGAGCTGTCACCCAATTAAAAAAAAAAAAAAAAAAAACAGTAAAGTAAAGACAAAAAAAAGTAAAGGAAAAGATAAATTAGAACTGTTTTAGTGCTCTTGTTTTAGAGTTCCGTAGTATTACTGTTATGACTATTTTACATATGATTTTAAAAAAATTAAAAAATTAATTTTTAATCCGCTTTCTAAAATAAACACGAAACACGTGCATTTAAGTCGATTGTGGAAAAGTCATTCCGTCGTTGATACGTTGTGGAAAAGTCATTCCCTCGTCTCGTTGATACGTTGCTGGACTTCTGAATCGATTTAGAACCAGTACTACTACTAGTATATAGGAGGCCTTTGATAAAAATTGAAGTGCATGCAGGCTGAAAAGAACACACAGACATTATTGTGAACCTTCCTTGGGCATACATCATGACAGAAAGTGGCCTAGCTTTTCTCTTGTCCACTTTGGCCTGTTTTGGAAGTAGGAGAAAGTCTATTTTTTTATTTTTTTTTTTGACTTTTGTTTTAAAAAATATGTAAAAAAAATAAATAGATGATATAATCTAAATAAATTAATAAAATAATAAATTTTTTTTTTTTTTTTTTTCTAGTTGCCAAAGTAGGCTTTTCTCTCTATTGGTTCAAGTGGCATAGGAGTATTCTGTACTCAACTTTTGAAATTGATACTGGAGCTTTAAAATTAAAAGAAAATAAAAATTCTGGACATGCTACATTGTTTTTGATAAAATGGGACCCATTTCATTTTAATAACTTAAGATTTATTACACTACTACTTGTAATTGTGTCACATTAAATACTAAACAAAAAGTTTTTTTATGAAAAAAAAAAAATCATCCTATCTATGAAAAATTAAATGATATGAAAAATAATAACCATGTTACATATATATATCATATATATATATATACAAGTGATAATGTATTAGAGTTGAGGTATAAATGACTCATCATTATATATAGGGTTCGTTTGGCAAGAGTTAAATGGGGTTTTTTTGGTTATTTTAGTCACAAAAGACAAAATAGGCTATTTTAGTGACAAAATAGGCTATTTTAGTCACAACAAACAAAACATCACATTCAATTCATAATCATTACACTCTTCTCTCACAAAAAAAATCAAAAAAGCTAAAAAATTAAAAAGTCCTTTTCAAATCAAGTTTTTTAACCCAGGTTAAAAAAGCTAAAAAAGTCAAAAAGCTAAAAAGCTAATCCACTCCTCAAACGGAGGCATAATCAGACTTCTTACTTATAAAGAATTGTCAACAATAAGTAAAGCACATTATTTATTTATTGTGATAAATCAAAAGCCAAGAACAAAGGTCAATGAATTTTGGCCATTGGATTTTACTTTGTATTTGATCAAGCATTCTTAAGGAAATTAGTATTCAGTTCGTATACCTTCAGTCAAAATTAGAGAAAAAAAGTACATAGACTGAAAAAAAATTTTAAAGTAAAAAAGTTTTGGAGTAAAATTTACTCCACGCCAACGAAGTAAATTTATTTTTGGAGTAAAAATTCACTTTGTCCTTCCTTCAAATTTACTTTAAAGTGAGAAAAAATGTTTTTAGGGACTAAAGTAAATAAGTAGCCCAACGTAATGGGGAAAAAAATGTGTAATTTATCCGAAACAAAACTAGTCTTAAAATAAAAATTGAAAGTGATAGTTTACATTATTTCCATTGTCTAGTAAAAGACGGTATAGGAAAGCAAATTCCATAATTAGGATGACTTTCGGGGTGGAGACTGAAATGCAACTTGTCCAAATTAATGTGGTGGTTAGTGTGCCCCTCCAAGGGGTTGAAGAAAAACTTTACTTAAAATTTGTGAAAAAAATTGTTATGAATAGAAAAGTGCAATTTATGTACAGAAAATGTTGATGTTTTAAAAATGATATATAAATTTATTTTTCAGATTTAATAATGAATAAATGAGATGATTAATTGATGATTAAAAAATATATGAGAGAGACAGAGTTACCTCAGATATTCTAATTAATTATCAAATCATTGAGTTTGAAAATTTAATATAATTTATGAGCTAAAAAGTGTCTACATTTGATAATAATTGAGATACACAATGGAAATGGCTCGGAAACATTATAATGAACCACATTTGAAACAACTTTTTCTTGTAACATTTTCCTCTCAAGCTAGTACTATATCTGCCGTCTTATATGGTGTGTACAACCTTGCTTTGGCTTTTAATTTTTTTTAACCCATTTTTTCTGTCTTTAACAATCAAAGTAGTTTTTTGTGACAAATCAAAAGCTGTGGCCAAGCAAGGTTAAATGAATGTGGACTGTTTGATATGTCCCTAATTCATTCAATGGCTCTGTCAAGTCATGGATCATGACTTCGACAGTCAGGAAGCTAGGAGGAAAGTCGGGTATAATTTTCGCCACAATAACGCGGAGAGAGGAAGACTGAGATAGTTACAAAGACTCTCTGGCTTCACTGACTCCCCGTGCCGGGTCAATATCGTGAGTCTAACATCAGTATTTTAAAAAAGCCTGCTACAGCTCTGATCTGAGTATGCATTGCATTGCATACATGCTCCCATTATTTTAGAGCTACAAAGTCCCATACCTACATACATCAATTATGAGTAAAAATAACGTATCCTCTTCTTCTTTTTATTCTGCTCTACTCGTAGCACTGTGCATTGCGGCTACTAATATTTTCTTAGTGTCAGCAGCTGTGAATTCATCATCATTATCATCGTTAGAGGCCGAAGTTCTACTCAATAGCGGTTGGTGGGGAAACTTTTCTTCTGCAAATCATTGTCAGTTGGAAGGCATCACTTGTAATGAGGCAGGAAGTGTCGTTCGGATTGTCCTTTCTTCTTATTCTTCTTATTCTTCCTCCCACCGAAAGCTTGAAAACATGGATTGGACTTCCTTCCCAAACCTTGAAGTTCTCGATCTCAGCTTCTGTAACTTAACTGGAAGCATCCCCGAGGAAATTGGTACTCTGTCAAAGCTCACCTTCCTTGACCTCTCAAACAACAAAAATCTTGAAGGTTTGCTACCTCTTACCCTGGAAACCTCACCCAACTAGTAAAACTTGACATATATGATACTACTATCACTGGTCCAATCCCTTCATCTATTGTTCAATTAACTAATCTGACCCATCTCTATCTTTTTTCAAATCAACTCAATGGTTTCATCCCTCAAGAAATAGGAATGCTAAAGAAGTTGGTTGATATGGATATACAGGATAATGACCTTTATGGTCCAATACCTTCATCTATTGGTCAATTGACTAATTTGACCTATCTCTATCTTTCTTCAAATCGACTCACCGGTTCCATTCCTCAGGAAATAGAAAAGCTAAAGAACTTGGTTCATATGTCTATGGGTGATAACATTCTTAGTGGTCCAATCCCTACATCTATTGGTCAATTGACTAATCTGACCTCTCTCTATCTTTTTTCAAATCGACTCAGCGGTTCCATTCCTCTGGAAATAGAAAAGCTAAAGAACTTGGTTCATATGTCTATGGGCGATAACATTCTTAGTGGTCCAATCCTTTCATCTATTGGTCAATTGACTAATCTAGCCTATCTCTCTCTCTCTTCAAATCAACTCAACGGTTCCATCCCTCAAGAAATATGAAAGCTAAAGAACTTGGTTTATATGTCTATGGAAGATAACATTCTTAGCGGTCCAATCCCTTCATCTATTGGTCAATTGACCAATCTGACCTATCTCTGTCTTTCTTTAAATCGACTCAACGGTTCCATCCCTCAAGAAATAAGAATGCTAAAGAACTTGCTTAATATGTCCATGGGTGATAACATTCTTAGTGGTCCAATCCCTTCATCTATTGGTCAATTGATTTATTTGACCGATCTGCATCTTTCTTCAAATCGATTCAATGGTTCCATCCCTCTAGAGATGGGAGATTTGATGCAATTGGCACAATTGAACCTTAGCCATAACCTCCTTACAGGTAAGATCCCATCTTCAATAGGTAAGTTGATTAACTTGAACTTTTTTGATGCATCTTCAAATCAAGTTAATGATACCATACCCGCTGAACTTGGGCTTTTATCCAACCTTAGACATCTCGATTTGTCATCAAACCAACTTTCTGGCCAACTACCACCAATCAAAGTTCCCAACAGCTTTCAGTATCTGGACCTGTCTCATAATTTTCTTAACGGGCCTATCCCAAGAGAGCTAGATCAGTTTGAAAATTTGGAGTACTTGAGATTGAATGACAATGATTTGAATGGAACAATACCAACCAGACTTGCATATTTGTCGCAATTACAACACTTAAATCTCGCCCACAATAATCTCTCTGGCAGAGTTCCATGCAATGTTTACTCCATAAAAGTTCATGACTTGTCATACAATCCTCTCAATGGTCAAATCCCACAATATGGATATGATTGTGCACCCCCATCACATGCCTCATCACAAGCAATTAACAAGACTACCTACTGTATAAATTCTTCAAAGAAAATAATAGCGATGCTTGCTCTCCTCATTTCTCTCATTATCATAGTTTTCCTTGGTTTACTTGCATCTGGGTGTTTTCTCTGTTGCAAGACCCATAAAAAACAAGCTAAGGCAAAAGCAATGAAAAATGGGGATATTTGCTCGATATGGAATTATGATGGAAGAATTGCATATGAAGATATCATCAAAGCAACAAACAACTTTGACATCAAATACTGCATTGGAACTGGTGGTTATGGCAGCGTTTATAGAGCTCAGTTGCCAAGTGGCAAAGTAGTTGCCTTGAAGAAGCTCCATCGTTTTGAAGCAGAGGAGCCTGCTTTTGACAAGAGTTTTAGAAATGAGGTGCAAATGTTAACTAATATTCGGCATCGAGACATAGTGAAGCTTTATGGGTTCTGTTTGCACAATAGATGCATGTTCTTGGTGTATGAGTACATGGAAAGGGGAAGCTTGTTTTGTGCCTTGAGAATTGAGGTCGAAGCTATTGAATTAGGATGGACTCAGAGGGTAAACATCATTAAATCAATAGCACATGCTCTATCCTACCTACATCATGATTGCACCCCACCTATTGTTCATCGAGACATATCAACGAACAACATTCTATTGAACTCTGAAATGAAGGCTTTTCTTGGCGACTTTGGCACAGCTAGATTGTTATATCCTGATTCATCAAATCAAACCATAATTGCAGGCACTTACGGATATATTGCCCCAGGTAACAATAGTATTTTTCCTTTATACGCATTTATTTTTTCAATAAAAAGCGGGAAAAAAAAATTGGTAAATTTTTTTTTTAAAATAATATTAGTGACATACATATTTAGTGGCTAAATTTTTTATTTTTTATTTATCCTAAGTCAATGATAGATAAATGTTTCACGTAATTTTTTGTCATTAACTTGCTTTAAAATAGGAAGTGAAGATATAGAGTTTTTTTCATTAATCTTTTTGTTTGTGCAGAACTTGCCTATACAATGGTTGTGACTGAAAAGTGTGATGTTTATAGCTTTGGGGTAGTAGCACTAGAAACAATCATGGGAAGGCATCCGAGAGAACTCCTCTCATCATTAGCATCACCGTCTACACAAAACTTAATGCTAATTGATGTCTTAGACTCGCATTCAGCATCCAACTAATCTAGTGGTTGTAAGGAACATTGTTCTAGTTGCTATTGTGGCACTTGCATGTGTGCGTTCTAAGCCGAGATCTCGTCCAACAATGCTATGCGTATCTCAAGAGTTGCTTGCTTGCAAGAAGACTTTAGCTACACCTTTTCATGCAATTTCAGTACGACAGCTATTGAATCCAGAAATGGATTTTACACAAACAAAGGAATAAAGTCAATGCTTGAGTTTCTCGTCGGAATAAAAATACCCCTTTTGAAATGTTGATTATCATTTTTTTTATGGGTCTTGGGTGTTATAACTATTATTTACATATGAATTTTTCACCTTCTTTTTTCCATGTTGCTAGTGTTGAAACCTCTAACTGCTTAAGATTGTGTTTCAATCTTGACTTTAACTAGTGGTAAAAAAAAATGGCCCCTTTTTTCCCTTTTTTTGGTCTTCCACAAATCCATACTCAAATAAAAAATCTAAACATTGCATAAAATTTCTTATATTTTTCTCTCAGCAAACTCATACCACAATGAAAATAATGTTCCCCCATAAATTTTGAAGTTCAGATATTCATATTATGTATCTAAGCTTGTGTCGATTCAAGAAGTGCATTATCTCTGGGATTTCTTAACATCCCTTTCACATAGAATAAACTCAGAGGATCTCGGTTGCAAATGTTGGGAAATCCATCTTTACAGCATTATCATCATTTGACCATATTGGGAAATCCATCTTTAGAGCATTATCATCATTTGACCATATTTCGCTAATGCATGAAAATTTCTGTTTCAAATTTCCACCTTTGCAGAGAACATGTATCATCATTCTATCTAGTGACATGCACACATTTGTATAAGTGCAGTTGCATTGGGAGTAAGACTCACAGGAATTTAGGATCGGAAAAGTTCCAGCAATCTCCATGCATGTGGCTCAACCCATGACAGATTAAAATGCAAGGATAATAGTAAACAGCCTTCATTTTGGAGTTCTCTTCTATAAAATAAAAATAAAAATAAAAATTAAACAAAGACACAAGCACTACAACAAAACTAACAATTTACAGCTTTAAGTTTACGTCATGTATCAAATGCATGTCGTAATTAGTACATTTTACGGCATTTTTTTTTTCCAAGCCGTTAATTTTTTTCAATAACAACATACATACTATGTAAGTCATTAATTCATATATTTATGGCATACAAAAATATGTAGTAAAAAATATATATTTTCACGACTTAAAAAACATGTCGTAAAATATTTACATTTAAGACGACATAAATTTCATGTTGTAAAATATTATAACTTTACTTGGCATGCATTAACATGTCGTGAAAACTTCTAAAAAACAAAAAAAAAAAAAAAAATCAATCAATTTTTTTTTTTTATGGCATGCAAAAACATGCCATAAAAAATACATATTTTCACAGTATACAAAAATATGTCGTAAAATATTTGCACTTAAGACGACAAACATGTCATGCCGTGATGCATTAGAATGTGGTGTAAACTTTTATTAAAAAAAATTTCAATCTAATTATTATTTTTTGTTTGATTTAAAAAAGCTAATAATTTCCAATCAAGTTTCTCTCCTTAAATTATTCTAACTGAGGACAACATAAAAAATAATTTATACATTATTTTATAATTTAGTGTCTTTTAATAATTTATTTATTTATTACTTTTTAGATATGCCTAATTTGCATACAACTAAAAAGAAAAATATTTATAAATATATATATATATAAAATATATCAAATGTATTAAATTTTATATTTTTTTAATTTAATGATTTTTTTAGAAAATTAAAAAATATTTTCTTTTTAAGTATATGTAAATTATTTGAATTTAAAAAATAAAAAAATTATTTAAAATATTTAAAAACCTACAATAACAAAAAAAAATAAACTCAAAGACATTATTTTAAGGAAAATATTTGGTAGCCTGAATTTTTGTGACTCAAATGACTCAAAACAACGTCACCCAAAACGACATCATTTTGGATATTTCGAACCATTCCAACCATGTTTTTTCAGCCAGCAACTTGCTTGGTTTCATTTTTCCAAAAACACTTTTTAAAAAATTCTACTTTCTTATTTTTCGTATTTTTTTATTTTTACTGAATTTTTTAAATAGTTTAAGCAATTTTTTTACTTTTTAGACACACCTAACATAAATACACCTAAAAAGTAAAAAATTGTAAAAAAAATCTTTTAAAAATTCACTAAATACCAAAAATATAAAAATATATATATATACAAGAATTTAGTACATTTTTTGTATTTTTATGTATTTATTAATTTTTTAAAATATTTTTCACAAATTTTTTACTTTTTAGATACATCTAAATAAATAAAAAAATTGGCTTTTTAGATTCACTTATTAGGCAATTAAGAGGTAAAGATGACTCAATTAATGTGTTTTATAATTTTCATTAATCGAGAGTACCATATAAATGATGTCGCATAATATTTTTGAAAAATATTTAATATTTTTTTCCTACAAAATCATTAATGTTTAATAGAATTCTTTTTAGGGTGTCGCTGACATTAACAATATAAAAATTAAAAGTTATAATTTAAAAATAATAAATTCTAAATTTGACCTTATATTCAACACTTTTGTTTTTTTATCAAGCAGCTTTTCAATTTAATAAATTTAGCATTTGATTTTTAGGCTTCCTTTGCTAACGTCATTTGAGATTAAAATAGTCATTAAAGACAAAATAAATTAAAAAGTTAATAAAATAAAATATCACATCTAAAGTAGAATCATTTTATTTTTTCTCTCACAAAAGTCAAAAAAATTTTAAAAAAAAATGCCTATTTTGAAAAGATAGTTAAAAACTGACTTTTTGACTTTTTTTAAAAATATATATAAAAAATGTGAAAAATGATATAACCCAAAATGGGTTAAAAGTTGAAAGATAACTTTTAACTATCTTCCCAAAATAAAAAAATCTCAGCTCAGAAAAGCTAACTAAAAAAGTTTTTGCCAAACAACAATTTAGTATTTAATTTTAAACATTCAGTTTTAAATTTTCAATTTTATCAAATAACACCTTACAATTTAAAGTATTTTAATTTACCTCACATTGACAAGATATGTTTTATTTTTTAATTTGTTAAAAATTCAATCATGCTAGAGTTAAAAACGAAATTAGCTTTCAGTTGTAATTTCACAAAATATTTACAAATTAATACAAAAATTTATAACTTTAATTAGTAAAATTGATAAAATTTATCACTATTTTAAAATGGTTAATGCCTCAGAACTCCACTGGGGGTGACCCTCATGACCCCCAATTGGGTGTGATTGGTCTGTTTTTTATTTATTTATTTATTTATTTTTGATTCAATGACTAACCTTCACGTGTGTGTGGAATGGTGGGGGTGGTGTTTGACTGGGTGTCTCAAGCACAGTTATTTTAAAATTATTTTTGAAAACATATCAACTTTTCCAATAAAATAAAATAAAGATGTAACAACATGCATACATGGCCCCGTTTGGTAGAGCTGTGGGAAAGTGATTATAGCTTATACCTTAACAGCTTATACCTTATAAATGTGAACATAAGCTGATTTTTGACTTATAAATTAAGTTTCTTCTCTCCCACTCAAAGAATAAGTTGATTTTTGACTTATAAAAAATTGTTGTCAACTAAAACACATCAAATAGCTTAAAGTATTGTTAAATTGAATAAGCTGGAAATAAGCACTACCGAACATGGCCATAGCATCCTTTGGCCCTGTTTGGTAGGGCTTATTTCCAACTTATTTCAACTTTTAGCTTAATTTAAGTTATTTTGATGTGTTTGGTTCAGCTTAACAATACAGTTTATAACTTTTTGTAAGTCAAAAATTAACTTATTCTTTGAGTGAGGGAGGAGAAATTTAATTTATAAGTCAAAAATCACCTTATGTTCACAATTATAAGCTATAATCACTTTCCCACAGCTCTACCAAACAGGGCTTTTGTACAAAAGTTAAAGACCGTTGGATATTTTACCATTATTTCGGAATATCTGTAAATCTGAATGGGCAAAACAGGAGGAAATTCTATTTTCACACACTCATCTACCTCTGTCCACACATTTAATGATTTATTTTTTTATTACAATTTTATCCTAAAATAAAATTACTAAAATGTACTTATCTTCTCTACCAAAACTCTAATTTCATCTCAGAAAGCCAGTGGTGCATATACAATAGGGTTTGAATTGCCTCCTCTATAGCCAATTCTGCAAATACAATTTTCTCTTAATTTCCATCTGTTTTCTCAGCAACCAAATGGAAACTATCGTGCGCCTTTAATAGCTATAGCTCAAATTACAATTGACACACACAATACATACATACATACAATCAATCAATCAAAATAATAATAAAATCTACAATCCATGGAAGAGGAAGTTCTTACCAGGACTTGATCAAAACAAAAGCGATGCAAACAGGGGTCTTTTCAATCTAGAACTCTAACAAATTTCACAAGCACCAAAAACCCATATGTATTGATCACTTTTGCAGAGCATTGAATCGTTTTCAAACTCGATACGTCTAATCAAGAACGAGAAGAAAAAAAAAAAGGGTAATCAAGAAAACCCAACAAAAAACAAGAAATGAAAAGGGAGGTGTCATGGACTTTCAGATCATAACAGGGGAGGATGGATGTTGGTTTAGGTTTCAATGTCAAAGAGGGGTTGTTGGAGGAGATGAGGGTAATATGGTATTGTATGAAAATTAGGATTGTGTATTGAGATTAAATCAATATATTTAATTTGTGTGTGGTGTATAGTGAGTAAATGATGTGTATTGAAAGAATTGTGATGTGGAAATAGAATTTCCCCAAAACAGGAGAGAAAAAGACGAGCCTCAAATAGGTAAGAGTTTCTTATATATAAAGATATATATATTTTCTGTGATGCAAAATGGTAATGAAAATTCTAATAAATATATATTTATTTTTACAACCAAAACCATAAATTATCCAACTCATAAATCAACCTGTTGCAAAATGACTCGATTCACAGTTTTGTTGGCAACCAAATAGATTTCACAATATCCGTGTAAATTGTAATTAATCTTAAATTTTTTTTGACAAAAAGAAATGTTAAGGGTTGTTTGGAATGATCTAAATAAGTGTACTTTTTGACTTTTTATGAAATATGAATTGGGTTTGGATTGGCTTGGATTGGGTTTGAAGTGATGTATTAGAGAGGTAATGTGACTTAAATAAGATGATGTGACTTAAATATGATAGTGACTATTTTAACTTTTGACTTTTTTCAAACATGCCAAACTAGCCCTAACACTAATTAATCTCACTAATCACTAATTATTAGTTCTACAATGATAGTGAGTTGTACTAAAATTTATGACTCCGTTGATAAAATGCTAAATAATGATAATGGCCTTGTTTGAGAGATTGGCTATTTTAATTTTTGACTATTTTAATAGGTTATAATTTTTGTGTTTGGGGAGATGGTTGAATTTTTTTTATAATTAGATATAATATTTGTGAGAGAAAAAATAAAATGATTATCTATTTAATGTGACATTTTATTTTATTAACTATTTTATCTTATTTTGTCTTTTTATGAATTTCAACTCAAAAAAAAATTTAAAAATTCACTTGCCAAACAGGGCCAATGATATGATTGTTTTAACATGATTTTGAATGAAATTTTTGTAATATATATATATACTAGCGTATGCCCGTGTCTAAAGACACGGTGTAATTTTTTTTTCTTTTCAAAGAGTAAGGAGTGAATTTTTTAAAATGTTTGACACTGGAAAGATATGAATGAAGTACATCTAATAAAAAATCTAAAACATGAAAAAAATCTATAAAAGACAAAAATAAAAGATTCAAAAAATAAAATTTAGTTTGAAAACCAAATTTCAGCCATCATATTATTCATGTTCCATTTTAATGCATAGCCAACATGATCATTGACCCTCTTTATCTTCATAACATTGTTGCTTACACTAAAACATAAAAAGATCACACAATGACTGAGACTAAATTAACAACCGTAACTTCCAAATTCCCTTGTTCATGAAAAAGACTATTCTATTCTTCAGAAATGATCTCTTGTCCCGGAAAACTTATAACCCTTTTATCTTATTTGACTCACAATCGTGTGATCATACCTTGAGAAGTTCAGATGATTCAACGATGTGTAAAACTTAGAATTGTTTGGAAAAAAAAAAAAATCTATACCGGCATTGGATATATAAATTTACAGACGGCAAATATCCCTAGCACGGGGTTTTAGATGGCTGACTATTCAAAGCAGAATTCTAAGCAGAATTCTAAGGAATGAAGGGGAAAACCTCCATTTTACAGAGGCACTATTCGACCCCAGTTTAGCTTTACATCAAATGGCTTGATTATATAGGCTGCACCATCGCTCATTCCAAGCATGATTTGATTAGGTTGAGATGGATGTGCTGCAATCACCACAGGAAAGGCACAACCATTGCTTCTTTTGCAGAATTAATAGCCATCTTTAACTGATTAAATCAGCCTCTCAAGCATAATACAGATTATCTTAACTTCTCTGTTCTTTGCAAATTTATTTATTTATTTTAAATTTTAAAAAGAATAACATTAATGGAATCTGCATACCGCAGTACCATCAGGTGTGGGATAATCATGGCCATAAACATTTAGTTCAGGTAATCTTCCAACAGCTACTTGTTGTAAGGCATAAGATTGTTTGGGATGCCTTTTGGATCTTCACCAATTTTGCCACTCTCATGAGCCCCAACAGGGTTAAAGTACCTCAGAAAAATCACTCTCCATTCAGGATCTGAATTATGGATATCTCGAGCAATTTCTTCGAGAAAAAGCTAATTAAACGGAACAAAACGCAGGTTAGGGGGGGGAATTAAGAAATTGCACCTTTCTAAACTAAGTACACCATTCCTTCTCTAATGGTCCAACAAACTTGGAGCATAAAACATAGAATGTGAGTAGAAAGGGGGCATATTTTAGGATATTATAGCATATACCTTGGTCCGCCCATAAGGGTTCATAGGTATTAACTCAAAATCCTCAACACATGGAATTTGTAATTAATGTAGCTTTGTAAGAGCTTCAATCACACTAAGGGCATTCCTTTGTAGTTTTACCTCTATGCCATTTGTAAGAACCTGCATTTTAACCTGAATAAGAAAATCAAAAAGCACACCGTAAAACAATACCGTTCTACGAAATAACACAAAAATGAAGTGAAAATTAAGTCAAAGTGGCCACATGTAATGGACACTAATTCTGAACCAATCTACCCATCTATCGTAGAAAGAAAATAAATTCAATTCTATTATATGAACCAATCTATCCATCAAATTTTGATCTATAAACTCATCAAAGGCTAGATGAATCCAAAGTTTTTAAACAGTAATTTAACAGAGAAAACCATCCGCACCTTGTGCAAAACCAGGAATCTAGTGACACTTAAATATCAAAAAAAATAAATTAAAATAAGAATTAAATCATATAAATTAAAAAGGTGTGTGTATGTGTGTGTGTGTGTGTGTGTGTGTGTGTGTGTGAGAGAGAGAGAGAGAGAAAGAGAGAGTAGATATCTGTAATGTAACAACCCTCGTACTGATTACCGTATAACCACTGAATTATATACTGATTACTGCTAAACTGAACTGATAAGTGAACTGGATGAACTACTGAACAGACTGAATGGAACTGAAACTGAAATTGAATAAGTTTGTCTGTTATATTGCATATTGTATCTGTTTGCTTGAATGATTATCTGTTTGAGTTATGTGTTTAAACTGTTAATTGAAGGCCTTATCGGCGGCCGATTTAGAAACCGTTTGAAGTTTTAGACTCAGTGGAATATTTGTGATTTTATGGTATTTTTATCTGAAAATTGATTAGGAATGATTAAATTAGATTAAAAACGAGTTAATTGCAAACTTAGACTTATTTACGGAATTGCCACTTAGTGGCCACTACATCACACACACTTAGAGACTTGTTTACATTTTGATCAACATTTCATCAGCTCATTTGAGCTCCTAGCCGACCAACAAGAGGGAGTGAGGGAGAAGAGTGAGAGTTGGACTCAAATTGTAGATTTTGGCTTGAATTGCTTGGAATTGAAGTGTAATTGGCATAATTTAACCTCCTCACCTTGTAATTGGCACTCTAGGTAAGGATACCATCATCTTCTTGTTGTCTTGGAGTTCCATCTTGCATGTTCATACATCATTGTAGAACTAAGACATGGTTTTGTTCATAATTGTTGGATTGAAGATCAATTGTTGCATGGTTGAATTAGTGAAATTGGAGTTGAATTCATGCTTGAATCATACATGCATGTCCATGTTTATATTCTAGTCCATGATTTCATTTCATTTGCCAACTATGGAGCTCTTTGGAGCAAGATTTAAAGCTTGAAATTGGTTTAAAGATCATGCATGTCATGTTTTGAAAGTGTTCTTGAAAACGGTTTGAAATTGAGTTTGAGTTAAACACCCTTGGGCCTTGATTTCTTAAATTGAGTTTTAAAACTTGTTATTCTATGTGTTTGAAAGAGTTTTCCAGAAAATGGGCCCAAGAGGATCGAATTTGGAGCATCAAAACTTGGGTTGAAACTCAGAGGTCGAATCTGGATTTTCCAGATTTTGGACGTCCTTCGCCGAAGTGCCGCCGAGCGGGAATTCATGCTCCCAAGATTTTCTTGCATTGTTTCTGATCCGCTCGGCGAAGGATTTTAACGCCGAGGGAAAGTCGCAAGATCCAAAGATTTTTGCACCTTTTCATCACCTTCTAGCGGCGGAATGTACGCCGGCGTGGCCTTTAGGCTTGTCCGCCGAAAGGGGAAACTCAAGGCCGAGCGAGGCCCCGTTTCATCAAAATTCTGGAATTGCTTCCTTAGTGCATTTTTGCATCCTCATCGCATCCTAGGCATTCTTACGCCTAGCTTAGAGCATCTTAATGAGGATGTAGACATAGAACCACACCGCGGAACTTAGGGACTTAATTAACATCCTTTCCAAATCAGAAACTTAGTGTGTGTTCTATTTTGATTGATGTTTAGGGTTGACTCTGGGACGCTCTAGCTACCGATAGCCCAATCACCGTGAGTAACAGATTGTGTAAAGATATGTTCAAATGGTTATATTTTGAATCTTCGAATCAACTGTTTATTGAATCGATATTGTTTATTGAATGAATGTATGTCCCGTGATTTCGAATCAGACAGGCATCCTTAGCACCTACTGTTATTGACTGTTACAGAGCTCTGTCGGTTTCCTTGTGGAACCATACTGATCGATGGCCATCATTATTGTTGGGTCTGTTAAGGCCCGGTCCTTTTGGACCTACTGTTTATAGGCTAATGGATGTACCACATATGACTGATTGATTGAAATATTGATTGACTGAAATACTGAAAGATTGAAATACTGTATAATGAATTGATTTCATTACTGTAAGGACATTCATTCATAACCTCTTTACGCTTTATGTTATTCACTGGGCTTTAGCTCACTGTTTATATATATATGTAGGTTCTCAGCAACCGGACCGAAGCTAGGAGCGTGGGATTGGTCCCCAGTTTTGTCAGCCAGCCTATGTGCCTCACTGTGAGGTTCCGAGACGCCATGCCATGGCTTGGGGTGTTTTTGTTTCCCCCACCTGTCTCCCTACTGTTTTGTACCTTTTGTATAGACTGTTTGACTGTACTGTTATCGAGGGATTGAGTCCCCGTACCGACTGTTTGTGAATGATTGTATAGACTGTATATGGATTGTACTGTTTTGAACTGTATGAATGCATAAAATGTTTTTGACATACAGATTTCCACAGCTCAATGGACACTAGTTATTTACTGTATTGGCTTCCGCCAGTTCTCGAACTCGTTTCTATCAGACATTTCTCAGAGGCCTTGGTAATCTCGACATCGCCGGGCTATGTGCTAAACCCATAGGGCCGGGTTTGGGTCGTGACATGTAACACTTTAAATCAGTTTTTTATTTTTTATTTTTAAAAAAAAAAATTGATACATATTTTGTTAAAATTACAAGAAAACTTATTTGAATATTGCACAAACCAAGTTTACTACAATCGGTTAAAAAAATGTACACGCAAGTTGAACAGAATACCCTTGACGTAACATGATGATTCAACCAAGAATTATTAATCGTTGATCAATAATGCAAGCAATCCACATAGAAAGACCCAAAAAAATCCTGAACTGTCCAAAACAAAATATACCCAACTTCAATTGATCAACAAAAGTATAACATTAGCAAGTCCCATCAAAATTAGAGACCAAAAAACAAAAAACCCATTATATCAGCATAACTGAATCCAATATACATACATATATATCTATATATATAGAAAAAATCCCCCTAATGCAATGATGAAAATAAGAAAGAAAACCAAATAAACAGATTCTAACTACATTAATTACAAATTACATATTTGCATTTCCCATGTTAAAAAAAAAAAATTTAAACCCCCAGATCTACTGATAAAAAATTAACAGATCCAAAGTATAATTATTTGTGTAATTAACCCTAAAAAATCAAAATACATAACACAAATTGTGACAATCACTATTCTACATATCACAATCATAGTGTTAATTTAGACAAATTGCCCTACACCCAAAAACAAAAAAGCACCAAATTAAACCGTAAAATAAATATATAAAAAACTCAAGGTAGGAGTTTGCTTTAAAGTTTTCCCTCCTTTTCCCGGTGAACAAACAACGAAGAGAAAGTAATGGTACCAGATGGAAGTCGAGATTGTTGGAGAGTTGAGGTTCAACCAAGTCTCGAACTCGGTCGACAGCTTCCCTAATGGAATTGTCGATGTTGTCGATGATGGCAACCTTGAATCCTTGTTTGAGAAGCTGGAGAGCGGTGTGCGTGAATCCAAAGACCTCGGTGACCAAAATCGTTTGATTTGACGCCGCCATTGCCGTCGAATAAAATCAAAGAGTAAACGCAAAACTGTGATGAAGATGGAAGGAAGGGGGGGGAGACGTAGAGAAGTGGGAAAGTGAGTACAGAGAAGGGGGAGAGAGAAAGATAAAATGGAGGAGAGACGTGGGTAAGGAGGAAGCTTAATGTTTGGGTGGGAAAATATATATTTAGGATTGATATAAATTTAAGAGGGTTATTTGAGCTGTCCATGTAAATATACAAATGAATCTTAACCCTTAAAATGTCCTAGTAGGACAATTGTGTCTAACATATTTTCAAAATCCGTTCTGCTTTATTATATAAATATATATATATATATATGTTTGTAAATTACTTTTCTAAAATTATTGGAAAGTAATAGTATTCCTCTTGACAAATTGTCCCATATCGGCTATACACATTGCATTACAGTAATGCAGACTTGGTTAATTACATATTAAGCCTTATGTTGACATAATTCATTACCAAGTCAACACACATCAAGGGCACTATCGTCATTAAAAATTTAGCTATTTTATGTTCACATTGTTGCCTACTGCCTAGCACGGCATAAAATAAAATCAAATAAAAAATTCGAATCATTTTGATTTTAAGTTTTCAAAAATAATTTTTAAAATTTTTAATTCATATATTTTTTTTTTTTAATAATTTTTTTGTAATATTTTAACAATTTTTTAAAAATTTTTAGATCCACTTAATATTAATATACTTAAAAAGTAAAAAAATTATACAAAAATCTTTAAAAAAATTCATTGAATGCAACAAAATATAAAACTGTATTGAATTTTCGTATTTTTTTATATTTGGTGAATTTTTTTTAAGTTTTTTTTTCCACAAATATTATACTTTTTAAGTATATTTAGATTAGATGTAATTAAAAAATAAAATAAAAAATGTGTAAAATATTAAAAAATTACTAAAAATAAAAAAACAAAAAATAAATAATTTAATTTTTTAAAAGTGAATCAATTTTCTAGAACCAAACATAGTGAATATTTTTGATAAATAAAAAATTACAAAATACATTTACAAATTTTTCTTTACAATATGATTGAATTAAAATGCCACATATATAATACAATACAATAATGCACATGAAACCAAATATTGAGACACACGTCTCACAATGAATGAGACCCACATAATGCAGGATTCATATGTGCGGGACTCACTCTTCATGGTTCATTTTGTATTTGATTTCTATATTATTAATATTATTGTACATAATATTATGGGCAAATTGTGACAGCAATCTTTGTACTTTAATTTTTGTGTTATTTGAGTTCATATAATTTCAATTTACTCAATTTTAAACCTAAATTTATGATTTTGTTTCAATTTGACTCAATTAATTGCAACTCTTAACATTTTTTTATTTATAAAATATGCATATAAATTGCATGTATCATATTTTTTTAGAGTAAAATTATTAATTTACTATACTCAGTGAGTTAAACTCAACCAATTCAATAATTATTTTTAGAAAAAATACTAACGACAGTATTAATTAAACCAAATTAATATGTTTGAGATGATCTAAATAAGTGTATTTTTTTACTTTTTCTGAAATATGGATTGGGTATAGGTTAGGTTTGAAGTGATGTGATAGAGAGATGATCTAACTTAAATAAAATGATGTGATTTAAATAGGATAGTGATTTTTTGATTTTTTTAGATTATAATAAATAAAATCTTAAAATTGAGTCAATTGAAAGTGAGGATGTCAAAATAGAATAAAATTTAGAGGCCACAGCTATAATTTGCGCTAATATTATATAATATTTTGAGAATTCTGTATAATTATCTTAACACCACAAACAATAGTGAAAATTACAGTGATTCCTATGCACATTACACAAAACCATGATAAATTCTCTTTAAAATCTACCACTCTCTCGCTCTCTCTGTCTCTCTCCACATACATATCTCTTCTAACAATCCTTGATACAATTCATACCCCAAAACCCATATACAAATTCTGACCCACTCACCAGAAACCACCCCAAATAATGACCTCTGTCTGCATATCAACCTGCGTCAACGATGCCAGAGTCCCTAGCAAAGCCACCTACATGAACCTCGACAAGTGGCCGGAATCTGACGCCGAGTCAGTGAAAACGGCGCCCGGAGGAGGAGAAGGGCGGCACCACCGTCCCACGGTGGTGGAGAGTATCTCATGTAGGCAGCTGTACATGAAGAGCTACACATTTTCCAGGAAAGAGACTGTGCCTGAGAGGACCAAGAAGTGCTTGGATCGAGTCGGAGAGAGGGTGGTGGCTCGTGGCGGTGAGAGGAGGAGGAGGAGGAAGAGGAAGGCGGTTCGGGGTCAGGGAAGAAAGAGGAGTGTGGTGGTGGTGGTGGTGAGGAGAGTGAAGGAGTTATCGTGCGCCGCCTTGTGTGCTATCTTCCACAAGCTGCTATATTGCACTGCTAGTGTGGATGTTGTGGACCATAGAGAACAGCGAGTGCAGTTGTAGTTGTTGTTTTAAGTTTCATAGTATTTTCCAAAATAAAAATTGGTATAAAAATGTAATAAATGTAGGATTGTTGTTATATTTATGTTAAGGAATGGGTATTTGTTTTGTTTTTGTTATGTGTGAGGGTGGAGAGAATTAGGGACAAATGTGGCCAAATGGGTCTTTGTATATCTGCATATGCCTTGGTTTAGCAAAACTTGTGTTGCTTCTTGTGTCTTTTTCATTCTTGTTTCCTTTTGGTTGGAATCTCTAAGAGTATTGGCTGCATATGATTGGTTGGTTCTTCTCGTACCAATCTAATTGGGATTGATAGTTTTATTATGATACATTTTGCACTCTCCTTCATCTAAATTGATGTATGCTCTCTATTTTGCATTGTACCTTTGGCTTACTCGTTTATTGTGCGGAGAAAATCTACCACAATTATTTGAATGGATGAATACAAATTCCAGTAAACTCTATACTTCAATTGATTGTCCATCGTTGAGAGCTTTGTGCAATTACTTGCCCATACACCCAAGACGGATCATACCCATTCTCTTGCTTCTTTCCATGAAGTAATAAGCATTATCCCACTCTTCTTGAACTTACCACTGTTGACCTTATCCACCCTATGCTCAAGATTTGTCCATCCAAACTCCATGCTTGACTAGACAATTGACCAAACGGCTATATGGTTACTTGACTGCACATGTAGCTTGGCCGAGCAACGTAGTCGTGTAAAAATGAGTTGTAAATCAATTCTCCAACATGATAAATGATTTGCAAAAATGAGACTTGATACCAATATAGTGTTGGTCAAAGTGTTTTAGATGCTTTAGTAGAAAGACCGAGAAAGAATGGAGTAAGAGAAGAAAAGTGTTTTGTACAGGAGCTTACCTTCTCCTTCTATTGTAATATGCATGATTTGGGGGATTTGCAAGTGTGATTTGTGGGATGTAAAGTTAACCCTAGGACTGAGTATGCCTCATGTCGAGAGCTAACCTGATCGCTATCATACTGAGTGTAAATTTGTTTACATAATGTGAACAAAATATACTTGGTCATTAGTCAATTTTATACTTTTTGTGAGACCTATCCGTTAATTCAACTAATAAGATAGCATGTTTTGTTCACACTATGTGACAATTTATATTCTAAAATACTAAGCACTCATTTTTAATTAATTAATTTAATTTTTTGTCCTTTTGCATTTCTCATCAAATAAATTGAAGAACATTTTCATGAACTCAACTAGTAACCAATTGATGGGAAAGATAATACATTCTTTGCATTTTATGCAAGCAAAATGTTTCTCCATTTTCAAATTGTTACTAAAACTAATGTGAATTTACAGCAGTACAGAGGTCTCTCTCTCTCTCTTTGGAGAGCATGGTGATTGTGGCAAACATTTCATGGGCTGTCATGGAAGGTAGAGAGAGAAGTTACATTGAGAAGTTTGCCAATTGCCATAGAGGGAGGACAGAGAAGGAACAACCCAAGTGATGATTACTGGTGAGCATTTGGCAACAAGCTAAAAAATTATGTTTTGCTAAAATAATTAAAATGTTAAAATATTATTAATTTGTTTGTCATCCGTTATCAATGGTGTATATTACTTTTTAAATGTATTAATTAAAATAAAACAGTTAAAAAAGTGAATTTATTTACTTCCGCAATTAAAGGAGACATAATAATTGATCATATGAACATTGGGATTCTCACCTATGCTTGACTACTGTAAAAAGGGTTTAGGTGACCTGATCCTATCAGTGTCTCAACTAATTTATCCAGGATAAATTCTCTCTTTGACTAATTTCCCCTATTACAGTTGTTTATATACGGTCCTGCAATGAAAATTATTATATTATATAATTGGAATAATCAGCCGTGATTCATACCCCTACTGGGGGTCAATCCCAGTGAGGTGGCGGCCCCAGATTTACTGAAAATATATATAAAAAAAAAAAAAAAACTGTTTTTTTTCTGGCCAATCCCCCAATGACACCTCACTGGGAGTCGACTCCAGTAGGGGTAAGAAGCATTAATCTTGGAATAATATAGTAGGTTTGGTATTTTTTAAAAAATTTTAAAAATAAAAAAGTGATTATTCTATTTAAGTCACGTTATTTTTCTATCATATCACTTTAAATTGAACTCATATTTTATAAAAAGTCAAAAGTACACTTATTTAAAGCATTCGAAATAACCCTTGGGTAACAATGAGGCACAAATTTACAAAGGGTCAAATTTTTCTCTCGTCTCAGATTGGACTAGAGAGTATTATTGGGGTCATGAGAGTTCACTAAAAGTTTCGTTTTGATAATTCGAACCATTTAATGTGTAGAACTCATCGAGTGCTATATTTTCTTGTAAAAATTCACGTTGATCGGATATCGATAGTTATGTGATTAAATCAATTTTGTATCAAAAAAATAAACGGTTGATAGAAATCTGATCCGATAAAATAGCTATCGATATCCGATTAACGTAATATTTTACAAGCTTATAGGTTTCGTTTGGGAAGTGAGTTGGTTTTTTGACTTTTTGATTTTTTTGACTATTTTAGCCTGGAGCTAAAAAACCTAGTTTATGAAGGGTTTTTGGCTTTTTTAATTTTTTTTGTGAGAGAAAGAATGTAATGATTATGGATTGGATGTGATATTTTGTCTTATTGGGCTAAAAGCCTTATTTTGTTTTTTATGATTATTTTAGCCAAAAAAACTCCAAACCTCTTTTTCCAAACGAAGCTATAGTACTCAATAAGTTCTATACATTAAATTATTCGAATTATCGAAACGGGATCCGTGGTGGATCGCTATAGGCCCAACAATATCCTTCAGTCCGATCTGGGATTGAAGGGAAGCCAATCCCATTTAGAAAATGGTGAAAAAAAATTGAAGTACAAGTTTTCACACTGTTGAATAAAAGAAAAGAAAACAAATAAAATAAAATTTGACATTAAAAACTTGCACTTTCATCTATATGTAAATAATTTTGATACTGAAATGTTATTTCCAGACATAATTTGAGTTGTAATGTGATAGACAGTTGGGATTGGCTGAATTGATTTTTTGTTAGATAAAACGTTAGTTTATCGGATAAAAGTAAGTTTATAAAAATAGTTAATGTGAAGGCTTTGTTTGATTTACATTTTTAGAAATTATTTTTAAGCGATTTTTTTTTTTTATTGAATTTTTTTTTTAATATTTTTTTTTTAACATTTTAGATATATCAACATTAAAATGTATCTAAAAAGTTTTTTTAAAAGTTAACTAAAATATTAAAAAAAAAATACTAAAAACAAACAAAAATCCAAACGAAAAAACGAAAATGCACACATATTTTGATTTTTTATTGATTTTTTAAATATTTTAGCCAATTTGTTTTATTTTTTATATCCATCTTGATTAGGTACATCTAAAAAGTATTAAAAATGATAATAATAATTAAAATATTTAAAAAAATCACTAAAATAAACTCTTCCAAAAACAGTTTTTGAAAAATCAAATTTACATAATTTGGTTGGCACGTTAACCTTGTTTGGTACAACTTATAATATTACTTGCAATTTATTTATTTATTTTACAGCATTGTTGGAGACTCCCAGTGGAGGTGACCCCAGCACCCCATCTCCACATGGGGGGCCGTAAGTGCAAGCCTTCAAAAAAAAAAAAAATTTTCTGCACCAATACCCCACTGGGGTTTGAAGGATTATTCGTTATTTTAAGAGTTTATGTCAAAAGGTATAGCAGAACTACTTCTACAATTGATGAGATATAAATAATTTCAATAAATTGAAGAAAGAAAAAAAAAAAAGTTTTTAGTAGAATTGTTTTAACATCTTCTATTTGATTTTAACTTCAAAAAAAACTGCATTAAGAGGTGGTTTGAAATGATCTAAATAAGTACACTTTTTGATTTTTATGAAATATGAGTTGGGTATGGGTTGGGTTTGAAGTGATGTGGTAGAGAGGTGATGTGACTTAAAAAAGATGATGTGACTTAAATAGGATGGTGAATTTTTGACTTTTTTAGGTTATGACAAATAAGGCCTAAGGCTTGGTTTGGGAACAGGTTATTTTAGTAACTTTTTGGCTTTTTACGAAAAGGTGTGCAGAAAAGTAGAGAGGTGATGTGATGTGTTTTAGTTGGCTTTTTGGCTTTTTGGCTATTTTAGTCACTTCCCAAACGAGGCTTAAGTGCTTGTTTGACATGCACTAAAAAGTACACTTTTTTTGCATACACACTTATTTGAGTCATATCAATCAACATCTATCAATATCTTCTCTCTAGTTTTTTAACCATTTTCTCTACTTTTCTACATATTTTTTATTTATTTATAAAAAATTTAAATAAAAAACACTTATTTAAAACATCCCAAACCACCCCTTATGTGCTCATTCTTAACTTTTTTTTAACTTCTCTAATAACTGTTTAGAAGGTAAACTTTTAGGTAAACATGAATTTGCCAAACAGGTTGAGATTTTTTTAACAGAATAATTTTTTTACCCAATAAATTGGCTTTTAAGTTACAACCAAACAAAATCTTAAATTGTAGATTACAATTAATCAATTACCCATAGATGTAAAGTTGTATCTCATTACTTTCTCAACCTCATGCCATAAAATTTACAAAAAATAATAGCAATAATAATAATCACAATTAACAAAGCAACAAAACAAACTATGATCACATAACTACTGTCATTACTATTGTGGTTTAATGACATTTTGTCATTTTATTGAAGGGAAGAAACATCATTGAGTTGGAATTGTCTTATTAAAAAGAGATATATCATAGCACTTTTGTATACAAACCTTCCTATACTCACAATGGTTCTCTCTTTTCTCAAATCTTTTTTAATATCATTGTACGTATATCTCCTTGTCAATTTTAATTTTTGACAGTATTTGAAGTACGGTGGCAGAGTTGGGTAGCGGTTACAGAGACAACGTCGAAGAGAACGGCAGGCTTTCCAGTAAATCTTACTTAATTTGATGCAAATCTTACTTTCTAGACTATATCTTTGAGAAGATCAGTGATTTTTCTTAGATCGTACATGGTTTTTTTGAAGGATTTGTTGTTGTTGTTGTTGTTTTTATTTATTTTTTTTCCCTTCCTTTTGGTTGTATCGTTTGTATGACCTTTTAGAGTCTTGTTTTGTATATTGTTGTTTTTAATATAATATTTTTTATATTCTCAAAAAAAAAAAATGATAGATTAGCTTGCACTAGTAACTAATACAATTAATATAATTGATAAGAACTCTTACATCTCATTACAAGATTAAAGGTTTCATGCAATCGATTAACTAAATTAGATTAAACCTGTACTTTATTTTTAAAAAAATAAAGGTTTAATGGAGGGGAATTTTCTATTTCAAAATGTTTATCTCCTTATCTCAAACATAAAAATTATAAAATATGTCTCGAAATTCTTACACGATTTAATGATTGTAAATATTTTAAAACAAAAGATAAAAACATTTAAGGTTGAGAATCCTCGGCCCTTAACAATGTAAAAGGTGTGTAAGCTATATTTACAACTACTTAGTCCTAAGCTTTGGATTCCTTTAGCATAGGTTTAGGTACAACTACTCAAGATATTTGCTTTTGTATAGTATTATACTAGCAGTAACCCGTGCTATGCACAGGAATGTAAAATTTAAATAATTTATTATAGTAATTTTTGTATAATAAAATAAAAAATTCTTATAAATTTAAAATATAATCGGGAATTGTAACTAAGAAATATTTTGAATATGATAACTATCTCATACTTAAGTTCATACATTCTTTTTTTTTTTTAAATTTGTCATTTAAAACATTGATTATAAAATTATCTTAGTCCAAGTAAGTCATTTAGCAACTTGAACTATATTTCTATCGGACATTATTATAGCTTTAAAAACAAATAATGTAAAAATGGGTACTATTACAAATAATGTAAAAATGAACACTACTACAAATAATGTAAAAATGTTCAAAGCCCGCTTTAAAGAAAACAACAAAAAATGCACCTAGTACATATACACATAGGTATACAAAAAGAATAAAATTCATCAAACCCTTGAATCCTACAATTGCTTAACTAATTGTAACGTTGTTGATGGTTGAATGCAACTCGAATCTTAAACGCAGAGCTTGAACAAAACTTTATACCCAATATGCAAATACTAAAAAAACTCTATGGTGTGTTAGAATATATAGCTAAAATATGAAGCATTTGAAAAATAAGATAGAAATGAAATTGAAGATCATTATTAGATAGGAATAAATTTGAAGATAATTATTAGATTTAACATTAAAATAAATTTAAAAAAGGGATCATATAAACAATATAATAAAAATAAAGTTGGAGATAATGATAGGATTGGGGATTAAAAAAAATTTTAAAAAGGAAGGTATAAGAAATAAAGATAAATGAAGATACAGAAGAAGACTGAGCAAAATAAAAAATAAAATAAAAAGAGATAAGGAGTCTTAGATAATAAAAGATTTTAAAAGTTAAAATTTTAAAATAAAAACAATATTAAGAGGAAAAAAAATGTGTTTTATTGGAGAAAAATAAGGATGAAGAAAAATTTAAAACATAATTTTGAGAGAGTGACATGTATTTGAGAATTAAGTATTGAGACTTTGAAAATTTTAGAGAAGATACTATATTTTCTTATATATAGTATAGATATAGATATATAGGTAAAAAGATAGATATCAAATCTAATTTGAAAAAAGATAAAAATAAAATAAACATCCCAAAAAAATTAAAAATTAATAAAAAAAAAAGAGAGAAATGTGGAAATTCGGTTGCTGATAATCAATATTTTTAAAAAGATAAGATATTTATGAGAGATTATGTATGAATAGAAGATAATTTAATTTTTGTTATATCAAAAAAAAGACATATATATTTTCTTGAATAGTAGCAAAATAAATTTACACTTTTAATAAAGTTGTAATAGAATAAAATATATTTAATTTTTAAATTGCATGCTTGATAATGATTTTTTTTTTTTAAAAAAATACATTGATAGAAAATTTTGAAATTGATGGTAGTTAATTGTTATCATTATAGCTTACAAAAAGAATTTAATAGTGGTCAATCAATAACCAATAATTTAGGATAAAATCATGGATAGTTAATAAAAAATTAACACCTAGCAACTTAAGTGTTGTAAAAATAAAAATAGAAAAATTGGAAAATTCAGAATAAAGTATTGAAATTTCTCAAATCATGTAGTTAGATATTTTGGTTAATTTTAAAATTTAAATGTTAAATCCAGTAATATTATGCTATGTGTAATAATTCAAAATTTAGATAATACACTAATAGATTCGAGCCACTTTTTTTCTTTCTAATATTGTTAAAAAAAAAAATCAAAATTTTAAATTAGACATGTTTAGATAAAATTTAAAGATTTTAAAATTTCAAAATTAAATATTGTTAGATGTGCCAATCACTTTAAGCCAAATATATATATTTTTTTTAAAAAAATTAAATTTTAAAATTGAGAAATTGTGTTTAAGGTTTTGAAGCTATTGTGTGTGATTGTATTGTTAAGTGGGTGTATATTGGTTGTAGATGATCCGAGGAACTCTCATTTGAGAGAGCTTTGAAAGAGCAAATGTGAGATTAACTATATGTAGAGCTAATCTTCTTGAATTCGAGAATTTACACGAAGCCATTAATAAGTGTGATGGTGTGATAGACATGAGATAAAATAAAATAAATTAAATTCAAGATTTGATGAGTTTCGAATCTAATTAAATTGAAAAAAAAAGCAAATTAAAAATTTTAAAGTAAGCAAGCTCAAATCATGCAAAATGTAATAATAAAAAAGAATGAAAAGATAGATGAACTGAAAAATAATAAAAAAAATATATATATACACTCAAAGTAACAAACACTGAAAAAATGCATATAAAGTAAAAAATAATATTACACTGACCTTGTAATGATTTTTGCAGATAATCAAACTTGAAAAATATAACAATGGAGAAGATGAGTTATTATGAGCAAATAAAAGATGACTGGAATAAACTGAATAGAGAAACGTGTGTGTGAAAGTTGTAAAAGTTCTTGGTTTCTTTTTTTCTTTTCTTTTTTTATAAATTGAGATTGAGAATGAGATAGATATTATTGTGGGTAATGGATATGGATGAATATTTTATTATTTTGAGATAAATATTATTATTGGTGATGGATATAGATGAATATTTTATTATTTTATTATTTTATATTTTATATAGAGAGAAGGAGTGAAAAGGCTTGAAGAGTGGAAAAGGAGGTGAAGGGAAGTGCCACATAATATTTTTTTTCTTTAAAATTATGAGAATTTAGGATTCAAGTTTTGAAGCCTTTTGATTTAACAACTACATTTGGTTATATAGATAGTATAGATAGATTCATTTGTACTTATCTAATGCAACCGACAGTATCGAACACTTCCTCTTTCGTTTTTTTATTTACAAATTTTTCTTCAAATATTTAATCCAAACACAGTTCTAAACACTTCTTACTCGATAAGATAATTTCATAACTTGCTAGCTTATTTATGCCCATTACTCGCCATCAATATCCAGTAACCCTTTTTTTTTGCTCACAAGGGCTTCCTATCAAAACTAATCTCAAATACATGTAAATTTTATCCCACATATACGAAATATTTTTTTAACATAAGTACCTTATTCAGCCTTCTCCTAATCATGTTCCTCAATTAACCTCAGTGAAACAGAAGCAAAACTATCATGATTAAAAAGTATGATGCTACGATAATCAATTTTCGCAAGTCTTAAAAATAAAAATAAAAATAAAAAAAGGACAAGCCAATGCATGAGATTTCCTCCACTACAGAGGAACGAGGAAAGATCAGATATTTACAATCTTTAAAAGTACACACAAAAATCTTTTTCGGAGCATCAAAAAATAAGAAGTATGTGGGGATGTATTTTTAGAGTCATGCCGCGCGGCCGAGATATGGCCAAGGTGCCACGTGGACGGACCAAGTTTCCGAAATGATTGCAGTGTTGTTGAGATATGGTGCAGTAACATCGAAATTCGAGATATTTAAATAGAGGATAAGAGTCCTAGGTAAGTGAGACGCGTAGTTCGGATAGAGGTAAGGTTCCTGTCAAGTTCATCCATATCTAATTAAGAGTCTGAGATAAGCAATGTGCTTGAGTCCTGTGAAATGAGAACTCTAAGGGATGAGGGCACTGTTGACAATAAAAGTAAGGCACTCCGTGAATCTAAGGTATACTTTTTACTTGTGTACTGAGTACTTGTTTGATATATTTGAGAGATAAGATTGACTGACTTGATCGTCGAAGTGTTTCTGGGTGGATGAGTTATCGAGGTATTTTTGTCTTCTTATTGGCAGGTGCTTGGTTAAATCTACTCTGCTACATGCTCTCCAGTTAAGATTCCTATTTAATTATGAGGTCAGAAATCAACACCCACAAAGTATACACAAAAATCAATCATCTCTTCATTTGAGTTAAATCAAACTACCTCAATCACGTAAAGTGCACGAGCTACCTTCACGGCAAAGCTTTCACATTATGCAACCCCTTCACATATTAATTCTCCCTAGTTCTTCAGTAGTTTAATGTATCAGTAATCAACTTATGCAGAATTCCCTACCCACAAGTCAAAATGATATTCTAGCACCACCGATACAAATTATCAAACCGAATTGAATTAGGGAAATCACTTTCCACTCAAGTATATTACCTTCTCACTTTGCGACTAACACTGATATTCCATCTCAAGCGGCAGTCAAGATCATACCTTTTTTTCACTAAAATGTCCAATCAAACACAATAGTGCATCATCATTTCCATCTTCAACAGGACCTAAAGACTCACTAAATGGGACATGAACACTTCCAGACTCTGCAAACCCTTCTTGATCATGGAGAAAATAACTATCAAAAAAAATGTCATATGTGCTGTAAAAACCAGCTGTTGGTTATACCTAATAAGTGTGTCTATCGCAGGCAAATAAACAAACCACTAGCGTCTTAAGTTAAATATTACAACCTGAGTCATTGAAGAAAACTTATTAACGTCTGGCAATAAACAATCTCTCTGTCATAAGATTCATACATATATTTATGTCACCTAGGACCCAACTCAGAACAATTTTTGATGCAGTATCATTTAGCACAATATCAGCTGGCCAAATCGCACTAATGCAATTCATTTGCCCTACTATCATACAGAAAATGCAAATCATATATCTATGCAGCCACTCTTCCATAAAAAAATTTCATTCTAGAAGATTTTTCTGTATTACAGCAATCAAAAGCAGGTACACTTTCTCATGTTATGACCACATTACTGAAAAGCAACTGAACTTTGAAGAGAAAGCCCAAGTGGTTTCTGTTGGAAATAATTTATATTTCCAACAGTTTCATCAATAAAGAGCAGCACATCTACAAAAACTAGTAGCAAGTATATCTTTTTTTTTTTTTTTTTTTTTTGATCTGCAAAAAAGACAAATATTATAGCAAGTATATCTATAATTGAAAAACCCAAAGAAATAAAAGAAAAGGAAAAATCTCCCAAATTAGCAAGTGAAAAACCCACAATATACACAGATTTTCACATAAGCACCTGTATGAATTATTTAAGCCATGCAAACAGTGTGAAGAACTACTACTTGTCTGACACGAGGTGTGTAGTGCAAAAAGGATGCATCATTTTTTTTTTTTTTGTTAAAAGCTTTTGGGGGCAATTTTTTTTCACTTACCGTAATTGAGATACATTTCTCTTAAGATTTGAGATACTTGCCAATGAAGTTGAGATTTACTTTTATTTTATTTTTTTTCCCTTTGTAAGCAGAGGATTACTGTGGTGCAATGGCAGAGACAATATGGAATTTTGCATGGGAAAATTGTACTACCACAAAAGAAGGGAAGAAGAAATTGAAGTCTAATAATATTTCCAACAAATATTAGGAAGAGGGAGACCACTTGAAAGTTTGTTCCATAATGACCTAGAACTAGTATAAGTTTGTGGCTTCTTGTTAAAACAAATAAGAGAACGTGAAAAAAAGTTCTAAGAAAAGATAAATGACAACGACAAAATTTATTAATCAGCCAATGTTCTAGAGATTGAAACGCTAAGCTTCCGATTACAAAGAAGGTTTATTGCCTTCTTGAAAAGGGAAAATAAAATGAATGGAACTATTCTGTACTTCTAAAGCCACTGAATGCAGCTACAAATTTTCTTGATTAAATCAGATCAGTGAGTAATGAGTAATGAGTATTTTATCCTTGACATCTTTGACATAGGCGCAAAACACCACAATTAACACCATGTGGTTGGATCCAAATATTACAATTAACCCATGTGGTCAGGATCAAACAGAATGACCACAAGCAGCAGTGCCCTGAGCCCACACGATATTGTGCACAGCTGTAATAAGCAATCCAGACCTCACCTAAAAGGGCTAGCCTAAAATATCATATGGGTTCATTGTTCCCACTTATATACCCAAGACCCTAACACAAAATCCCAATGAGGAATTCAACACATGCCAACGCGGGTCAGGGGCATTACACAAACATATGCCAATAAATAACTAAAGTCACAAGAGAAAAGTTGGGAAGACAAAGCAAGGAGTATTTCATAATTTATACAAGTCAATTTGTTTTATATATTGTTCACTATTCAATGATATGATCACCATAAATGGAAGTGTTAAAAAGGGGAAAAAAATTATTTAATTTAACCAAGTATATAGCCCTTGACATAGTAAAATGACAAAAAAAATATTCATGTAACAGACCGCACTTAATTAGGACACAAGGCTTAGTTTGACTTTATAATTCAAACTATTAGCAGAAACATTTTGACCAAAAATCTCAAATGTAATAACAGAGGCGTAAAGAAGAACATTACGAAAAACAATGTAGAGAATGGGCAAATGTGTTTATCATAGGACAACAGTGATGATAACTGGTCATTTTCAGCCTAAAGACAATAAAGTTTGAAAAATAATAACATCTATTATTTTTACATATTTGAACTGATTTAAAGGATAAATATTTAAGACTAAGGACGAAGATCGTACAAGCACTTCAGGTTTACAAATGTAAAATATCTGTAGTTTTAGATACTTATGATTTCTCTTTGGTAGGAAATAGTGACTAATAATTTTCTACTAATCATGATAAATAGATGGAATCAAATGTCAAATGTAATTTAATTAATACATGAGCACTAGCATTTAGTGTCTAAGAAAAGGATTATAGTAAAAGGGTGACAAAGAAGACACAGCCATGTACAATGGACAAATAGGAAAATGCCAGTGTACCCTCGCGAAGAAACAAAAGAATCCAAGTTCTCTACAAATTTAAAAAATATCAAGGGACAATTTTCACTCTAATCTTCTCCCAACTAAAAATGGTCTCCAAATAAACTGCTATTTGATTTATGAATCGATTCTTCCAATATGATAAATTTTTCAGAGAACTCAACAGAGCATACATAACATGATAATAAAGTGGTCAACATTGTTGAAGACCAAATATAACATAGAAGAACAAGACCAAAAGAAAGTGTATTTCTAATTTCCCTAAGAAATCATCTCACATGAAATACAGTGATTTTGTGACCAGCCCTGCCCTCGTGCTATATCCACGATCATAAGCGGTAACTCTGTTACTGAGAGCCCTTGGCTTGGAGACGTTCATGATTTCCTTTACCTTACTAGAAGGATACTTCCTGCCTATTTTGCAAGCATCGGACCGAGCAAAAATGTCTTGATACTATGAACTAGCATAATATGAGTACCTTTATGGCAAAATAATAATGCTCAAGCAAAAATTCGAACTTGTATAGATGAATCGATAGTAGCATTAAGATGTAGGTTTATATATGTGCAACAAAGTGTCAACATACAAATTGTCCAAACAACATGCCACCCATGTGCAAATATAGTCAAAAACCAAAAGAAAGAAATCAGAGTATTGTTTTTGCAACAATCACCAAACTATTAAGGATTACCAAAACATGTATAAAACTGAAGATCAGAGCCACAAAAAGAACAAAACAAAGAAGGAATTTCACAATTGGCTGAGATAACTATATGTGAACTTTCTTTGTAAAAATAGAATCATTAGCAACAAAATGATATCAAAATTCCATCAACAAAAAAATAGAAAACTATTCCATAAATACTGAAAGATCTTATGATCTTATGACAAGGATTATCCTAGAAAATCTACTCACAGCGAGCAACTGGAAGAGCAGCAAAATCAACAAAATCTCCTCCTTCAGAAGCTTCAGAGCTCAAACTCTTCGTCCCGAAGGGCCATCTCTGCAGCCTCTTCTTCCTCCTCATTGAGAACAAAGTACTCATTCTTCTCAGCTGGCCTGAACATATAAAACATCACCACATAAAACGCAAGACTCGCGATTTCCTCAGCTGCATTACTCACCCATTGGTACTTATATGCCGAAATCGTCTTGAGAGCAAACACAACAATCCTAGTGAAATACAAGTACCCAATCACCACAATATAGAACTGCCTAAACAGGGTTAATTTTGCCAAATTCCTCGCAGCCTTCCCATCCGTCTTCGACGTCTCTCTCAAAGACCTAATTGACCACACTATCGGGAAAATAATGGCACAACAACACACAATATCAACCAACAAGAACACCTGGTTCCAAGTAACCCAATCCTTGATAAACGGCCCGGTTTCGCCAATCACAATCGAAGCCACATTGGCTAAAACCTGAAGGGGAATCACAATCATCAACACTTTCTTCTCCTTGTCTTGCAAAAACGGTTTCAAAAACGACCAACCAGTCCCAATCAAAACAATCACAGTAAACAACAACACAACCCTAATGAACTGAAAAATATAGAACAGAACATCCCATCCGTGAGGCGTACCGGTAACTTTGACGTAATGCTTGTCCTCGGCAGCGCAGATGAGATTGAGAGCCTTCATCAAGAGCAATCCAGACATGAGAAGATGGATCCGATGAACCGATCGCTTGTTTTGAAAACAAAAAGAGATCCAAAACCCTAGAAATCCGAAATAGGAAATAGAGAAGAGGAAGAAGATTGAAGGGAGGTGAGTGAGGCCAGCAGAGAGATAATCCTTGATTCCGCCATTGTCGAGGTTGTAGAGGTCGGTTCGAACGTCCATATTGACCTGGCTTTGAACGGCGCAGTTGGAGAAGAAGAGGCTGTACTCGTTGGGGGAAGAGACGGTGGAGGAGTGGTTGATGGAGGAGTGAGGAGGAGGAGAGAGATCGCGGAAGGTGAAGAGTTGAAGGATGAAGTTGGAATCGAGGACGCAGAGATTGGGGGATTGTTGGAGTTGGAGGAGGACTTGGATCAAAGATTCTTCCGAGAGGAGGAAGAAGCCCAGCCGGGATGGGTCGGGGCTGGCCACGGAGGAGGTCACGGACACGCCGGAGACCGTGATGTTGACGTGGCCGGTGTGGGTGAACCCGAACTTCTCGAAGAGGATCATGGGGCGGTCGTCCGCGATGATTTTCAGGTTTTTGATCTCGCCAGTGGCGCCGGAGACGAGGATGGAGATCAGGGCGGCGGCGAGGATCGCCGCGAAGGGTGTTTTCGGCATTTTTTGGAGAGAGAGGTGGTGGTGGAGGACGAGGTGGTCGTTGTGAGATGGGAAGAGAGCCGTTAATGGTTCAACTTCCAACGAGGAACGAAAGTTGTTTTTGGCTTGTTCTTTTTTATTTGATTAAAATTACAAATAGACCTGTCAATTTTGTTTAAAATATGAATTTTTTTTTAAAAAAAAATTTAAAGAGAAATAGAACAAATAGACCTGTTTTTTTTTTTTTAACAAGTATTCTTAGAGCAATTGTTAAAAATATATTTAATAACATAGAAAAATTACATGCAAGTGAGAGAGAAAAAAAAATTATGAAAAATTTACAATCAAGTCTTATTTTGACAAATAATGGTACCTTAGATCTTCCTCACAAAACTTTAAATTGATAAATCCTTTATTAATTTTATATAACTAATCTATCCTTACAAATTTAAAAACACAAAACACCCCTGCTATCCCCCTTTTCTCTCTCTCTCTCTCTCTCTCTCTCTCTCTTCACAAATTTTAGATTTTTTTACTTTTTTATTTACAAATTCCAAAGCAACAAACCTAGAAGATCATCTATTATCATCAAACATTGATATCAATTGGAAATATTCTCAGATTCGAAATTGTTTCTCTCTCTCTATCTTCACAAATTTTAGATTTTTCTACTTTTCGTTCACAAATTCTAGATAATCAAATCAAACTAAAGAGCAGAGGGTAAAAGCGTTTAATCTCATACTCTTTTTCTTTTCTTCTTAATTAGCAAAATAACTATCTAGAATATTGCAATGCAAAATTAATAATATTCTCAGTATTAAAAATAAAAAATAAAAAAATTGATAATATTACTCCCTCCGTCCCAAAATAATGGTCCCTTTTGAGAAATCTAACCTTTTTTGGTAGTACAATTATTGCATTTGAAAAAAGTTGATTTTCTAAAATTATCCTTTTAATAGTACATTTTTTGAGAATATCAATGTTGTTAGGTCCTATTTTGTCAAAATCCCGCGAACAAAACTCAGTGATTGAGTTGTAAATTTTCTGTGTTTTTTTCTTCCTCGCTCGAGCGAAGATGTCCTCGCTTGAGCGAACGACTGCGTCTGGTATAAAACCTGAAAAAGATGAATGTGCGTTCGAGCATGGAATTGGTGGATCCAACGAAGGTCAATGCTCACTCGAGCGAAGATGAAGGTAGCTCAAGCGACGAATTGCTTCCATACAAAAACCTGAAAGTGTTGCTTCTTTGCTCAAGCGAAGAGTTCGTGGCTCGAGCGAAGGCACTAGTAGAAATCACACGAGATAAGCTTCTCGCTAGAGCGAGAGGAGCCTCGCTCGAGCGAGCTTCAGAATCTGAAAAATTTTCAAGTGATTGGTTTCTTTCAGGATTGGGATTCTTTTTAGTTTTCTATAAGTAGATGGTTTTCTCCTAAAACTAATCTAACTTTTTCCTAGATTTGATTCAAGAATTCTAAAGTTTTGTTTGAAGTGTTCTTCTGAAAGTTTGATGAGTTTTCTTTGATGTTCTTGAGAGAGTTCTAAACTCATGAGTTGAGATTCATACATCAAAGAGTTTGATACTACATATTCAAGAGTGTTCTCTTCGGTGGAATCCGAAGATCAACACGTAAAGTTTCAAAAGGCGTTTGATTCTTTACATAGTCGTTAATTCGACAAGTGAAGTTGTGGTGTGGAATCAACTTCAGAATCAGTTTCGTGACGAAGGCGTGGTGAAAGGTTTACAGAAGATTCAGAGACAAATTGACTGGATTGGGTAATTTGTATGGTTTTTTTGTAACCTTGTAGTCCTTCTGTAGTGGATTGATTAGTAGCGGTTCGCCCGTGGTTTTTTATTACAATTAAAGGTTCTTCAATTGTGGTTTTTCCACGTAAAAAATCGTTTGTGTTGATTTATTATTTATTCCTAAAAACAAACAATCTAAAATCACTCTCGTAAGTGCTTGATGATTTTAGATTGAGTGTTTTGGAATTTTTGAGTTTTGGAATATTTTAATCTTTATTTAATCACGAATCACATAGGATTTTCAATTGGTATCAGAGTGAGTCACTCTTTGTTTTATCAAAAAAACTTTTGTTTTTATCAAAACTATAGGAGTGTGATTTTGTGTGACTAGTATTATAGATTCTATTCGTGAAGGTAACTCGACTCATAGACCCCCTTTACTTAACGACACAAACTATTCTTATTGGAAAGCTCGTATGAGAGCATTTTTAAAATTCATCGATGAGAAAGTTTGGCACTACGTTGTCTTTGGGTGGAGTGAACCTACTGTCACTATAGATGGCATTGATATTCCTAAACCCCTTGATAAATGGGACACAACTGATTACCAGAACTCGAGTTGGAACAGCAAGGCTCTCAACTCTCTCTTCTGCTCTGTCACACTTGAAGAATTCCGTCGAATTTGCACGTGTGAAATAGCAAAAGAGACGTGGGATATTCCTGAAACAATTCACAAAGGAACCACCTCTGTCAAAAGGTCAAAACTTCAACGTCTCACATCCGCCTTTGAAACCCTTTTTATGCGCGACGATGAGACGTTTGATGATTTCTATGCAAAACTCAGTGATATCGTGAATTCCTGTTTCACTCTCGGTGAAAAAATCCCGGAAGCAAAAGTTGTGGGAAAAATTTTGAGGTCCCTTCCCGAGAGGTTCCAATCAAAGGTGATAGCCATTGAGGAGGCTCAGAATGTTGATACCCTCAAGCTCGATCAATTGGTTGGAAATTTGCAGACTTATGAAGCACACCAAATTTCCAAGAAAAACCAAAAAGAAAGTATGGCTTTCACAAGTACTCATGAGACTGCAAAACCTCCGGAGACTGAATTTGATTTAGAGTTTGAGATGACGGCTATGCTTACAAAACAGTTTAAAAATTTTTTGAAAAAGAAGCTTAATTTCAGAGCCCCTATTTTAAAAAATAAGAGTAATGACAAACCAAAAACTTTTCCACCAAAATTTGCTCAAACTACTGAAAAGAAGGTTGTTAGGGGGCCAGGGGTCAAGTGCTATGAATGTCAAGGGTTTGGCCATATGTCCCTTGAATGCCCTACAAAAAAGAATCGGAAGAAAGTCTACACCGTAACTTGGGATGATGAAAGCGGGTCGGAGCAAGAACCCAAAGAACCTAAATCTGGTGAAGATGGGGATAGTGCTTTCATGGCATTTTGGGCCACGGTTTCTCAACCTCTTCCAAAACCTTCGGAATCAGCCCATGGTCAGAACTTGCATCATGCTCCCACCTTTGATGGGACCAACTACCTGTATTGGAAAATCAGAATGAGGGCTTTTCTGAGAGCCTTTGAACCAGAAGGTTGGCAAACCATTGAAGAAGATACAGAAAGTACAGATAATCCGGGTAATCAGAGAGCCCTAATCATTATTCGTGGAGCAATTTCTAATGAAGAACAGCAACGGGTCATTCACTGCACAAAGACTAAAGATGCATGGGAAATTTTGAGCCAATTCCATGAAAGAGAAGATTCACCTCCACCTCCATCCAACAACTTGTCTGCCTTGGTTGCTAGATTGGATGAGGTTAAGGAGAATGAGAAGCAAAGAGAGGACGATGAAACATCTGAAGACATTGATGAGATCAATGGCGATGAATTACAACAAGCTTACGAGAAGCAGTATGAGGAATCTCTGAATTTGTCTAAAACCAACGACAAACTCTCTCTCAAGCTCAAAACATGTGAGAGTGAGAATGTCCGGCTCAAAGGAGAACTCTTGACAACAAAACAAAATGTCATCAAGATCTCAAGTGATAGGCAAGAATTATGTGGAAAACTTCTATCCTGTGAAACTGAAAGGAATGAACTTCTAAAGGTGTATTCCACATATGAAGAAGAGCTTGAAAGACTTGAGCTGTCACAAGCTGCATTGGAAGAGAAAGTCAGACAGAAAGATGAAGAACTCCGTATTGCTAGAGCAACAATTGCCATGTGGAACAAAGGTTCCAGATCTCTAGAAGACATACTCGGGTCTCAACAAATGGATTCTGACAAAAGAGGGCTAGGCCATGGTGCGACAGCTCACAAGGGACAGGCCTCTACTTCACATAACTTGAAGACTCAAGCAAAGGGCAAATTGAAGATAGACCAGGCTGATCCTTCTCTTCATCAAGCAAAAGCAGGTAAGATCAACAAAAAGGAGGTAAAACCTGTTTTTATTTGTCATCACTGTGGTAGGTATGGCCACATTCGTCCCCATCTTGTTTTGAACTGTTTGGTAAGGTGTCTCAAAAGGGTAGAAATTCTAATACCTTTTGGGTTAGGAGACAACCTTACATGTCTAGGCAGAACACCAAGACTAAAAAGATTTGGGTTAGAAAAGATGATTTGACTTGTTTTGTTGCTCACACTGCTCTAAAAGCACGTGACTCACACATGTGGTATCTTGATAGTGGGTGCTCTCGTCATATGTCCAGTAACAAATCCTATTTCACCTCTCTTGAAAAATATGAAGGAGGAATCGTTACCTTTGGAGATGGCGGCACTTCTAGAGTCATTGGTAAGGGTTCTATAAGTGTTGCTGGTCTTCCCAAGCTAGATAATGCCTTACTTGTTGATGGCCTTAAAGCTAATCTTTTGAGCATTAGTCAAATGTGTAATTCCCATCATGAAGTATTGTTTTCAAAAGATAAATGTGAAATTTTGGATAAAAAGAAAAATACTGTTTTACATGGGGTTCGCACATCTGATAACTGCTATGGGATTCTTACAACTAATGATCTCACTTGTCATTCTGCCATCATAAGTAACATTGATCTATGGCATCAAAGATTAGGTCACATGAATTTCAAAGACCTAACTAAGATAGCCAACAAAGAACTTGTGAGAGGAGTACCTAAACTAGGTAAGAATTTGAGCCATGTGTGTGGACCATGTCAGCTTGGCAACCAAACCCGTGCTCTGCATAAAAAGGTGAACAGCTTTACAACCAAACGTCCTCTTGAATTAGTTCACATGGATTTAATGGGTCCTACTCGCACTGAAAGCATTTGAGGTAAAAGATACATTTTTTTAACTGTTGATGATTTTACTCGATTCTCATGGGTAAATTTTTTAAGGGAAAAATCTGATACGTTTGATGCTTTCCAGGCTTTAGTCCTTAAAATTCAAAATGAACAGGGTGTTTCCATTGGGTGTATCATAAGAATCCGAACTGATCATGGTCGTGAATTTGAAAATAGTTCGTTTTCGGATTTTTGTGATATGCATAGAATTAAGCATGAGTTTTCTGCACCTATTACTCCACAACAAAATGGAGTGGTTGAGAGGAAGAACAGAGTTGTTCAAGAAATGGCTAGGGTTATGCTCCTTAGTAAGGGTCTTCCTCCAAAGTTTTGGGCCGAAGCCTTAAATACTGCTGTTTATGTCATAAATCGAGTGTATTTAAGGCCCGGCACTTTACAAACTCCTTATGAATTGTGGAAGGGTTTGAAACCTAATGTAAAATACTTCAAAACATTTGGGAGTAAGTGTTATATCTTCAAAGATAGAAAGCCCTTGGGCAAATTTGACTCCAGAAGTGATGAAGGTATTTTTCTAGGGTATTCAACCAACAGTAGGGCTTTTCGAGTCTATAACCTGCGAACTTCATCATTAATGGAATCTATCAATGTGGTTATAGATGACACAGGTTCACCTACTTCAGCAACAAATGAGGATGACAATGGTGAGTTTCCAATCTTGGATCTCGAACCACAAAATCAAGGAGATGCGCTCAATCACAAGAAATTGTTACAAAGACCATCCTCACAGGTAATTTCAAGTCCAAAGAGTGCTCAAAAGGACAAAGACTCATGTTCCTCCCACACCCAAAGTCTTGAACTTAAACCATCGGCAAGGGTGAAATCGAATCATCCAACTCAACAGTGATTGGGAGTGTTTCAGATCGAATGAAAACCAAGACAGATTCGGGATGAGGTATCACATATGTGTTATGTTTCATTAATTGAACCTAAGAATTTTAAACAGGCCTTGCTAGTTGATAGTTGGGTCAATGCTATGCATGAAGAACTAGGTCAATTTGGACGTAACAAAGTTTGGTCTCCTGTTCCTGCACCTAGAGACATGAATGTGATAGGTACCAAGTGGATCTTTAAAAATAAATCTGATAAGAATGGTACTGTTGTGAGGAATAAAGCTAGGTTGGTTGCTCAAGGTTACACACAAGTAGAGGGTATTGACTATGATGAGACGTTTGCCCCAGTTGCACGTCTCGAATCCATTCGCATTTTACTTGGTGTTGCTGTTTCCTTGGCTTTAAATTGTTTCAAATGGATGTGAAAAGTGCTTTTCTGAATGGGTACTTAAAAGAAGAGGCATATGTTGAGCAACCAAAAGGGTTTGAGGACCCTAAATGTCCTAATCATGTCTATAAGTTAGACAAGGCTTTGTATGGGTTGAAACAAGCTCCTCGGGCTTGGTATGATAGGCTTACTACCTTTCTTCTTGATAATGATTTTCAAAGGGGTAGTGTGGATAAGACATTATTTGTGAAATATACTAAGTCTCATATTCTTGTTGCTCAGATATATGTTGATGATATTATGTTTGGTTCCACTGCTGATCATCTTGTGAAATATTTTTCGGATTGCATGACACATGAATTTGAGATAAGCATGATGGGAGAGTTGTCTTATTTTTCGGGTCTCCAAATTAAACAGTTTCCTTCGGGCATATTTGTTTCTCAGTCTAAGTATGCTAAAAATCTTGTGTCCAAGTTTGGTCTTGAGTCTTCCAAGCATGCATGCACTCCCATGAGCACCAGTCTTCACGTTTCCAAAGATTCCTCTGGTATTGATGTCGATCCTACCCTTTATAGGAGTATGATAGGGAGTCTTTTGTATCTCGCAGCCAGTCGTCCTGATATTTCCTTCTGTGTCGGTGTTTGTGCTCGTTACCAAGCCAGTCCTAAAGAGTCTCACCTTCTTGCGGTAAAACGCATCATCAATTATGTTAATGGGACCTTGGGGTATGGGGTTTGGTTTTCCACTGATACTACAGCCGATATTACTGGTTTTTCTGATGCTGACTGGGCAGGGTGTGCTGATGATAGGAAAAGTACATCCGGGGGATGTTTTTATCTTGGGAATAATTTGGTTTCTTGGCATAGTAAAAAGCAGAATGCCATCTCTCTTTCCACTGCTGAGGCTGAGTACATTGCTGCAGGGAGTTGTTGTGCCCAAATGTTGTGGATGAAGCAAACGCTTCATGATTATGGAATTGAACAGAACACTCTCACTCTTTTTTGTGATAACACAAGTGCCATAAACATTTCAAAAAATCCTGTCCAACACTCTCGCACCAAACACATTGACATCCGTCATCATTTTATTCAAGAGTTAGTTGACGAAAGCCTTGTTGTTTTGGAACATGTTCCTACTGAGCATCAAAAAGCTGATATTTTTACAAAACCCTTTGATCTTCTTCGATTTGAGTTCCTTAGAAAGACCTTGGGTGTAATGCTCAGTAACTAGTTTGCTTCCTGTTTGTTTTTTGAGATGAGTATGAGTGGTTGACTTACTGTTCTTGGATGTGATAATCTTATTATGATTGAGTCCTGATATCTTTTGCATCAAAATTTTATATGAATACTGCTCATGTTGCTTACAAGATCTTTTTCATCTTTGTTCATAACTCATTCTGAATGCCCATTCTCATTTACTTCATGATCTCATTCTGTACACATCCTTGAGTTAAACTGTAGCAGGGGTTTCCGCACAAGTGATCAAAGTTCTCTATGGACCACTGACAGTGTTTCTTGTACTCTTTCAGAGGAATTGACCTATACTGGTATATCATGGGTGATGTTAAGTCTCTTAACCATCCACCATCGTACTTCACTTCCATGGTTTCTCCCTCAGTACTTGATTTCCGGGCATTAGGAAAAGGCTACCTCAGAGGCACCAACCAGGCCATCATTTTGAATTCATTCTTCTCTGGTTTGGTCTCCATACTCTTGAGCGTGTATGTCACCAGTGAGTGTCCATAAAAAAAAAATAATAATAATAATAATAATAATAAAAAAGGGATCATTGTCTGAGGGGGAGCTTCCGCATTTACTCAACAAATACCCCGTGATTCCTAGTGGTTTGACTTTTCTCTGTGATGGTCTGTTACTCTTGTTGGAGGTCCAGCCATCCGATCACTACGAGGATTAACTCTAGCTTTGTGACTCTCAAGGATTGCATACACACACTTCATTTATATGAGCTCTCATGTGTGTTTTTGAGTTATGCATTCTCATGATGCTTGTGGCTTTGACTTAATACTATCTGTTTTCTTCATGAGCTGTTGTTTCATCTCTTTTCTCAAATTTTCAAGACTCAGGATTGATGGTTACTCTTGTCCTTGTGGAATAGTATGTCACCTGGTCACCTTGCTTGTTACCAGAATATCCTAGGTTATTTTATTTATGAAAAAAAAAAAAAAAAAATTCTTGGCTCGAGCGACCGGGTCCTCGCTCGAGTGTGCTTCTGCTTCTGCATAAGACCTGAAAGCATGTGTTTTTGGCTCGAGCGACCATTTCTTGGCTCGAGCAACCCTGGCATTTTTGTTACCCTCGCTCGAGCTAGCGAATCTTCGCTCGAGCGAGCTGTCGAGATTTAAAATCTGCAGGGGTGTCTCTTGAGTTCATTTTTTTTCTTCTTCATGTTTCTCTCTCTCTCGCTCCTAGGGCTTGTGTGTTGTCCATTGCTGGGTTCGTTTGAGGGTTCTCTCTTGGATTTGGGGTTCTTCCGCTTCCTCTTTCACATTCCTCATCTTTGGTAAGTTTTCTTTGTCTCTTTTATTTTTTCGTCGTTCGTCGTGTGCCCATGCTCTGTTTTCTATCTCAGTTTTCTTTTTTGAGTTTTTTATTTTTTGATTTCTGGTTATTTCATCCTCTTTTCGAAGTTTCATTCTTGCATTTAGGATGTTTAATTTGTCGCATTTTGTGTTTTGCTTCTCATCGAGGTTTTTATTTGTGAGGGTTATGTATTTCAACATTGGGGTTTTTAAGTTTTTTTTCTTCAAGTCTCATATTGGTTTTTTCTTGTTGTTACATTATTTATCCATATGTGACTGTGAGATTGATTCATGTTTTTAGTCCAGGGGTTTGCTCCATATTCTGCGACTGACTTATGCTCATTGTTCATCTAGCTCTGTTTTGTTCTTCTGATTGTCTTTTATATAGCCTAGTTTTTTCGTTGTCTCTCTAATTGGCTATTGTTGTGTTTCTTTACTACTGCACTACTGGCTTTCTGTTGGCCTGATAACCTCATGTTTGGTTTATGATCTCTGTGATTTGTTTGCTTTGATTTGCTCCATATTTTGCTCATATCTTATACTTATTGTTCTACCATGCTTTTTGGACTAATGAACTAATGTTTTTCTGTCTGTGTTCCTTGATTTGGCATTGGGGATTTGGGGTTGCTGGTTTTGGTTCTGGTTACTATGGTTCTGGTTTCTTTGGTTCATGTCCAGTGTATTGTGGGTTTTTGTTCATCATGGCAGAGACTTCTAAGCGCCGAAGACGCATCGCTTTCGCCTCTTCTTACAACACTGTCAAATTTGAATCCAAAGAAAAAGCAAAATTGTTTCGAGAATCCTTTGCCTCTCGCAAAGTTCATTTAGAACGCAATGTTTTACCAAATGCGTTTGAGGTCATTTCCATTCGGTCTTTGTTTGATCCATTAGGTGGTGATCAAGTTCTCCATTTTTCGGGTCCCCAAAATTTAAGTCTTGTCCGAGAATTCTACTGTAATATTCATTCTATTCAGAAAGAAATTATGCCCTCTTTTCAGACTTGGGTTAGGAAACAATCTCTTGTTATCAATGAGGATGTGTTTCGTGAGTTTCTTGGTCTTCCTGACGTTGGTGCTTGTCATTATCCATTTCTTACTAGGTCGGGTGTCAATTTTGATTTGGTTGCTTCAGAATTGTGTGGTGTTTCCAGGACGTGGATCGCCGGGACACTCATTCAGCAGAATGAGTTGCTTCCACGATTCCGTCTTCTCAATATCATTGTCTGCGCAAACATTCATGTCACCACACATTCTTCCCATACTACTCAGGACCAAGGCTATGTTTTATACTGTATTCATCATTGCCTTCCCATTGACCTTCTCGAGATGATTGTTCTTAAAATGATTGGGGTCTTTGAGGGTCAAAAATCTTTAGGGCTTCCGTATGGTTATTTTATTACCCATTATCTCACTTCCCTTAATGTTCCTATTTTTGAAGATGATGAGTTTGCACATCCTGTGAAACCCATTACCAAACTCACAGTCTCACAGAGTCAGGCTCATGTGAGGGGGAGTGGATTCGGGGTTGGGGGTTCTCATGCAGGTGGTCTCGGCGATGCGGGTGATGATGATCCTCTTGCCGAGGAGGAAGAGGTTGAGGCTGCCCATACAGGACCAGCAGCAGGTACTCATGGCTTGGATCCAGCTCTTGCTCATGGTCTTGATCTTATCGATGCACGCCTTGATGAGCAGAGTGCTATGCTGACACAGCTCCTTTCTCTTCTTCAGTTGCAGCATCCTCCACCATCTTCATAGTGTTTGGTGTCTTGGTTTGTTTTTCGACAGTTCTTACTTATTCTGTATATCTTGCTTTTGTCTCTCTCCCGGCCAAAAAGGGGGAGATGGTTTCATATGTTTGATTTAGACAGATTTAGACAGGATGGTTCATATGATGTTTGATTTAGACAGGATGGTTCATATGATTGATATTTGGATATATTGAGGATTGCTTGATATTGTTTTGAGGATATATGCATGATTATGATGGTTTATTTACAGCTCAATGGATTAGTAGTTTTTCATTTATGATCTATATACATACAATGAAGCTGTCTTGATATTTTTTTTTTTTTTTTTTTTTTGTTGTTGTGCATAACAAATTTTTTTTTAAGTTTATGGTGTGCAGATTGGGTGGTTCACAAGATTGGTTTCATTGTTTGTCTTTCATCGAGGTGTAATTCATTAGATCATTTCTTGAGTTGTAATTATTTTGTACATTCTTTGAGTTGTAATGTGGTCAGGAAATTGTTTAGAGAGTTTTGTCCGGGTATTGACAAAGGGGGAGATTATTAGGTCCTATTTTGTCAAAATCCCGCGAACAAAACTCAGTGATTGAGTTGTAAATTTTCTGTGTTTTTTTCTTCTTCGCTCGAGCGAAGATGTCCTCGCTCGAGCGAAGGACTGCGTCTGGTATTAAACCTGAAGAAGATGAATGTGCGCTCGAGCATGGAATTGGTGGATCGAGCGAAGGTCAATGCTCGCTCGAGCGAAGATGAAGGTAGCTCAAGCGACGAATTGCTTCCATACAAAAACCTGAAAGTGTTGCTTCTTCGCTCGAGCGAAGAGTTCGTGGCTGGAGCGAAGGCACTAGTAGAAATCACACGAGATAAGCTTCTCGCTCGAGCGAGCTTCAGAATCCGAAAAATTTTCAAGTGATTGGTTTCTTTCAGGATTGGGATTCTTTTTGGTTTTCTATAAGTAGATGGTTTTCTCCTAAAACTAATCTAACTTTTTCCTAGATTTGATTCAAGAATTCTAGAGTTTTGTTTGAAGTGTTCTTTTGAAAGTTTGATGAGTTTTCTTTGATGTTCTTGAGAGAGTTCTAAACTCATGAGTTGAGATTCATACATCAAAGAGTTTGATACTACATATTCAAGAGTGTTCTCTTCGGTGGAATCCGAAGATCAACACGTAAAGTTTCAAAAGGCGTTTGATTCTTTACGTAGTCGTTAATTCGACAAGTGAAGTTGTGGTGTGGAATCAACTTTAATCGGCCTGCGGTTAAGGCGTGGTGAAAGGTTTACAGAAGATTCAGGGACAAATTGACTGGATTGGGTAATTTGTATGGTTTCTTTGTAACCATGTAGTCCTTCTGTAGTGGATTGATTAGTGGCGGTTTGCCCGTGGTTTTTTATTACAATTGAAGGTTCTTCAATTGTGATTTTTCCACGTAAAAAATCGTTTGTGTTGATTTATTATTTATTCCTAAAAACAAACAATCTAAAATCACTCTCGTAAGTGCTTGATGATTTTAGATTGAGTGTTTTGGAATTTTTGAGTTTTAGAATATTTTAATCTTTATCTAATCACGAATCACATAGGATTTTCAAATGTCATAATTATACTTTTTATATTGTTTATTAATTTAAAAGAATGACAAAATAGGAAATTTATATTATTTTTGTACTTGATTTTTGAAGATGGACTAATATTTTGGGACAATGAAAAATGGAATAAGGGACTAATATTTTGAAACGGAGGGAGTATCAATTTTACTAGATAGTCAAATCAAACCAAAGGATAAAAGGACAAAAACATCTTTATATCTCAAAATAGGATTTGTTGGTCCAAAAAAATTTGAATAGGATCTAAACTACCACAATATTGGTGAATAGGACTTTTAGTTAATTAATCCAAAAATTGTTAACACATGGAGGTGCAAATGTGTCTATGATAGAGTGCAAATGAAAAGTTATGAGAGTGCAAGTTACAACCCCATGTGTTGGTTTTTTTTTTTTTTTCCTTCTCCTACTTGCACGTAATTTCCCCTAATAACATAAATAACATCCACTATTATATAAAGTTGTAAAGGCAATAAAGAGATGGGCTTCTCTCCAGTCTACAAAATGGACTGGATTGCACTGTTGGGCCAGTGGGGTCTATCACGGGTCCTATTTTGATAATTTGAACCGTTCAATGTGTAGAACTCGTCTAGTACTTCATACTTACAAAACATTACATTAATCAGATATCGATAGCTCCTTAATCGAAACATATTTTTGTTAATAATTTATTTTTAAAATAATATTTACCATTGACAAAAATGTGTTTCGATTAAGGAGTTATTAATATTCGATCAACGTGATTTTTTACAGAATAAAATACTCAGCGAGTTTTACACATTAAACGTTTCAGATTATCAAAATAAGACCCGCTGTGAATCCCATAGGCCCAACAGCACAGTCTAGTGGACGAGAGAGAAACTTACCCAGCAATCAATGTACTTTATTAAAGAATTAGTTTTTTTCTAAAAGGGACTAAAATATCCTTCTCACCATTTTTTTTTATAATTTTATACAATTTCCTCTATTTTACGTTTTTATTTACTCCTCTTTTATTTTTTTATTTTTTTTACCCTTTCATTTTTTACGGTTTTCTTTTTATCATATATTATTTTTCACAAATTAATGAATTGGAAAAGTTTTGCTATTTGTCTCTAATAGCAGCTGTGTGAGTAATTTTCCGATCACACTGCCAACTCAGTGATCAGCTGGAGAGAACTGGCAGAATAGATGACACCTAGCTAACTTGCAATAGAAAGAGAAGATTCTGGCGGTGGTTCTTCCACCCGGGAGTACTCCGACGATCAAGTCAGTATATCTCAAAGATAATCAAGTGCTAAATTCACTACTCAAAGCATAAATTGCATACCTTAGACCCATGAGAGTGCCTCTCTTTTATAGTTTTACTCAATCCTAGTCCCACTAGAAGCCTGACTTCTATGGACTCCCATTTAGTACTTTACTTTGAACTCTACAAGAGATAAGGATAGACTCTCTAGGAATACTATCCTTATCCATCTTGAAGTCTTTCTTCATTCTAGGACTCATGTCCCTTATCTGCTCATCTCGAATTTCGATATCTTCGGAGGTAACCTCGGCAACACCGAGATAACCTCAGCATAACGACCAGGACACGTGGCACCTCGGCTGACACGTCGGCGTCACCCTGCCACGTGTCAGTACTCAAAAAATATTTCCCCACAGCAGCTAATGTCACAGCAAATCTTCTTTTGTTTGTCTCTAATAGCAGCTAATGTCACTACAAATCTTCTTTTTTAGTAGTATCTTACAAAAAACTCATACATATCTAAAAGTGAGATTTTTAATATTTAAATATGATAAAAATATACAAACAAAAAATAGATGCTATATATATATATATATATTAAATGACGTGTTGAATTATAAACCTGTCATTTTAAAATTTAAAATCCATCAAAATATATTTTATTTACAAAAGTGCCATGGCTGTATTAAAAAAAAAAAAAAAACTAGTATAATTATGAATATAAATATAAAATTCAAGCACAAAAGTAGATACATATATGTGGGTGCTTGGGAAGTGGGTTTTTATGTAGATTTTTTTAGTTGTAAGATATTATTGGATAAAAAAATTTTAAGTGTCGTTTGGTAACACTTACGTTGCAGTTTTCTGTTTATATCTATTAAAATTTTAAAAACTCAAATAAAAACTTGTTTGGTAAAATTTTTGATTTATAAATCAATAATCTCAGTTTATAAATTTAGCAAAAAAATGAAAACACAAAAAATGTGTTTTCGTTTTGAGTTTTCAAATTTTTTTTTTACCACCCAACACTAGCCACCACCGGCCACCATTTTCCACCACCGTCTTCCGCCACCACCACCCACCACCCACTCTCTACCACCACCTGCCACCACCACTCACCACTCACCATCCACCTGCAACCACCACCCGCCAGCCACCCACCTACCACCCACTCGCCACCGCCACCGCCACCGCCACCACCACCACCACCCACTAACCACCTGTCATCCACCCGCTACCACCCATCACCCGCCACTACCATCCACTGCCTGCCACCTACTTGTCACCACCACTCACCACCACCACCCACTTGCCACCACCGCCACCCACCACCACTTACCACCCACCCGCCACCACTACCCACCACCATCACCCACCATCCACCACACCCACCTACCACCACCACCCACTCACACCACCTACCACCACACCCACACCCACCCACCCACCCACCACACCACATCCGCCATCCACCTACCACCACCACCCACCACCGCCACCACCACCACCACTACCACACCACATCACACCCACTCACCACCCACCCACTCGCCACCGCCCACTCTCTACCATCCACCACCCGCCACCGTCACCTACCTGCCACCATCACCTACCCATCACCCACCGTCACCACTTTCCACCACCGTCTTCCGTCACCACTTGCCACCACTTGCCATTTCTCACTCTTTTTTATATTTTTAAATTTTTTAAAACATTTTGTCAATTACCAAACGCGTTTATAGTTTATGATTTTTTTAAAAAAATAAAAAAATAAACAAAAACCAATTTATAAAATTTTTGTAAATATAAACTGAAAACGTAAACGTTACCAAACACACCCTTAGTGTTTGGGAAGATAGTTGAGCTTTTTTGTGATTGGATGTGATGTTTGTGAGAAAAAAAGTGAAATGATTATAGAGTTGGATGTGATATTTTGTTTGGATTTGTTACTTTTAATTTTGCAAAAAATTTGTCTTTTAATGTAAACAATAAAAAAAAACCCAACCCACAAACTTCTCAAACATTAACTTATATTTTAGAAGTCGACTCACTAACAAATCATGTGAAATCTTATTCATTCACTTATATTTTGTATTTGATTCTATAATAATTTATGTGATGATATCAAATTTTTTATATCTTTTAATTAAAAAAAATGGTTAATCTAATTTATAAAATAGCGATATATATATGTGTGTGTGTGTGTAAATATGCTCGTTAATAAAGTATAGGGTGTATGATGAATTGAGTTAGAAAAGCAGATAAAAATAATGTTTTAGATTTAGTAATTTGTTAAAAATGTATTCCATTAAAGAAATAAAAAAGGGTATTTTCATCCCTTCATAAAAGAACAATTCTTTAATAGAGAATATTTATTGCCTTCACAATTTTTTATACGACGCTGCTATAGGGCCCAAAAGGGTTTCGAGCCAAACGGCTCGAATTTCAGAAGGAAGGAGGAAGAAGAAAAAGGAGGAGAGGAGGAGAAGCAGAACTGGAGGGGGCCCTAAAAATGGGGTTGGAGGCGGAGGCGAAGGCGGAGGTGGAGGCGGCGGCGGTTGGAGGTGGACGAGCGACGAGCTGCGAGATCGGACGAACGACGAGTTGGGACGCCGGCCGATGAACTGCAACGCACGCCGGCGAGCTGCTCTTCTCTCTCTCGCCTCTGCTCTTCTCTCTGTTCGACGAAGAAGACGAAGAGAAAGAAAGAGAAGGAAGAAAAGGAAGAAAAAAAAAAATTCGAAGCCCAAAACGACGTCGTTTTGGGCTTCGAGCCGGATTCGAGCCCCAGAATTTGAGCCTTCAAACATTATTCTTTTTTATAATAGTAGAGGTTGCTCATGCTATTAAATGCATTTAATAAGTGTTTTTAGGATACTTATTAACCAAACTCTATATAAAATTATAAATGTAAGAATGAAAATATAAGTCAACCTAATTAAGAGTATGGACCCAAAAGTATTCAGGAAAGGCCAAAACGCAATAAGGCCCAAACTAAAATGAAAATTCGACCAGCTAATTTATAAAATAGCGATATATATATATCGGTTGTGATTTGTAGCACTAATTTATTGAGCACTAATTTCTATATCAGGTAAAAAAAAAAAACAAAAAAACAAAGTTACCAAAACAGGAAATTAGTGCCATTAGTGCCAGCAGTTTTAGAGCCATAAATCATTTTTCATATATATATATATGTAAATATGGTCGTTAATAAAGCATAGGGTGTTTGATGAATGAGTTAGAAAAGTAGATAAAAATAATGTTGTAGATTTAGTAATTTTTTAAAAATGTATTCCATTAAAGAAATAAAAAAGGGTATTTTCATTCCTTCATAAAAGAACAATTCTTCAATAGAGGATATTTATTGCCTTCACAACTTTTTATAACGGTGGTGCTATATGCATCAATTAATGTACTAACTAGTTTATCAACACTAATTATGATATTATTGTTGACTCTACTCATTAATGACATTACAAATATCAAAAATCTCTTAAATTATGCCACATCATCAATTGGTATACTACTTAGTATATTAGTTAGTACATATAACATTATTCAATAATAGTAGAGGCTGTTTATGCTATTAAATGCATTTAATAAGTGTCTTTAGGGCACTTGTTAACCAAACTCTTTATAAAATTATAAATGTAGGGATAAAAATTTAAGCCCAACCTAATTGAGAGTATGGACCCAAAAGTATTTAGGAAAGGCCCAAACACAATAAGGCCCATGTTTGGGACTCCTTTTTTAAGAGTTTCATGATCCTTAATTTGATCTTGACTCTTGATGTATGTGTAGGGATTGGAATGAGAGTAAGAATTGTGAAGATCATGTATGTGTGGGAGTCCCTATTACAATTAATAAGAGTACAACCAAAATACGTAGCTCGAATTGAAGACCCCCCAATGGCCAAATGTGTTAGTAGGTCTGCTTCTAATCTTTGGCCCAATTGCCCAAACCTGAGTGAAATCACATGTTTGCAAAACCCCCAAACTTTTTTTTCTTCAATGGAAAGCTTTGTTGACGGACCCATCAATTCTTCTCTTCACACCATCAGTGGCATAAGCATAACCATCCAAAAGCTCTCTCACACTTCCACTTTCCAACCTTTTCTTTTCTTTATCTTCTTCATCACTCTCTTCTCTCTCCCCTCTCCTCTCTCCCCTGTTCCTCCACTTTCCTCTGTCTTTAATGGCTGCCCTATAACCTAACCCATCAATCATTGTATATGCGTGGGTCAGTGTTTTAGCCTTCTGTCTCTCTCTTTTTTGGTGGGTGAAGATTACCCACAAAGCCCTTAAAAAAAATCGACTTTTTTTTTTTTTTGGATGTGTGATGGTTTTGAGTATTTAAGGTTCTGTAAAGCTTTTGTTTTCTTAGATATCCACTAAGAAAATATTTTCTATTTTGACATTTTTTTTTTCTCTCTGGGTTTGTGATGATATGCTTGTAATGTTCAGAATTTTGATTTGGATATTTCACAAAGCTTGAGTTTGTTGGGTCTTTAAATTCTCACTTTGGTGTTTAAACCATTTGGGTCTGTTTCTTTTTTGCTTTTTGAAAACATCTAGAAAACACATTGGAGATTAGTATTTCAAAACAATTGGGGGCAAATTGGGGCATCATAATTGTGTATTGGTGATTCAATAGAAGGTTTAAGGTTGAAGATTTGATGTTTGAAGGAAATTTCTTGAGTCAGTAATGGTCAAAAAGTGTAGGTGAAATTAATGAATAGAGAAAGCGAGGTTTTAGGTTGATTCAATGTTTTTGTTCTAGTCTATAATGAGGAGCAACTAACCAAAGAGGGATGAAGCTACTTGTTTCCGACATCGTTAGCGTATAAAAGGAGTCGGCTCCGATATGAGAGGAGTTTTTCCAACGTCGTTTTGTTCTGGAAAGGAGTCAGCTCCGATATAAGAGGTGTTTCTCTACACTTTCACAGAGTCGAGAAGGATGAGGGATGAATGAGAGGGTTTTGAAGAAACAATTACATTTGGATTTGATAAAGAGAGATAGAGACGAGAGAGAAACATTGCGCTTGAGTCCAAAAGGAAAAATGGTTGAGAGCACTAAAAGTGATGCTTTAATAACACCACTAATGAATGATGTGGCATTGGCTATGTTTTTTTTTTTTTTTTCAATTCTGCTTTGTAGTTCGAATTTCTGAAGGCTTGAATTGCCCGAAATTTCAAAACGACGTCGTTTTGGCCTTTCTCTTTTCTTTTCTTTTCTTTTTCTCTTTCCTTTGTAGTAACTCACAGAAGAAGAAGAAGAAGAAGAGGAAAAAAAAAGAAAAAAGAAGAGAAAAGAGGAGTAGAAAGAGAGAGATCAACCAAAAATCAAACCCAAATCAAATAGAAAGAGTGATACATAGATCATCATCATTACACAAAAATCAAACCCAAATCATCCAACACAAAGAGAGACTGATACAAGGAGAGGAGCACAGAGAGAGAGAGAGAGAGATCAACCAAAAATAAAACCCAAATCACATAGAGAGAGTGATACAGAGATCATTATCATCATCACACAAAAATCAAACCCAGATCACTCAACACATATACAGATCTATGTATACACCAGAGGATAGTGGCGCTAGTGATGGCTCCGGTGATGGCAGCGCCGGTGATGGATGGAACGAGCACTCTCTCTCTCTCTCTCTCTCTCTCTTCTCTTCCTTTTTCTTTTTCTTTCTTTTTCTCTTCTGCTCTCTTTTCTCTTTCACTCCCTCTCTCTGTTTCAGATATAAGACCGAAAAAAAAAACTACTCAAAACGACATCGTTTTGGACATCGAGCCGTTCGAGCCAAAGGGATTTCGAGCTACCAAAGATTATTCTTTTTTTTTTTTTTGATATTCCCAATGTATTAGTGTTATTAGTGATCTTTTTTTAGTGATATGAATCATTATTGGTCCAAAAAGGAGAGACAGACTGCCAACACATTCGGGGCCTTTATTCGAGCTATAAATCTTTACCCATAAGAGTAAATCTAATGGTTAATAGCTAAAATAAATAATTAAAGTTATAATTTAATAATGAATAGTATAAAAAAAATTATAAAATAATAATATTATTCCAACAAAAAAATTATTATTTTTTAGCTTAATTAAACGACGAACCGAACCACTCGCTGACTTCAAAATTTGCCACTTGGCGATTTTTGCAATTTTTACACCAAAAATGTTTGAGAACTCTAAATTAAGAGCTCTAAAGTAACTTTAATGGGTGGGGTCCATTCATTGATGTGATGTTTTGGCCTTCTTCTTCTTTTTTTTTTTTATTTATTTTTTCTCATTGTCACATAAATAGAGCTCAATTTAGAGCTTTACTTTTAGAGGTCTCTATCACCACTCTTTTTACACTGTAACTTCGTTTAGAACCATGTTATTTTAATAATTTTTTAATTTTTTTTTATTAAAGTATGAAATAAAAAAATTTATATGTTTAGAATAATATTTTGATTTTTTATAAAAAAAAATATTAAAACAATAGAAAGAAAAGAAATTTTTTAATTTTTTGATATAAATTATTTAATTTTTTAATTTTATTACTTCCCATACGAGGAGACAACAACCAAAAGCAAATGTTCCACCTCTGACCTCATCGAACAAAGTGGTTACCTGAAAGTCAATAAAGTTTTGCAATAGTCTTTGAATATCAAGTACAATGGGCTCCACCGTTAAATCAACTAGAAATTGGCGTCACAATTGTTATGTTGGCAGTTTCAATTATAGAAAAAATTAGGCCTTCTTTGGGTACTCCTAAATAATTCAAAAAGTCAAAAAGTTACTCAAAAAGTTAAAAAGTTAACACTATTCACCAAAAGTCAACAATTACAGCTACACAACTCCCAATTTAAATTTTTCTCTAAAAACCAATTTTTACAATTTTTTATTACACATTTTTTCATAAAAAGTCAAAAAGTTAACACAAACATCCATATTTTCAACCTCAATTTTTTAGTCAAAAAAGATAAAATGTGCATTTATTTAATCTTCTCAAACTTGGCCTTAATATTAAATTTGATAGAAATAGTAAAGGTATAATTTAGTCATTCTAATAGTTTAGTGTTCGAGATGAAAAAAATGAACTTTATATTATTTCATAAGAATGGCAGTTCTAATACTTCACCATTAAAGTTACTCTAATGTGAGTAAGGCAGTTCTAATACTTCACCATTAAAGTTACTCTAATGTGAGTAAAGTCTATTATACTATTTTGTACGGGGGCGAAATATCCTTAGTTCTCCGTACACCTTGAACGTCAAGCTTCCGATAACGGCGTCTATCTCTGCAACACAAAAATGGTGAGCTGCCCGGCGGTGGTGTGCCGGAAAAGCCCTCCGACGCTCAAGTCAGTTCACTGAGGAAGAAGACAATGTGAGGAGAGTGTTTGAGAGGGTGAGTTCGCATACCTCCAACATTCGCCTTTCTCCCTATTTCTAGGCTGGCTACGCAGCCCAAGATTGTGCGCGCACTACCTCTGCTGTCCTTCCCTAGACAGGTGGCAATGCTCGCCTCTCACCAGCTTACGCGTGTAAAGGTTTTGTCCTTCCACTAGTACACACAGAACTGTCTAACGGTATTGAGGCGTTCGTGGAGCAAATGTCCTCTCCTTCACACCATTGGCCCAGGTGGCACCCTTAACCGGGGTACCATGACCGGCCTAAAACTTGGGCCTAGGCGAGAGCTTAACCACCTACGCCGAGCTATCCTCGATTGGTTCATCGTGAAAGACCGGTTGTGAGGCATGCCGGCCTCCAACCGTTTTATTTCCAATCTCGTCCGAGGCTCCGCTTTGGCCAGCATTCTCCGCACAACCCCGGACAATCCTTCAAATTCGGTTGCAACCACCATCGCGAACTCTCGCCTACACGGCGACCTCCGATTCGGCCCCCAAGAGGTTACCGGTTGAGCTGGTCGCTCACAAGATGCCAAACCGCCGGCCGTTTAACCGCCTAATTTGTTCGGCTGCGTGCAAGACGTAACGGGACGTTACTTTTGCTCCTGCATTATCCGATGGAAATCTTCCTCTCAATTGCCCTTAAACCCATCCGAGCTATCGTGATTGGGTTTACCAACGGTCCGAGCTATGATCGAGTTGCACCTCGCCAGAGCTAGAATAGGCAACGCTTGCGCTGCAATGGTTGAATTGGGAACACTTCCGCCGAGCAATCTCAATTGGCGGACACACCACCGTCCCATCAAAGGTCAGACAACCGCATCGACAATGCGTTAAAGGTGCCACGTGTCACCAGGCCATTGGGTCGGCGGCCACCGTTCGCACGCAAGAATTAAACGGCGCATTGCTTGATTTCCACTTTTAAACCCCATACGAAGGGTTTTAGCCCTTCACATTTCCTTTTGCTTTCTCACCCAAAAACCCTAGCCTCTCAAATCTTCGAAGCTTCAAACTGCCTCTGCCCCTCGCTGCTGCTGCCATTTTCACCCTCGAGCTCCATCTCCAGTCCTTTTGAAGGTTGCTGCCAAGCTTTCGAGGCCAACTTTCGCTCGCATCCGTTTTTTGGGTAAGTTACCTCCCCCTCCCGTGTATTTTCTTGCTTCCAGGCTTGTTCCTCATGTTGTCGCCACTGTGTTCTTCATTTCTGTACTATCGTTCTTCGTTTATGGCCTTCAAGGCTTTCTTTTGGGTCCCAACAACTTCACACCCTAGGCTAACTTGGAACATTAGGAAAGGATGGGGCCTTCGTGCCCCTTGTTCTTCCTGGATTCGAACTGGTTCGTCCCGCTTCTGGGATGAACAGTTTGAATCTGGGTTGGGCCGAGCTAAACGCTCGTTTTGATCCGTAGTTAGGGCGATAACCGAGCAGAAAACTGTCTGTGGCTTCTCGTAGAGGCCGCGACCGAGCTGAAAACTTAGTAAATAGTAACGAACCGTGCTGAAATTAGATCCTTCTCTTGAGCCTTGACCGATCTGAAGGACCAATTAGATCGGTCAATAGGCCTTAGCCGAGCTATAACCGAACTAGGAGGCTTGAGCAAACATGTAGGTGAACCGAGTTGGGCATGGAGTCCCTCACCGAACTATTTCCAATAGAAGCCGCGCAATCTATGCCGTGCTAACCCTTGGCCTTCTTTTTTAACATGCAGAACAAGTAGGACCGACCAATCCAGCCCAGATAGTTCGTAGAGCTCGAAGACCGAGCAATAACAGCAACATTTTTGACCGAGTTACGAAATAAAACCGACTTAGATGGGAAAATATCGGTTCATGGTCAGCTCGCCCGGTGCGATGGCCGAATTCCGCAAGGATTACCACATCCCGGACGACGTGGTTTTAGAACTCGCCAAAAAGGAGGATACACCGTGGGGAGATTTAGACCGGTGCCCCTTCACGGTCGTTTCAATTGTCGAAGGAGGGCTTCGCTTCCCCGTGCAACCCTTGATCTGCGAATTTTTGCGGCAGACGAGGCTTTGCCCGACCCAGGTCTCGAATAACACATACAAAATAATAAACGGCGTCGCCGAGCTAAACCGAAGGCTCGGTCTTAATCTCTACCGCAGAATTTTTCATCAATACGCCAAGAGAAATAAAAGTGGGTTTTGCTGGTACCTCAAAGTCAAGAAGGGCCGAGCAAAACTCATTGAGGGCAACCCGGACAAAGAGGCCAATGATGACAACTTCCTCTGGGTGTCCGATAACTACGAGGACACCGAGGCGCCCATACCGGGCTGGTACATTAGGAAAGACTTCGGCCGTGCTGGTAGGTAGTCCGGTTGACCGCGCTATTTTCGTTCTGCATTCCATTACTGTTAATTGACACCGATCTAACACTTGTCTTTTTCTGCAGATAAGTACCTTGCAGCGGACTACCACCAGGCCAACCAAGAGGCTATCCGAGTTCTGCTGCGCCACCCAGCCGAGGAAAGAGAGGCAGCCAAACTGCTCGACTTCGAACAAACATACCACTACCAGGCGCCGCGTAAGAGCAGAGTCACTGACTTTCTGCGTGAGCCTTCCCCAGAACCAGATCCAACTCTACCACCGGTCAGACTCGTTCCCTTGACCGCCGAGCAGGAGATGGCAAAAATTAGAGCCATCAAGTCGATGATAACTGGGGAGGAAGGCGAGTCTCAACCTCCCGAAGCAATCAGGGGAACATCCTCCACCCCCGCCGGTCAAACAGAGGCTGTTCTTGCCCTTGCCAGCGAGCAACAGGCTGGCCGGCCAAAGAAGAGGCCAAGAAAGGAAAAGACCGGTCAGAGCCTCATGGATGAAGATTCAACCGAAGTTGCCTCCACCGAGCTCGGTGACCAGACCGAGCAACCACTTGCCCGCAAATCCAAGGGCAAGGGCCTTGCTGCCCCCCCGGTCTGGGCGCCCGAGTTCGTCTATCAGGGCCGAGCAGTCTCCGCCGAGGATTCGGTCTACGAGGACAAGGACTACTCGCTTGGTTTCAATTTGACCAAGGGGCTGATCCTGCCTGCCAACATGAAAAGGCATGACGAGCTGGCTAATCTCAAGGTCCTCTGCTCGGCGGCAAAATCCATCGTGCTGGTAAATTTTTTATTTATTCTTTCCTTTTCCTTAAGTTGTTGCTCGGTTTTTTGCTCGGTTTTCTCATGCTTGATTTCGCGCTTGTTTTCAAGCCGCGCAGAAGAACTATTTGGCGCACGACCAGATGATCAAGCTGCGCCAGAGCCTCCGAGATGCTATCGCCGAAAACAAGGCACATGTGGCCGAGATAGCAAAACTCAAGGCCGGAAAGTCGCCGAGCCGAGGCGGACAAACAAAAGGCCATGAAGTCGACCAAAGCCCTTAGATCGCCGAAGTCGCAAGCCGCGGAAGCCAACAAAGACGCGATGGACAAGGCGGTCGAAGAAGCGGAGGACCGAGGATACAAGCAGGGGGAGACAACCTACGAGCGGCAGGTCCAAGCGACCAAGGACATCTTTTTCCAGTGCGGCTGGAAGGCCGCCGTGGAGAAAGTTGGCCTTGGCCAGGATTCTGAGATGTTCATCAATCTGCCCCCTGCCTATATTCCGGTCTATATGCTGGCTTACTCCAAGGCCGAACAAAACTGTCTGATAGCAGAGGCAAAGAAAGAGGCTGAGGCTGAGGCCGCCGCCGAGAAACAAGCCGAGCAGACTCCATCTGAAGCATCTCCAAATGCTGAAGATGAAGTGATTGATCGGGACGTCGTTACGGTGGAAGGCATTGACAATGAGGCTGAGAAAATCTTGCCCGAGCAAACTGCACTGAGTGCCGAACTGACGGTGGAGGAGGCCAACCAAAACCTTGATCTGGACTGAATATTTCACTTTTTTGTTTTTCCCTTGTTTTTTGTTTCCTTCTCTCTTCTTTGTTTTGAAATGTAACCGAGCGATGCCCCTCCACTTGTACTGAACTTCTTTCTATCAATGAAACTACCAACTTTTTGCTCGTACAGCTGTTATTTCTGTTCGGCTTGTGCATGTTTGAATTTCTTGCTCACACTTTAATTAACTGGCAGGTCGGCGAGACCGCACAAACAGTAGCCGTCGTGTAGCCTTGCAATTCCTTGATTTCCAAATAAAATGAAATTTTGTACTTGGCTGAGCAAAAACTAGCCCACCTTTTTGAAGTCGTTCAATATGCCAATATTTCCTTTAGGCCGAGCAAATTTAGCTCGGCCGCATAATTGCTTTACAATTCACCAACATTGTCAATTCCACCGAGCAAAATCAGCTCGTTTCCTATATTGGACAATCCACCAATATGCCGGTTGGGCCGAGCAAAACCAGCTCGGCTCCTACATTGGACAAAACACCAATGTCTTAGCCAGGTTGGTCATACCGCCAACATTCCCACCGAGCGAGCAACACCAGCTCGGCCCTAATGTGCACTGTTCCATATGCAACTGTTTGTGCGGTCTGCTTCCATTCCGAGGAAAACAGTTCGGTTGCCTTTAGGTCGGTTCTTGCCCCTAGCATCTATATTTGCCTTTCGTGCCTTGTGATATCATTGGACAAATGTAACACCAAACAAAAAGAGACTAACTTTCATTATAAAAACATTGCCATCTCTTACATCACATGCCAAAGGGCTAGAGGTCTAAAAAAGCTAAGGAACATAAACAAATTACATTTCAGAAGTAAAAGACCTTAAGGTTTGCTGCATTCCATGGTCTGGGGACAGCCTTGCCATCTAAGTCTTCCAGATGGTATGCCCCCTTGCCAGCAAGGCCAACCACTTTGTATGGTCCTTCCCAATTTGCACCGAGCTTGCCTTCGCCAGGGATCACTGTGTTGCCAAGCACCTTCCTGAGGACCCAATCCCCAATCTTGAATAGCCTCGGGTGGACTGCCTTGTTGTATTTTTTGGACGCTTCGCCGATAGGCCGCTATGTGGATCAATGCGCTGCCTTTTCTTCAAGAAGGTCCAACTCTAGTGCCACGGTCTCATTGTTCAAGTCCGTTGGAAACTTTCGAGCGGATGGTTGGCATGCCAATCTCTAATGGGATGACGGCCTCCATACCATAAGCCAAAGCGAACGGTGTTTCTCCGGTCGACCGTCTTGGCGTAGTGCGGTATGCCCATAGCACATTAGGAAGCTCTTCAACCCACTTTCCCTTTGCCTTCTCCAGCCGCTTCTTCAACCCGTCCAGGATGGTCTTGTTTGAGGCCTCTGCTTGACCATTCGATTGAGGATAAGCCGGGGTTGAATTGTAGAACTCAATCTTCAACTCTTCGCAAAATCCGCGAAAGAGTTTGCCATCGAATTGAGTACCATTATCTGAGATGAGCGCCCTGGGTATACCGAAGAGCGTGATCACGTTTTGCTAAACAAATTTCTTAACGTCCTTCTTCTTAATGGTTGCCAGTGGCTCGGCCTCCACCCATTCGGTGAAATAATCAGTAGCGGCGATGAAAAACTTGCGATTGCCCGGCGCAACTGGGAGTGGTCCAACAATATCCAATCCCCAAAGTGCGAACGGCCAAGGACTTGTGAGCGAGAGTAACTCCCTTGCCGGCTGGTGGATCTGGTGAACAAATTTCTGACATTTTTCACATCAACGATTTTTGCGTCACCGCATGCATGGCCACCAATAACCCTGCGAGATGGCTCGGTAGGCTAGAGATCTACCCCCAGTATGGCTGCCGCAGATGCCTTCATGGATCTCATAGAAGAAAGCTTCCACCTTAGAGGGGTGGACACATTTCAAATACGGCCCCGTGAAAGATTTCTTGTACAAGGCTCCGGAAGGTGAGAGCCAAAACCGCTCTGACTTTGCCCGAATCTTGTGGGCCGCCTTCTTTTCTTCTGGTAGAACTCGATCTTTCAAAAAGGCGACGATGGGGTCCATCCAGGAAGGTCCCAAATCGGTGCAGAGGACCTCGGTTGCTTCCAGTTCATCAATGCTTGGCCGGGGTAGAAATTCGATCATCAAGGGATTGGGAAAGGTTGTCTGAGTGGAAGCGAGACCGGCCAATTCATCGGCCGTGCTGTTTCCTTCGCGGTTGATCTGTTCGACTCTGATGGCATCGAACTTTTTGACTTCCGCACGCACCAGCGCCTGATACTTGGCCATTCTTTTATCTTTGGCCTCATACTCCCCTGAGACCTGATTGACCACCAGCTTGGAGTCACTGAACACCATAACGGCTGTGACCTTCATTTTCAGCGCGTTTCTCAGACCGGCGAGGAGTGCTTCATACTCCGCCTCGTTGTTGGATGCTAGGAAGCCGAGCGTAATTGCTTGCTCAATAATCAGCCCATCTGGCGAAGTTAGCACAATTCCCAGCCCAGCCCCATGCCTATTGGATGCCCCATCGACGAACAACTTCCACATCTCGCCAAGAAACAGTTTCCAGCAATCAGACGGATTCTGGGAGTTTCTCAATCCCAAGTCTTTAGTAGGCTCAATCTGGTCTCCTTGCACTTCTTTGCGGGGTTCTTCTTTCGATGGGTCGTCAGCCTTTGCTATTTCAGGCAAGCTTTGCTCTTCTCTCGCTTGCAAGCCATCACATATCTCTGTTGCTAGAACCCTGGGTTGTGCTAAATCCGCATCAACCAAATTAACCGAACAGATTGGATGTGTTCCTGGGGCAAATTCCGCCACAAAGTCTGCAAGGGCTTGGGCTTTGATTGCGGTGTGCGGTCGGAACTTAATGTCGCATTGACCCAATTCCACGGCCCATTTCAGAATCCTCCCAATGAAGTCCGCTTTTTCGAAGAGCACCTTGAGCGGGAACTCGGTTAATACCACTATTGTATGGGCATGAAAGTAGTGTGCCAGCTTTCGAGACGCCATCATGAGGGCCAACGCCAATTTTTCCAAGGGAAGATATCTCGTTTCGGCCGGGAGCAGAGTCTTGCTCACATAAAAAATGGGCAGGTGTTGAATCCTCAGGAGCGGACTAGAACAGCCATCAGATGTCTGGAGACCGCCAAGTAGAGACATAACTCCTCGCCACCATTACTTGCAGAATGATCGACGCGATCTACGGATCCGTCTTTGCCGTCAGACAAAAATAAATTTCTTGGTGGAATCCGGAGGAGTGGAGTGCTCTCAATCTCTGGGGACAACGGCGTGGCCGTAAGCCTCGCCAAATTTTTCTTTTTGTCCACCAAAGTTCGGGGCCAGATCATCACTTCTTCACTGCAATGAACTGGGGCACTCAGTCTCTGGAGCGCCGGCACCCTCTAAACCTCCCGAAGGCGCGCTCTCTCTTCCAGCACGTCCTTAAGATCCCTGGAATGGACGGAGGTTGAGTATCGAGACATCGACGATGGGCGAGAGGGGCGGTAAGTGCTGTCGCGCGTGCAGGACCTCCCCACTCGCTAGTCCGAGTCCCCCGCGCCATAGTTCCTGGTGATGGAGATTGAATGGGTCCTCCTCTGGCGATCGGCTGAACGAGGAGGGTGCGCCATCGAGGTTGCCCTCTCCAAGAACACCCTTTCTCACTTAGCGCCGAAGCTCCATCTCCGCCGCCATCCTACGAATGAGGGCTTGGTCCTTGAGTTTGTGCTCTGTGCGCCTCACGGACTCGCCCGCGCCTGCTCGACTCGTGGAACGATTCAACTCCTTCCACGCTTGTCGCGCGCTCCTCGCGAAGAGGTTTCTAGGCCCGCCATGGTTGGAACATTAGGGAGGCCTTCTCTCCTTCGTACATACTCTGGAGTGACACCATCGACGACGGACAGTGGAACTTCGTCGTTGTTGGCCATGGAAATGGTCGAAGAAGCTTACAGAACAAGGGTTGAGTATCAAAGATGTTCCCATAGACGACGCCAATTGTACGGCGGCGAAATATCCTTAGTTCTCCGTACACCTTGAACGTCAAGCTTCCGATAACGGCGTCTATCTCTGCAACACAAAAATGGTGAGCTGCCCGGCGGTGGTGTGCCGGAAAAGCCCTCCGACGCTCAAGTCAGTTCACTGAGGAAGAAGACAATGTGAGGAGAGTGTTTGAGAGGGTGAGTTCGCATGCCTCCAACGTTCGCCTTTCTCCCTATTTCTAGGCTGGCTACGCAGCCCAAGATTGTGCGCGCACTACCTCTGCTGTCCTTCCCTGGACAGGTGGCAATGCTCGCCTCTCACCAGCTTACACGTGTAAAGGTTTTGTCCTTCCACCAGTACACACAGAACTGTCTAACGGTATTGAGGCGTTCGTGGAGCAAATGTCCTCTCCTTCACACCATTGGCCCAGGTGGCACCCTTAACCGGGGTACCATGACCGGCCTAAAACTTGGGCCCAGGCGAGAGCTTAACCACCTACGCTGAGCTATCCTCGATTGGTTCATCGTTAAAGACCGGTTGTGAGGCATGCCGGCCTCCAACCGTTTTATTTCCAATCTCGTCAGAATCGCTTCGCTTGGCCGACGGCCGAGGCACGGCCGCCAAGATTCTCCGCGACAACCCGGACAATCCTTCACTTTTTGCAACCACCATCGCGAACCGCCCTACACGAGCGACCTCCGTTCGCCTCGAGGTTCTCGGTTGAGCTTGCCGCTCACAGATGCTAAACCGCTCGCCGTTTCAACCGCCTAATCGCTTTGCCGGCAGGCAAAGACGTAACGCTGGACGTTACTTTTGCTCGACCGTACTATCTGATGGAAATCTTCCCTCTCATATTTTATAATAATTACAGTTGTAATATTTTACCGTTGAAATTATTTTAAAGTTACTCTAATGTGAGTAAAGTCTATTATACTATTTTATAATAATAATAGTTTTAATATTTTACCATTGAAATTATTTTAATATGAGTAAGGTCTATTATAATATAAAGTATACTACGTAGCTATGCAGGTTGAATCAAATTACGGCGGGTTGAAAAATTACAAATCACACCCAACTCAACCCACCTATTTTCATCTTACAACTTACCAAACCCAACTCATTACTTCTCTCAACTTACGGGTACCAGTTGACTCGGGTGGATTGGCAAGTAAATTGCAGACTCCATACATTTTTGGGGGATTTACGAGCCAATTCTATTGACCAGATTTTTTTTTTTTTGGGTGAATAGACCAGATTTATTTACCTGTAAGTCCTGCTTATTTTTTCACCTCTCAATATTTCCTAAGATATGATGGCAACAAGAGAAGAAGAAAACGAAGAAGAAGAATGTGAGAGAGAGAGAGAGAGAGAATGAAGAGGAAAAGAAAAAGGAAAGGCCTTAGTAGAAAATTGTTAACATTCTATCGTAAATCAACATAACCATACCTTTACCATCTGCTCTTTGTACTCTTTCCAATGATAAATTTATCACTGATAGATTGACTCATCCAACATATTCTCATCTACAATGACAAATCAGTGATAAATTCATCACTGTATAAATATAAAAAATAGCAACAATATATAACATATTTAACAAATCAATGATAAAGTTATCACTGATAGATTAATCATACTGCATATTTATCTCTCTCTAGCGACAAATATGATAAATTTATCACTAACTGTTTGTTGAAAAATTATAAAAAGAAAATCTCATCATTATCATCACAAATTAACACGAGATTCAAAGATATATTCAGTAATAAATTTAACAGTAATAAACACATTCATTGATAAATTTCTCACTAATTGTTTGTTAAAAGATTACAAAAATAAAAAATAAAAAAATCTCATCATCATCTTTACAAATCAACACAAGATTCAAAAAAATATATCAGTGATACATTTATCACTGATACAGCAAATTTGGTTTAAGAGAAATAAAAAGAGAAAAAGAAGGAGTGAGAAAGAGAGAGGTGATAAATATAACATGAATAAAAACAGTGATAAATTTATCAATGTATTAATATCAACATTTCAGCAGCAAGAATCCGCAACATATTAAACAAATCAGTGATAAATTTATTATTAAATTAAGTGATAAATTCATCAAATGTAGCTCTTCACCAATACATTGTAGAAAAAGTCTCGATCTTATCGGCGACTATGTGAAGTACCAGATTGGCATTGAAGATGGTAGATCAGCATTGAAAAAAATTAGATTTGAAGCCATTGGTGAAGTTTAACGTTGAATATGGTGGATCGATGATTAAAGAAGAACAACGGTGATGACAGATGAATGATGGATGATGGAGAAAGTGCGATCGTAATGGGAAAGAGGAAGGAAGACGGCAATATTAGGTGAGCGAGTCAAACGGTTGAGAGATGGTGAAGTATAGATCGGTAACGGTGGAAATGGTTGGTGAACAATGGTGGTGGTAGTGGCCAGCAAAGGTAGTAGTGGTTAGTGACGGACGACGATGGTAGTTGTAGGTGGATAGCCATGGTCATGGCCATAGCTACAATGGTGATATTTTCTAGAGAGAGAGAAAGAGAGAGATAGATAAGAAAGAAGAAGAGTTTTGAAAAAATGAGCAAGAGAGAAGTTAATACAAATTGAAAAAATTAATGAGTGTGTTTGGGATGATTTAAATAGGGATTTTTACTAGTTGGTAGTAGGGGCAAAATTGGAGATAAAAAAAACATAACAGGACTTCTTAGTGTATGAAATAGAAACTTAGGACTTAATGGGTAATATATTCAATTATTGGGACCGCCCTATATTCTTTAGAATTGTATGATGTAATATGGGCTCAATTGGTTGTGTTGTTTTTGGTGGGCCGCCCAGCCCAAACACGAGGGTTAGTCTACAATTCAATTTGCACAACTTGGCTCATCCGCAATAAACTTTGCTGTTGAATGCACTGCCTAAAATGCCCAATATTTGGCTTCAGAGGTAATGAGCTGGGAGAAAATGACTCAACTGGGATCCAAGCTTCTAGACATGCAGTTTTCTATAAATTAAAATTGACAATAAGAAGGTAGAAATAAAAAAACATTTCATTCTAAAGTTTTAAATAATAATAATAATTATTATTATTTTTTAGTTTTTTTTTTTTTTAAAACAATAAGCGACAACTGCACTTATATAATCTGATATTTTTTCCCAAAAAATAAAAAAAATAATAATAATAATTTCTTGATATGGGATTTCTCTATAAAGGCATCATGATTTTATAAAGGTCTCTCTTTGCTTTTAGGATGGTACCAGAGGGGATTGGACTGTATCTTGTCCGTAATCGAAATGAATTGTCCAGTCTTACCTAGTGGGTATACTTTCATGTTCTGTTTTGATAACTCAAACTATTCACATTTTATAGTTTGTCGAGTATATTATCTTTATAAATGAAAAAAAATCAAGTAGATTGGATAATAGAAAGCACGTGTTTGAATCAATTTTGTGTTAGTTTATTTTCTTACCGTCCATTTTTTTCATACAAAACTAATCCAAACACATGATTTTCGTTATCTGATAGGCTTAATTTTTTACGGAGATAATGTACTTAATAAACTCTAAAAAGTGAATGGTTCGAATCATTGAAATGAGATCTAAAAGTGGACCCACAAAGCCCAACAGTACCTCTCCATTTTGATGGAGGACGGGAGACAAGCCATATCCGTACAAGAAGAGTGTTATACCTTTTTGAAATGGAACTTGAGATTATGAGTTTCAATGGTTACGGAGAAAATATTTAAATGTTAAGGTGAGTTTAGTTTTAAATTTAAGTTTATGAAAAAATATTGGTCTGTATTATAATTTGACTACAAACATAATAAACGGTCCTCTTTAAAAAAAAAAATGTGGAACTTGAATTTATGCAATGGTGTTGTTCATTATTTTGAAAACAAATCTGAAAAATGAAATATATGATGCAGAATGAAATTTAGTAGGTTACACTTAAAATAAAATAAAAAATTAATCCACATAGCTCAGTTTTTAGGGTGTGTTGTATTGCTAGGATTCCCAGTCACCAAACAGAGTGCGCCATGGTAAACTACACAGAATAAGCCAGTAGAGTTGGGCCACATCAGAAGCTACCATGTGCCTGGAACGTGACTGTCACTTTTAACTAGTAAGTTGAGTGCGACGCGGTAGGTCATATTTAGTGTAACATTTAACATTAAAAAATGCAAAATTAAAAATACTTTTGTTTTCATATTTTTCAATAATTAATTTTTTCTAGCTCAACTGGCTATGTTCCACATGGAGAGAGAATAAAGTCAACTTCCACATATGAAGTAGTAAAAGTCGGTGGCAATTTTTGAAGATCACTATGAAGCTTTAACCTTATTCTCAAAGAAGTAATCTAATATATAAGCCATTTTGCAATTCAAATGAATGCAATGCCATAAAAGTCCATAAGAATCATGTGCAGACATTGAATATGCACTATCAGTTCAGTGTCTGGCTGCTAAGTTAAAGAGGGAAAATAATTCATTTTCATCTCGTGCATTTTATAATTTAACAATGTTGTGTATTTAAAAAAGTGTGTAGAATATCAGATTTGTTCCGGATGTGGTCCCATAACAAGACGTTTAAATCTATACTGTAGAATTCAAACTTTTGAATATTTTTTCTTATAATTTTTCTAGGTACGTAACATTCTATTTATAATTTGGAAGTATTCAAAAAGAAAAAAGAAAAACATAAAAAATCTGACAGATTCATAGAACCTCACAATTCTTTTAGAAAAATGCTTGGGAGCACTAATTAGTGCTCCCACTAATTAGGTGGCAGTGGGTCCCGCCAGTAATGATGTGATGTTTTGGTCTTGGAGTTGTATTTTTTTTTTTTTTTTTTTACTTTTTTAATGCATTAGTGCTATTAGTGGTGGTGTTTTTAGTGGGATGAATCATTGTTGATTCTTTTATGCCTTTCTTACTTGGCACCATCTCTGCTTTAAAGGATGCTTTGCCCTTCCTCTCCCTTCACCAAGCTCAGCTCCCCATAAAAATCCACAGGAGAGAGAGAGAAAGAGAGAGAGTAAAATGGCAACAAATCTTCCATCATGTAACCATGCAGATGATGACTACATAGATATGGAAGTAAGCTCTTTTTCAAGTTTCTTCGGTTCTCCCCCTCAAACCAGAGAATTTGAGTTCCAAATGTCTTCTGCTCCCAATGATCAGAGAGAACCAACAACTTCCCCAGCTGATGAACTCTTCTACAAAGGAAAACTCCTCCCACTTCACCTCCCTCCTCGCTTACAAATGGTCCAAAAACTCCTCCAAAATTCCAACCCTACCTTCGAAAACACAGACCCCGCCTTAGTAAAAGCCTCGTACACTAAGTCGCCCTTTTTAACCTTTGAGAACACAAAAGATGCTTTTGACAACACAAACCCCGCTTTAGCAGAAGCCTTGCATACTGAGTCGCCTTTTTTAACCTTTGACAACACAAAAGAGGCCTTCGAAGATGAACACTATAGTCTTCCCTCCATCACCAGCTCTACAACACCTTCTACTAATACCAGCACCCCATTGGATCAATCATGCAATATATTACTATCAGAGTCTTGCCGAGTGAGTTGTGAGCTAAACCCGGATGACCATTTCTTTGAATGGTCCGCCGAATCGAATGGTTTCATTGCTGATAACACAAAGACGACATGGTCCAAGAAGCTCAAGCTGGTTAAGCCATCCTTACTTGTTCAAAAGCTCAAGGCTTCACGGGCATGCCTGAAGTCTCTCTTTAGCAAGACCGCTCGTTCAGATGAGTCCTCCGCCAAGGCAGCCTACAATGCAGAAGCTGGACATGTTTCAGAAGGTAAGGAGTGTGTGAATAAGTACATGAAAGTAGCAAAGAACAGCTCATTTGGGAAAATTAGAACAACAACATATCCAACACTGGGTAATGACATGAAGAGCATTGACAAAAGAATGATTGAGAATGGTGTTATTACCCATAGGAAGTCATTTTCAGGGGCAATCAAATGCCCTTGTGCAACAAAGTCTTCGTCTTCGTCTTCAACCTCGTCTGGTGCTTCTTCTTTGTCGTCATCATTTTCCATTAGTTCGAGTGGGTTGTATGAGTTACAGTGTCTCAAGAGGAGCAATAGCATGAATTCGGAGATTGAGAGCTCGATTGAGAGCGCAATTGCTCACTGTAAACAATCTCAACAACTGTTGAGTTCAAGTAAGTCAGCAAGTGAAGTTGGCCTCTGATCACTGTCTGCTTCAAGGATTGCAGATTCTGGAGATAAAGAAAGATGATGCTACTGCAAAAAAAAAAAAAAGTCCTTTACCCATTACCTTTTTTCTTTTTTATTTTGTAATTAGTGTCATTAATTCCGTGTTGTTTTGGGCAATTCCATATGCATGGTTCTACTTCACACTGTTAGACCAAATTATCTTTGTATTATTACTGTCTAGACATACACATTGAAAAATCTGTTGACATTTGAGAGTTATTCATTCATTAGAGAATGGCAAAAAAGAATTCACAGCCGATCCCATCTCATCAGGACACATGGCTTAGTTTGGTTATAACTCATCAGATAAATCTGATGTTCCAAATTAGGCTTATGCTCTCTCTCTCTCTCTCTCTCTCTCTCTGGTGTTTCTCTTCTATCCTTGCAGTAGCAAAGCTATGTTCTACACACAGACACTATGACAACCTCCACCACTAATGAATTTAAATAGAATCTGTTATGCAGACATGACTTCCTTTAATGCTTCTTTCAGTGACAGCATTACTGCAAAACAACTACAAAACCTTTACTTCAATGATACTTATTGACATTCATGCTAAAAGAAAAAAGAGACTGTTCAGTGTGTGAGAGAGAGAGAGAGAGAGAGAGAGATTACAGAAAGAATTCAGGCTGAAAGAAATACAACTTTCACACACATCAAGGGAGTCACTTTTACCTTTCAGGAAAGTCACTTTTATCTTTCTAATCTGAGTATGGTAAAGCATGAGTGTTTTATGGACGGTAGTTTCCAGAGTACTTTTTCCCCATGCATGGATTCTATTATGTAACTGTTTTCAGCCTTTACCCATCTTTCATAAGAGAGGACTGATAAATTTTGTTCTAGTACATGACAGTGAGGATATATAATCGAGTAATGCTACATATCACTAATTTATCATCACTAACTCTATCACTAGTGAGGTGGCAATTGAAAAAAAACAAAAAAACACAAAAATCAAGGCACAAAACACATGTGGCAGTGGGTGGAATCCACTGTCACATCATTAGAGCCACCACTAATTAGTAGTCTAAAGCATTTTTGTATATAATCTAATAACCTCCTTTGTATTTAGGAAAGAAAAGTAGAAATTCATTGAAGGAATCTTCCGCAATTTAAAGGTCAAATCATAGTTTCGAGGAATAACTAGAAATTCTTGAGAATACTATTAACAAAATAACTCAGTGTATGAGACCATGTTAAAATGAGGTATAGAGAAGGCAAGATATACGCAACCTTGCCCTCATATTTAATAAGATTGATTTACCAGAGAAATTAACAATAAGTCTTACTATTCGGCCAAACCACCCATAAATTCTTGAGAACAATGTTACCTAGAAAATTTAAATTTGAGGAATACTTTTAAATCTCTCTTTCTTTCAAAAATGATATACAAAAAGATTTCATTTAAAGAAATTAGTCAATTATAAATTGTTTACTAATCTATTAAATATAGCATGTTATTATCAAGCTTACCAAAGAATTACAGTTTTGCTAACTATTTAAACACAAAAGCCCCAGCTTTTGGGTTACCTGAAAGTGTTCAAAATGAAAGTAACAAACATACACGCAAAAAAATAATATAAAATAAAAGAATTGTTATGGGGAAAGTAATGTCACACCTAAACTAGTAAGAATAAAAAATTCAATGAAACTAGTTTCATATGCAGACAAATCCCTTTACATGTTCCTGTTTTTTATTTTCTGATTTTGATCAAATTAACCAAAGAAAACATGCTATACAGATTTTGGAGACAACTACTGTGAGAAAATATCAGCAAAGTCAGTAAATAATCTATAACAGTCAGCAAATTTTTATGATAATTCTGCACACAGACAGGTTCAGGATATATATTATATATATTTTTTAAATTTTTGCTTAAGCTAATTACATAGTGAGTGGTAAAAGTCCACTGGTCCCATTGCTTTATTGCATAATAAATTTGATAGTACAAAGGTATTTACCCACCATATACCAATTTGACCATTCAAAAGAATGATGTTGCATGTCCTTCTAAGCTGAAAAAGGATATTTGTGCATGTGGTTATCGTCAGGATTCAGGAGAGAGAGTGAGAGATAAAATAAAAGAATAAAAAATAAAAAAGAAGAAGAAGAAGCAAGTCATTATATCATGCAGGTAAAAAATATGAAAAATGATTGAGATCTCTAATTTAGACTAGTCTTGAATTTTTTTTTTTTTTTTCCCTTTTCCACCTCATTAGAGATGGTTTAGAGTTACCTTTTTAGAGGTATGTAGCATGGTTGAAAAAATATTGGACTAAAATGCTTCTGTAACTAACTTGCCATCTTCTTATACTTCATCCTAATCTCTCTCTCTCTCTCTCTCTCTCTCTCTCAGCTTACTCCAAAGACTCCATTTAGGTCAAGTTTGGCATGATTGAAAAAAGATAAAAAGTCAAAAAGTTACTATTCTATTTAAGTCACATCACCTCTCTAACACATCACTTCAAACCCAACCCAAACCCAACCCATATTTCATAAAAAATCAAAAAATACACTTATTTAGTCTTCCCAAACTAGGCCTTAGTAGAGTTATGAAAAAGTAATTATACTTTATACCTTAATAGTTTATAACTTATAACTATGAACATAAACTGATTTTTAACTTAAAAATTAAGCCTGCGTTTGGTTGTGTTTTGTAAATGTGATTTGAGAGTATGAGTTGTATTTTGAGTTTGTGTGTTGTAGAATTATGATTTGAGTGTAGAAAATTTGTTTGGTAAAGAGTTTTGAAAATAGTTTTGGAAAAGAGGTTTGATTTGAGTGGGGAATTGTTGATGTGACATTTGATATTTGATACAAAAAATTACAACTCATAACTAAACATACAACTCAAAATTATTTTAAAGCACATAAAAAATTTAAAAAATTTCACAAAATATTTGTCCCGATTATGTAAATCAATTGCAAAAAAAAAAAAAAAAAAAAAAAAGGAATTCAGTGGAACATCCGGGTGGAAGTCCCCGTGGACATCCAGGTGCTCTTCCACGTGGTCTTCCTCAGGCCAAATGTTGACAGAAAAACGTGGTTGTGCATCAGAATTCTCTACAGAGCGTGTAGAGAATTGATTTGAATCTGGTAACCAAACATCATACTCCAACACACACCTAGAAAACTAATTCTAAATCACAACCAAACAGAGCCTAAGTTTCTCCTCTCCCACTCAAAGAATAAGTTGATTTTTGACTTATAAAAAGTTATAAGTTGTATTATTAAGCTGAACCAAACATATCAAAATAACTTAAATTAAGTTAAAAATCAAAATAAATTGAAAATAAACCCTACCAAACATGGTCAAAATTAGGAACCAACCAATTAATTGTTGGACAAGAATACAAACAAGTCCTACCGTTTTCAAAATTTTCTAGATTCGAACATATTTCAAACATTTGAAATACATGTGTATATTAGATAGACACATGAAATAAGAATGGATTTTTCTCTAGTTCATTTTGTGAACTGAAGTGTACTGTTAGACTTGTGGAGATTCATTATTGATCACGTTTTAATGATCCGAACCGTTTGATATGTAGAGCTCACTAGGTACTTCATCCATGCAAAAAATTACGTTAATCGAATATTGATAGCCCCTTGATCGGAACACATTTTTGTTAACAAATTATTTTTAAAATCAAATTTGCTATTGACAAAAATGTGTTCTAATCAAGAGGCAATCGATATCTGACCAACGTAATTTTTTGCAGGCATAAAATGCTCGACGAGCTTTACACATTTGAATGATTCGGATCATTGAAACGAGACCTGTGGCAAGCCTCACGAACCCAACGGTATGGTCCAGTCCACAAAATAGACTGGAGAGAAACCCATTCCTATGAAATATATTACAAATTTGAAGTATCTAATGATAAAATAAATAAATTATATTTCTCCCTATTAATAATTGTTTATTCTTATATATGTGCTATATAATAAATGTATAAAACTATATATTTTGTGCGTCACCCACTTGTCTCTTACTTTTTTGAAAGGACATTGATTTAGACCCCCTTAAAACACTCATCCTCACAACCCCCTCACACACATGGAGGTTGGGGATTGGGTCAGAAGAAAAAAAGAAAAAAAAAAAAAAAAAGTTAACCAATCAAAACTAAAAGGGGTGAAGGGGGTGACCCCCAAAGGGGTCTCAACCTTTATTCTTTTTGAAAATTCTTGTGGCAGCTTGTTTATATTGTGTCCATGTTGTGTCATTATTTGTCCAGTTCTTTTTAGGCAATGAATGAAGACATGAAAAACTAACATGATATATAAGAAAAAGGATGAAAATAATAATTTGATTTACCTATGAATGAGGTAGATTTTATATATATATATATATATATATATAATATATTCATGATACAATTTAGGAAACAATATAAACAAAACACTAAATTAGTGATTGACACAATCACTAATTATATACATAATACTATAAGATAAAAAGATTCTATATAGGGTTGGTTTGGCAAGGGCTCATTGGGCTTTTTTGGCTCAATGAGCCACAAAAGACAGAATAAACTCATGAACCATAACAGATAAAACATCCCATCCAACCCCATAATCATTACACTCTTCTCTCACAAAAAAGTCAAAAAAGCCAAAAAGTCAAAAGTCCTTCCCAAACCAAGTTTTTGAGCCCAGGCTCATATAGCCAAAAAAGCCAAAAAGCCAACCCACTTCCCAAATGGAGGCATACTCTTATTTTTATATTCAACACTCTCCTCAAGCTAGTGTGAAGATATTGAACAAACGCAGCTTGCCAATGGATGGCTAGAGCAATGTCGATCCTACAGACTTTGTAAGCATATCTGTTAACCGTTGAGAGTAAGAGACAAAGGATGGACTCACAATATCAGTTCAAACCTTTTCTCGAATGAAATGAATATCAACCTTTATATGCTTAGTACACTCATGAAGGACAGAACAACATAATAGCAGACTTGTTACAAATCAAGGAGGCAGGACCAGTCTTTTCAAAATCCAACTCTACTAGGATAGAACGAAGCCATAGAATCTCACATCACATGTTCTCTGTGCCATAACTAGATACTCAGCTTCTACAGAAGATCTAGAAACAACTCCATGCTTCTTACTCTTCCATGATATAAGATAATCACCATAGAAAGTAGAAAAACCATAAGTAGAATGCCGAATAGTTCTAGATCTTGCATAATCAACATCAATGAAACAAGAGAGCCCAAGCTGCGGATCAACTGTGAAGAATAATCCCAAGCCAAGAGAGGCCTTCAAATATCTCAAGATGTCATGAACAACATCAAGGTACTCTGTACAAGGTACATGCATAAACTGATTCACAACACTAACCGTAAATGTCAAGTCTAGTTTAGTGTTGGTCAAGTAAATGAGATGCCGAACAAGCCTCTGATACATGCCTAGATCCTCTAATAACAGCTCGCCAAATTTTGATGTGAGCTTGACATTAGAATTCATAAAGCAGGTTTACACTTTAACATACTAGTATCTTAAAGTAGGTCAAGAGCGTACGTTCTTTAAGACAAGAAAATCCCCTGCCGTGAGTGAGCCACTTCAATCCTTAGAAAATACTTGAGATTCCCCAAATCCGTAATATCAAAGGTTTGTCCCAAATCCCTTTTTACTTGACCAATGCTTACAGAATCATCATCGGTGAGAATAACATCATCCATATAAACCAACAAGATTATACACTGACATGTTGGATTATGATGGATGAAGCAAGTGTGGTCTGAGTGACATTGAACAAACCCCATAGAGAGGATGACAGAACTGAAATGACCAAACCAAGCTTGTGGAGACTGTTTCAAGCTATACAAAAATTTACGCAATTGACACACTTTTCCAAAGTACTCCCCCTCAGCCCGAAAAACCAGGAGGAGGAGCCATATAAATTGTCTCAAGAAAACCCCCCATATTGAACGGCATTCTTGACATCAAACTAATGAAGAGGCTAAGAATGAGATACAACAAGAGAGATGAGAAGACGAACAGAGGTAAGCTTAGCCACAAGGGCAAACGTAGCCCCAAAATCCTTGCCAAGCTCGAACTACCCTAAAAGGGTTGCTAAACTGTTCTAGACCAGCAAGAAGGCTGGTCGGCAACTAGAAAGGTCTCAACAATGGCTATAGAAGACTGTTGAGGGGAAGAGGGTGGAGAACAAGGACTTTAGGGAGCTGGGTAGGGATTGGGTAAGGCTTTCGGGTGGAGAGGAAGGACTAGAAAGGGTTGTTGGGTGGCTGAAAAGGGCAGGAGTGGTCTGTCGGTGGCTAGGAAGGAGAAGGAACAGCCAATGGTGATAGGTAGTAGAGAGAGAGGCGACTAGGGTTGGCTCTGATATCAAAAAAGGATGAAAAAAATGATGTGGCATACCTATGAATGAGGTAAAAGTCATATATATATATATATAATAGATTCATGATACAATTTAAGAAACGATATAAATAAGGCAATAAATCAGTGATTGACACACACTGATTATATATATAATACTAAAAAATAAAAAAATTCTATATACTCTAATTCTTATATCAAGCATAAGATAACGTTCCTAGCAATGGGAATCATAAGAATGTTATTCTCAATAAAGCATATTTTTATGAAATATTGTACTTATGGAACTCATTGCTCCAAGGAATAAAAGTCGAATATGAAATGAAAAGTGTGACGAGGATATGAACAACACCTAAGTTACAAAAAAACTATGGTTGGATGATAGTAGGCACCATGTGCTGATATATTGTCTGATTCATTTGGATACCTTCTGTACTTTTGATCAATCTGCTTTCATGTTCTCTAGGCTACTGTTGTGCAATGCATGCAGCATAGATTTTAAACCGAAACAACCAAGACCAATGAAGCTCAATGTGACAGAATCTGAGGTTTGAGCGAAGCGGTATGGCCAGTTTGGATTGATCATGATGTTTGTTAGCATAATAGCAGATCTAAATGCAGAGAATGAGACAGATTATGACAACTCAAGTATTTGTCAGTAACCAATGGGTTTTAGAAGATTCAAGTGGTTAATACTGGAAGATGAGTTGTTTGCTACACGACATGGATGATTTCCAAATACCTTGTCAGACATGACATATCATCAGCGTTGGTACAAGATGAACACGTTGTGGACCTACACCTTGGACAAGTGCACATCGTTTATTGGCATGTCTAAGAAGGAAGAAGGTGTATTATTACTCTTTATTAGAAGTTTTCCATGATTCTAACACTATGATCTGAAAATTTAGTCTTGATCAAATAGACGAATGGACTGTCAAATCCACAAGAAAGATAGAATCTCGAAGTCACAAGGACAAGAAAATCTTAGTAGTATTGATTAATAAACAGCACCATTTTGCCTTTAGGCCTGGCTTGCATGTGTTTATAATAATCAATTAAGGAAAATTAATCAACACAAATTTGGAAACCTTTCTAGCACTATATGGAATAAATCTCGCGTCTACGGGTTGACCCAACCTATGTTACACGGACTCTTCAAAATAGATCAAATACCCGTGTCGGACACCCGACACTCGGACAAGGGTATGGGATATGTGTCGGATACTTTTCAACGGATACTTCTTATATAATTGTATATAACACAATTATCATATGTGCATATTATTGTTTAATTACTATAAATGTCATTTTGACACTGTAAGTTACATATAGTACCATTTTATCTCACATATTAGATTAAAAATATAAAAATATGATATTTTTTTGCCGAGTCCGCGTACCCTTAAATTTAAGATTTAATGAATCCGACCTCTAAATAGATACCCGCACCCGACACCCGTACCCGAGTCCATGTAACATAGGACCCAACATATGACATGTCAACCAAACACTTTCCAAAGATTTGAGCATTGAGGGGTCGGTCCAAGAAATGGCTGGTCGAGCCAACGATGGGTATAGATACATTCCTTGCTACTTCAAAATATATAACTTCAGACATTTGTACTTTGGTTTGATGCTGAGGCTAATTGTAAGCCAACCGAGATCCATTATCAAGCACTATAACTAGGAATTCTAGGCTATTCCATTCTAAATCACTAGACTCCTAATAAAACACTAATTCCAAAATAGTAGAAGTAAAAATTTAAGAATTCCTAAAATCTTGTCCTACATCAATTCTTTTCCAATCAAAACTAATAAATATCAACAGTTAGGCTTCAAAAAAATTCACAGAATAAGATTTCACAGAACAATAAATCATGGACAATTACAGTCAGTGAGAATTTACAAGATGGGACAATGTGATAAGCTGATCAAGAAGTTGATCTTAGTTAAGTACATTGATCATAAGAAGATTACAGATCTCTTCTGCTTGTTACATTCTATTGCAGTGCACTTTCATAGACCAGCAATTACAGTTACTTTCTTCACGTAATCTTACAAAGATATATACATGCAAGGGGGGAGAACCGCAAAAATACAAAGGAACAGAGCAGAAATACTAACGAAGTGGTCAAAAAAGGATACATCATACATGCCTCGTTAACCTCAAATTGCGTAGAGTTTCTTATAGTCATTGCTCGGAATTTCAGTATCTGACATTGCTGACATGGTCAATGACAGTGATCTGCTACTCCTGGATGATCTGTGGATGCTCCTCAAATTGGAAGCCTCAATTCGGTGCATAATCACCCAATAACACATTGTTCCCAATGTCGTTGACATGATAACTGTACCAATAACTGTCACTCCAATTGCCAACCACCTCTCGTTTCCTACAACAATGAAAGACAGGGAAAGAAAAGCCGCTGACAAGAGCACGCAAGCCAACCACATGAGCTTGTTAATGACAGACATCATTTGCTTCTTTGCCTTCCTGTCTACAACTACAACTGATGTTTGAAAGACTACAACAGCCAATGATATGAAGAGCGCAAGCGAGTCAAATATGAAAAAAAGAATGAACGGGGCTTTTGGAGCAACATTTGCTTCTCCTAGAGAGAATCCAGGAGCAAGATTTGTGGGGTCGCTGGCATACTGGCCAGGGACAACAAAAATAGCAGCGAAGGCAACAGAAGCAATGAGAACAGCAACAACTGTGGTGGAGTTGATGGCATTGTTAAGCCCTTCCGCTTGCATTTTGTTAAGCCTCTTGGCTATACCTTGTACACCCCTTCGTGCTTGGCGTGTGTGCTTAAGCTGGTCGTGTACCTCGTGTTTGATCTCACTTACAGTTTGCTTTAATTCCCTGGCTGTATTTGTTGTAGGTGTGGACTTCATGGATTTTGCATTCAGGACTCCATGTTCTTGTAGGATAATTGCAATCTCTGAGTGCCCCATTTTCTCAGCAATGTCAAGAGCGGTTTCTCCTGATCTGTTGATGGCTTGTTTATCGATTCCCTTGCGAATCAGTAGTGCCTGAACAATCTGCAGAATAGCAGGAGGATAACCACAATGAGTTCCAACTTTAAAAAGCGATTGAATCTTTTTAAGCATCTCTAGTTCTTCAGCTATTGCCATCAGATTGGGCTTATGACAAGCACATTTCACTCCATTACACTCCAAATTGGAATAATGGATTCGTTGGAAATGCTGGAGTTCCCTGATCCTTCAAGTTTGCTTAGATGCAGAGTTCATATCAGATTTTTTATGGACACTGAAGTACAAGAAACTATAGTATTAAAGTATAGATTTTGTTTGAAGCCACTTCCAAAAATTTAAGAGAATAGGTCATTATCTTATTGTTATTTCTTATTTATAATTGAAGAGATTTTATCGTCTTATTTAGTATTTAATTAAGGTAGTTTTTGTTTGAATTGGCCGTTATGTGTTAGGTTTATTGAGGATAAAAAATAAGTATCGAGAATTTCTTTTCTATTAGGGTTAAGATTTATTTTATTTGAATGGAGTGTTCCTTTTCTGTTACATTATTTCTATTCTCTGGCATTCCTTCGTCATTAACATTTATCTAAACAGAATTCTCTGAATAACCATAACATAAACCCAAGACTAATTTCTCTAAAGGCATCTCCAAAAGTGTTTATAAAAAACCCTTTTAGTCTTTAGAGCAAATGTATGATGCTTTTCTACTGGGTATTTTATTTACAGTGGTATTATATGGATTTCTCAGCATTCAAAGGCCAAAACTGAGTTATTTACCTGTGCACGACCCTTTCGGGTTGCTATATGCAGTGGAGTGTTGCCTTTGCTGTCAAACATCGTTATCAAATCAGCATTGAACTCAATAAGCTCATCGACCACCTTAACACTCTGTCCCTTAACCGCCATGTGAAGAGCCATCTGCCCCTTCTTATCATTCCTCAATGCAATTCCCGGTTCTTTTCTCAATAGGGCCTTTACAACCTCCAAATGCCCATTTCTTGCTGAAGAATGCAAGGCAGTTTTGCCGTTGCTTCTTGTAATGGTGGCCAGGCTACTGTTTTTTTCTAACAAGAAATTGACCACCTCGATATGGCCTTGTGCTGCAGCACTGTGTAATGCCGTGGTGTTTGATTGATCAAATGTCATTGAAAGATCATGATGGGCCTCCATGAGGACTTTCAATATCTCTGCAACATGTTACGATAATAAATTTATGAGAACATTTAAACCCTGATAATGATTTATATATCAGCAATGAATGATATGTCAAAACACAGAAGCAAGTGAAATGATAAAATTAGGCAAAACTCAAATAGTTATATGTTACCTGGAACATGGATCGTTCCGGTTTGTGCAACAAGAACGGGAATGTGGTTCACTACATGCTCTAAAATGTAGCAACACTTTTATATGAGCATTATGACCCATTTTGACCTTTTTCTAGTCAAAACTTAACCCACCTTACATTTTAGCTCATTATATTTGATTTTTATTTCTAAGAATCTTTAAGAAATTATATTGGAAACAACTTTTGAGATCACTTTGGATCATTAAAATTATTGTATTTATTGTTTTGGAACGTTAGTGTACCATGCTTCGGTACATGTGTTAAAAAATGGAATTCATTAGGATATTAGCATTTCCTAGTAGCACTCGTACTTACACCGATTTTTGTAAATATTGTCACAACAAGCAATCACCAACCATCCTACTTATTCCCAAATGTTTTATGCATTGAATTACATGCAAAATAAGATTGAATTAAATTTCTTCAAATTAAAAATAAAAATAAGAAAGGCAACCAAGTGCATGAGGCTTAGTGGGGTCTAGAAAGGACAAGATGTATGCAGTCTAACACTCATTTCTCCAAATAAAAGAGTGAAATTTCTCTAATTTCTTCAGAATGCCATGGAACATGTTTAAACAATGTTGAAATTTGACAAAACAAAGATATCACAAATGATGGGAAAACATTGACATTCTTTATAATTTATACTTACCCAAGTCTCCTTGCTTGGCAGCAATGTGGAAAGCATCATACCCATTTTTAGCTTTGATACCAGCAGATGCAATATCATAATATTTCATCATCTCCTTCACCAAATCAACATAACCATATTCAGCAGCAACATAAAGGGCCGTTTCACCGGATTGATTCTGCTCGGACAACAACTCCTTCAACTCTTCATCTCCATTTATAGTGAGTAATTCCAAAACCACTTCCAAATTCCCTGCTCTTGCAGCCGAATGCAAAATCTTGTCGCCTCGTTTCCCTGTTAACTGCTTCGTCATCTTCTTCCTCCGGAAGCTCTGTTGCCTCAATGGACCCTCCATGAAACTCAATTTCACCCAAAAAAATCCCCTTCTATATCAATGGTAAACCTAGATCAAAATTCACTCATTACACCTCTTAAGTATCAATTTGTGTATCAATTGAGAGAAGATGGTTGAGATGTAACTAGCTTCACGAGAAACATGAGAGTTTGATTTCTGATACCGAAATGTCAAATTTTGACATTATAAGCATACAAAATGTATATTGCCTTCACATTAACACCAAAAATCGATTCTCTACTATTCAGTCTACACTTCTTCAATCATTAACTGCAAAACTTTCAACCTAAAAAAGGTGGAAAAATGGAAAGTGTTTTTATTGTTTCAAACTTGGAAGTTTGAACTATATCACGTTCAAAAAAATTGGAACTATATGGCATGTTTGATTGAAAGGATTAGAGTATGGGATTGAGATTATTAATCCGTGGGCCCAATTATCCTATGTTTGTTTTTCTATTTTGTTTTAGGATTATTAATCCAATGGATAATTAATCCAACAAATTTGTAGGATTATTAGTAATGGGGGTAGGGATGGGATTGTGAATACCACACTAATTTAATAAGATTATTAATAACTCACTATTAATCTTGTGGAATCAAACATGACCATATACTACTATTGAAGAAAAAGAGAATAAAGAAAAGGGTAAATGGGTATCATCATTAAGATCAAAAGTCAACAACAAAGAAAAAAAGATATGAGAAATTTATATATAGATATTCACCTGGGTTTTGAAGATCAGTAGCTTTTCAATCACTCAATCCACAGTTGAATAAGGTAGATATGATGAGCATATGAGAAACATGAGGGTTTGATTTCTGATACCCAAATGTCAAATTCTGACATCACAAGCATACAAATGTACATTCAGTCTACAGTACTCAATCATTATCTCCATGGAAAAAAATGGACCAAAAAGACAAAACTGCAAAATTTTCAACCAAAAACAAAACTAGTAAAAACATGGAAACTACATAAAATAAACCTATTAAAGAAAAAAAGAATAGCAAAAAGGGAAAATGGGTATCATCCATAAGATCAAAACTCAACAGTAAAGCATGTCAAACTTCATGAGCAGTTTATGTATATTCACCTGGGTTTTGAAGATCAGTAATCCTTCTCAGTACCTTTTTTTGTAGCTACCATGTATGTTGGAGAGGACAACAACATAGGAATCAAACTCAGAAAGTGAAGAGTAATCTGTAGCAGAGCACAAAAGTAGGAAACAAAATTTTGTTTCCAAAAAGTCGTGGGCAGTGAATTATTGTTCGAAAGTCAGTCAAGAAAAAAGGGTTTCGTCCAGGACCGCTACCACCAACTCTTTGATAAAAAAACAAAATTAGATTCCAAAAGTTGGGTGATTGCCCATATATAATCTAAATATATTGTATCATAGTTTTAATAACTTGAAAAGAAACCATGGATTATAACTTAAAATTATAATTAATTATATTTAAATTTTAACTCTGCATATTATATCATAATTAAAATGAATGCGAATCATGCACACTTTCCTAGAAATATTAGTAAAATTACAGTAAAGCATATGATATGATAATTAGTACTATGTGACTTGCTTTTCTTCAAAGTTACCCAAATTAGTAGTTTTATATATATATATATACATATATATTAGCCTGTCACTCGTGCTATGTACGGAATAATTATAATTATTTATATTTATTTTAAATTTTTTTAATAGGAGTATATAAATTATGTTTTTTAAGATTTTTTATAAAAATAATTTAACAATCTTATAACTAATCATAGTGTATGAGAGAAGTTAAAAAATGTACTGCAGTAACTATACACAGATTGTATCTATAATTATTTATATGAGGAAATTTTAAATGCTGATTAGGAGATTTTGACCAAATCAATTAATACAGGCATGTGGAAAGACATATGGATTGAAAAAAGTTAATAAATGCTGATCAGGGAATTTTGACCAAATCAATAAATGCTGAGTGTTTTTTTTTTAATAAAAAATTTAGAAAATTCAGATTGAGATATTAAAGCTCTCACAAACCTTGGGGGTTAAAAACCCCCTTTTGCTTAATATATAGTAAGTATAGATAGATATGGATATTTATATTTGTTTTAGATATTTATATTTGTTAAAAAAAAAAAATTAAAAAGGATGTATATATAGGAGAAGTCAAAGATTTTGGAGAATTTAATAAATGTTAAGCTAAAATAAAAGAAAAATGTTTGGGAGCACTAATTAGTGCTCCCACTAATTAAGTGGCAGTGGGTCCCGCCAGTAATGATGTGATGTTTTGGTCTTGGAGTTGTATTTTTTTTTTTACTTTTTTAATGCATTAGTGCTATTAGTGGTGGTGTTTTTAGTGTGATGAATCATTGTTGAAAATAAAAATTTTAATTAATGGAAACTACAATTTAATGGGCCAAGACATATATATATATATATTTTTTTTTACATGTGGAATACACGCAGACATCATAATATCGTGCTATGTAGGGGATAATTATAGATATTTATATTTGTTTTAGATTTTTTTTAATATATAAATTATGTTTTTTAAGATTTTTTATAAAAATAATTTAACAATCTTATCACTAACCATAGTGTATGGGAGAAGTTGAAAATGGTACTGCAGTAACTATACACGGATTATATCTATAATTATTTGTATGAGGGGATTTTAAATGCTGATAGGGAGGTTTTGACCAAATCAATAAATGCAGACATGTGGAAAGACATAATTAAAAAAAGTTAATAAATGCTGATCAAGGGATTTTGACCCAATCAATAAATGCTAAGTTTATTTTTTTAATAAGAAATTTAGAAAATTCATATTCGGATATTGAAGTTTCTACAGGCCTTGGGGTTAAAAACCTCATTTTACTTAATATATAGTATAGATATATATATATATATATATGATTTTTGAAGTTTGTTTGGTGATGCACTAAATAAGTGCACTATAAATTGTTATATTATTTTTTTTATTTTTTTATATGTGTTTTCATAAGAAATTAAAAAGTTAATAAATAAGCAAATCTCAAATCATAAATCTCACAAATAAATATTATGAAATTTTATTCTATTCATATGTACTTTCTATGTTTAATTTAGAGTAAATTTATGTATATAGAAATTAAACACAAAATGTGATACAACTCTCTCACAAGGAGTGGAGCCCACATGTGTGGACCCACATATGGAATTCACCACTTATGAGAAGGTTGTGTTTTATTTTGTGTTTAGTTTCCGTGTTTCTAGCATTACTATTTAGTTCATATATTTTTAATATTGATGTTAAGTTTTTTTTTTTTTTTAAAAGCACAAGGGATTGTTTGGGAAATGGTAAATTAATATACTTTTTTATTTTTTACGAAAAAATATAAAATGTCAATTGAAATTGAAGTGATGTAATGAAAATGTAACATAACTCAAATAAAAAGTAATGTAATTTAAATAAGATAATTATAATTTAAATAAGATAACGCGGTATCAAGAGTTCGTTATGTGATTGGAGTGCAGGAGGATTACTTTGACAAGACTAGAGTAGTTGAGCTGCTTTTTGAAATTATTATATTATATGTATCAATTAATATATTAATTAGTTTATTAATATATATTATGATATTATTATTGATTTCACTTATTATATAAATTACAGAGTAATGTTAGGAATCTCGAATATTTTACTAAATATTTTATCACGTAAGAAATTTAATAGAATATTTAGTAAAATATTTAAAATCCTAGCATTTTCCATAGCATTATTCTTCTCGAAATTATATCCAATCAAAATGACTAAAAATTGGAATTGCATTTACGGGAAATGATTTGTCCCCTTAAAAAAGTCTCATTTAATTCTCCTAATGTCCAAAACAACGTCGTTTTGAGCATTTTTTTTTTTTTTGGCTGTGCTACATCTCCCTAATTTTTGGCCCCCTAGTCCCCCTAAATTTCAAACCAAGGCAAAAAAAAAAAAAAAAAAATACCCAAAACGACGTCGTTTTGGGCATTAAGGGGATTAAAGGAGACTTTTTTAGGAGGACAAATCACTTTTTTTTTTTACCTTAATTTAAAATTTTAAAAGATTAAAGGACCAAAAATTAGGACTCCCTCGCACGGTCCTTGCATTTACACCCTTCCCTTCTTGAGAAGGTCAATGGTTTTATCATTTATATATATTAAATAAAAAATTATTATAAAGAGTCACTTGGAAGCACCCATCACCATCATCACGAGTTTTTTTTTCCAAAAAAAAAAAAATTATTTAAAGAATTGACTCATTTTTTAAATTATTTAAAAAATTAATTTATTTTTTAAAATTATATTTTAAAAATATAATATATCTTAGTGAAATTCATGTCATCATAAAATTATATTTTTAACATGCGATTTTAAGTTGAAATTGTATGTTAAAAAGGCAATTTCAATTTAAAATTGTATTTTTAAAATGTAATTTCAAAAAGCAAAATAATTTTTCAAATAATTTAAAAAGTGAATCAATTCACTAAATTTTTTTTTTAGAATATTAAAAAAAAAAAAAACCTCTCACCACCACACATAGGTGTTTACGGATTGAATTTATATGATTTTAGAGTAAATTAAGGCGGTGACTTAATATTTTAATTTAAAAGTTAAAAAATTATTTAAAAAATTAAAAAGTCAATAATTTATATTAAAAATTCAAAAATTCTCTTTTCTCTTTATTTTTTATACATCCTTTTGTAAAAAATAAAAAGTCATTCTAAACATACTAATTTTTTTGTATCTCATATTTTAACAAAAAAATTTAAAAAATTACTAAAATAATATGTTCCCAAACGAGACTATGTTCTTATAATTTGAGAAAAATATAATTGTAATTAAACCATTAAATCTATAAAACTAGATTATAACTAAACCATAGGAACCAATTCTGTTTGATTCAATTCTATGATTCTAAAATTTTTATATAACAATAAATATGGTATAGATTTTATATAAGTAACCAAATTATAATAATTAGTTTGGTTACGTTAGTTAGTGTTTGTTAATTTTATAATTAAGACTAGTATTCAAATCTTATGTTTTGATATTTTTATTTTTACATATAAAAATAAATAAAAAAAATATATCATAGTTTGGTTCGGAATCATAATCAAAGTTTTAGAACCAAAAATTGAAATTTAAATTGCTTCGTTTGGGAAGTAATTATTTTAATCAAAAAGTAACTATAAGTTGTCACATCACTTTCTCTATTTTTCTGTACATCTTTCCATAAAAAATTTAAAAGTTGCTAAAATGAGACCTGAAATTAATAAAATCAGACCACACAGACAATTTAAACAAGAGTGAATTGGTTTACCAATTCCAGATTTTTTTGAATGACAAATCGAAAAGTTTTGAATGACAAATCACCCAAATCAATAGCATGGGTCTTAATGACAAATGGAATTTGCAATGTTTTGGGCAAAAATTTTTTTTTTCCCCCTCTAATGATTCACTTGAAATTACTTAACAGATGACAATTGATTTATGTTCAATCGTTTAATTAATATTATTAATTGGACTACAAAAAAAGTTGAAAATAAATTTGTTATAATGAAAATTATATAGATCAAATTGACAAAACAAACCACATTATAATTTGGCTTGTTTTGAAAATTTGATTTTTTATTTTTTTAAAAAAATATATAAAAAAATAAAAATAAAATGATAAAATTCAAAATAAATAAAAAACTGGCCTTTAACTTCTTTTTTTTTTTTTTTTTTTTAATCTTTCCAAAAGATGCCTTTGTCTTATAAAAAAAAGGGCACGTTGACTCAACGAAGACAATTTAGCCATTCTTACCCAAAAAATTGATGTGTGATATATTATAGTTCTATTGTGAGATTCAAATTTATAATGACATAATTTGGTGCAATTTATTGTACATTGAAAGTTGATGATCAAATAACAAAATTTAAAAGCGTCTCTACCCTAAAAATATAATAAATTTTCACATCAAATAATTTAATATAAAATTTTAAATTAAAATAAATCATAAACCGGTCATTTAGACGGTGGGGCAACTTGGAAAGTTAGCTAAAAGTTAACTTTTAGCTTTTAATCTATTTTGAATCACATTAATTCTTACATTTTTTACACACAAAAAGATCAAAAAACAAAAACAAAAACAAAAAATCAACTTTTAATTAACTCTCAAATCACCCCAATAAATAAGTTTGGCGTAAATTACAAATATACCCCGTGAGCATTGCTTAAAATATAGATTGTTTCATGTGATTTCGAAAATTACAATTCTCTTTCCAGAATTTTTTATTTAGCAGAATTAATTAGAAAAATAAAATTCATAATTGCTCCCTAATACAATAATAAAATTATTTAAATTATTAATTGAAATATATTTTTAATATCATTAAAAATTATTAATTATTTAATACAGAATTAGAAACCTTAAAAGGTTAAATGTAATTTTTAAAACTATAAGAGTGATTCATATTTTAATCAAACTTAAAAAAAATATATTTATAATTTATCCATAAGTGTTAATGAACATCAACTATAAAGTTATCTTTTAAAATATTTTATAAATTAATCATATGTCATTTATCAAGCAAGCCTGCCCTAATTTTAGGGCCCACGTGCGTGTTAGCCCTCTTATCACTGACCCTTTTTGTTGCTTAACACAAGTCAGAACTAAAAGACAAATGACACATACATTTTCTTTTAAAAAACTTTTAAAGTTCTAATTTTTTTTTCTACTAATACAAAAAATGACTTCATGAATGACGTACTCTCTCACGTAAGAAATGGGCTGGAAGTTTACCATTTCAAAAATGCTATCAACTCACTCCTACCGACCTATAATTTGTCAGGAATATGCTTATGTGACGGAAATTAAATTGATATTGATTTATTTTTAGATAAATTATAAATATATTTTTTTAAGATTTGATTAAAATATAAATCGTTTTTTGTGATTTTAAAAATTATATTTCACCTCATAAAGTTTTTAATTTCACAACAAATTATCTTTTTTATTAATAAATCATTAACTCAATTAACAGTTTTTAATGATATTAGAAATATATTTCAATTTATAATTTAGATAATTGTATTATTGTATAAGAGAATAATTATAAATTTAATTTTTTTAGTTAATTCTGTTAAATAAAAAATACTAACAATGAGGTATTTATAATTTTTCAAATCACAAAGTCAATCTGTACTTTGAGCAAACCTCAAGGGATCTATTTATAATTTACCCTTTATTTTTTAAATAAATTTTGAGTTTATAAGTTTTGATTTGTAGTATTGTTACAATTTGATAGTGCAATTTACAAAAATATATTTTGTCTTATATGTGTAATTTATAATTTTGTTTTTGAAAGTTCCTATCAAATTATTTGGTATAATTTCTAAGGAAAAGGTGAGGAAGAGGTCGCTTTGAGCACCCAAAAATTGGTTGGAAAAAATGTCTCAAAAAATTGCTTTTACTTGCTGATAAAAAATATAAAGCTCCTAAAAAGAAACAAAAAACTTATTTATGTAGTGAACTATTCGGAACTAATGCATAGTTATTTCTCAAATATATAAATTACGTATAGAATGCTATTGACTATAAATTGTGTATACCTATTACAATTGGTTATGTTACAAAAATGATTAAATGTGTTAATATATAATATGTAATAAATGTATATAATATACTATGCACTATATGTATATAATAAACTATATGTAATACAGCTAGCATCCGCATCAGATAGATGGGTAGATATTCTTTTTCTTTTGCTTTCGGCTCTTTTGCTTTCGGTCTCTTTCTTTTCTTATTATATTTCAATATGGCATCAGGTTGTTTGTAAACATAGCTCTATATAATAGAGCTTATATTTTGGTTCTTGAATATATTAAATTATAGAGTTTGTATTCCTCTCTCAATTTCATTCTCTCTCAATATCACAATACAATCAACTTGTTTTACATGGTATCAGAGCACAGGTGTTCTATCTAGCCTCTACCTCCGCTGCATCACATATTTTTGTTTGCAGATTGTATCTCATCTGCATCACATTTTTCTGTTTGGCATTTTCTGCTTGGCAGATTGTTGCATATTTCGTCCTTCACTATATTACGGTTTGGACCACACCAGCACCTTCGTCTCCTCCGGACGAAACCAACGCCACCAATTTCATCCTCTTTCGATGTCACACGCGCCCTCACGCGCCACTTTTGTCGCCGGCGCGTCGTCTGGTTCCGCCTTCCGCATCACACGCGCTCTACGTGTCCCCAGCTGCCTGAGCCACTTCTTTCCGCGTCCCACGCGCTCCGCGTCCGCCAGCCGCGCCAGCCGTCCGCGTGAGCCATCCAGCCCGCGTCCCTCGCGCTGGCTCGCACCTCCTGCGCCCGCTTTTGTCATCGGCTCCACCCCTTGGCTCCAGCCGGTCCGGCTCAACCGGTTCAGCCACTTTCCCAAGCCGGTTCACCCCAATTTTTGGGCTTTTTTGGCCGGTTCAGACCGGTTCCTGACTCTTTTGGCCCTTCTGCACTCACTGGTGCCCTCAGAATTTTCCGATTCTCCCTTAATCATACTGTTTTTCTCTTTTTCCCTCATGGATCGCCCGGATTCCTCTAATCACCCTATTTCCGTTATTCTTGACGGGACTAATTATGTCCTTTGGGCACAAGCCATGTCTGGCTTCCTCAAAGGCAAGAAACTTTGGCGTATCATCACTGGGGATGTGTGCAAACCAGTCCCAACAACCACGGACTCCGCTGCCAAATATGTCGACCGATTGGAAGATTGGGATAGTAAAAACTATCAGATCATCACCTGGCTTCGCAATACCTCTATTACATCCATCAGCCTTCAGTTTGGTAGGTTCCAACTTGACTCTGCTTCCTCTCCAGCCAAGGCCATCTGGGATTTTTTACGAGAACGCTATCAGACTATCGGTCTTGCTCACCAATATCAGCTTCTAAGTCATCTTCACCGTATACGCCAAGAACCAACTCAGACCATTAATGATTTCCTCTCCCAAATGTATTATGTTTGGGATCAGCTCGCTCTTTCTGAGCCTCCATGGCCTCATACCGAGGATGCTGCCTTGTTTACTACCTACCGTGACCAACTGCGCTTGGTTCAGTTTCTCATGGCTCTCACTCCTCGTTTTGAGCCTGTACGCGCATCTCTCCTACATCGCACTCCTTTACCCACTCTTGAGCAAGCCATTTCTGAACTCCTGTCCGAGGAAACCCAGTTTGGTACTCTCCATTCGCAACCTGTGGACTCTGTTCTTGCTACTCCCCAGCTTCGGAGTTCTCCTTCACCATAGCAGTCCACTGCCTGCAACTACTGTCACAACCACAATCTTCCATCGACTCATCTTCTGGTTGATTGTCCCATTCGTCTTTGTCTATTTTGCAACAAGACTGGCCCCGGTCATCTCCAATAAGATTGCTTCCGCAATCCTACCCGTGCCTCTCGCCATGGTCCTTCTACCGGGCATTTTTCCCGCAGCAACTCTCACCGTTCTGGGACTCTATTTAAAAACATGCCTGCTCCACGCACTGCTGCTGCTGCCTCCGACGATTCACCTTCTTCTGTCCTTGTAGATCCTTCCACTCCGGTCTTTTCTCACACCGATGTTGAAGCCATGTTTCAACATTTTCGGTAGCATTCCGGTACTCCTCCATCTACTGCTTTGTCTACCACCGCAGGTAACACTTCCTGGTACTTTGACTCCGCTTGTTGTAATCACATGACCTTTGATCCTACTATTTTTACTCCTCTCTCTTCGACTCCTCATGTTCCTTCTATCCATACTGCTGATGGGTCTTTTCTATCTGTAAGTCATGTTGGGTCTGTTTCCACCTCTCACTTATCTTTATCCTATATATATCTTATGCCTGCTCTCACTTTAAATCTTATCTCCATTAGTCAATTATGTGAGCATGGTCTAACTGTTACCTTTTCCCATACTGGTTGTTTGGTGCAGGACCCTCGGACCGGGCAAACTCTTGGGATAGGCCGTAAGCGTGGACGTCTCTACGAACTTATCCATCTTCATGTTCCGGATTCCTCTCAAATCCTTTGCTACCATCGCTACCACCGCTTCCTCCTTTATCTCCTTTTCAGCTTTGGCACTATCGTTTAGGCCATCTTTCTGTTGGTCGTTTGAAGTCTTTAATTTCTAGTGGTCATTTGGGTACTGTAAGTTCTGATGCTTTCAATTGTGTGTCCTATCAACTTGCAAAACAACCTGCTTTGTCGTTTAATAAAAGTGACTCTGTTTTTCTTGCGCCCTTTGATCTCATCCATTCTGATATTTGGGGACCCTCTCCTACTCCTACTATGGGAGGCGCACGTTATTTTGTTGTTTTTATAGATGATTTTTCTCATTTTACATGGTTGTTTCTTATGAAAAATCACTCTGAACTCAAACAACTTTATTACAATTTTGCTACAATGGTTAAAACCCAATTTTCTAAAACTATTAAGATTTTTCGCTCCGACAATGCCATGGAATATAAAGATTTTGACTTTCTCTCCTTCCTTCAGAGTCATGGTACTCAACCTCATCGTTCCTGTCCAGGTACGTCCCAACAAAATGGCCGTGCTGAACGAAAACATCGGCATCTACTTGACACTACTCGAGCCCTCTTTCTCTCTTCTTCTTGTCCGGAAAATTTTTAGGGTAAAGCCGTTCTCACTGCTGTTTACACTATCAATTGTATCCCTACACCGGTCATTCATAATCACACTCCCTATGAGCGTTTACATGGCACCCATTCCCCTTACGACACCCTTCAGGTTTTTGGCTCTGCCTATTTTGTTCTTCTCCAACCTCATGAACGTACCAAACTTGAACCTCGTTCCCGCCTTTGTTGCTTCTTGGGGTATGGTATTGAACATAAAGGGTATCGCTGCTGGGATCCTCTCTCCCAACGTCACCGTATCTCTCGTCATGTGGTCTTTTGGGAACACACAATGTTTTCCTCCCTCTCTTAATTCCGTTTATCTGTTCCCTCACCCTCTCTGTGTTTTACTAACCCTTCTGCAGATCTGTTTTCTGATGAGCTTACTCTACTGCCCATGCCTGACTCTCTTGAGACTGCCTTGCCTACTGGTCTTTCTCAAGCACCTGCTCGCTCTGATGGTCCTGATCTTGCTTCCTCGGCCTCCTCACCTCCTGTTCAGTCTCTTCCTCTAGCTCCTCCTCCTCCTGCTCGACCACACCGGGTAATCCAACCTTCTACTCGTCTTCGTGACTTTATTGTTGGTTCTACTGCTTTCTCTACTTATGAACCCACCTCTTATCGGGAGGCTCGCTCTAATCCTCTTTGGCAGCAAGCTATGACTGATGAATTACAGGCTTTAGACAAAACTCACACTTGGGACATTGTTGATCTTCCTCCTGGCAAGACTGCCGTTGGCTGTAAATGGGTATACAAAATCAAAACTTGTTCTGATGGATCTATTGAGCGCTATAAAGCTCGCCTTGTTGCTAAAGGCTTCAACCAAGAATATGGTATTGACTATGAGGAGACCTTTGCTCCTGTTGCTCGTCTCACCTTTGTTCACAGCCTCATTGCTGTTGCTACTACCCGATACTGGGATCTTTATCAAATGGATGTGAAAAATGCCTTTCTTAATGGTGTTCTTCTTGAGGAGGTCTACATGCAACCTCCCCCTAGGTCTACTCATCCACCTCATAAAGTCTGCAAACTTCAGCGTGCTTTATATGGTCTCAAACAAGCTCCCCGCACTTGGTTTTCCAAGTTCAGCTCTACTATTCATGACTGTGGTTTCACCTCCAGCTCTTATGATACTGCACTCTTTATCCGGAAAACAGCTCAAGGAACCACCCTGCTTCTGCTTTATGTGGATGACATGATTATCACAGGTGATAATATCTATGGTATTCTTCGCCTCAAACAGTTTCTTAGCCATCATTTCGAGATGAAAGATCTTGGTCCTCTCAGCTATTTCTTGGGTCTTGAAATCTTCCATGATTCTACGGGTTCTTTTCTTTCTCAAGCTAAGTATACCTCTGATCTTCTCATCCATGCTGGTCTTACGGATTGCAAGACTGCCTCCACTCCCCTGGAGCCTCAGAGTCGTCTTACACCTCTTGATGGCACTCTTCTCTCTGATGCTACCCTATATCGTCAGCTGGTTGGCAGTCTTGTCTATCTCATCACTCGTCACGATATTGCCTATCTTTGTTCATATTGTCAGCCAGTTTATGTCGGCTCCTCGTACCCCTCATTATGCTGCCTTAGTTCGTATCCTTCGGTATCTCAAAGGCACCCTGTTTCATGGTCTTCATTATTCCGCCCGCTCCTCTCTTCAGCTTCGTGCTTTTTCCAATGCCGATTGGGCTGGAGATCCTACTGACCGCCGCTCTACTACCGGATTCTGCTTTTTCTTGGGCGATTCTCTTATTTCCTGGCACAGCAAGAAACAATCTCTTACTGCTCGCTCAAAGATCGAGGCGAATCTAGTGCTCTTCGATACTACTCAAGAGCTTCTCTGGCTTCGTTGGCTTCTTGCTGACATGGGTGTTTCCCCTTCCGGCGCTACTGACCTCTTTTGTGACAATCAAAGTGCTCTTCAAATTGCTCACAATGATGTCTTTCATGATTGCACCAAGCACATTGAGATTGACTGTCATTTTATTCGTCAACACGTCACTCGTGGTACTGTCCATTACCATTCCATCTCCTCTGTTGATCAACCTACTGATATCTTCACCAAAGCTCACCCTCCTGGCCGCTTCATTGACCTTATCTCCAAACTCCAGATGGTTGATGTTTGTCCTCCTTGAGTTTGAGGGGGGCTGTTAATATATAATATGTAATAAATGTATATAATATACTATGCACTATATGTATATAATATACTATATGTAATACAGCTAGCATCCGCATCAGATAGATAGGTAGATATTCTTTTTCTTTTGCTTTTCTTTTGCTTTCGGCTCTTTTGCTTTCGGTCTCTTTTTTTTCTTATTATATTTCAATATTGCATCATGTTGTTTGTAAACACAGCTCTATATAATAGAGCTTATATTTTGGTTCTTGAATATATTGAATTATAGAGTTTGTATTCCTCTCTCAATTTCATTCTCTCTCAATATCACAACACAATCAACTTGTTTTACAAAATGAAATTCATTGATACATCGAATTGTATAAGTTTGATTAGTAATTTTATAACTAATAATTTAAATTACGAGCCAATTTGATTTTGTAAATATATATATATATATATATATAGAAAGGTTTAAAAATTGGTCCATATTAAAAGTTCATTTTGAGAATTATTATTATGACGAATTACATTAATAGTCCTTGTAGTTTGAGACTTATATCACTTTGATTTCTGACCTTTCAATTGTGATACATTTAATCTTGAACTTTAAAACTCGTTCAAAATAGGGATAATTGAAAATGTCATTTCCTTTGCAAACAAAAAATGCTCAATTTCAATGGCAAAGTTATCAATTTGGTAAAATATAAACTAGTTTGATAAAAATAAACTAGTTTAAAAATATTAGATATTTTTAAATTTTTAAAAATTATTTCTACACACGGTAAAATTATATAAAAATGATAAATATTTTATATATTTTTATATTTTTTACCAAATAAATTTTTAGCGTATATTTGGATAATGATCATGTAGTGGGTGGTTGTTTTTATTGATGTTTTTAGATGGTTATGATGCAATGAATTGTTGTTTTTGTTGTTAACATATATTTTTGGACAATTATCATGTAATGAATGGTTATTAGACATTTAATGTGTAATCACTATATTTAATATATGGAATATTTTTAATTTTAAATTTTTTGATTTAATAATGTATTGATTTGATAATGATATCAAAGTTGTCACCATATTTGACTTGAGCTTTTTAGACTATTTTTAATTTTTAATTTTTTGACAAAAAAAAAGAAACCAATTTAACGAAAATAAATATTAACAAAAATAGTTTTAAAAAATTATTTCTACCCTCCCAAAAGATAAAATTATATAAAAATGATAAGTGTTTATAATTTTTTTTTTTTTACCAATTTAATTTTTAGTTTCTTAGAAATTTTTTCTGAAAATCAAACCAAACAAAATTTTATAACTAAAAAAGTGTCAGCATTATTCATTAAAAAAATGGCATTACATTTCAAACAATGGATAAGTTAACCAACATAATATAAGTTACATGACGATTTTACCCTTGAAATATAGGATTTTCCGTTGGCAAAGGAAACAACATCTTTGATTGTCCTTATTTGGAACGAGATTCAAAATTTAGGATCAAATGTATCACAATTAAAAAGTTAATGAGTAAAGTGACACAAATCCTACACTACAAGGGCTGTTAGTGTAATTCGCTCTTGTAATAACCCCGAACTATGATTAGCCACTAAATCATGATTAAGAATGCTTAATGAGTAATTAAGAAGAAATTCTGAATTAATTGCATGTGTATTACATTATTTGTGTTTGTATTTGTCTATCGTAGAAATATCTGTCTGCATTTCTATTCTGTTTTACGAATTGAAAGCCTTATTGGCATCCAATCACGAAATTGACTTAGTTTATCTGTTATTTGAAATTTTTAGAAATTTATGGTAGGTTTGATTTAAATTTGATTCGGAGCGATTAAATTAGAATAATTAATGTCCATTTGATTAGCTTTAACTAATCACCACTAATCAAGCCTATTTAAGGCTAAAGTTGATTATAGAGCATCACTTATATTCTTATTTTACCATCTTTGAGACTTCAAATGTGTAGAGAGAGGGACTAAGAGAGAATTGAGTTCAAACAAAGGAATTAGCTTGGAATTCAAGGATTTGGTTTGGAATCTTAGTGAATTTATCATCTGGAGCTTGATTGGGAAGTTGAGGTAAGGAATTCAACACTTAAATTGTATAATCATGGTATCCAGGACATGAATTCTAGAGGATTAAGTAGAGTTATGCAAGAATTGAGCTAGTAATGTAGAGAAGATGAACATGTCATACATGCATGTGTATTTCATGGATTTTGAGTGTTGATTCCAACAAATTCATATATGTAAGGACCTATTTTTATTCAACTATAGGAGTTCATTGTGGTTTTGCACTTTAACACTCCATTTGTACATGTTTTGAAAGGTTTGAGTTCTTGACAACACATGCATGATATGTATACATATTGTTCAAATTTGGTTTTGAAGAATTCAGTTGCTTTTAGTCCTTGATTTTATGTAATGAACCTCAATTCATGATGTTTTATAAGTTTACAAGTGTCTTCTCAAGTTTTGGGACCCAAAGGTTGTGTTTTATAGCTTTGAATTTGAGTTTTGGACTTAGAACATCAATCTGGAAATTCCAGAATTTTGTCTCACCGCTCGAGTGACAGATCCTGTGCTCGAGTGACCATTCTTGATTTCGCACCTCCGCTCGAGCAAGAAAAAGTGCACTCGAGCGTAAAATGCATGCTCCCAGAAGTTTACAATTTTTGTAAACCACTCGAGCGACTAGAGTTGCGCTCGAGCGAAGACTCAATCTCATGCTCAAGTGATCGTCGAGCAAAAAAATCAAGCAACTAGTACTTTTGTAGAGTTTATAGACCGCTCGAGCGACCACCCTTATTTTTTACTCTCCGCTCAAGTGAAGAAAGCTACACTCGAGCGAGGATTCTGTTTTCAGCAAATTTGACTAAGTGTTTTGACCCACATTTTGGTATACTCATTGCATCTTAGGCATTCTTAAGCCCTATTTAAGACATATTAATGAGGATAAGACTTAGAAACACACTAAGAACGAAACACAATAAGTTATGTACTATTCGAGTGTGTGTTTCAATGTGTGTGCCTATTATGTTTGTGTAGGTTACGCGCCACAAGTTATCTGATTTGTCTACTCTGTCTGTCTTCTTGATTAAGGCCGAAATGTACATCATTGAGGCCGTTAATTAGAATCTCTTAACTTCACTTGCTGGTCAAACTGTATACTTTATGTGTGTTGAATGTCAATCAGGTTGTACATCGTCGGAGTATAAAATGGGCAAAAATGTGTTGAATGTCAATCAGGTTGTACATCGTCGGAGCATAAAATGGGCAAAAAGACAAAATTTGGACAAAGTTGACTTTTTCTAGAAAAGTCAAACCGATGTTTTAAACCTGTTTGGAAGTGAGTAGAAGTATAAAAAGAAAAAGAAAAGGCTTTTCTAGGGTTCTGAACTTGTTTTGACCTAAAGGGAGAGGCTAGGGTTTGGAAGGGAAGAGAAACAAAAAACTTCAAGGATATCTCCCATGGTGGTTTCTTCTCCATCTACCTCCTTCCACTCCTCCATGAGTGGCTAGTCGTCTTTTCTAGGGTTTTGATGAAACCCTAGCCATGTAATGGAATTTTTCATGAGCTTTAATTGTAAATTGGTTTGAATAAATGTATGGATGCTTTAGAAGTTTATAAATAATTGTTTCGTTCTTCTCTTCAAGCATTTTACTCTCTGTGATTGTTTAATGCTTTCCATACATTAGTATTCTTTGTGTTTGTATTCAAAGTATGAGACGAGTCATACTATGAGAGACGGGTCGTTTTGCTTTTAGAGCAAACGACTCGTACTACTCGGGATGATTCGTGCCTGTATATTGAATGCAACAACCTTCTTGATCAATATTTCAAACTTATAGTTGTGAAATATTGGGTTGTTCAAACCGAATTGCGATTGGTGGTTAATGTTAAGTCTAATTCATGTGGTTAGTGGTGAATTCTTTACCCTAGGATTTTTTCCCAACTCAGTAAACCCAATTTCAATTATTCTTGATAATTTAATTCCTTAGTTTAATTTATTCGTTATTAAATTAGGTTATGATCATTCAATCTTTTTATCAAAATTAATATAGGAATGTAATAATTAAATTAGTTTAATTTCACAATAGTCCCTGTGGATCGATACCTGAACTTGCCATTATTCTAATTGAATTTGGTATAGTTTAGTATTTATTTTTAGTGTGTTCAATGACCCATCACTTCTTTGAAACCATCTGTAAGTAATAACTTAGTAAATCTATGTTTAACTTTATTTATTTTATGTATGATGAAATAAGATTTGTTTTCTGAAATGATATATTATGTACAATGAATGATTGTCCAATTTCTGACAATGTATTCGTGGCATCCTTAGTATCATATGATATCTGTTAGCTATTACCCAGTATTTGAGGTTTCATCTTGGGACTTAGTATATTTGTTATCTATTACCCTTATCGGAGGCTCCATCATGGAGTTTAGCATATCTGTTATCTATTATCCAGATTCGGAGGTTTCTTCAAGTAACTGGTTATACATAACCACCATTTGTTCTGCATCTGTTCTGTTCTGTTCTGTTAGCGCTAATGGATGTACCATATGATTAAGTATGAACTCTGATTTTTGTATATGATTTGAACAAGAATATAAATCTGAATCTGAATTCTGATTTCTGAATCTGACAAGAGACATCATTCAACTAAAACCCTTCATTTTGTTATTATTCACTAGGCTTCCGTTCACTCTATTACTTATATATATAGGTGATCAGGCACATGGCCAAGCTCTATGATGATCGCCTGGAGCTTTGTTTTGTCGGCCAACCCTTTTGCCTCCCGAAGAGGTTCTGAAAGTCATGTGGTCATGTTTTGTGAATGTATAAGACTTTGTTTTTTTTTTGGATTATGAAGAAATTTTCTGTTTATCTGCATATTGGGCTAAGTCTTTTTTTGGTTATATATGTAATGAATGTGACGTGAGACTACTGTATTTATGACGTCACGTGTATACATATATATATATATATATATTTAAGTTTTAAATTTTCTGTCTCATGTATATATACACAGCTCTATGGACATCGTATTTATATATTTGCTTCCGCAGCCCCTTATATTATATGATATTCAGGTCAAAGGTCTTTGGTAATCTCAAGATTACTGACCGATTACGACGCTAAACCTATAGGAACGGGTTTGGGTCGTGACAGCTCTTATTATTATTTGGGTTAATTGCTCACAGGTCTTGTTATAAAGACATGTGCACCATTAAGTCTCATAAATATGTATATAAATCAAAAAGTCCTGATAGTTGGACATAAAGAATTTTTTGTAACGATTTTAAGAATCTGTTGCTAAAAACTGACAATTAGTAACAATTTTTTAAATCTGTAGCTAAAAAATGATAATTAGTGACTTTTTTTGTGACTATTCTCTAAATTTGTCGTTAGAAATGACAATTAGTGATATTTTTCTATGCCAATTTTTTTAAACTGTTACTAAAATTTAACAATTAATGATACTTTTTATGAAAACACCCTAAAAAAAAAAATAGAATTTTCTGGTAACAAGTAAAAGTGAATAGGACTTTTTGGTGCACCAAAACCTGAAAAGGATTTATTAGTGCCCCCATATTCTTAATAGAACTTTTCAATCAATTTCACTTATTAGTTTTAGAAAAATGCTTGAGATACCTAATTTATCACCTCTAAAAACCACTCCTAATGATGTGTTTGATAAGTTTCAAATTTTGATTTATTAAACATTTCATCGTGTGTGATCTAACCTTCATGTCACATCATTGGGGATAATTTAGGAAGATAAATTAAAGGGATGTAGCATTGTTGTGATTTTTATATGTATAAAATGTGCCATATTATTATAAGATTTGGGAAGTGTGCTGTGTCATAAGGCACATCACACACTTTGTGAGTAGGGGTGGTCGCGGATCGATTTTGGACGATTCGGTTTGCGATTTTTGAGAAAAATTGAACCCGTAACAACCTGCAATGCGGGTTGTAGTTTATGTAGATAGGGTTCACAGATATGCGGGCGGTTGCGAGCAGTTTGAGGATTGGACTTTTTCTTTGAAAATGCAAAACTTTGGCTTGTTTTTTTCCTACTTTAGAACATCAATAATTAATGATTTAAAACTTAGGACTTTTCTTAAGTGTACAACCCTCAAGGGTTGCACACCATGTGCCACTTACACAAAAAGTGTAAGTGGAAGGTGAAAACAAAAACAGAACTGCAAACAGAAAAGGCGTAAATGTAAGGCGTAAGTTGCACACCATAACAGTACCCTAAAACTTATAAAATTAAAAACACAACAAAATCAATTCCTAATGTAAGCAAAACATTCAAGCTAACATTGAAATTGGATTATACACAATTGTAATAAAAATTAAATAAGAACTAACATAGAAAATATCCTCCGCAACAACTATAAGTATATAATATATATATACACAAAGCTAAAAAGCTTTAGAAGCTAACTTGGGTAGCTTCCATAAGCTTTAGAAGCTAAAAAGCTTTAGAAGCTTCCATAAGAATTGACTAAAAGGAACAATAGGTAAGTCAATTGAGTCAGCGAACTGGATAAGGGGGGATTGTAATCCATCGGACTGTTAGTCCCAGGATACATTGTCCCATGACTATTTTGTTGGATTGGATTTGTATCCTATGTTTGTTTAGTCATGGGATTAAATGTCTGGATTGGACTATTTTTAGTAAATCCATTATTTGGTTAGACAGACTGGATAAGGAGAAATGTTCAAAAGACTATTTTACCCTTATAATCTATAATTTATAATTTAACAACACTAAAAAAATTTAATTTATAAGGCCACAATTTTTAACTTATTATTTTCAATTAAGTTAAATTAAATTTATATTTTATATTTTTATTTAATATATAATTTTAAATAACGACAATAAAAAAATAATTTTATTTAATATATAAATTAAATTTTCAACAACACTAAAAAAATTTAATTTATAATGCCATAATTTATAATTTATTATTTTTAAATAAATTTAATTTATAATTTATATTTTTTATTTAATATATAATTTTAAATTAACAATACTAAAAAAAATTTATTTAATATGTAAATTTAATTTTTTAACAACACTAAAAAAATTTAATTTATAAGGCCATAATTTATAATTTATTATTTTTAATTAAATTTAATTTATAATTTATAATTTAAATTTTTTATTTAATATATAGTTTTAAATTAACAACACTAAAAAATAATTTATAAATATTCAAAAGACTATTTTACCCTTTTCTAATTGTTTACTAAGTAATAGCATTGAGAGTAAAATAGACATTTCACAAAATAATCCCATGGGATATCAATCCCATGGTTTCTATCCCACACCCCCCCATGGGATAGGATAGTCCAATATATGTGGGACTAATAGTCCGGAGGGACTATTAGTCCAGAGCAAAAATTTTCAAACAAACAATGGACTATTAGTTCGGTGGGACTAATAGTCCAATCCCATCCTTTTATCCCTCAAAACAAACATGCTCTTAAAGTATCCATGGTCAAAAGCACCTAGTTTTTTTTATTAAAAAAAAAAAAAAATTGTTTAGTGCGGGCGGGTGCGGGTGAAACTCACAATCCGCACTGAAAGAATAATTCAAATTGCACCCGACCCTACTCTACACTCAAAACCGCCTATTTGTATGCAGTTCGGATTAGGTTGGACGGTTTCTGCAAGTCGAATAATACTATGCCTAGCCCTATTTGTAAGGTCCTGTGGGGACGTGTTTCAAGCCTATTTTGATAATTCGAATCGTTCATATTATTAGATTCATCGAGTATATCATTTATAAAAAAATAATTTAATTAATTAATTGGACATCTGTAACCTCATGATTAGAACCTAATTGTTTTTAAAATAAATTATCAAAATAATATTAACCGTTTATTTTTTTAAAAATAAATTTAATCTAATTAAGGGACTACAAATATCTAATTAATCTGATTTTTTTTATGAATGATTTACTCGACGAATCTTACAATATGAACGATTCAAATTATCAACGTGGGCTTGGGAGAAGGCACTATGATCGTCACAGCACGGTGATGTGCTTTATAGGCACAACATTAACCTTCTTCTATTATTATAAGCTTATTTTGAGCCCTAGAAAAGTTAGAAGTGGCCCCATAGATAGAAAATAATTTAAAAACTAATTATTTAGAAACAATTTTAACTTTTACTTTCTAATTATTAATTTTTAATTCATAATAAAGGAAAAAGCTTTGTAGCTCGAAACTTTTTGGCTCAAGTGGCCCGAACATTTTCTCTCTCCTCTCTTCCTTTCCTCTCCTCTCCTCGCTATCTCCTCTCCTATCTCTATTCAAACACTCTCAAGACTCTCACCTCTCATCCCTCTCTCTGATTTGGGTTTGATTTTGTGTGAGCTCATCCATTTTTTGACAAAGAAAAACAGAGACTTCTCATCCTTCTCTCCGATTTGGGTTTGATTTTGTGTGAACTCATCTATTTTTTAACAAAGAAAAACAGAGACCTTTCATCCCTCTTTCTGATTTGGGTTTGATTTTGGATGAACTCATCCATTTTTTAACAAAGAAAAATAGAGATTTGAACTGATTGGAACCTCGTTGAACGATGAAAGTCCCAGCAATTGGTGAATGAATTGTGGCTATGGCTGTGGGATTTTTTTTTATTTTTTTTATTTTGATTCTGATTTTGATTTTGATTTTTTTTTTCCTTCTCTGAAACCGATTTTTTTTTTCTTGCTGGGTTTGATGAATCTCTTCTTCTTCTTCTTCAACTTCATGAATCAAACCCACTTTGTTTGTTCCAAAAAAAAACAAAAAACCATTTATAGAACTCAAAAAAAAAAAAAAAAAAAAAAACCATTTCTCTGTAATGAAGACCTAGAAAAAAGAAAGAGAGAGAGAGAGAGAGAGAGAGAAAGAAAGAGAACACTAAGCAAGATGAAAACCAGTATAGGAAAATGATTTCTCTATAATGAAGAAGACCTACCATTTCTGTAATGAAGACCCAAACTTGTCTTTGTAATGAAGACCCACCATTTCTCTTCTCTCCTCATTTTCTTCACACTAGCTTACCCTCAACCTGTTTGTGGAAATGCCGAGCTCAGATCACTCGTGGACATGAAGGCAAAATCTTGACCTAGATGTTAGATTAGTAAAGGAAAAAGAGAGAGGCGAGACTAAAAAAAAAAAAAAAGGTGCCAAAACGATCGTTTTGACATCTCAAGTCATTCAATCCAATGTTTGTTTGAGTTACCTAGCGGGGTTGTATAATAAATACACCAACATGCTTTGAAATTTGAACCTAGCTTCTCATGCTCATAGCGTGAGAAAGTAGTGCACCAAACAATTAAATTAATTTTTAATTAAAAAAAAAACTGTCTTTAATAAACCCTACCATTAAATTAAATTTTAATTTAAAAAATATATTTTAAATTTAAATTTAAATTTTTTGAAGTTTTAGATCCTTACAAACTAGAATGCCTTGAAAAAAAAAATTAACATAAAAATTTTAAATTAAGTAATTGCTTAAAAATTCATGTGGCTCCCTCAATATAAATTGCAATTTATTTAATTTTTTGTTATGGCCATTGTCTAAAAGCTTTCATGTTGTTATAATAAAAATTAAATTCATAATCTCGCACTACAAAAAGAATAGTATATAGCCATTAGGCCAAATGTTAGAATTTCTTCTTATTATTATTATAAATTCATGACACCAATTATAGTAGACGGCTTCCATCAAAAAAATTCTACAAATTGACGTTAACACTACCCTTTTTAATCCCTTTAAGCTTTCGTTGAAGATGTTGATTGAATTTTTAATTTTTTGACTTTTTAACTATTTTAATTTGGGATTAAAAAGTCTCGTTTGAAATAAATTTTCTGATTTTTTTAAATTTTATAAGAAAAAAAATAAAAATTTAGATGTAATATTTTATTTTATTAATTTTTTAATTTATATTATTTTATTTATTTATTTTTTATTTTTGACTAAAATAGTCTTAAACTGACATGTCAAACATAACCTAAAGCCAAGTTTGAGAAGACTAAATAAGTGTACTTTTTGACTTTTCATAAAATATGGGTTGAATTTGGATTGAGTTTGAAGTGATGTGTTAAAGAGGTGATATGACTTAAATAAGATAATGTAAATTAAATAAGATAGTGACTTTTTGACTTTTTAAATTTTTTTAAAAATGTCAAACTTAACCTAAATGTAGGTTGTTGTGTTCTGTGCCTTAGTAGAATTTATAGTTTATGATTTATTATATGCTAACAAGAAAAGTCATAAAAAAATCATCAATCACACTTTTTCTGTCTGTTTGAATTGCTTGCCAGTCTCAACATCAATCTTACTCCAAGTGCTACTACGGGTTAGTATGGGACGAGGATTGATTTTTTAATTTTATATATATATATATATATTTTGATTATTTTAGTTTGGAATTAAAAAATTTTATTTATGATGATTTTTTTTTTTTTTTTAATTTTTATAAGAGAAAAAATAAAGTTTTATTTATGAGAGGGTAATTTGTAAATAAATTGGGCCGAGTTAGAAAGAGTCTTCTTTGGGAGTTGGGTCGCGTAATGGGCCGAGATAAGGGCTGGTGTAGCTTGGTCTTAGGTCAATAAGACATCTTTGATTTCTATTGTGGGCCGAACTAAAGGGTCGGAGTGTGGACGTCGAGTAACTCGGTCCCTTTTTATCTGAGTACCAAACTGGGCAAAGGCATTGACCGAGCTACCTAATACTAGGCCCAAGGATTGGCCGATGTATTTAGTAAGATGGAGAGCCAAGCTAGGTATAGCTCGGTCGATGCTTCTACTCCATTACTTAGTTGAGCACAGAGTCAAAGTAACTTGGTTGACCGTAATGTCAGCCGAGGTAAAGGTATCAGCCGAGGTAAATGGGGTGGCTATCTCACTTGGCTTGCGGTGATGAGGGTGTTCTGAGGGTAAGTATTATCCTTGGACATAAGACTCCTAGTAGGACTCTGCTAAGGAGAGTTAGAGTCCTATTGGGATTATACAAACCATCTCACTTGGTTGGTAGTAAGTAGGAATGTGACTCCTAGAAGGACTTTGCTAAGGAGAGTAAAGTCCTACTAGGATTGTGCAAACCATCTCACTTGGTTGGTAGTGAGTAGGGTGTGTAATTCCTAGAAGGACTTTTATAAGGAGAGTTGGAAATCCTATTAGGATTGTGCCAAGTAAAGTCTATAAAAGCTCATGACTAGACCTATGTAGAGGTATCCAAATTTCTACTCTAGAATACACAGAGCTTATTGTCTATTATCTAGTTACTGACTTAGGCATCGGAGGGGTTTCCGGCACACACCTGCCAATTAGCTCACGTTTGTGTTTTCAGATAGCAAAGCAACATTGTTTGGGGGAACGCAAACTTGATCAATAGGATCATACGAGAAGAATTATTTCGTGCACATACAATTGGCGTCGTCTGTGGGAATTACACATAGAACAAAACCTTTTGATCGAGTTTTCCTCTCTAGTTGAAATCAATAGCGCACAACGAAAATTTTCCGCAATCTGCTATAGATGGGCAAACCTCGGAAGGGGGTGGGAGGCGCGAAGGTTTACCTTATATCCCACCCATGGCGAAAAAAGATCTCCAGCGAAGGAATCTGCGGAGAGAAGCGAGAGAAAGACAGGGCTCAAGTCCACACCACTCTCAAAGCCCTGATAGACGGAGGCGGAAGATGGATCCTCAGGTTCTCGAAGATTGCGTAAGGGAGCAAGACGAAGTAATAAGAAGAATGGCGGCTGACATAGAGTCTTTGAAGAGCTAGATAAAAGGCAAAGGGGTGGCAGCAAAAGAAGGGCGCAAAGGCAACACGCACTCTTGCCACTCAAAAGATCGTGACAGACAAGTCACACCATCACAAACTGAAAGTAGAAACCTCAGGTCGGGCGATACACAATCAAAGACTTCCAGGACACGCTACTCTAGGCCTGAGAGAATGAGGACTGGAAGGGCTCGAAGGAGAGAAGACACTCAGACTTGCGACCCCCGCAGAGTGTCCGCACTACAACGATTGGCTCTTAGAACATATGGAGTGTCGAGGTTGGAATTCCAAAGCCACGCCTTACCTATGAACCAGCAGATAAAGCGTTAGCAAGGTTGTAGAGCTCATTATTCATTTCGGCGATAGAGAACGCACCATTACCCTCCGGCTTCCACCACCCTGAATTCACTATTTATGAGGGAAAGTCGGACCCCTACATGCACTTGAGCCACTTTCGCCAAGTTATGGCCGTATATTAGCGAAACGAGGCTCTAATGTGTATCCTGTTTCCTTTTAGTCTTGGTGACCTGGGTTTAACGTGGTTTGAAAGGTTGCCAGAAGGTAGCATAGCTTCGTGGGTGCAACTAGCGGAGGCATTTGTGACCAGATACAGAACGAACATCAAGACACCAGTGGAGATTGACTAGCTTTTCTCCATAGACATGGGCGAGGAAGAAACATTGAGGTCTTACAATAACCGGTATTGGGAGACTTTTAATCAGATTGGAGATTGCCCTACAAACCTAGCTATCGTGACAAGATAAACGAGGTTTGCCTACCGCAATAAGTTGAGGGATTCAATGACAATGACGCCGCCCTTTACTATGGAAGCCTTAATGGAGAGAGTGCACCAATACATCTGGGCAGAGGAAGATGGGACGCACACCGAGGCAGAGTCCAGCACAATAGAGATACCAGACAAAAAGCTTTTTGGCCAGAGTTAACGCAGTTGACAAGTAGGATTGACCACGCAAAAGTCTTTGCCCGACTGGGGGGCAATTGGGAAGGTTGGCAGGTTTGACCAACTCTCTCTAACAAGTCTTTGCCCAACTCGGGGGCAATCAAGAAGTTTGGCAGGATTGGCCAGCATTCAGCTCTTCTTCAACTGAGATAAAGATCCGCGCTGAAAAAAGTTGGCAAGAATAACCTATATTGAGCTCTCTCTTATGTCGAGATAAAGATCTAAACTGCAAGATGTTGACAGGTTTGACCAACACTTTTTTCATTCCTAAGCCGAGATAAGGATCTAGGCTGCAGGAAGTTGGCAGGTATGACCAACAAAACTTTTGCACTCTTTGGCCTGGATGACAATTGCCTCGGCTAAAGTAGGTTGGCAGGTTTGACCAACATTTAGCTTTCTTCAGCCGAGATAAGGATCTAGGCTGAAGAAGGTTGGCAGGAATAACCAACATTTAGCTCTCCTAAGCCGAGATCAGGATCTAGGCTGGGGGAAGTTGGCAGGTATGACCAATAAAACTTTTGCACTCTTTGATCGGGATGACAGTTACCTCGGCCAAAGTAGGTTGGCAGGTTTGACCAACATTTAGCTCTCCTAAGCCGAGATAAGGATCACGGCTCAAGAAGGTTGGCAGGTTTGACCAACAAAGTTTTTTGGATTCTTTAACCGAGATACGTACCTCGGCCAAGGCAAGCTAGCAAGTTTAACCGACATATTTTTGAATGCTTGGACTGAGATGGTTATCTTGGCCAAAGAAGGTTGGCAGGGTTAGTGTAAACCGAGTTAAGTCTGCTCGGCGGGACACAGAAAGAATGACTCGCCATACGATTGCGAACTCAAAGGACTTAAATGTTGAAGGCAAAAATGTGGAGTTGTTCAAATTTTTTGGAGGTACATGACGGTTGTAATAAAAGAACAAGGATAATAGGGGCACGCCATGTATCTTGGGAATGACGTCATACCAGATTAGTGGAAAGACATGTCGAGCTACAGACAAGACTTATTGGGCCTGAACGAGCTATGAAACCGAATAACTTTTTAGAGTGGGGCATTCTTAGCTCGGCTGGAGGAAAAATAATCTCAATCATGCTACGCAGATGGAATTAAGGGACAATTGAGAGAGTAATTTGTAAACAAATTGGGCCGAGCTAGGAAGAGTCATCTTTGGGAGTTGGCCGCATAATGGGCCCAGATAAGGGCTGGTGTAGCTCGGTTTTAGGCCAAGAAGACATCTTTGATTTCTGCTGTAGGCCGAACTAAAGGGCCGGAGTGTGGACGTCGAGTAGCTCGGTCTCTTTTTATCTGAGTACCAAACTGGGTAAAGGCATTGACCGAGCTACCTAATACTAGGCCCAAGGGTTGCCCGAGGTATTTGGTAAGATGAAGAGCCGAGCTAGGTATAGCTCGGTTAATGCTTCTATTCCATTACTTAGTTGAGCACAGAGCCGAAGTAACTTGGTTGACAGCAATGTCAGCCGAGGTAAAAGGGTCAACTGAGGTATAGGTATCAGCCGAGGTAAATGGGGTGGCCATCTCACTTGGCTTGTAGTGATAAGGGTATTCTGAGGGTAAGCATTATCCTTGGACATAAGACTCCTAGTAGGACTCTGCTAAAAAGAGTTAGAGTCCTACTGGGATTGTGCAAACCATCTCACTTGGTTGGTAGTGAGTAGGAGTGTGACTCTTAGGAGGACTCTGCTAAGAAGAGTGAAGTCTTACTAGGATTGTGCAAATCATCTCACTTGGTTGGTAGTGAGTAGGGTGTGTGATTCCTAGAAGGACTCTTATAAGGAGAGTTGGAAATCCTACTGGGATTGTACCAAGTAAAGTCTATAAAAGTTCATGACCAGACGTATGTAGAGGTATCCCAATTTCTACTCTAGAATACACAGAGTTTATTATCTATTGTCTAGTTATTGACTTAGGCATTGGAGGGGTTTCCGGCATACACCCGCCGGTTAGCTCACGTTTGTGTTTTCAGGTGGCAAAGCAATATTGTTTGGAGGAGCAGAAACTTGATGAACAGAATCATACGAGAATAATTATTTCGTGCTCGTACATCTAGGTTGTTGTGTTCCGTGCCTTAGTAGAATTTATAGTTTATGATTTATTCGGAAATGCTGGAGACCCCCACCATTTTGGCACCCCCAGCACCCCCACTGCCACATGGGGGGTTGCCAATGGCCAAAAACAAAGAAAAAAAATAAATAAAAAAAACATAATTTTTTCAGCCAATCACAAAGGACTCCCAGTACCCCCACTAGAGATCTCAAGCTTTATTCTTTTCTATATGCTAACAAGAAAAGTCATAAAAAATCATCAATCACACTTTTCTGTCTGTTTGAATTGCCTGCCAGTCTCAACATCAATCTTTCTCCAAGTGCTACTACGGGTTAGTCTGCGACGAGGATTGATTTTTTAATTTTTTTTTTATATATATTTTTTGATTATTTTAATTTGGAATTAAAAATTTTTATTTATGATAATTTTTTTAGATTTTTTAAACTTTTGTAAGAGAAAAAATAAAATGATTATGATTTAGATGAGACATTTTGTCTTATTGAATTAAAAAACTTATTTTACTTTTTTATGACTAAAATAGTCTAAATCTCACCCAAACTCACATGCCAAATGAGCACTAAGTCGCCATTTGATATTTGCTTTTTTGAGCTGAGACTTTTTTAACTTAGGACTAAAAAGTTCATTTAATTTGACTTTTTTGGTTAGTCTTTTGTGCTTTTTTAATCCAACTAAATTAGCCAAACGAAGGCTAAGTGGTGTTTGGTATAATTAAAGCGACTGAATTTAATGTTAATGGTAAATAACATCATTTTAGTAAGAAATGTATACAAATATCATTTTTTATTAATGAATTATTGATAAAAAAGTGCTTAAGTTTTAAGTAAATAAAAATTTTGAATCAATACTAACTATATTTTTCTCAAATTTTAAGAGAGTTAGTGTAATTGACCTTAAAATTTAATAAATTTGTTGATTGGGACTCAAATCTAGTTTCTATAATGCTTACCTGAGAATAAAATAAACAGTTGTGATTCCTACACCCAGTAACATGACCCCCACTGACAACCCCCAGTGACGTGTCAGTGGGGGATTGGTTGAAAAAAAAAAAAAGAAAAAAAAAAGAAAATTGTTTTTTTCATCCAATCAGGCGCCACCCCCAGTACCCCCACTGGGAGTTAGAAGCTTTATTCTAAAATAAAAACAAAAATAAAAAGAGGTATATCTGAGACCTTTGAAAAATTCATGTTTTTTTGAGTAAATTATCTACTACCCTTGAGATACTAAAGTTTTTAATATAACTATTTTATAACTTTCTGGAAAAAAAAATATATATCTATATATATAAGAGCATCTCTAACAGTAATAGGCATTTTACCTACGTAAATATTATTATAAAGTATATATTTTATTTTACTTATCAACTTTTTCATGTTACTACTCTAACCATACTCTTTATTTTAGCTATTTATCTAAATATTATTAATTTTATAAAATGCCACATCAGTAACAAAGATGGAAGGAAATAATCCTAATGATTAAATACATTTTGCCTAGCCTTGAAGGCTAGCTACATGTAGCTAGTAAATGTAAGTTGAGCTAAAATGCCTAATCATATGCCTAGTGCATTGGAGTTGAAAAAAATAAGTCATATTAAATATTTTGACTGACAAACATAATATACCAATAGGTTGGAGATGCTCTAACCAGTTGATGACCATATGACGACAGAATGGGAACCATGATTGTCTCAATATAACAATAACTACTCAATATATATATATATATATAAAGATTTTAAAAAAACAAAAGGATGATCGATGTTTGATTCTCTGACCAAACTGTTGTCATTACTATAAAATATATATATATATATACATTTTAAAAAAACAAAAGGATGACTAATGTTTGATTCTCTGACGAAACTGTTGTCATTACTATAAAATATATATATACATATATACATTTCGGTTTCAATCAAATTTTTTAGAGATCTTCAAAATTTAAAATTAAACAAAAATGAGTGAGATTACTAAAAAGAAGAGCACTAATGGTTTTAAAATAGTATGGGTCTCACATGATGGGATGTTTTGCTCTTGTGTTTTTTTTTTTTTTTAAATTTCCATCTCATTAGTGATCAATTAGTGCTCTCAAATTAGTGGGATGAATCATTGTTGAAAATTAAATATGTACACTGCCATATTACTAAAATCTCTTCAATCATTTTCAATTTAAAATAAAAAATTGAGAGACTAACGTGTATGTTTTATTAAGTAGATTTATTGTCTAATAAATCTTATGATAATTAATAGGGGTGAGTAGCGGATATACCGATCCGCCAAAACCGACCGAACCAAACTGATCCGCCGCATTTTGGATGGATGCGTGATGACCAGTGGACGGTTGCGGATTTATTTTCTCCAATCCGCCAATTTGGTGGGCGGATAGCGGATTTGAGGTTCTTTTGGCCGCAACCGAATCGCCAAACCATGAACACCCTTAGTAATTTATAAGACTTTGTGTTTTCAATTTGTTTAAATATTTTGTTTGCGTTTTCAATTGAAAAGAGTTTAAATATTCTGTTGAAAAAAAGTTTTCAACTTGAATATATTTTTGAATTAAAAAAAATAAACGTATTATTTATCTATATTTTTTTGTTTTTAAATCTAAATCTAAAAGTAATAAATAGAAAATATAACATATGCTGGTTGGTTTTTGTTTTCAAAAACATATATAAATGTAACAATACAGAGACATACAATCTCTACAATTGCTCTGTTTATGGTTTTGGTGGTTTGAATTGTTTTTATATTTTAAGAACCACAGATTGTAATATTTTATGTAGATGAGGTATGTTGTGATTGTAATATGTGGATGAGGAATGCAGTGATTGTGATATTCTAAAGTTTCAAACTTTCTTTCTTTGGATGATGCATGCAGTAATTGTAATACTTTTTTAAATCATTGACTATAATACTCTTTTTTTTTTTTGAGGAAGTACACAAGTTGAACTATATTGAAAATTTATAAAATTTCAAACCGCCAACCCGATTCGCATCCATCCGCCAAACTGCCAATCCGCTTAATCCACAACCGCCAGATTGGCAAATGGATGCAAATTGATTTTCTCCAATCCGCCAATTTGGCGAACGGATGGCGGATTGGAGGTTTCGTGGCCACAACCGACCCGCGTCCACCCCTAATAATTAATGATATTTTTTATCATACACTATTAAAAAAATCTTATTAATTGTTAATTTTTAGCAACTGTTTAAAAATTTTATCATAAAAATGTCACTAATTATAAGTTTTAGCAACAATTTAAAAAAATTGTCATAAAAAAATACACTAATTTTCAAATTTCAGCGACGGTTTAAAAAATTCGTCATAAAAAAGTCACTAATTATAAGTTCTAGCGTCAATTTATAAAAATCGTGACCAAAAAAAAAAAATACTAATTGTCAATTTTTAGTGACATGTAAAAAATCATTATAAAAAATTATTTTTAACGACAATTATGCTAGGATTTATTTTCAATAGAACTTCATGAAAATTAAGTTTAACTATTAAGACTTATTGATAATTTATCCTAAAAAATTTATTGATATGCCCCCTTTCACAATCCATAAAAATGGAAGAAGATATATTTTGCAGTGTATGATCAATCAACAGATGTAAAACGGACAATGAAGAAAATTTGAACCTCAGGTTCATACACTAAAATTGTATTTGGATTATAAATTTAAAAATAAAAAAAAGAAGAAGAAAAAAGTAAATGAAATGTAAATGAAATATAATTACATTTCACTTACATTTCACACACATTTTTTTTTTCTTTTTCTTTTTAAATCTCTATCCAAATTCATACTTAAAACACAAGCCAATGAACCAAGAGACTCTACAAACACTAATAAGTTCGATCATGCAACAAAGCAATTTTTAGTTAGAAATAGAAATGATAGAGATCAAGCAATACATGCAATATTAAGATTTTTAAGATGTATATGAATCTTGGTTTATAGGTTTTTTTTTTGCATGGAAGAGAAAATTGGGATTTATTTTATTTTATTTTTTTCTTCAAAAATCTATTCGAACACATTCCGTTAACTTACAGAGGGAGATGAAGATCACTATAATTACAATTAATTACAACTCACATTTCGTTTGTTTATTTAAGTAGAAAATATTTTTTAAAAATCGGTATGACATAAATCAAAAGTAAACAAAAAATATTTTTTGCAATCAATAAAAAAAATATTTTTCAAACTCAGGCCTTGTTTGAAAATATGTTATTTTATTAATTTTTTGATTTTTTAGTTAAAATATGAGGTAAAAATATTAGTATATTCAAAATAATTTTTGTTATTTTTTACGAAAAAATGTGCAAAAGTAAAGAAAAAAAAAAATCTTTGACTTTGTGATATATAGGCTTTTTGTAGTAAGAGGCTGACTTCTCTCCCGTCTATGATCGGACTTAAGGATATCTTTGGGCCCGTGGGGGTCACTATAGGTCCACCATAGGTCTCATTTTAATAATCTGAACCATTAAATGTGTAAAAATCGTCAAATACTATATGTGTGTAAAAAAATTACATTGATCGGATATGTATAACTACGTGATCAGTCAGTTTTGTACAAAAAAAAAAGGACAGTGAAAAATAAACGGCTAATAGAAATCTGATCTGATAAGATAGCTATTGATATCCGATCAACGTGATTTTTTACAAGCATATAGTACTCGACGAATTCTACACATTAAACAGTTCGGATTATCGAAACGGGACTCGTGATGGACCTCCACTAGCCTGACAGTCCTCTCCAGTCAGTGATCGGACTGGAGAAAAGCCCAACCCTTTTAGTAACTTTTTGGCTTTTACACTAAAACTGTTGCATGCCAAATGAAAATCTAAAATCTTATCAATATCACCACACTAAAAAGTGGTGTTTTCTACATAGAAGTTTCTATAAAACATTTAGCACAACTTTCAGCATTCTTTGCATTCCGGATCTGCACAAGAATGACCTTAAACATAGCCCAAGGCTTAAAGCCACAAAAAGAAACATCGCCACATAGGTCATATCATAGCAACTTGGACATAACATTGCTCATTATATAGGCTATGTAAGCTTAAATTCCTTCGATCAAGAAAGCTAATTGAATAATCTTAAGTTCCTCAATAATATTCAGATGAATAATACTATACAAACAGAAACACTGCACATAAAATCAATGCAAAATGATATGGCAACTTTTGATCTTATCAGTTGAAAGCAGAAGGCCATCAAGTAGCTTAAATTTTCAAAAACACCACCACCACATTATCTTAATCATAAATTCTTAAAAACTATGTAAGAATAGAGTTTTCCTATTCTGATAATAGTTTAGTGTGCACAATGCCAAAGCAACTAGAGAAACTTCCAAGCAATTTCTTCTTGATTATAGTTTCCATTCCCTGAAGACCTGTCCAAAAGATTCACAATATATAGTCTAAAGAAAGGTCATAGATGGAGAGGGAAGTGAGTACAAGGATAAGCAGCTGATGAAAGTAAATATAAACAAACTTCAAGAGAAAAAAAAAAAATTTGCTCACCCATTTGTTCGGTAGGTGAACATTATCCTCTTATATGATTGGTATTTTTACTGAGGTCCATTGCTTTAAGTCGGGACCAAATATGATTAGTTCTTTTATTGGGGTTCACTACTTTAAGTCGGGACTAAAGCAATATATTCTAGTGGAAGAACCAATCACATAATAGAGCAGTTTTTACCTACCTGTCAAGTGAGTGAACAAATCAGACTTGACTTCAAGGAACCAAGTTACCTTCTGTTGTAATTTCCTATTGATTGGAGGAGATTGACCTGGATCATCAATTGAAAGCTTTCTTCTACTCACATCAGATGGTTACATGGCCCAAATCTCTTAGGCCATGTTTGTTTGGACGGACTGGATTAGCATTCCCATGACTAATAGTCCTAGGATTACGAATTCGTTGGATTATGTATCCTATCTTAACTAATAGTCAAGTTTAAAATAATTAGTCCATACTTTAATTGTTTAACCAAATATCGGATTAATAATTTTATTGGACTATTAGTCCAATCCCAAGCTCATGTCCACCCAAACAAACATGGCCTTAATTCACAAGTCCTAAATGATGAGATTACAAAAGCAAAAGAAACTAAAGAACAATAATCTGAGACTCTAGCTCAAAACTAGTACTACTACACTGTTACTACCAAGAGATCATGGTGCTTTATTATGAAACAATGATCTGTTACATCAAACCTCGCATGGATGGTTATTAATCTGTAGTCCAAGTAGCTTTACAGCAGTTGTTTTAATAATGGCTCCAGTAGGCACCTTGCTGGAGAAAACATGCAATTTTCATGGCTACCAAAGCCTCCCCAACTTTTGAGATAAGGAGGGGTAAGATGATTACTGCAATTGAATATATGTACATATATGAGTACATATATGTATGTACATATGTGAACTTGTGCATGTATCGTTGAACTCAATCTGTGGGGAGACTAGTGATGTTCCATACCTTAAAATACAATTTTGAATCAATAGAAAGATTTTATTCCTAATGTGATTTGTTTATCTATTTCTTAATTTTTGTCAGCATTGAATCTTCCTCATTCCTTAGTTAACTGTCCTTAAGAACATGCAATCCCAACACAACAGAGTGAACTTCAGGACTTACAGCCTATGCTACAATGGAAGCAATCAAATCAACAGAGTTCTTAAGGACTTGTATGAACAAATTTACATGAAGCAAATGCAACTTTTAATGACAATAAATTGATCAACTACAAGAAGCTAGCACCATAATGGAAGCTAACCTACCTTAATTTTTATAATTCTGTAGCACTAGATCTTCTTTATCTGTCAATCCAATATCTGACAAAAAATAACAATGAAAAATCAAGTTAAAATTTTAAGAAAGAGTATAATGGAATATTGCAGCCCATGCACTAATTTTAAAAAACACACAGAAATAAAACAATTAGAGATATGCCACTCACCTAAAAACGTGGAGCTTTATGATATGAAGGCTTCTGTTCTACTATGAGCTGCAACATCCCATTGAGACGTTCATTTTTCACAATCAAATAATGAAAGAACCTTCACTTCATCATCAAAATTACAAAATCAGTAACATATATAGCATTTGATCAACCATAAAATCTTAGGCACTGTTGGCAGTTTTGAGAGTCAATTTTTATATTGTCCATGACAGTCAAAGTTTGATCACTATTGGTTAAAGGAACAACTGAAGAAAATGTATGATTAGGAGTCGCATATCAGAAAACTTACTTTGCATTAGGGCTGTGTGGAATCAACTGGCACACTCAAAGTTGATCCTTTATAAAAAAATTTGGCTATTGGGTCCAAATCTGATCTTTTCAAATGGGGCACATCAAATGCTTATCAGATTTTCACCAAAAGCAAATTACCAAGATTGCATAACTAGGTTCAGCACAAATTTGATTCACAGATACATTCACAAGTCAATTGAGCATTCAGAACTGAATCTGCTTATAAAAAGACCCTGATATTTTCTCATTCAAAGAGAAACCCACTCTCCGTTGAATCCACGAAAGAGTGCAGATTCAAGCAACAATGTATAATATAACTATAGGATACTCTAGAATTTACAGCTCAGAACCTCTTATACACAAGCTGCATCACATTTTCTTCTGATTTTCTTCATTTAAAAAAAAAACAAAAAACAAAACAAAACAAAAAGACAATGTCAGGGAGGAAATCAAATTGCATAAATTGGATGTACTACTTCCGACTCAGATAAATCCGAGTAATGCTTCGATTTCCCTTTCTTCCTCACTTTCCTTTTCGACTTAACCACATAATATGTCATAGTACCAAGGACTCCCGCCATTATAACTCCACCTAAAATTGTAACAAAAATTGCAGCCCACTTATGATGCCGGCCAACTACTATGTAAGAAGAAGCTATAAATGCCACTGAAGTACAAACAGAGGCCAACCACATCAACTTATTAATCACTTCCACAACCCTCCTCTCAGATTTTACCTCCCCCCTGACAACTGTAATCTGCACTAAGACAACAGCCAGTGATGTGAAGAGTGCAATAGCATTAAAGATGAAGAAAACCTTGAAAGACATACTGCTCACCACCACGCCACCCCATTATCACCATCACCTCCAGGAACTGTAAAAATAGCAGCAAATGCGACTGTGACAAAGAGAACAGCCACCACAGTGACTGAGTTAGTAGCATTGTTGATTCCGTCCCTGTGGAGCTTTCGGAGCTCCTTCGCAATTCCGTCCATGTTCTTATTGGTTTTCCGGGCTTGCTCAATCTGGGTGTGGACTTCGTTCTTGATTTCTGTCACAGTTTTTCTAAGCTCATCCCTTGGCTGGTTCAGTTCATTTGCTCTGACAGCACCATAACGAGACAAGCAGTCCTTTATTTCTGCAGTTTCTTCAGACAGATGAAGTTCTTCTGCAATGTCAAGGGCTGTTTTGTGATCTCTTGTTAGCGCATTCACATTGGTGTCCAGGAGGAGTAACAGCTCATTAACTATCTGCAATAAATCAAAAGGATTAAAATTACCACATTTTAAATTGGTACAGATTTTGCCTTGGTTTACATGTTTTTGATGCCTAGATTCTTTACATAGCCATCACGTTTTTTGAGTATATGCATTGTCCTTTATACATTTTCTTAGTTACATCATGTTATTATTCTTGCGCAAGTCTTAGCTTTTTAAATTTAGGAGGCAATTTAGACTTTTCCACATAATTCTGGTTCAGGTTTATTTAAAAGTTTTCTAGTTCACATGAAAAGCTCTTGGTCTATAATCATGATGTTAGTTTATATGCAAGTTACAATTTTTAATTATGGTTCTAAGCAGCATGCATATTCTCTTAGTTCTTTTACAAAATGTTTCTTATCCACTTTGAAATTATATAGGGCCTCTGTGGATGCATCCTTGAATTTGAATGGCCCCATTTACTTTTTGCATAGAGCATTCAATGCGAAACATCATCATCTTGTATGACATCATTTGTAATAAAGGCAACCATCCAATCATGAATTAATCAGTTCAAGGAAACCCGAGAATGTTCATGAATAAAAAAAAAAAGGGGAAATCCCCTTAATAATGTAGGACAAGTGTGAAGAACACTCTCTGTTACAACTTCACAAGATTTTGGATTTAGTGGGTTGGCAATTTAGTTAAACAAAACGTGTGCTTGGTGTCTAGGTCTGACTATCCAAGTGCTGAAGACTGAACTCATTCATTCAGAAAAAGTAAAAAAAGTATGGAGTATAAATGAAGTATAAAAAAAGTACATAAGATAAAAGACAATTTGATGTGTGCTCTGTTCCTGTATCAGGTAAATTGTATGAGCATATTGCATTAGTTAAAGACACATTTAAAAGGGTTAGGGTTTAAAGCATGAAAAGATGGGACTTGGGCTGTTTAAATGCTGTTTTAGGTGCTGTAAATAGTACCCGAAAACAACTATGCATATTCAGTGTGCTATTGTCTTATATAATTGGATGAGGAATGGATAAGGCTTGACCAATCGAAGGTTAAGGGTAAAAGACAAGTAATTCAAATGTCTAGGCACGGTACCTAGATTTCATAGACATCACATCTAGGGTTAGAAAAGCATCATCCAATCACAAAGAGGCTTCTAAACTCAACTTCATTGACAGAAGTATTACATGGCTTTATATAGACTTTAGAGAAACCATAGGATTTTGACTGCCTATATCGAAACCAAGTTTTTGGACTTCCAAACTTATCTAAAAACCAAATAAGATTAAAAAATAAATAGTCAATTTATAAGTTGACCCATATGACAACCCATGAGAGTCTTCTACATTCCATATCCATTCAAGCTTCTAGATTAAGCCGCTATTAAAATGAGATTTGAGCCATTCAAATTCAAGGGTGTCCACACAGGCACATATAACTTGATTAGTTTTGAATATTTGTTAATCCCCAAACACAGTTTTGAATTATGAAAGCAGGTGCCCTTTCTTGGAGGAATTGAAGTGGCTTCCTGGTATCTTATTTGGAGTAATTGTGGTTTCCTGGTAGTTTACAAGTAACTTCTAACTCTTCTGAATGTGGGATTTATGGGGTTGGCAGGGTTTAATTGTGTGCAAGTCCCTACAAACCAAATCTGTGGGCCCTTACACTTGGCCAGACGAGACAAATTTTAAGACGTTCACCTGGATTGATTACAAAGAGCTATTCACCCAAAAAAGATTACAAAGAGCCAATTGAGATATTAGGTCCATAGTGATACGAAAAGATACATTTATAAGAGGGGGCAGTGTTAATCAATACCTCTGCCCGTTTCTTCCTGGTGGCTATGTGTAATGCTGTGTTACCAAACTTGTCTGGGAGCATCACAATGGCTGCATCTGCCTGAAGAAGCAACTTCACCACCTCACAACTAACCCCTTTTACAGCCATATGCAAAGCAGTCTGTCCTTTCTTATCAGTTCTTCTTGCTAATTGTGGATCCTTATTGAGCAATGCTTTCACAATATCCACATGCCCCTGCCTGGCAGCTAAATGTAATGCATTTTTTCCATTGGATCTTGATATCTCTAGCAAGCTGGGATCTTTCAACAGTAATTCATTAACCACCTCCAAATGCCCTTTTGTTGCAGCAGATATAAGCGGGGTTACATTTGATTGAGCAACCGTTTTGCTTAGCCCTGGGTCGTGGTCTAGTAGTATCTGGACAATGGCTGCATAAATATAGCCACTAAATCATCCTGGAGTGGTTCAGTTTCACAATGCATAAATTTAACTGATTGGAAAATAGAAAAAAACAAATGAGTTGACGAGCTTTCTAGAATTCATCGATGGAGCCAACAATATATTACACAGCACTTGTTTTTGAAAATTGACATGTGAAGCTAACTTCCTTTGTGTAGTGTTCTTGATAACATTTTCAGGATTCAATATGGTTATTAACTAGTAAATGAGTCAAATAACCATACCAAGGTTTAAACAGTTGGGTGTGAGAGTGCATGTCTTTAGTGTTCTAACATGTGAACCAGCAGAATGAACAACCTATGGCCCAGTAATGAATCCAGTTTGACCTTACCCACTACAGGGTGACAATAACTGCACAAAATTCATTACTGGCTACAAATTTCTTTACTAGCCACAGTCAGTATAATGGATGTCTACATTCCTATGCAATCTTGAACAAAATGAAGATTGGAGTGTTTAATTTCCGTGTGACCTTGAAACACGAGATTTCAAATGCTAAAATTGAATCTGAACTATTAAGGCAAAGACAAATTTTATATCAAGAAGGGATTGCCTAAACTTCAGATAAGCAATATTTTAATCACTGAGAAGATTTAGATTTGGACTCCATATTCTTTTATGTAGAATTATGAGGAATGTTGTCACAACAGCATCATGAATATTTATTGAGTTATGTAGTTGAAGTTGAACATTATTTACTGAACTTGTGCTGCAGACCTTTTATACGAAGTAAGTGAACGAAATTTGGCCTATTGTACTCAGAAATTGGTTTAAATATGCCGGTGATTTTCTATTAGAAAATCTATGGGGAAAAAAAAAATCAAGATCAATTTCCAAATGCTTGTGAGCCATACAAAAAATGAGAAAAGTGTAAGTACATAAAAAAAAATCCTAAGCAAGTAGGAAAAATCTAGAGGTTCTAAAACATGAAGGTCCAAAAGCCTTCAAGGATCCCCATGAAAAGTTTTTCTTTTGAAAAGTTGTTTTTTATAAGTCTTTTCTTGGCTACTTGAAACAGACCTTTAAACATAATTTTGCAGCTTAAGAAAGGAAAGAGTACCTCAAAAAATGTAAGCTTCGGTAGTTCAGAGATGAATGCACACAATCTTATTAGGGCTTACCCATTATTTTGTCAGCCACTAATGCTAAAAGTTAAAATTGACCTTACCAAACTGTGAAGCTTGCAAAATGAGCAGTAAGAGAATGTCAAGGAAATTATCCGTCGGCATTTCAGGCAATTCGCAAGTAATTCACATACTCTAAAGGAAGTTTAACCTCTATAAAATTTCTTTAGAATTGTTCAAGATTGTTAGCTTCCTCACATTTAATTTGTAAATGAACTCATCTCAATATCTTCCATTGAAAGTTCTCTTAGTTTTTACTTTTGATTATTATTTTTTTCTCCATTTAACTCTTCATCCTTTCTTACTTGTGAAACAAGAAAGAAAAGTTTTTGAAAACCCAAAAAACTCTAAAAACAAATATTTTAACATGAAAGTAATGAAATGTGTGAAATGAATTAGGACAAAATATTTTACCTGGGTGACCTTGACTGGTGGCAATGTGCAACGGATCAAACCCCGAACGATTCTTTGCCCTAATCCCTTCCATGGTGGTGTACGGTAACAGCTCCTTGACCACATCAATGTGCCCCTTCTCCGCCGCCGTGAACAGCGCCGTCTCGCCGAGCTCATTCACCTCATTCACAACGTCCGACCGAATCTCCGCCACATCAACACCACCAAACTCCACACCGATCTCGCCGAGCACCTTCTTCACAGCCGCCGTGTCCCCCCGCTGAGCCACCAGGTGAAGCTCAGTGTCGTTGTGCCTCCCCGTCACCTGCTTCACGTACTTCTTCTTCGCTGAATTTGGCTGATCCAATCGCTTGCCTGAATTCGACATGACTAGTGCCTTGCCGGAATTCGGTCCGCCGCCGAGCGCCTCGGTGCCGATTTTGGTTCGAATCCGCGCCAGCAACGGCGTCGGAGACGGCGAGCTCAGCCCCATTTCCAGATCCGTCTCGCGGCTCTCGTCCCCTTGGCAATCAAACACATTATTATCAGATAAAAATCAATTCAAACATTCTTAGGCTAAAATTTATTATCATATGACACAGATTATATGAGTACCTTCATCGATGACTGAAGGCATGTTGGGATTGTCAGAAAGAAGAAATTTACAAATATTTTATGTATAATTACATCACGGGAAAAGGGGTTGAGGAATGTCGGAAAACATGGCGGAGGAGGGTGGTGGTGGTGGAGGTGGAGGTTCTGGCTTTATACATTTGGGTTTGTCATGGCTGCGGGGACTGCTACCATGACGATGGGCTTAACAGCGAGCCATTGGTGCATTGCATGGTTCGTTTAAAAACATTACAAACTAATGTACAAGATTAAAAATAATTACAGATACTTGTGGTGTAATTTCTAAGACCATCTCTAACGGTATATCAGAATTAATATCAAATTTAAATTTTGATGAAAAAGGCACTGTTCATTGCTCCAACGGTTTATCAGAATTGATATCAAATCGACAATTCATCAAACAATTCATCAAATCGACGACAGAATACTGAATTCACCAAAACACTGTTACGGACCGTTGGAGGGGAGTACCCAGTCGACCAACCGGTTGCCCGGCCGGTCGACCAACCGGTTGTCTCGGAAAAGGGTTGCACAGTTGTAAAAAGGTTCAAACAATTTAAAAAAAAAAATCCTCCTAATCCGTTCACCACGGTTGTCCAGGAAAAGGTTCAGACAGTTCAACAAAAGGTGCAAACAATTTGATAAAAATAAAAATAAAAAATTTCTCATAACCTACGACCATTAGGTCGACCACCCGGTTGTCCCGAAGCACATTTCATGAATTTGGTGCACGGTTAGAGTGAGTAGTATCAAATTTGGTGAAATGGGTCTTTTTTGACTCAGATTTGGTGAAAAATCTGAGTCACCGTTGGAAATGCTCTAATGATAAATCTCACTAGAAGTGGTGCTCTAAAGCACCACTAATGAGTTGGCAAACATTTATAAAAAGAAAAAAAATAAATAAACAAACAAACAAGACATAAGTAGTGGGCCCCGTCTATTGTCACATTACTAGTGATACTTTTAGAGTATCACTTTTAGTGGTCTCAAGCATTATTATTTTTTCTGTGTAAAAAATCAAAGCAAAGATTACATTTTAAAAAATTCTCGCTTGTTAGAGCATCTCCAATGGTTATTGCTATATTAGGGTTGCTATTGCTATAATTTAGCAACGAATAGTGTTATTTTGTCAAATTATAGCAATGGTGCTCCAATGGTCATTTGCTATTTTTGGCAAATCTCAACTAACTTTCCCTCCAAGTTTGTAGGTATTGTTTGTATATAAGTTTTTTGTGATTTTATTTTTATTTATTTTTTGTCTTTTGTAACATTTTTTTACCTGTTTGTTAAAAAAATTATATATTTATATTATTCTTACTATTTTTTATATATATTTATATTAAAAAAATTATATATTTATATTATTCTCACTAGACAAATATTGAGGCATCACTATTTTTTGTATTTATATTTATATTATATAATTTATATAAATATATATAATTTTTATATATTTATATTTATATTCATATAAACCATTCCCGAACAAACCCAAAATTATATATTTATATTTATATTATATAATTTTTGGTTGAACAAACCAAACAGAGCCGAACGGCTCTTTATTTACACTGAGGCATCACTACTTTGCCATACATCTATCTACAATTTCTCACTCTCCTCACTCTCATCTCCTCCACGGCTCATTCTCACTCTTTCTCTTCCTCCATGGCCGAAATCAAACAGAGCACAAACCAAATAGAGCACAAGATCGGAACCCGATCTCCCATTCTCCTCCAAGATCAGAACCCCCTCTTTCATGATGTCCTCCGAGATCGAAACCCTTCTCCTCCATGATCTCCTCCATGATCGGACCCGATCTCCCCCTTCTCCTCCAAGATCGGAACCCTCTCTCTCTGGTTTGACTCTGTCTCCCTCCGATATATATACGGTATGCTATGGCTTCATGGGTTTGATCATATATATATATATATATTTATATGTTTTGGGTTTGATTTTGATCTTGATCATATATATATACGGTCAGCAGAGGTTCATGGGTTTGATCATATATATATATATATATTTTGGGTTTGATTTTGATCATATATATAGACAAGCTGCCTTCATGGGTTTGATCATATATATATATATATATATATTTACACGATCTGTCTTCATGTGAAATTTGCTTGATTGTAAAAATTGGGTTTGATTTTGGAAAATAGCTTCCCTACTGGATTAATTCTGTTGTTTTCTCAATTGAATTTGGTGCCAATTTCTGTTGATTTTTGCTGATCTGGTAAGGTTGGCATCTGCTATTTCACTTGCCATATTTGAGAACACATATGGCATCTGCCATCTTTGGCAAGTGAAATAGCAGACCGTTGGAGACTGATTTTTGCCATTTCTATCATTTTTTAGCTTTGGCAACTGATATAGCAGCTCCATTGGAGATGCTCTTAGTAGATATCTGTCTCACTTTAAAATATAGATTGACGTTACTTAATAAAAGAGTTTATATTTATCAAAGTTTGACCCATTATAAACCTTGAATCTATATAGCCTCCGTTTGGAAAGTGGGTTGGCTTTTTAGCTTTTTGACTTTTTTGACTTTTTTAGCCTGGGCTTAAAAGTTTGGTTTGGGAAGGGCTTTTTGACTTTTTGGCTTTTTTGACTTTTTTTGTGAGAGAGGAGTGTAATGATTATGGGTTAGATGTGATGTTTTGTTTTTTGTGGCTAAAAAAAGCCTATTTTGTCTTTTGTGGCTAAAATAGCCAAAAAAGTCCAAAAAAATTCTTGCCAAACGGAGGCATAGTCAATTCAAATCCAATCCTATTAATGACTCTCAAGTCTGTCCATCGAACCTCTATTTATATGATTTGTTTAAAAAAATTTGCAAGTAAATTAATTTCTAAAAAAAGTATCAAGACCGCACAACATCTTCCTAAACAAGTTAACACCCATTCTTATTTGTAGTTAGTGATCAGGAACGAACATTTCCCATAACCAAGTAAATCAATTATTCTCTTGCAAAAGAGTTATGTAACCATTCAAGGCTCTTCCTCGCACTTTTAGACCTTTGAAAACCAGAGTTTCACTGCTTATAACGGACATAACAATCAATCCTGCAAATGTTTTCAGCAACTTCCAATTTCAAGCAATACGTATAGATGATTTATATATTTTATTAATATAATATACATAAAAAATAATAAAATAAAGACATTAACAAGCCGGACTACAAACATTAATCCCAGGCCCATTGCATTAATTTAACGAGCTAAAAATATTACTCCAATCTAATCCAGTTTTGTAGACAAAATACCCTTCCCGAGTCTTGAAAAAATAGGACTATGTTAGGCGTGTTGGACGAGCTAGCGGCCCATCCCAACTTAATGGTAATTTTTCCTATATAATTGTCTATATAAAAAATAACACGTATAAGTGTTGTTTTACTAGTAAAAAAATTTAGGATTGTTTTGAGAATTTGTTATTTTAGTTAATTTTTTATATTTTTACGAAAAGATATATAGAAAAATTAAGATAATAATTAATTTTTTTCTAGTTACTTTTTGACAATTTTAAGCTATTGGCAAAGTAAGACTCAATCAGAATTATTCACCCCAAAAAAAAAAGACTCAATCAGAAAAAATAAATAAATAAAAAAAATTAAAAAATTTTTTTTTTGAAGAGTTTTAACGAGAAACACGAAGCACAGGCGAAGCTATAGCTTGTTGACCCCATTTTCATTTTTAAGATGTTTACGGTAGAAATATATAAAAAAATGTTTGGGTTTCACAAATTGAACAAGATGAAATTAGAGAAATACACTCTAAAATATATCTCTAGCATTTAAAATTATATATGACATGGTTTTCAATGTATATTACAATAAAAAGTGAAGTAATAACAACTTATTACTGTCATTGATTATACAAGTTTGTAAACTTTTTTCTTGATCTGTCATTGATTATACAAGTTTGTAAACTTTTTTCTTGATTCTACAATTGTTATAGTATTAGGGGGTTGGGAGAAGGAAAGAGGAAGTTAAAATTTGTTTTGTAAGCAAAACAAAACCTTTTTTGCCTCTTCGAAGAAAAAAAAAAAAAAATGAAAACTTTAGAAACTATTATGAACACAATATACTAAATAAGTTTTTCTTTCGAATTTCCAAAAAATAAAATGAAACAGAAAATAGAATAGTTAACAAATGACCCCTACCTAACTTTTGTTTTTATATGTAATTTGATGAATGTCAATTATTTTTGTCAATATGATTAAAAATATAAGTGTATCATACAAAAATTAATTTTGTTAGATTATATAGAATCTGAATATGACGTAATGATTGTTGACTTTTTTGGTTTTCGAAGGTTAATTATGTAATTTTAAGCGTGTCAGTAAGGATCAATAAGTCCTTACAGAAAGTTTAATTGTCAACCAATTATCAGACGATTGTGTTGAAATTCTTTCAATCTCAATGAAGAGGACTTTTACTGGTAGCTTTGCTTATGAAAAATTTATAAATAATAACAAGTACAAAACAGTTCAAAAACTGAATTTCATTAAGTAAATGAGAACTTACAATGACCTAGTCTCAAAGAGGTTCACAGTAACAAACTACTTAAAACTACTCCTAAGAAATGAAGTGCAGTATAGGAATTGAAGGTACAGGAATTGAAGAACTGAAAATCTAAAAACTAGAAAGAAAAATATGAAGTAAATAACTGATTTCTGGATTTGAGTCTGGTCCTCTCTTCTGTTAACCTTCTCTTCTATTTATACTTTCTAATGGTAACTGTCGAAGTGGTCTTCTAACCGTCGAAATGCCCTTCCACGATCTCTGGTCATGGCCTCGCATAGTTAGCTTCCACTACGTCACTCTTGCAGTTAGGCCCTCATGAATTTGAATTTGAATTGTGAGTAATTGTTAAGCCACGTCATTTTGTGCCTTTTAACTGTTCTAATGCTACGCAGATCTATTATTACCAATATGAACTGCCACGTGCCCATCGTTGATTGGAGGCTTGTATTAACTCCCCAAATCACCCTTTACGAGTCATGTGTTAAGCTGCGATTGGCTTATACAAAATATATAGCCAACATTATCCCTCACACTAATATATCCAATACTTGGTGATATTAGTGGATTAGTGCACTTTGCCCACGTACTAGGACGTGCATGGACTTTGTTTATCTTGGAAGTGTAACCATCTTCGAGTAATGAAGCACTGAACTTCATTAAATTCTCCCTTGCACTTGAACCTTTCCTTCGCCTTCTGTGTATATGAAGGGACTGATACATCTCCAATGGCCAATCAAGCCTTCTCTTACATTAATCGAGCATATGAGGAGGTTTTGGACAATGATGACCGACCTCGAAAGAATTTTCAAGCATTTATTGGCCACAATTATTTGCCTCAATTTATACAAGTTATGGAAGCTTTTGCGAAATACAAATGTCTGGACCAAGAATTTTCCAAAATGGATCTTGGAAGCTCTTTCTCTGCTCCAAAACCTTCTACATGGGACGAAGCTGCCTCATCTTCTTTTGGAAACACTGGCTGGGTTGCTTGGTCAACACTGGCTCAACCTCAAATAAGGGAGCAGATTCATCACAGAATTGTTGAATTCGATGATCCCTTTTTAGTTCCTTCTTGTTCTCGCAACTCAGTGGTATACCCTTACATGCCCTTCAATATACTTTTAGCATGGTATGCCTTCTCCCTGCCAATGAGAATAGTGCAAAAGACTCCTAACCCAATCAAAGCATTGGGATTCAGTCCCTCATTCTTGGTTGAGAATACAAAATTTTGCTCTTCTAACTGGCTACAGTGTGTGAATGATCCCCAATTTCCTCTTTCTTTTGGGATGGACCCTTCTGCACCCTCTCTCTCCCTCTCTCTCTCTCTCTCTCTCTCTCTCTCTCTCTCTCAAAATCCTAACTAGATGGAAGAATTGAAACTCACTCTCTTCGAGGGTCAGCATTTTTCTTCCTACCAACCTCCAATTTCTCCAACTGCATTTCAGCAGTCTAAAGCTCAGCTTCTGCTTGCCGCCTTCTTTCATCTACCTTTCAAAGTACTTGGAGATGATGTTCCTCACAAGGACTTTTTATGGGCTTGTGACATTGTGTCTCGAGGTCATGCTCTTAACCCCATAGCCCAAAAAGAGCTACATACCTTCTTGGATCGGCTCCCTCTCCTATTCAACTGGCATAAAAACTCCTTGGCCATTAGTGATTCATTGGATGAAATCGCTTCCATTCGAATTCATAGTCAGTACGAAGCAAAGAACCTTCTTGAAGAATATGATGCCTTCAAGAACAAGGACTTAGTGTACTTGGAAGATATGGATATGGACGAGATGGAGTAGGGTTTGAAGGAAACTGAGTTCGAAGTGAAGGCTGAGTAGCTTTTCCACCAACTAAGAGCACATTAGCTGCAACAGCCCAATTTGGATAGAACTAAAGAAAGGATAAAGAAAGAACACAAGTTCATAGAACATTGCTGGGCTAAATTCAATGAACTTGTTACTTTTTATATTCCTTATTATTATGAAATTGAATTTGTAGTCAAATAGGCCCTCATAATGTAAATGTTTTATTAATAAAATTGGGTTTTCATATTCCAATTTTATGGTTAATATGACCTTATTACTTACTTTCTTCACATAATCTGTGTAAATAACAGCTTCGAATTAACCAATTTTGCTTTGAAGCTTGGTTTAAGTGTTTTCGAAGCATGGAGTTTCTTTTGCAAAATGACAATCTTTGTCTTCAAAGGGATTTGTTTTAGCAGAAAGTTCAAGAAAGTACTTTCATGTATGGATAAGTCCTCTGGTCTTTGAAATTTCCATATTACTTGACCAAGTACTGGCTTCATAGTGCTTACTTATTTTGAAATCCAAAAAATTAGGCAAGAACCATATTCTAATCATAGAATACTACAAAGACTCCTTCGAAGGAAATTCCTTTTATGGAAAGCCTAAGGGAATACCCTCAAAACATTCGAAGTAAACAAACCCCAGCTATACTTGAGTTTAAGATATAAAATTGGCTTCGAAGCCAACTACCTACTTTTGAAGCCAAGTTAAGTATTTGAAAAACTAGCTTTGAAGCCAAGTACATGTTTTCGAAGCCAAGTTGAGTATTTGAAATGTGTTTCTCTTCTTCATAAGATATCCAGGTACTGTAGCTCTCTTTCTGTGTGTTTTCAGGAGTTTTAAAATAAAAGCCTTAATCACACATGGGTCAAAACTTGGGTCTATTTGAGCTGTTATGTTAAATGGGTAATTTTGGACAAAAAAGTTTAAAAACCCCATCTTCTTGCGCTTTTACCTATTCACTTATCCAAAATTCCCCTTTCACTCATATTGCTCTCAACTTCAGCTTCCTACCCTTCTCACACTCACTCTCTCCACCCTCATTTCAACCTCTCACTAATGGCTTCTTCTTCCTTGAAAGTTCTAGTTATTGAGCGTATGAGTCCATCTGTGGCTTTAAGGAGGTGCCTCAATGACGAGATAAAAAAATGTAAAGCTGGTGAACCAACCACCATCGATGGGCATATATTCGTCCCTCGTCACCATGCTCAAGAAGAATACATCCTTGGACCTATCTTTAGAGAAGCCCCTGCTCTGTTTCCTACTCTGTATCCTCATTTTGAGGATCACTGCCTTGTTTATGAGGAGGGCCTTGACTGGGAGAGCTAGAGGATGAACCGACCTTAAGGACAGAATGAGAGGAATAGTATGACAGAGTTGTCCTTGCTAGAGAATGGGACTTGCAAGAGCTTTGTATCTTTAATGCTCTTCGCATCTCTAGGTTCATTATCCCTGAAGACCCCTTTTTTATTCCTGTTGCTCTTTGCTTTTGGAACTCAGCTTTTAATTTTTTTCAATTCCAATGCGGTATGATGGCTCCTACTGTTCTTGATATTTGTCATCTCTTAAGGCTCTCACCAATTGGTGATCCTTTCACCCTTAATTACCCAAACCCTCTGGTTAGTTTCACCATTCCATCTTTGAACTCTTCCTTCAGTGATTTTGTAAAGACTGAGAATAAGTAGGAAGGTCATGTGACTGACCGAGAGTTCTTTTCATTTATTCTATACCGGCTATGTAAATTCCTTTTTTGTACCTTATTTCAGCGAATCATGCCTGAGTTTGCCCCTCTTGCTAAGGTTTTTGCTTCGAAGAAGAAGATAGCCTTGGCTTCTTATGTTTTAGGCCATGTTTATAGGGTATGTTCCCCATTTTGTGAGAAACCTCTGGACATTAATCAAGGAGGCCACTCTAGGTATTGCAACTCTGGCTTTTTGCATATTTTATTGATTTACATTCTAGGTGTTTGAGATTCTTAGTGCAAGACCCCACTACCTATGGAGAAAAATATGTTAGGGTTTCCCTCTACCCCTCGAGCTTCACTTATTACTTCACTTTCTTCTATCAACTCCAAATTTCTCCTCTTTTCACCTTTTTCTGCCCCTTCAAAGCTAACACAGGGCTAGCCTGGCTGAGGACATTCTTGGCTGATAAGAAATGCTCCAAGCCTTTACACAAAGATATGTGGGCTTCCATTCTGTTTCCAAGGGAGCTATTTATTGGCACTTTGAACCCTCAAGCTTATAAGTGCATATCTGAGGCTTATTGCCCTTCTCAATTTGTTAGGCAATTTGGGCTTACTCAGGGGACTCCTGTCCATCTCTGCAGCCTCTTTAATTCATATCTTGCAACCAGAGAGCTAAAGGTACCCAAAACCAAGTTGGATGAAACAACCCTCAAATTGATAATAGACTTGGATGAATTTGAATTCTCTCACTTTATCCCACAGGCAATGCACTGAAGAGATATTAAAATTGGTGGATAACTAATATGAAGGTGCACTTGGCCATTTCCCTCAAAGATCTGCTGAAAGGGCTAGATGTGCCCTCTCAAGCCAAACCCAAGGAGACTGGAATTATCATCACCTCCTTCACTACTCCTACTACTCCAAATCCTATTCCTCCTACCTTATCTCCTCCTCCTAGAATCACCAAGGCTACCTTGAAGAAAGGTACAAACTTTGTCTCCTTTTACTCCTTTCCTTTTATGATGTCTTGTCTATTTACTTATAGCCTCAATATTGGGTGCAAGAGTTTCACAAGAGGACTCTCCTTATAGAACTCAAGCCTTGAACAACTTTAAGGGCAGACAGCAACAAAAAAAGAAGAAGAAAACTCCTACTGCAACCTGACCTTGTGGAGACAATGCCTGAGAATGAAGAAAAAGAAGCACCACTGAAGTGGAGAAAGAAGACATTCTCCCTTAGTGAGCTTGTCATGGACCTCACTCATGAGGCATTTGTCAGAGCAGTGGAAAAGGAACAGACTAAAGAAATTATTATATTTTAGAGGTCCAAAAAAAGGAGGCAGCAACAAATATTAAGGGAAGAAGTTACTGCTGCTGTTGCAATACAAAAGGAGACTACAAGAAAGAGTAAAACTGCTGAGCATTATGCCCTTCGCAGCTTTCCAACCATCACTATTATAATCACTGAAACTGGTAATTTTCCTTAGTCCCTTTTGAAAATTTTCTTTTCCAAGACTTAGCATAAATTTAACATTTTTTCTTTGTTTTATGAAATGCAGCAGCAGCCAGTCCAGTTCCTCCTTCTTTGACACTGGCTTTTTCTACCTTGACTATAGATGATGGGCCCTTCTTGACTTCTTCAGAACTAAGGACAACTTTAAAGGGAAAAGAGAAGGTCAATCCTGAATTGCCAGGGAGTGTAACACATCTTCAAAGATTACTTCCACTCCCCTCTTCTACACTTCCTATACATTCTTCCCTTTTCTCCTTGAGGCAAAGCATTCCATCTTCCTTATCCCCTAGTTTATCTTCTTATTTGCCCCTGATGTCCATTGCCTCATCCCAGCCTACTCCTTCTAGAGTTGTGGCTATCTCTCCAACTATTCAGTTTCTGAATTGTTCTGTACTTGTTATTTCTTATAAATTTCTCCTAAAACAAGCCACAAGTAAAAGTCATTTTCATTGAGGGTGAAATAATTTCAACACAATCGTCTAATAATTGGTTGGCAATTAAAATTCTATAAGGACTGATTGATCTTTGCTGGCATGCTTAAATTTACAATATTAACCTTTGAAAGCCAAAAAAGCCAACATATATTTTTGGCACGCCCAGTGGGACTATTATAACGGCTAGACGTAGACGACAAGGAGAAAACAAGTGCCTTGATGAAGGCATAAAAGAAGAAATGACAAATGAATTGAATTTTGCTATTCAAATTTGTCAAAATGAAATATATTGGCGTGAAAGAAAAATTTTGGATCTTCAAGAAGAAATCCACTTTCTTGATGAAGAAAATTTCCAAGTTGTTTCTTCATTACCATATTATTTGGTAGAAGAAAAAAATACACCATTTAATTGGAGTAATTCATGAACTTGGTGTGGAAATTTGCCAATGGAGACATGAGTTATCAACCGTTCTTGTCAAGTCTTCAATGACTAAATTTTGTGGGGTTTTACAAAATATTTTTAAGTCATCTGTGACTGAAATTAGTGAAAATATTTCATCAATGGCATGGGGGGTTTAAGAGCCCATTTTTAGAGAGCTAAATTATGAAATTAACATAACAAAAGAGCATGTTCTTAAGCCAAATTTGGCTAAGAATTATGTTCCATGCATGGCTCAGGGGGTTAAAAACCCCACTTTTAAAGAGCCAACTTATGAAAATAACATGGTTAAAAAGCATGTGTGTTGAGCCAAATATGATTAAAAATGATGTTCCATATAAGACTCGGGGGGTTAAAAAATCCATTTCTAAAAAGTCAAGCCATAGAAATAACAAATCTATAAAGGATTTTCATAAGCCATTAATGGCTAAAATTAAAAAAACAACCCCATTCGTCAATGAATGATGAAAGTTATTTGGCCAAAGAACATGTTCTTAGACCAAAAATGATTAAAGATGATGATCAACCCACTATTGACGGATTTAAAATATTTGACATTGTTGAAAATGTCAAAGTATTTGAACTTCCAAGGCTACATTATGCCTTGACTTTCGGTGTTCAAAATCTATTTTGGATTTGTGGGCCACATCAAAATTTATTTTTGATGAAATGGCTAATAAAACAATCATCTTTAAGCATTGTTCTGATGAGTTTGATACACTAAAGAACAAATTGACCGTTTAAAAGGTAGAACTCGGCTAAGAGCAGCCAAAGCACTTCGAAGGTATGTCAAAGCAATGTTTTAAAAACCAGACCAGTGAGTGAACCGGAAAAATGATCGGGTGGACGGGTCACCGGTTCAACCATCGGGTTGAATCAGAATCGAACCGTGACGTCATAAATATATTAAAATTATATTTAAATAAAAATATAAGTAATAAAATTAAAAATTAAAAAATTTAATAATCTTAAATATTTCTCTTAATTCTTTTTTATTAAAAAATATAAAAATATATTTAAAAATATTATTAATTTTAATTTTGGAAGAAGAAATCAAATATTCAATATTCCCCTCATATGATTTTAATTCAAATAATTTGATTGAAAGAAGAGCAAAATTTTGGAGGGATATCAAAATTTTAAGTTTCCCTCCAATAAATTTGATTGAATCCCACATAGATTTCTTGAGTTTTTTTGGAAGAATTTTTTTCTTATAAATAGATAGAGGCTTTCACAATAATTTTAAGCTCTCAATGGGATTCCTCACAAGAGGAGACCCTTAAAAGAGAGTTTCCAATTACATTTTTATTATATATATATATATATAATAAGAAAGAAAGAAAGAATAAAAAAAAATACAAAAAATTCGTTTTATCAACCCAGTGAACTGGAACTGGGTCTACCGATTCGGCGATTTGATCGCCGGTTTTCCTGGTTCTCTCAAAATAGGCCAGTTTTCCACTATGACCGATTCAGTGGGTGTACCCGGACCGGAACCTCGACCGATCGGTGGTTCAACTGGTTGAACCGGCCGGTCCGGTCTGGTTTTTAAAACCATGTGTCAAAGCACTTTGAAGGTCTATATATTTGGTTCGAAGGTAATTTAAAACTCGAAAACACTTCAAAGCGCCATATATTTAGTTCAAAGGTAGGTCGAAGCTCCCTCAAAAGCACTTCAAAGGTCTATATATTTGGTTCAAAGAATTTTCATAGTCACACTATATCATGACTTTTGTTGTTCAAAATCCATTTTAGATTTGTGGATCACAACAAACGTTGACTTTGATGGAATGGCTATTTTAATTGTCAACCAATTATCAAGCGATTGTGTTGAAGTTCTTTCAGCCTCAATAAAGAGAACTTTTATTGGTGGCTTGTTTTAGGAGAAATTTATAAGAAATAACAAGTACAGAACAATTCAAAAACTGAATTTCAGTGAGTAAATAGGAACTTACAATGAAATGACCTAGTCTTGAAAAGGTTTACAGTAACGACTACTTGAGAACTACTCCTAGAAAATGAAGTGCAGTACAGGAATTGAAGTGCTGAAAATGTAAAGAACTGGAAATATAAAAACTGGAAAGGGAAAATGAAGTAAATAAACTAGTTTTTGGGTCTGAGTCCAGGGGCTTCATTTTGGGGCCTTTTCTTCTATTTATACACTCCAATAGTAACCGTCGAAATGTCCTCCCATGATTACTGATCATGCTCTCTCACATTTCATCCCATTACGCCATTCTTGCAGTTAGACTTCCTTCCTGAATTTGAATTTGAATTTGTGAGTAACCGTTGGGCAATGTTATCTTGCGCCTTCTAGTTGTTTCCATGTAACGCAGACCCACCATTACCAATATGAATTGCCACGTGTCCATTGCTGATTAGAGACTTGCATCAATTCCCTGAAACACCCTTCACGAGCCACGTATTAAGCTACGACTAGCTTGTACAAAATATATAGCCAACAATATTATATAAGTATAGGGCGGTATTTAATGAGAAGCCTTTTAGGAATTTCAAATCCCCATTCTAAAATTATTGAATTTTCAATTTTAAAAATAAATAATTGATTGATATGTTTAATTAATCATTGATTATTTTAAAAATAATAATCATCCCTTAATTTATGGATTTTAAATGGAAAGATAACAAAATATTCCATAATCTCTCCCATCATAATCTCTCTCACTAATTTTCAAAAAATTAAAAACCTTTCTTCCTACTTGTTGGCTTTTTTGGCTTTTGAGTGTTAATAGTGTAAATTTAAGCGTGCCAGCAAAGATCAATCAATCCTTATAGAATTTTAATTGCCAAACAATTATTAGATGATTGTTTGAAGTTCTTTCAGCCTCAATGAAAAAGACTTTTACTAGTGGCTTGTTTTAAGAGAAATCGATAAGAAATAACAAGTACAGAACAATTCAGAAACTGAATTTCATTAAGTAAATAGGAACTTACAATGAAATGACCCAGCCTTGAAAAGGTTTATAGCAGCGACTACTTGAAATTACTCCTAGGAAATGAAGTGCAGTATAGGAATTGAAGTGCTGAAAATGCAAAGAACTGGAAATGTAAAACTAGAAAGAAATATAAAGTAAATAAACTGGTTTCTGGATCTGAGTCTGGCTCTTTCATTCTGGGGCCTTCTCCTCTATTTATACTCTCTAATGGTAACCGTCGAAGTGGACTTCTAACCATCAAAATACCCTTCCACGATCATTGGTTATGGCCCTAAATAATCTGCTCCCACGATGCCTTCTTTGCAGTTGGGCTTCCTTCTTGAATTTGAATTGTGAGTAACCATTGGGCCACATCACCTCATGCCTTTTAATTGGTTCCATGCGACACAGACCCACCATTACCAATATGAACTGCCAAGTATTCGTCGTTAATTGAAGATTTGAATTAACTCCTCGTATTACCCTTTACGAGCCACGTGTTAAGCTGCGATTGGCTTGTACAAAATATATAGCCAACATTACCCCCTATACTAATATACCTAATACTTTGTGATATTAGTAGATTAGTGCACTCTATCCATATCCTAGGACATACATGGACTTTTTTTTTATCTTAGAAGTGTAACCATCTTCTTAGAAATGAAGCACTGAATTTCATTAAATTCTCCCTTACGCTTGAATATTTCCTTCACTATTTGGGTATCCAAAGGGGTTGATACTTCTTCAATGGCCAATCAAGCCCTCTCTTACATTGATCGAGCATACGAGGAGGTGTTTGATAATGATAACTGTCCTCGAAAGAACCTTTATGCATTTATTGGTCACACTTATCCACCTCCATCTATTCAAGTTATGGAAGCTTTTGCACCATACGAACCTTTGGAGCAAGCATTTGCACAAATGGATCTTGGAAGCTCTTCATTTGCTCCAATAATCTCTACATGGGATAAAGCTGCTCCATCTTCTTCTTCTGGAAATACTAGCTAGGATGCTTGGTCAACACTAATTCAGCCTAAAATAAGGGAGCGAATTCACCACAGAATTATCGAATCCGATGATCTTCTTCTGGTGCCTCCTTCTTCTCGAAGCTCATAGTATATCCCTACGTACCCATTGATCGTCATCGCTGTCTGGAGGACAACTTGCTTTCGGCATGGTATACTTCCTTTCTACTAACGAGAATAGTGCAGAAGACTCCTCATCCAATCGAAGCATTGGGATTCAGTCCCTCATTTTTGGGTAAAAAGGCCAAACATTGTTCTTCTGACTGGCTGGAGATGGTGAATGACCCCCCAATTTCTTCATTCTTTTGGAATGGACCTTTCTACACCCCCTCTTCCTCAAAACTCGAACTGGGTGAAAGAATTGAAGATTACTCTCTTTAAAGGTCAGCATTTCTCTTTCTATCAACCTCCAGTTCCTCCAACTGCATTTCAGCAGTATAAAGCTCAACTTTTGCTTGTTGCCTTCTTCTATCTACCCTTTGAAGTCCTTAAAGATGATGTTCCTTATCGAATTTTCTTATGGGCTTGTGACATTATGTCTCGGGGTCATGCTCTTAACCCCATAGCCCAAACAGAACTCCATACCTTCTTAGACCAATTCCCTCTCCTACTCAACTGGCATAAAAACTCCTTGGCCACCAATGACTCACTGGATGAAATTACTACCAATCGAATTCAAACTCAAACTCAATATGAACCAGAGAACCTTCTTGAAGAATATAATGCCTTCAAGGACAAGGACTCATCATACTGGAATGATATAGACATGGATGAAACAGAGCAGGGCTTGAAAGAGACGGAGTTCGAAGTGAAAGCTGAGCAGCTTTTCCACTAAATAAGGGCATATCAACTGCAACAACCCAGTATAGATAGAATTTAAGATAGAATAAAGAAAGAACATAAGTTCATAGAACATTGTTGGGCTAAACTTAATGAACTTGTTAGTCTTTCTATCCTTTATTATTACAAAATTGAATTTGTAGCCAAATAGGCCCTCTCAATGTAAATATTTTATATATCAATACAACTGGGTTCTTCAACTCTCATTTGCATGATCTGGTTTTGTATTCCAATTGCATGATCGCCTGTATTCCTTATTTGTATATGTAATCTGTAAAAAACAGCTTCAAAGCAACCAATTTCTCTTTGATGCCTGATTTTAAAGGTTTTGAAGCATGGAGTTTCTTCTTGAGACAACATTTGTCTTGGGTTTACATTTTCCAATTAAATGGCCAATCTAATATGTGAAAAAATCAACTTAGATTTAACCAATCTTGCTTTGAAGCCCAATTTAAGTGTTTCGAAACATGTAATTTCCTTGCAAAATGACAACATTTGTCTTCAAATGGGTAAGCCTTCTGGTCTTTGAAATTTCCTCATTACCTAACCAAGAACTGGCTTCATTGTGCTTATTTATGCTGAAAGAGCAGGCAAGAATCATATCCTTATCACAGAACATTATAAAGACCCCTTCAAAGGAAATTTCTTTTGATAGAAAGTCTGAAAGCATACCTCCAAGACTTTTGAAGTGAACAAATTTCAATTATGCTTGAATTTAAGGTATAAGACTGGCTTCAAAGCTAACTACCTATTTTCAAAGCCAAGCTAAGTTCTTGAAAACTATCTTTAAAGCCAACTGACCATCTTTGAAGCTAAGCTGAGATTTAAAATGTGCTTCCCTCCTTCATAAGGTATCCATCTACTGGTTCGAAGATAGTGTTCTCTCTTATGTTTTTAGGGATTTAAGATAATAGCCCTAATCACACATGGGTTAGAACTTGGGTCTGTTTGACCCATTATATTAAATGGGTAATTTTGGACAGAAAGGTTTAAAACCCCTTCTTCTCGTGCTTACCTATTCACTTGTCCAAAGAAATCGTTCCCACTCTCATTGTTCTCAATTGCACCTTCTTTCCCTCCCATTCATTTTCTTCTTTCAACCGCCCACTAATGGCTTCTTCTTCCGAAGTACCAGTCATTGAGCATGTAACCCCATCTGTGGCTTTGAGGAGAATCAATAACGAAGAATGTGATAAATACAAAGCCAGTGAACGGTGTACTATTGATCGGCGCATCTTCATTTCCCGTCATCATGCTCAAGGGGAGTTTGTTCTTGGACCTATTTTCAGGGAAGCTCCTGCTCAACTCTCTACTTTGTACCCGCGCTTAGAGGATCATTGCCTCCTTTACGAGGGTGGCCTTGCTTGGGAAAGCTGGAAGATGAACCGTCCCTATTGCTACTGGTCCACATTAAGGCCAGAATGGGAGGAATGGTATGACTGAGTTATTCCCGCTACGATGGTGGACCTCCAAGAACTCTGCATCCTCGATGCCCTTCGACTAGCCAGGTTTCCTATTCTTGAAGACCCTTTTCTCATACCTACTGCACTTTGTTTTTGGAATCTAGCTTTTAATTTTTTCCAATTAGGTGTGGTACGATGGCCCCCACCATCCTTAATATGTGCTATCTTTTAGGGTTATCACCCGCTGGCACTCCATTCGGTCTTGATTATCCTGATCTTAATGTTCCATTCTCTATTCCCCCTCTGAACTCTTCCTTTAGTGATTTTGTGAGTTTTGAAAATAAGAAAGAGGGCCTTGTAACAGATCGAGAGTTTTTTTCTTTTCTCTTATATTGGCACTATAAATTTTTATTTTGCACCTCCTCATAGAGAATTATGCCTGAATTTGCCCTCTTACCAGGGCTCTTGCTTTAGCTAAGAAGATAGCCTTAGCTTCTTATGTCCAGGGTCATGTATATAGAACTTGCTCCCAATTTTGTAAAAAATCTCTAGATGCCAACCAAGGAGGACCACTCTGGGTACTGCAACTTTGGCTTTTTGCCTACTTCACTGACTTGCATTCTAGGTGCTTAAGATTCTTGATGCAAGACCCTACCACTTATGGAATGAAGTACGCCAAAGTTTCTCTCTACCCTTCTAACTTTGCTTATTATCTCTCTTTCTTTCATCAACTCCCAGTGTAGACACCCCATTTTTGACCGACCTTAAGACTCAGACGTCACCAATTGAGCGCTTGGTGATGTTGCATATCGTGCTTGTTCAGAGGTTTCAGAGTCTCGGCTGCGAGCTTGCCTCCGGACTTCCGGACTCTTTCATGCTTTGCCTCGGTTTGCGAACCAGGCTCGATTTTCTCTGTTTTCTCTTCCAGAAGGGAGGGAGAGGTCTCGTAGATCATCTCTCAGTGGCCGTAGGCTACGTTTCGTGGTCGTAGGCCATTTTGCCCGTTTGTAGTCCGATTTTCAGTTTTTCGGAGCCGTTGGCCGCGTGCCTCGATTCGGAACCGCTTAACCACCTCCGTTTGCTCCGGTTTTTGGCATGCATCTTATTTCCTCCCTTTTGAGGAACACTGTGGTCCGAGAGACCAACTTCGTGGTCGAACACCACTTTCGGTGCCTAACAGTCAATTTTCGGGGCCTCGGGCTGCGCGCTTCGGCCCTCGAACCTTCATTTTGCATCGGTTTGGGCTCATTTTTGGCAGGGACCTCTGTTTCATTGTTAGAAAGGTCGTAGAAGGGTGGAAGGCCAGTAATTTTTCTGACAACTAGTTTTATTTCTTAATCGCCCTCTGTCGCCCGTTTTTCTCACTTGAAAGCCAATGTTGACCACCTTAAAGCCACTTTTTCTTGCCCTAAACCATATATTTGTGTTGTAGACACCTGGGAGGTCACCAATATCATATGGTCGGCCAGTAATTGTGTGTGACCCTTTTGAACCCCTAAAAAAAGTGACCTTTTTCTCTCTCCTGGTTCACTGTTTCTAGTTTTTGACCACATGGTTGTGTTGAGCACACATAGGAGGCCACCAATATGTGGTGGCCGGCCACTAATCCAACTTGAACCTTTTGACCCTTGGCCGGCCGGCCATGGGGAGGGCCGGCCAGCCACCTGCAACCTAAACACCAGGCCGGCCTGCATCCCCTCTGTTGGTACATTACAAATATACATTTTGTTTCCCTCCAGATTGTGTATCTGGGGGGGCTACCTTTTGGGGAGAAACTTGAATTGTTTTCCCCCTCTTTTCCCCCTCTTTTGCCTATATAACCAGAGCTCTAGCTGCATTTGGAGGGGTTACAAAAATTGGTTTGAGGCTCTTGCACTATATCTCTCTCTCTCTCTCTATATTCTAACCATCAAAACCCTTCAAATCTCACACCCTTTCTACACCACCACCTAGCACCACACCACCACTCCATTCCAGGAGCTTGGAGGATCTTTTCAGAGCTTAGGAGGCATCTTTTCTCAAGCCAAAGGCTGTCAAGGAATTGGTCTACAAGGGTGAGCACATTTCTCCTCTTTTTTTTGGCCTTATTTTGCTCAATATATTAGCTTCTCTTGCTTGCATTTTTGAGCTCTGATCCTAACTGAAAATAGCATTATTTTGAGGCCTTTTTCATGTTTGTTTTAGGGTCCTTCCCTGTTTAAGGTCCCTAGGTACCACTTGCTTCTTTACCTCTCTTGTATGCCTCTTTCTTGCATAGTATTTTAGGCCTATTTATAAACTGTTTTGAACTCTGTCATAAACTTCAAAGTAGCTTATTTTGAGCCCTTCTTCAACATTGTTGAAGGGCTCATCACTGTTTGAGGCCTCCATCTATCACTTGGCTTTGTATCCCTCTTTTGGCCTTATTTTTGCATGATTTGTTACCCCCTTGTGCTTGTATTTTTGGGCTTTGGTCCGAACTGTAAATAGCCTTATTTTGATCCCCTCTTCATGTTTTATCAAGGGTCTTTTGTTGTTTGAGGCTTCCTTCTTGCTCTTTGTGTTTAAACCTCCTTTTTGGCCTTATCTTGCATAGTATGTTAGGCTTGCTTGTGCACTGTTTTGGGTTTGGGGCCCTCTTCAACTTTGTTGAAGGGCCCTCCTCTGTTTGAGGCCAGAAACCATTACTTGCTTCTTTGTCTCCTTTTTGGCCCATTTCTTGCATAATAATTTAGCTATACTTTTATTTGTTTTTGTGGCTTTTTGTAAACTGTAAAGTGCTTCATTTTGAGCCCCTCTTCAACTTTGTTGAAGGGCTATTGGCCATTCATGGCCAGAAGCTGCCACTTGCTTCTGTATCTCTTTCGGGGCCATTTTTGCATGTCGGTTTAGCCCTATTTGTATTCATTATTTGGCCTTGCTTAAAACTGTAAATATGCTTGTTTTGGGGCTGTCTAAATTCTTTTTTCATACTTCATGTTCAAATAATGCATGCATTGCATAGCCATAGGTCATTCCATGTACCTAATTTCATGTTTCGGGATTCATTTCATGCATCGGGCGCCATGTTTCCATGTTTTGGGGCTGTTTTGCATCATATTTTAGCGCTGAAATTTGCATGCTTGTATGCCATATTCCATGCCTTGCCATGCCTTGATAGAGTGGCATTTTGTGCCTTAGGTTCGGTCCTCGATTTGCGTGCACGTGTGCACGCATTTCGAATGTCTCATTTTCATCTAATGGCCTCTTATGTGAGTGTGGCTGAGGTCCACTTGTGTTAGTGTAAGTCCATATTGCATTGTGTATGCCATTTCATTCCATAACGTTGTGTATGCTAGGTTGTATGTTAGCGCATTGTGTATGCCATGTTACCTCGCGCATCGTGTATGCCATTTCATAGCATGTTGCATGTTAGGTTGTATCTTAGTTGCATTTCATGCATGTCATGCATATTGCATTGTGTTCGGGATAGGAGTTAGCCCGAGCACGGGAAACGAGGGGCGTTTCGTACTTCGAGTGACGGAACGTGTCTCAATTTCCCAGTCATCGACACTCCGGATTATCCATGATGGAGTTAGGTCTTGTTGTGTTTTCCTGTGCATTCATTCCATATTAAGTAGTGCAATTCGATTCCTCGGCCATCATGCATCGAGATGCGTGATTGGTGGCACGAGGATCGAGGCATGCATAGATTTGTGAAAATACATTGCCATGCCCCTTTCCTGCTCTCTGTTGCAACAAATCAAGAATCAACAGTCTTTCGGGGCTTGGCGCGCTTTCCAAAAATTATTGCAAAACAGAGGCTAATTGGGGCATCACAATGGATTTCCGCGTAAAGGCAACCCGGATATGCATCATTCATCATCTGAAGAAGAGTCAAGGCAGTCCCTGGCTTGCATGCCAGTTTATTGTTTTCTTAGTTAATTCGGTAATTAATTAGGATTTTTGTACATATTTGGACTGTATTATTTATTTGGACTGTACTATTCGGGACTGTATATTATTTATTTAGACCCTCTGCGCGAGGGCAGTGTTGTAATAAGTGTGCGTGTATGTGATGTATGTCTTCCAACCCCACGTCTTTTTTCCCTTTTATTTACCAGCTTATGATGGTTAGATTAGGGCATGTTTCAATTAGCATACAATATGATAGCATGTTTGCATTCATTCATCTATTTTTGCACGCACCGAGCTCGGCGCATCATACTAACTGCATTCGTATTTCAATTCTAAATTAAATACATGTTAGCTGTAGCATTCCATATGCCATGTTTAGAATAGCCGAGCCTACTATAGTTGCATTTTTGCATGTGTTGCATTAGGCATTTCTGTATATTTAGGATCATGCATGGATTTCTAATCGGTTTCTGTTTTGGCTTGGAGTACTCGGTGAGTTTTATGCTTTAGCATCCTTGCATACGTGTGAGTGACTGCCATGAATAGCATGCTTACCATGAGGCTATATGCTTATGTGATATAACTGCCTTGAATGCTTGTGGGTGGAGGTTGGGTTGTTTGGATTGGGACAAATCATCAACTGTGAGTTTTAAGCCCACTAGATAGTGGCAAAATCATATTTTCTAAGCCCACCCGAGGGTGGCAAATCCACGTCTTAGCCTACCTGCGGGTAGCACCATCAAACCATTTTCAAACAAACAAACATGAAATGTTTTGTTCCAATTCAGGCGACCCAGTCTATACTTGTATACTGTGCGCATCACATAGTAAATCTAGGCTAATAATCGGAATAAGAACGCACAATGTTTTCAAAACCAAATATCATGGTTAGTAGAGGCCGATCTTTGATCGGGCAAGCGGGGGTGCTCACGAAGTGACCTTCCCCAATCGTACCCAAGTTCCCGAGCCGAGGCAACTTTGGTGATGACGGACACGTGGCCTTAGGCAACGAGTCAGGGTTTCCTAAATTTCCCAAAATAAAATATTTAGGTGGTGACTCTGTATCTGGCAAAGCAGTCCATGTTTGGCACTTTTCTAAAAATCTATTTTCTCAAAACAACTTGCCGGATTTGGACTCTTTGGTTCAGATTAAGAACCGTGACAACAATCGAGTTCGAGCTGTAGCGAGGTCCCTCGCGGGCTTGTCTACAGTTTTTGGCGACTCTGCTAGGGACTTAGAGAACTTGACTCGAAGTCATGATATCTGGTTTTGACTACACTTGTGTGTTTCTTTGCATTGCATTTGCATCGGTGCGCCTAGGACACCGTGTTTGCCATCTGCTATTCCTGAACGGTTTGCCGGAGGCTTGTCTTGTCAAGGCATGACCATAAGGCTAACCGGTTATGGGCTCTGCCAGTATGGGAACACAAACCCCAGTTTTACCGGGGCACCCCTTTTGACCATTCGACCTAGTGCATATCGAAATCCGTAGTGACCATTCCAAACTAGGACAGGTTGCTTACCCGATATAGGTTGTTTGAAACCGCTGCGTGCGTAGTGAAACCCTAGTTCCTGACAAAATAGGACAGGGAAACCCTACCCCAACATAGGGGTGTTTTGGCTCTCACTTATCTGTTATGTGCTTTTAGAGTGTGTCTCTACAGGGAATGCATGTATCAGTTTATGAGTTTGGGCATCAGGCCTGCGGGCATCAGTCAGTGTTTGAGAATCAGTTATCTGTGGGTATCCGATTCAGTCTTTGGGGAACAGTGATTCAGGGACAGTGATCATTGTTTGAGGACAGTGTGTGATCAGCTTATCAACCGTGTGTTGTATGCCTGACTGTGTGTTGTGTATTTATTTTAAGCTGTCATGCTGTTCATTTATCTGGTTATTTATTTCCTTTTCGCTTTATTTATCTTTTTGCTAGGGAAAGTTTTAGCACAATTGCTTCCGACTCAGTAGATATTCCCCAAGCACTTTGGACAAGAGGTCGCCGGCTCAATCGATCTGAGGATCTGGTTGACGGACATCCAGTGTTCCATTCTTTACCCCCCGTTGTCAGGAGAAGGCCAAGGAAGCGTAGTGTGTCTGAACAGAGGTTGCCAGAACAGTGGATTACTCCATCAGAGGACAGTAGGACTAAGGTCTCAATTGTTGCTATAGAAATAGACATACCAGTCAGTCGGATGGATCAGTAAAATACATCAGGGATGGAAGCCTTGATGCGCCAAATGCAGGAGAACATGAGACAAATGCAGGAGGACGCTGCCCGTCAAGCAGAGTTCTCCAAGCAGCAAGCCACAATCATGGCCCAGCAGGCCGAGCTAATCACTAGACTGCAACAGCAAAATGCGGCATCTGCTTCACATCAAGTTCCTCCTCCACCAGGGGCCCCATTACCCGAGCAGGCACCTACTGTCCAGAATGCTCTGCCAAACACCCAGAACACCGTGCCAAATGTTCAGAACATCCAAGAGGACACAAACCTTCCAACGGGGCCAGCTCCGCCCCCGCTTCCACCTCAACTGTCCAAGACCCATACACCCAGCCACCCGGACTCTTCCTTCGAGTTCGAAATAGGCCATACAGCTTGAAACTGAGCAAGCATTAACTCTTCGCATTACCCTTTATGAGCCACGTGTTAAGCTACGATTGGCCTGTAGAAAATATATAGCCAACACTACTCTTTCTCTTCTTCCCCCAAGCTATCTCTCTGATTAAAAAAACCTTACCTACCTTACACAGTTCCAATATCTTTTTAAAATATCATATGCAACTTGTTTATCCCGAAAGAGGTTATATCATGTAAAAGAACATCACAACATTTTTATTATTTTTTTCTAAGGTTATTAAAGGTTAATTGATATTTATTTTTTATTTTACACATTACATTTTTAGTATTCAACAGTACTATTTCTCCATTCTTTTACAACTCATCACTTTCAATCTCTTTTTTTCCTTGAAGATAATTATATACGCATATATACATCATATTTAATATAGTATAATGATTTATTTAGGAACATTTAAGAAAAAAGTTTATTAGAGAATCCTTGTGTCTAAAAAAATTATCCAATGCTAAAGTGAGCTAGCCTAAGGCTTATCCTTAAAAAAAATGATTGGCCAAGTAGTAAAAATATTTGGTAATTATTATTTTAAACTTTATATTTAAATTACATTATATAAAAAAAATTGGTTGTTTGAGTAGGTTAGAATTGGATTAGACACTAAAAGTCACATAAAAATAGAATCAAGTCGATCTCTATAATAATATGAATAATTGTCTCATTAGATGTTCAATCCTAAGCCAATCACTCCACTTTTGTTTTGTTTTTTTTTTAATTTGTAAAAAATTAAAAAGTATATATATTTAATTGGCTTGCCCATCAATAAATAAAAATTTAAAAAAATGAATACTATCCCATAATTTATGAATTTTAAAAAATAAAAATAAAGTATTACACATATATGGAAGAAGAAAACCTAAATTCAAGTCTTTTTCCCATTTTTCATTTTGTCTTTTTATGTTTGCAGCTATCAAAAACTAGAATAGAGTTGCATATAGGAATGGCAATGGGTAGGGCTGGGCCCGGGCCGGGGATTACACCCCCCGTCCCCAATCCCCGAATATAAAAAACTCCACGTCCCCGCCCCCGATCCTCGGCGAGGAACCCATTACCCTCCGCACCCGCTTTAATCTAAGATCGGGTTTCGACCAAAATCCCGACCTTTATTTTTTTTTGAGACAAAGGGAAGAACAGATATACAACACAAATAATAAACAACAAGAAGAAATACAGATCTGTTAAAAAAAAATCCTTAAATCCTTACACTACAAGAAAAAGCAGATTTCGCGACTAAAAATAGATTTTTCGTCGCTAAAAGTAGCAGAATTGGCGACTAAATTTGAACAACAGATTATGAAATCAAATATGACTAAAATTGAACAACAGATTTGGAATGCACATAATTAACATATTTAAATATTAAAACTTCATAATTTTAAAATACAGAAAATAACTTATAATTACAAGTGTAGCAACTGCAAGGATCTTAATTGGGTTACAAACGGGAAGAAGTAATTGACACTCAGAGCTCTCTGTTTTTTCTAAAGACTGAAGAATGAAAAACTTGAAGCTTTCTGAATGAAGACATTACAATATATAGAAAAGGAAAATACAGTAATCCTGTGACTTCTTTGAATACAGTAATCATGTGACTTCTTTGAATACAGTAATCATGTGACTTCTTTGATTGATGAAAGCAGCTGGCAACGTGTAAGACAAAGCAAATGCTGTCGGTTGCTTTCGGTGGAGTGATTGCACGAATATGCAGCTTTAACAAAAGTTGATTGGGTGAATAGTGACGGTGAATAGTAAAAGTGAACAGTAACTTTTACTATTCATCACTTTTGGTGGAACATGTGAATATAGGAATCAATATAGATACAAATTAGCAGCTTTTCTCAAAAGAGTATTGATTAAAGCTAATTTATATTTATAGGGAATCCTATGTTGATCAGGCATATGGGTCCTGAGCATCTTGGAACTCGAATCTGCCATATGAGATGGGTTGAGTAGTTGATCCTTCAGAAGATTGTGACCGTCGAATGCCTTCAATTTTCGAATTTTACAGGTAATTGAGCTTCTTCAGCTTGCTCTGTTAATTGATGGGCTAATTAGAGCAATTCATCTCGGGATAACTTGGGCTTGACCTTTGATTTAGCTTTGGGCTGAGCAGGAGGTGAAATGGGCTTAACCTTAGCTTTGGATTTTGATTTGGACCGTGAATGTTCCTTGGGCTGGTCGAGAATTGCAGGAGCTTTTGACTTCATCTTGGATTTTGATTGGGTCAGTTGAACTGATTTGGATTTAGAGGATTTAGGCTTGGAACCACTAGATGAGGGGCTTCCAAGGTTGACTGGAGGAAGACTGGGCTGGCTTCCTTGGCTGATTGTAGTAGTTGGGTTCTGCTGGGCTTTGATCAAAGAAGGAGTTGGAGCATATTGATCAATGGGGAATTCTTCATAAACAATTTGAAAAATTCTGGGCACATTGTACTTAGCCCACCATTTGACTGAATGTTGACGGGTGATTATGTTACCATCAATTCCATAATGCCATTTAAATATCTATGGGAGTTTATATTTGGATATAAAAATTAACAAAGATGGAAATAGTCGCTGATGAGTGGTGAATGGGTAAACAGAGGAGAAATAGTTAACTAGTTCAATGAGATCACCTGGGAGGATGTCTGAAATGGCACCATAATGAGTCCACCATCTCAGAAACCAGGTAGGAAACTCAGATTTGAATTTTTGATCAAAGGAGATGAACTAGGAGTGACTAAAAGTTTCATTTTGGTACAGGAAAATCTTGAACCAGGCATCAACATAATCATGGTAATTATACTGGATGGAATGACCAGGTAAATCTCGAAGCTGATAAGGAGGACCCCATTCAGCTTGGGAAACAATACTATGGATGTAAATGGAATGATACAGAACCTTGCTGGCATAGGTTCGATCATAAATGGGTTTAATCAAGACTGATTGATGATGGATCAAAATATCTTTGTAATAGGTGAGTGTTTTCTCTGGATGTGGGAGGATGAAATGGCATCCAGAGCCAAAATGGGATTTAGCAATTTCATGGATTACTTGGCCTTTAGGGTGACTGGGTTCTATATAGAACAGATTAGTAGTGTGTGATTTGGTATAATCAGATCGAGATGACCTGGCTGGGTTAGCAGGGAATGGAGTAATTGAGACTGATTGGCTTGGAGCAAAAGGATCAGTAGCCAAAGCAGTTGAGTAATTAGGTCTGGGGATATTACCAAGGATTTGGTAACGGTTGATCATTTGAATGGGTTGAGGGTATTGTCCTACTAACTCCAAAGGAGGAGGAACAAAAGGTTGACTAGAAGGAACCAAAGCCTTAGAAGGAGGCCTTGGGCGAGACATCTGTTGAAACAAGAAACAATGATCAGTAGCAGAGATTAACAACCAGAAAGGAGATCTAGATAATTCTGGAAATAATGTAAATGGTTGTAATAATCATGTCGCAAAATACGACGGGCTTGAATCTGTTGGTGAATGATGTATTGGGCTCTTTTAGTAGTTGGTTTGGCGGATTTGAGGCGGTTAATACGGCGATTAACTTGTTTGAGTAGGGTTTGGTAAAAGGTAATTTGGGTTTTTAAATATGGAATATGTGGAGTAGCACTCATCCCTTACCCCCCTGTAAAAATTCCCGGGTAAGAAAATCAGGAAGGGAATTTTGACAACCAGGTATATAGGTAATATCAAAATCAAAAATACTTAAAATAGATTGCCAACGAGCAAAAATTTGTTTACTAGCAAGATTTTGAACATCTTTTTCCAAAACATATTTAGCGGATTTACAATCAACACGGAGTAAAAATTTTTGATTTAAAATATCATCTTGAAATTTTTGTATACATAAAACAGTAGATAAAATTTCTTTTTTAATAGTACTATAATTTAATTGTGCTTTATTCCAGACACCAGAATGATAACGAACAATTTGTTCAGATGATTGAGGAGTGACTTTTTGGAGAAGAATGCCACCATAACCAATATCAGAAGCATCAGTTTGAATAATTTTGAATGAATTTTCAGTAGGAATACCAAGACAAGGGAGAGACTTAACATATTGTTTGACGTTTTGGACAATAGAAGTATGAACAGATGACCAAGAAGGAGGATTATCCTTTAATCTATCAAACAATGGTTGACAAGTCTTCCTAAGGTCTTTGTAGAAATTAGCAATGTAATTAAGGGAACCTAAAAACCTTTGTAACTGGGTTTTATCAAGGATTTCATCAGGGAACTTGGATGCAAACTCAATTGATCTACTAATTGGCAGAATAGTATTATGGTGAATATCATAGCCTAAGAATCGACCTTTAGTTTGAAAGAGTTTGATTTTAGGAGCTGAGATAACTAAACCATGACTTTTAATTGTATAAAAGAATGCAGTTAAATGTTTCCAATGTTCATTAAGGGATTTGGAAAATATTAAGATGTCATCAATATAAACAATAGAAAAATGACTAAATGGATTAAAAATATCATTCATTATATTTTGAAATTCACTAGGAGCATTTTTTAAACCAAATGGCATTACATTCCATTCATATTGACCAAAGGGTGTGTTAAAAGCAGTTTTATATCGATCTTTAGGGTGAATTTGTATTTGCCAAAACCCACTTTTTAAATCAAATTTACTAAAAATAACAGCTTGACTAAGTCTTTTAATCAAATCTTTTTTATTAGGAATATGATATCTAATCCATTCTAAAACAGCATTGAGTGGTTTATAATTAATAACTAAGCGAGGGACACCTCGTTCTAATTCAGCATTTTTATTAACATAAAAAGCAGGACAAGACCATGGTGATTTACTTAGACTAATGATTTTGTTTTTTAATAATTCATTAATTTCTTTCTTACACATTTCAAGTAATTCATAATTCATTTGAATAGGTCGAGATTTAGTAGGGATGTGTTTTTCATTAAAATTTTTAATATATGGCAAAGTAACTACATGCTTTTTCTATGCCAAAATGAGGTAAATGGGAGCGATAAAGGATTCTAGTTTTAACTTAAAATCATTAATTTGAGAAATAACAACAGGATCAGTTAATTGTTGGTCAATTATTTTATAATTAATTTCTTCTTTAAGAAAATTGATTTGCCTAGTTAAACGATTAATAGTATGGGAAATAGAACAATCTTTTAACAGTTTTAATTCGAACATTTCAGGTGGAAATAAAAATTTAAAAGTAACAGGTTGGTCTAAAACATGAGTGGTAATTCCTTTAGCAGATGTAGTAAATGGATAAAGTAAATGTATAAATGGGGTACCTAATATGATTTTATCAGTCATGTTTTTTACTAAAACGAATGAGGTTTTGAAACATACATTATCTTGACAAACATGAACGTTAGGTAATTTATATTTAATACGCATTTTACTACCATTAGCAGAGGTTAATTTCTCATGGCATTTTTCATAGTATTTAGTAGGGAGCAAACCTTCTTGTACACAGTTTAAATCAGCACCAGTATCTATTAGAGCAATTAAGTTTAATTCAAAATCATTAATAACTATCTTTATTCGTGAATACCATTTTTGCATATAGATTTTATTGATTAAATTTAATCTTTTATCGTCAAGAGTATGGGATTGTGATCTATTGTCAAATATTAATTTATCAGGATTAGTGTGATCAGAATCGAATTAATTATGTTGATTCATTAGGAGATTCATGGGTGAGTTGTGGAAATTAACTAAATTATTATTAAGTTTTCATGTAATAACTTCATCTTCTAATTTACGGTCGTTTAGACTTAATTCATTAATAGTTTGTTTGATTTGATTGATTTCAGATTGTAAATCTTGAAGTGTAATTTCTTTAGTTTTATTTTTAAATCTTTCTAAAGTCTTAGATAAACTGATAATAGGTTTATCAATCTTAGGTTTATCATCAGAATGAATTAATAAAGATTTTAATTTATCAATATATTTTTGTTTTAAATTGGGATCATCTAATTTGCTAATTAATTCAATAAGGGCAGATTCTTCTTGGGTGTTTTTAGTAAGAACAGTTATTTGTTTCACTGGTTTACAGCAGACATCATTACATCCTAGATTAATATTATTGTCAGAATCGTTACTAGGTGAATGATAATCAGATGAAGTTCTTGGATGATCGGAAGAGGAGTCGCTAACAGATTGATTTAATTGGAAGATTTCAAATAACTGATTTTTGGAATTATCATCAATTTGAAGTTGGTTAACTCTATCCTTTAATTTTTGCTTTTCTTTACATTTATTTGAATAATGTCCTTTTTGACCGCAATTATAGCAGGTAATGTCTTTATTGAATTTAGATTTGGGATGTGATTTTTTGTAATATTTCTTTTTGGGTTTAGTATAAAATTTATCATGAGATTTGGAAGGTGAATAACCTTTGCGATATTTATTAGAAGAGTATTTGGATTTATGTTGATGTTTGGAGTACTTATGTGATTTCCTACGGGAGGGTGCAACAGGAGGTAAACCATATTGTTCACGGAAATTTCCTAGTTCATATTTATCTTTATGTTTATCCTTAGTGGCTTTTTGACTAAGTTTTAAATCAATACACATTTTTAATCCTTCTTTTTGAATAGTGCTAATTATATCACCATAGGTTAAATTATCATATTCAATAACACCAGTAGGGTGACTAAGAACATCTCTAATTTTGTGAGCAAATAGACTAGGTAATCCATTAATGAATTTTTCTTTCCAAAATGATTTAGTACAATCTTCACGTAACATAACTCTAGAGGTAAATACGTCTTTATACCATCGAAAATCACTTAAAGTTGGGCAAGTAAGGTTACTAAGCTGATCATGTATGCGAGAATAAATATTAGTAGGTGTACCAATAAAATGTCGAACAATAGTATAAATTAATGTATTAATACCATCAGGGTGGCAACATCCAATAATTTCATCAAAAATAGGGAGACCATTATCATCAGTTTGATTAGCATATATGATGGAGTCTCGTTGATCTTCAGTTAAGTATTTTTCCCACCAAGATTTGAGCATACCAAGAAACCGTAAGTAATTAAGGAAACAATTTGATTGAGAATATTGGGGATAATTAGAGAGGTAACTATTTGAAACCATAGATAAATGATTTAATTTTTGAAGTATTTGATCTTCACTAAGACCATCAATGTTCCATTCGTAGAGTTTTTTAGCAGAAACAGAAAATTGGTTACTAATATTATTTTCTTCATATTGGAGGTCAAGTGGAGTAGGTCGAGAATACCAGTTTTTGGTAGTTTGAGGATTAACTTTGGGATAATGAATTTTATTAAGATTAGAAGATTGGAATTGTTGGGCTAATTGATTTATTTCATCATCAGTAGTGTCAGTTTCAGATGTGGTAGAAACAGTGTCAATATTTGGTTGTTGATTTAAAACAGTAAGACCTTTATCTTTAGAAGGTGAGGCATTATCAGTGGTAGATAGTTTAGTGAATAATTTTTCAATAGCTTTGATAGTAGATCGATCAGTGGTTACCAAACTAGTTCTTTTGGAGCGATGACTAGGTAGATTAAGTAAATGTTGATCTAAAGGTTGTGGTTTAGTAGATGTAACAGATTCTAAATTTGTCTCTATTTTGTCTAATTGTTTACCAATGGTGTTTAAACATTGATTAGTATAATTATTTTGTTCAATGACTTTTTTGATTTCAGCATCATCGCCAGGTAATTTGAAAGGAGAAGCAGGAATGTCAGAACCTTGTTGTTTGATAATTATTTTTTCAAGAGAAGGGTGACTAGAACTAACAGTTGTAGATTCAGAAGTTTTCCATTTGTATTTGGTGATTGTATTTAGATTTTTGTAATATTTTTCAACATATTCCAAGAGAGGTAATTCAAAACTATTCACCGTCACTATTCATCCAATCAACTTTTGTTAAAGCTGCATATTCGTGCAATCACTCCACCGAAAGCAACCGACAGCATTTGCTTTGCCTTACACGCTGCCAGCTGCTTTCATCAATCAAAGAAGTCACATGATTACTGTATTCAAAGAAGTCACAGGATTACTGTATTTTCCTTTTCTATATATTGTAATGTCTTCATTCAGAAAGCTTCAAGTTTTTTATTCTTCAGTCTTTAGAAAAAACAGAGAGCTCTGAGTGTCAATTACTTCTTCCCGTTTGTAACCCAATTAAGATCCTTGCAGTTGCTACACTTATAATTGTAAGTTATTTTCTGTATTTTAAAATTATGAAGTTTTAATATTTAAATATGTTAATTATGTGCATTCCAAATCTGTTGTTCAATTTTAGTCATATTTGATTTCATAATCCATGTTCTTCATTCTACTTGCTGCTTCCGCGGACAGTTTAGTAGCCAAATGTAGGGGTTTTAGCGACTAAAAGTCAGTTTAGTTGCCGAACATAGGGGTTTTAGCAACTAAAAAAATTTTGTAGCTAAAAAAGAAGGTTTTTGGCGACTAAAAATATTTAGTAGCCAAAAATATAGGTTTTGGCGACTAAAAAATAGTTTGGTCGCCGATCATACGTGTTTTATCGACAAAAATCAATTTCTTAGCCAAAAGTGAAGCTTTTTGGCTACTAAAAAAAATTTAGTGGCTAAAAGTCAAGAATTGCCGACTAAAATGCAGTTTAGTCGCCCAAAGTAGAGGTTTTGGCAACTAAATTTTAGTTTAGTCGCCAAAAGTGGAGGTTTTTCGGCGGGAATGAATTTTTTTAGCGACTAAAATATAATTAGTAGCCAAAACTATACAATTGGCGACTAAAAAATAAATTTAGTCGCCAAAAGTGATCTAATTTTTTTTTTAGTAAATAATTTATTTTTTACATAAATTATATTGAATAAAAATAATTATTTTTATATATATAGCTAGATATTAATACGGGTCAATATAGCATATAAATAATATATGTTTCATATATATTCATGTGATGTTGTAGTGGCATAGTGGAGAGAGTGTGTTGCTAAAGGTTTAGAATGTGGGAGAGGTTGGCGGTTTGAATCTCAGAAAAAGCAAAAAAGTTGAATTTTTTTTTTTTTTTTTTCACGGAAGCACCTTTTTAGTCGCCAAATGTGTTTATTTTGGGCGACTAAACGGTTTAGTCGGCGATTCATGGACTATTGGCGACTAAAAGATTAGTCGCTAAATGTGTGATTTTAAAAAGTGTAAATAGGTTTTGGCGACTAAATCGTTGGTCGCTAAAGAGCTATTTTTTGCCGACTAAAAAAATTTTAGTCGCCAATACCTCCGGCGACCATATATATGCGACAAAACATAAAAAAATTAGTCGCTGAAAGTAAAAACTCGACTTTCGGCGACTAAAAACAGACTTTTGACGACTAAAAATTTAGTCTCCAAAGGTGCTTTTTCTTGTAGTGGTAGATCAACATCAACACTATGCATACATTCACCTTCAGTCATATTCTTAGATCTATTAAAAAAAATACAGATCTGACTAGAGAAAAACCAGAGAGAGACCAGAGATCGGTCTGATTTGAAGGTTTACAACGATGATGAGCCATTGATGTCTCCCAAATCAGTGTGTCGATTCAATCCAATTCCAGAAGCTGAAGAAAATGAGGACGAAGACAACGAGAACGAAAACGAGCAGTGAAATGGCAACGGTGGTGAGGGAGATCAACGGTGACGACAGCGAAGGGAGATCGGCAATGGCGGTGAGAGAGATCGGCAGTGAGACAACGAAGGAGGATAGCAAAGGGAGAGATGGGTGTGCTGGGATTAAATCTGATGAGAGAGAGAAAGAGAGAGAGAGAGACTGTGTGTGTGGGGGGGGAGAGGGAGGTCTCTCAGCTTAGAAGATTGAGATAGATAGATAGATAGATAAAATAAAACAAAGCAAAACCTAAACATATATATTATATATATGGGACTATTCTCAGGGGTAGATAGGGCAGGGCCGGGGCGAGGTTGAGGCACATATCACCATCCCCGGCCCGAATATTATCGGGGATTTATTTTTGAATACCATTCCCAGCCCGTCGAGAGTATTTTTTGGAAAAAAACCGCTCAATTCGGGGTCGGGGGGTCGGGTCATCGTCAGGCCGGGTTCAAATTGCCATCCCTAGTTGCATAGTAGGTAGTGGAGGTAGTAAGCATGGTAGCAGCAAAGATGATGATGAGTTCGGCCAGAGTATTGTTTAAGTGAGTTTTAAAAATGTGAGTACTACTTAGTTTGGAGGAATAATTGATTTTAAAAAGTAATGTATGATTGAAATTTTATTCAAAGTGCGGATTTTACTATACATAAGTTGAATATAGATGTATATTTTATAACTATCTAACCACATGTATTTATCTCATGTTGCTTACTATCATTTTTTTTTTAGGCCACTTTTTAGCGTTTAATCCAATATTAAGTATTACTTAAAAGAATAACAAATAGTTTGGGGGAATAATTGATTTAAAAAGTAATGTGTGATTGAGATTTATTCGAAGTGTGGATTTTACTATATAAAAGCTGAATATAGATGTATATTTTATAACTATCTAACCACATGTATTTATCCCATATTACTTACCATCAATTTTTTTTTTTGTTTTTAAGTTACTTTTTAGTATTTAATCCAATATTAAAACTCTCAAAGTAGCTTATATTGGTCACGACTTAATAAATTATGATATAATTTAAACATGAAGTTTAAATTTATTATTATAAAATATTTTTACTAATTAACCGATCAATTTTTTAGATTAAGAGTAAGATTAGGGTTAGAATATGACCTATAATTTAGGGCCGCTCTATCTTAGATAATTTTTTCATACATAAATATATGTAACTATTCATTTAATAGTTTTAAACATAAATATATGACCTTTTTGGCTAAGTTCAAAATTTTTTATTAAGTATGGATAAAATATATTCATATTTCTTATTTTTATAATAAAAAATACCTATAAATATCTTTATCAGGTTAATAAATAAATATGTTAAACAATTTATAAGTTGGACATAGATCAAGACAATTTTTAATAATTAGTTAAATGTTAAGTTGGCGTAAATATTGAATCAACTAACATTTTTATGTAAGAGTTATGATATAAGACATTATAATTTTCATGAATGATGAGACAAATTTTTAGGCTTTACAAACATTAAAAAAATTAGTATTTTGATCACCAAAGAGATGACGGTTGTGTTTCCAGAAGATAGACTCTATGCACATTCCAAAAGTGCGGGAAAGGCTATGATCCACTAATATCACCAAGTATTGGGTATATTAGTGCGGGGGGTAATGTTGGCTACATATTTTGTAAAAGCCAATTACAGTTCGACGCGTGGCAAAGCAAGGGTAGTATGGGAAGACTACTCAAAGTCTTCGATCATGATCGTACACGTGGCAGTGAAAATTGGTTCTCACGTGATCTGAGTAGCACAGGATCAATAAAGAGATACAAGATGACGTGGCTTCAATGGTTGCTCATATTCAAATTCAAATACAAGAGGGAAGTTCAACTGCAAGAAAAGGCGTAGTGGAACTACTTCTAAGGCAGCATGATCAACAATCATGGAGGAGCGGTTCGACAGTTTGAAGTGCAGTTCGATGGTCATCCTTGAGGAGTATAAATAGCAAAGAGGTCCCCAGAAAAAACCCCAGACTCAGATCATACAAACCAGTCTTACTTTACATATTTTATTTTCCAGTTTTTACATTTCCAGTCTTTACCTTTCTTGCACTTTAAATACTTGTTCTGCACTTTGATTCATAGGAGTAGTTTCAAGTAGATCGTCACTGTAAACCTCTTCGAGGCTGAGTTTGGATCATTGTAAGTGTTCATTTTAATGAAATACTTCCATTGTTCTTCATATTAACTGTTATTTCTCTTAATTTCTCCTAAGTCAAGCCACCAAGAAAGTCCTCTTCATTGAAATTTGAAAGAACTAAAACACAATCGTCTGATAATTGGTTGGCAATTATAATTTCTGTAAGGACTGATTGATCCTTGCTGGCACGCTCGCATTTACAAAAATACCCTTCAAAAAGCCAAAAAGCCAACATATATTTTTGGCACGCCCGGTGGGACTTGTTAAAATGGCTAGATGAAGACGACAGGGAGAAAATGAATGCTTGGAAGAAGGCGTAGAAGGAGAGGTAGAAATACCTAATCCAGAGGATAATGTGGTAACACATCCTGTGGAAACTCCCATGTTATCCGAACCTATGGTCGAACAGACCAGTACTTCGGGACAAGAACCATATGTTCATAATATTGGACAAAACCAAAGAATTGGACCATCCATTGTTCCATCTATTCAGCCAACCAATCCATGGGATGGCTTAGTAGATGCTATGGGACAACAATTAATGAACACAATGGAAAGGTGGGCAACATCCTTTTTGGATCGAATGAATAACCACCAACCAACAAACACAAGACACACAGAGGAAGTTTTAAATGTCCTTCAGCAAAGATTGGCTAGAGACAAACAGCCTATGCAAGTTAATGGACATTCTAATGGTCAAAATAGTAACCAGAACTATGAAAGATCATCACCTCAATCTTGGTACGAACCCATTTTGAGGCCTATAGCAGGCCAAAATGCCTCAGTACTTAACAATGAAACCACACAAGTTGGTGGATCTGGCCAAGTACAAGAAACTGGCGTAAGAATGGCTACAAATCCCATGTTCGAAGCCATACTTGGCACTAGGGGGTATAATAATCCCTTATTCGAATTTATACCCGGGGGGTTGGAAGGTTGGCCTACAAATGGAAGGGACACAACACCTATCCCAGCACCTTTCACAGGTCCTTTCGCAGGACAGGCTCAAAGGGGTTACCCATACCCCCAACAGCAACCTGCACCACAGGGGCAACTAGTCCCAAATGTACCACCTTATGGACCAAGAGGATTGCAAGCACAAGTTTGTCCACCAAATCCTGTGTTTATCCCTCCAGTAGTGGTTCAACAGGCACAAAATATGGTCCCTAGGGACCAAATTGCTGATATTGTTAGGGAGATGTGTGGACCGATGGCTCGGGGGGTCCAGACTCTTGTATACAGAAAACCATACCCAGAATGGGTGGATAGGGTACATGAATACCCAAGGGGGTTCAGGATACCAGATTTTACCCTTTCTATGGGACTAGAAATCAGTCAACAATAGAGCATATTGCTAGGTTTGCTGCTCAATGCGATGAATTTACTAATCATGACTTTATGAAACTAAGATTATTCCCAAATTCTCTAATTGGAAGAGCGTTTGTATGGTACATCAACCTTGCACCTGGCTCCATTCAAAATTGGCAACAAATGGAAGAGGCATTTCAGGCCCAATTCTTCCAATCGGAGCCAGAGGTTTCTATGGCAGACTTGGCTAGATTGAGTCAAAGGCCTGAAGAAAAGGCTACTCAGTTTGTTGCCAGATTTAAAAAGGCTCGAAATAAATGTAGAGTCATCCTGCCAGAATCAGAATTTGTAAGATTGGCTCAAAACGGCCTAGAGTTCAGGCTTCAAAAGAAGTTTGACTCAACTGAATTCAGAGATTTGGTGGAACTGACCTATAAGGTGTCTAGATACAAGGCATTACTAGAGGAGGAACAAGATCGAAATAATGCGTCGTACAAGACATATTATAGAGATCCTAATTATGAGATCGATGCAGCGGAGATTGTGGGCAAAGAACCTGTAATCTGTGAAGCATTAATTCATAAGGATACAACAATTGACCAGCAGTTTAAAAAGAAAGAATTTCACAGAAAATACTCTTTCGATTTAACAAAAGCAGATGACATCTTTGATCATTTGCTTGCGGCCAACTTCCTTAAGTTACCTAAAGGAGTAAAACTGTCATCTCCAGATGAACTTAAGGAAAAAATATATTGTAAATGGCATAACTCTTGGTCTCACTCGACTAAAAACTGCATTGTTTTTCGAGACAGGATCCAAGAGCAAATTCGGAAAAGGAGTTTGAAATTTCCAGCCAAAACAGAAAAGGTCATGGGGATTGACAGCAACCCGTTTCCAGAAGTTGGAGAGAGCACAGCTAATGTGGTTGTACCAAACTTCCAGAATCTATCTCTACAAGAGTTGGAAGAGGTCAATGTGCAGATGCATATTGCCAACCAGACAACTACCAAGAAGGACACCGAAACCCACCACCATTGGACAAGGTTTCTCACACGGGAACACTCGATGAAGAAGCCGGATAATGATTCCTTGGAAGCGGTTGTAATGCAGAGAATGTGTCCCAAAGTGCATCAAGTTATAAATGGTTGAAGGGCTTCCAATTGATGGAAGCAATACTACAGGATGTTCAGAGACGTCCTAAATCAACCGACGCTTACAACATAAGGCCGTATCTGGCTAGTGATAGGCAGCGACCACTAGTGGTTAAGCCTGCAATGGACAGAATGCATGCTAAAGGCAAGAGACCCTTACATGAATCCAGGCCACCTAATTATTACAGAATGGAGAGCGCCATTACGAAGAAGACCGGAGAGGCTTATTTCATGGGATCAAAGCCAGGGATTGGCCCTCTAGACCAACCTCACGAGACGAAAGTGGCTATCTCGTGATCGAAGGTCTGAATCAGGCTCAAAACATGAGGTCAGAGCCAAACACTTACCTTCACAGCCAGCTTCGAAGATGGCTTCGAAGGTTGAAAAAAGCAGTGCAACATCTGAGTCAATAAGTTCATGGGTACCTGAGGTCCCAGATTGGTTTGTAATGCAGAACAAGCCTAGGGAAGTACCTGTCCAAAGGAATGTTGGAAACCAAGGCAGGATGGTCAAGCCTCCATTGGTGGCTCCAAACAATTGGGTATTGCTTAAACACCCAAAGACAAAGGAACCAGATATAGTCCCAGTTATTTCAAGGTCACAGAGGAGGAAAATTCAGCGTAGGTACACCCAGTACCAGCAAGATCTGAAAGAAAGTGGAGAGAGTTCTTCACTGGTAAAGACATAAGAAAAGAAGAACCCAAAGCCAAATCCACAGAACAAACTGGTTGGCAGCAGAGAACAGTTGGCCAAGGTTCATTCTGAACTAAAGGCCAGAGAGAAAGCTAGCTTAGCAGGGTTGGAAAAGGCTCTGATGGAAAGTGATAGCGAGACGGAAGAAGAGATTGGCATAAGCCAAAAGAAGGAAATGGCAGAGGAAGAAATGTTCGAAGCCTTTATGGCTGAGCAAACATTTCTGGTTGAAGGACCAGTTGAGAAAGATCCTTCAAAAGAATCAGTTAGCAACGAAGTGCCAGAGTGTAGCATGGAGGATGCTGCTGAAGTCACTAATCAAGGTAGCCAAGAAAGGAGACAGGCACAGCCAGCCATCCAGTTTGGCTCATTTCCTCCGGTATCAGTCAATATGGTACACATACTGCCTCACGAGTTCCAGGCTGAAGAGGAGGACCAAGATGACCAAGACATGGATCCTATTCCAGTCTCTAGTGAGGAGTCGCAAGTGAGTATGGTACAGGATGAGTCTGAAATGGCTACTCTGATGGAAACTGAATGCGAGGGCGAGGAAGAGGTGAGCATCAACCTCTCATATCCTTTTGAATATCCCTCGAATTCTATGACACAACATGTCAAGCCTTTGTATATCAAGGCTTTATTTGATGGGATACAATTGAATCGGGTCCTGATAGATAATGGGGCAGCAGTGAACTTACTACCGAAATCTTCTTTGAAGAAACTAGGGAAAAAGAATCCTAGGTTGATCCCAACCAGCACAACCATCGCTGGCTTTGCTGGAGACAAACAAATGGCTCAAGGGATTTTACCCATTAACTTGAGCGTGGGGACCAGGGACTGCATGACAGCATTCTTCGTAATCGACAGTAATGCTAAATACAATGCTCTCCTTGGGAGAGATTCGATCTACACTAACAAATATGTGCCTTCCTCTTTGTATCAGAAAATCATGATGGCCTTAGGCAATGGAGAGACAGAGGAAATAGATACAGATCCTCAACCCTTCATAGCCTGTGCAGACTTTGCGGAGGCCAAGCTGTATATTGAGGGAGTGACACCACTCAGTATACTAAGGAAAGCTGATGGCTCAGCCGAAGTGACGGCTGATGAGGAAGTGACACACCTGAAGTACTTAGTCCAAGAGAGTGCTGATGAAAAGATTGTCGTTAAAGATGACAATAATGCCGGGTTGTAGGCAAAGAGATGAAGAACAAGAAGCCAAGTCTTTGGCTCTGATTAAATTCTCAACATTGGATGTAAAAGCTATAGTCCAGAAAGTACATGTCACGACCCAAACCCGCCCCTAAAAGTTTGGCATCGTAACCGGCCAGTAATCCTAGATTACCACAGGCCTTACTGTACAAAACATAATTAATCGGGGCTCGCGGAAGCGAAAACACATAACTATAGTCCAAAGAGCTGTGCATAAATATGAACAAATATTTACATGCCAAAATGTTAATTTACCCACTATCTATACATAACATGTAACAAAATCCATATACAAAACATATAGGCACATGCCACAATACATAACAAAACAAGCTCACTATACGGCCTTCCAGGCCTAGCCCAACTCGGGGCGTACAAAACTCTGGTAGGTTCTCAAAACGGCGGCTCGGTGCAAGACTCCGCCTAGGCTTGACTCCCCGGCTGCTCACCTATAAATACATATATAAAGGGGTGAGCTAAAGCCCAGCAAGTAACATTAACGTAAAGGATTAGTGAACGAATTCCACATAACATATCCGTAAAACAAATCATCATAAACATAATCATCTCATAACAGAACATACATAATGGCATACTCCATAGAACATAACATAACAGAACGCCTTCCGACTAGAATAATCAGTTCCGGATACTGATTAAACACACACCACAATGAAGTGGCTAACGAGATCTCGTAAACTGGTCATGGACCCGCATTTTCATGCCGTCCCCCATGACTTGGGACTCTCTATGGATGCCATACTAGATTCGCAAATAGGACATTCGTTCACAGAAAACATTATCATTTTAGAAAACATAACTTAACGTAACATTTTCAGAACATACTTTATAAAAACATAACTTTACAGAAATGTTACTTACAGTGGTTTTCCAGAACCGGTTGTACGGTCTTCACGTTTTAACCTGCAAATATCCACAGTATCGCATAATCCTTTAACACATAACATTAACAAATCAAGTCCACGTATGCTCTTAATGATATGTCAATCTCATAACTTCATTATCATGACTTAATTAAGCCTCAAGAATGCTAAAAATGCAATGAGGACGCCAAAATCATGCATTAAAACACTTTTTAAAATCTTCTGAAAACAGGTCTCCGCTCGAGCGGTAAAAACCTCCGCTCGAGCGGACAATACACTATGAGAAAAAAATGCTGGATGTGCGAAATCTACGCTCGAGCGGCCAAACCTCCGCTCGAGCGGACTGTGAAAATCTGGGTAGAAAAGCCAGTCCATTTCTGCAAAACCGTGGGCTCCATTTTTACCAAAACCAACTTCCAATGTCATGAAACAAGGCCCAAAACGCTAGAAAAACAACTTGATTTAAGCTTTAAAACCAAACCCACATGAATTACATAAATGATCAAACTTGAATTAAATTGGAAAACCATAGACATGCTCATAAAATCTACATTTCTTCAAATCCATGGAGGTTCTCCCTCAAATATGAAAATCATGCAAGAAACCATGATTTTAAAACATAAATGTCATGATAGAATGCCATGGATGCCCAAATCAAACATAATTCTTCCTTTAATCCACTTACTAACCATGAAAACATGGATGATCCAACTTTACTTCAAGTATTTAGAGAGAAATCCTTACCTTGCTCACTTAATTGAAGACAAGTACCTTGAATCCCCTTTCTTTCTCTCTCTCTCTCTCTCTCTCTCTCTCTCACGAATTCTCTCTTCTCTCTCTCTTCCTTAGATATTTTACTTCTTTTATTCTTGAGTCAACATGGTCAACAAATCTTTATCCATAACCATATATATCCTATAAATTCAAATTGTGCCATAAGCTTGAGCCAAACAAGGCTTTACGAATCAGACAGAATTCAGTCCTCAATTTATTCCCTCAAATGGTTCTAAAAATTCCCGGTATCTCGTAGGCGTGTTCAATTTCATTTTCTGAATCCATTACGGTCGTCAATTTCCGATCCGAAGTCGTAAGGTCAACAGATATTTTTCTAATTCAAACAGATATTCTTCCATTAATTCATCTAAACACATAATTAATTACCGATAATTATGACATGCAGTTCGGGGCCATTACAGTACAGGAGCAAGAAAGAGAAGCCATGATAATTGGCTGTAAACAAGAGCAGCAGCAGGTCAGAATTTTGACCCTTTGGAAATACTGTGCATTGTACATTGAGACAAAAGTCCAGGAGATACAGGAGGAGGATGCCTTATGGACATATTTTGTCTATGAGGAGGAGGGCAAAGATGTTGAACTAAAGAACTTGGGAGCAGAACAAAGCAAGAAGGTTGCTTCGAAGGTCAAAGAAACCAAGGAAGAAACTTCAATAAGTTCTCAGACACAAGACCCCTTAGAAGAAGTAAATTTAGGGGAATGTTCTATACAACAGCCCACTTATATAAGTGCTTGCTTGAATATTCTGGATAGAGACCAGTTGTTGGTTGTTCTGAAGAAATACAAAGATTGCTTTGCATGGTCCTATAATGAACTACCAGGATTGGATAGGTCATTAGTGGAACATAGGCTCCCTATGAAGCCTAATTTCAAGCCATACAAGCAGAAACCAAAAAGAATGAGTCCAGAAGTAATTCAGAAGGTCAAAGAGGAAATTCTTAGACTACTCAAGGCAGGCTTTATTAGGACAGCCAGGTATGTTGAATGGATATCTAATATTGTGCTTGTAGTTAAGAAGAATGGCAAAATGAGGGTATGCATCGATTTCAAAAACTTAAATCTAGCAACTCCCAAAGATGAGTACCCTATGCCAATAGTGGATCTGCTGGTAGACAGTTCGGCAGGGCATCAGATTTTATTAATGATGGATGGGCACTCTGGTTACAACCAAATCTGCATTGCAGAGGAGGATATCCACAAGACAGCATTCAAATGCCCTGGGAATATTGGCACCTTCGAATGGGTTAAAATGCCATTTGGTCTGAAGAATGTTGGGGCTACATATCAGAGGGCTATGAACACTATCTTTCATGATCTCATTGGAGGGTATCTAGAGTGTTATATTGATGACATTGTAGTGAAATCCCAGTCCATGGAGGAGTATCTGTTTCACTTAGAAGCAGCTTTTGAAAGAATGAGAAAGTTCAAGTTGAAACTTAATCCTCTTAAGTGTGCTTTTGGTGTATCATCTGGAAAATTCTTGGGTTATGTAGTGCACAAGAAAGGAATACAGATTGATCAGAATAAAGCTAAAGCCATCATTGAAGCCAGGCCTCCATCAAGTAAGAAAGAATTACAAAGGTTCCTTGGGCAGGTTAACTTTCTTCGAAGGTTCATTTCTAACACTGCAGGGAAAACTAAAGTATTTTCTTCCTTGTTAAGGCTAAAAGATGAAGATGAATTTGTGTGGACAGCAGAGTATCAAATTGCTTTCGAAGGTATCAAAGCCTCCTTGGCCAACCCTCTAGTGCTGATGCCACCAAAGGGGAACAAGCCCTTGAAGTTGTACATAGCTGCAGCAAAAGATTCATTGGGAGCTTTTTTGGCCCAAGACAATGAAGAAGGCAAGGAGCAAGCTATTTATTACCTTAGTAGGTTTTTAAATTCTTGTGAATGTAAATATTCAGCTATTGAAAAGCTGTGTCTTGCTTTGTGTATTTTGCAAATGAAATTAAGATATTATCTTTACCTACAACTCGTCTGTAATTGCAACCACAGATTTGGTTAAATACATGTTATCTAGGCCTATGTTGAGGGGGAGAATTGGCAAGTGGATACTAGCCTTATCAGAATTTCATCTAGAGTATGTCCCCCAAAGGGCAGTAAAAGGGCAGGTTTTAGCCAATTTTCTGGCAGACCATCCATCTCAAACAGAGAGCCAAGAGATAATGGAACTTGGTATGGCTAGTGTTGAGCCATGGCAGATATGGTTCGATGGGTCGAAAGCCAATGGCTTAATTGGAATTGGTGTTGTAATTAAATCTCCACAAGAGATAGAAACTACACATGGTTTCAGAGTGGATGAAGCCACCTGTTCTAATAACCAGGCTGAATATGAAGCCTTAATAGTGGGACTAGAAATTCTTATTGGATTACAAGTACATGCAGTTGACATATTTGGAGACTCTCAATTGGTGGTTAATCAAGTAAAAGGGATTTTCAAGTGTCAAAGCATAAGTATTTTGCCTTACTATGTTGTTGCATTACATCTGCTTTCTCAGTTTCAAATAGCAAATGCAACTCATGTTCCAAGATTCTTGAACAATAGAGCTAATGACGTAGCTCAGAAAGCTTCGAACTTCAAGAAAAGGGATAATACCCAAAGGGACATAAACCAAACAACATATCAAAGATTAATACAACCTTTGAATAAAAGGAATGTGGTCTTGGAAGTCAATCATAATGACTTACAAGAACAAGATTGGAGGCATCCAATAATGCAATACTTAGCTGGTCCATCTTCGAAAGCCAGCAGGAAAATCAAATTACAGTCTATGCGATATATGATATATGGCAATGCTCTCTACAAAAGGGGGGGAGATGGCTTATTGTTGGAATGTTTAGGCCCAAAAGAAGCATTAACAGCTATGGCTGAGGTTCATGAAGGCATCTGTGGTGCTCATCAGCCTAGTGTAAAGATGAGATGGATGCTTCGAAGGCATTCCTACTATTGGCCAACTATACTTAAAGACTGCATAGAATATGCAAAGGGTTGCCAAGCATGCCAAAAGCATGGCACAATAAGGCATGTGCCCATAACTGAGCTACATGCAGTAGTGAAGCCTTGGCCATTCAGAGGATGGGCCATGGATATGATGGGAAAAATACACACACCCTCTTCGAAGTATCATTATTTCATTCTAGTGGCTACTGATTACTTCACTAAGTGGGTCGAAGCCATACAAGGTCAGAGACCAAACAGAGCTCATTGGGTTCATTAAAGATTTGATCCATAGATTTGGCATCCCACAAACCATAACTGTGGATAATGGGACTGTGTTCGATGGGAAAATGGTGAAGTCTTTTGTGGCAGAGTTTGGAATTAGCCTTGTTAATTCCACACCTTATTATGCACAAGCCAATGGTGAAGCTGAATCATCCAACAAGTCCTTGAAAAAAGGGATACAAAAGGTTGTGGAAGATAACCCCAGGGATTGGCATAACCTTTTGTTGGATGTTTTATGGGCATACAGAACTTTCCCAAGATCAAGCACAAGAGTCACACCTTATGCTTTAGTATATGGGCATGATGCAGTTTTACCTGTGGAAATTAATGTTAAATCTTTGAGGGTAAGATACCAAGATCAATTAGATCCTGAGCAATACCATCAAAGTATGTGCTTAGAGTTAGAAGGCATAGACGAAGCCAGAATTTTGGCATTAAATAGTATTCTTTTCCAAAAGAAGAAAGCAGCCAAGAATTATAACAAGAAAGTCAAACACATTAGCTTTGATGAAAGTGATTTGGTATGGAAAACAATACTCTCAATAGGAATTAAAAGCCATAAGTTTGGCAAATGGTCACCTAACTGGGAAGGACCATATCAAATTCATAGAGTTTTGCCTTTTGGAGCATACCATTTGAGAAATCTGAATGGATATGTACATCCCAAAAAGATTAATGGCAGATATTTGAAGCCTTATTTTCCAACCATTTGGGAAACACAAGGAATAAAATAAACATTAAAGACAAAAACACAAGACTGCTCAAATGATAGACAAAATTCGTTCTTTCATAAAGAATTAAGTACATTGTGCCACAAATTGGCCCAAAATTCATTACAATGTCTTAATTATTTTTGTACAATAGATTTTCTATTGCTAAGTGAGGGAACTAGTTGAATAGTTATAGCCATGTCTTCTTTGCGATCAGCCAGTTCTTGGTTAATGATTTGCAATTTAGTGTCAGTTCGAACCAAGGCCTGGTTTACTGCAGCTAACTCCTCTTCAAGTTGGGTTTTCCTCTCCAGCAGCTGGGCTCGAAAGTGGGAAGCAGAGGAGTGTTGTTCTTTCAGAGTTGATACTTCGGTATGTACTTGGGAAACGAAACTCTAATCTCTGGCCAGTTTCTCATCCGTAGCCTTGGCAGCCTGGCAAATGCTGATGTAAAAATCGATAGTAGTTGCTGCCTGAGATAAATGGCTTGAAACATTCATGCTCGATCGCAAAGAAGTCTCAGAGTAATCGAGGAATCCATTTCCGATTATAGGCCTCTGTTGAGCCTCGAAGGAAATCCTCGAAAATGAAATCAGCAGTTCCAGACATGTGTCCAGGTCTATTGAAAGTGCAAAAGGCTTACTGCTGGAAGAAGAAGAACTCTCGAGAATTTCCAACAAAGAATCAGCCAAGACTAGTGGCTCAGTTTCAACAGTGAATGTTGGAGAGGTAGAAGGTATGTCAAAAAGACTGGCTAGTCTTGCTTCGAAGACATCTACCTCATCTATAGACATGAGGGGTGCAGAGAGAGTTGTGGTGGAAGGCGTAAAGGATTGCATGGGGATAGGAGAAATGTATGAAGCATCTTTTGCAGCCTCTATGGTCTTAGCCACCAATGAATCAAGTGAAGAGGGGCTGGAAGTAGGCAAAGGTGATGAACTATGAGTTGGAAAACTACCAGCACCCTCTGTAGGAGAGTCAACTGCCATTAGAGATGGAATAGCAGTTGGAATTTTTGTGAAAGAAGGAGGAGCAAGGCTCGAAGGAGAATTGGACTGAAGTAGGTCAAAGGTCAAGAAAGGGAGGTATGGGTCTAAGCCAAGAAGGAGATCTTGAGGATGCTAGGGCTCAGTGGGGGTATATGAAATATGGGCCTAGGAAGTGGAAGTGTTATCTGAATGGCTTTCACATTATGCATTTGATCAACCGATTGAAATTGAGGAGTCCCCATTGGAAGTATAGCCGGTGTTTCTTCTTTGCAAAAGGAAGAGATGTAAGGTCAAGCTCTAGCGTCAAAATTTGATAAGGCAAAATAGTGGAAGCATGAAAGAAATTACTTGTTCTAGAAGCGGCTGCAGCGATGAGAGAGGCTGAAAGAGAGTAATGTTTGATCTGTTGCCTTCTTACCATTTCTCTTTGTAACGCATCGGCAGCAGCAGCTTCCTCTCTTAAAATTTGTTGTTGTCGTCTCCTCTCAGCCCTTTTGAAGACAATTATGGCCTTGGAATGTTCTTGGTCTACGGCCTTGGCAGCTGCCTCATGAATGGGATCTTCAACCAAGACAGTAGTTGAAGCAGTCACTTTCCTTCTTTTTTCTATTGCTTGGGCGATTGTCTCGGAATCAGAGTCCTCAGCAAAGTCAGAAGGAGAGATAGTAATCTTTCTTCTCCTCTATCTTTGAATTGGCATTGTCTGTTCCTCAGATGTCCTCTCAACTTCTGCAAACTGATATTCGGATTTCCTAAAAATAAACTCCTTCTCTACCTCCCTAGCGATTGTCTCCTCTTGAAAAAATCAATCACTTTTTTCCTTTTTGTCAAGGGTGACTTGTGCTCTTGGTCTGCTTCTCCTTCTTCTTCTTCTTTTTCTTCTTGCACCTCAGTTGTTTTCTGTTCAGGATCAAGCAGTCTTCTCTTCTTTTGCTGCTGACCACCTTCACAAAAAAAAATATATATATATATAAATAGAAACAAAATAAGAATAAGACAATCAGCATCATATAGGAAGTCGAAGGAAAGAAAACAAAGGCATATACCTTTCTTCGAAACAGCCCAAGTGGCTTTAGGAGGAGTTGAGGTAGCAGGAATGGACTAGGTTGTAGAAGGCATAGTGGAGGAAGTGACAGTTTCAGCTCCCTTGGGCTTGGGCACATCTAACACCTCTAGTAGGTTTTGAGGTGAAATGGCTAAATAGATTTCCATATTGCTTACCCACCAATTTTGGTAGCTCTTCAATACGGTACCTTCAGGAATGAAAGGGGTGTACTCAAAATTGGCCAAGTCATCTATGAATTTGAAGGTTGCCTCTTCCAGCCTCGACTTCCGAACCTTCAAATCTCTCCTGGTAAGGCTCAGATTGGTGTTCTTTGCGAGAGGTATTGGGATCCCTTGTGTGAAGCCAAATTGTCTAGCAAATTGAGCAGGACAATAAGGCTCAGCTATACATTTATAAGCTCTGGGGTTCGTGGTCCTGATAAACAGCTCTCTAGGAAGCAGAAGGGAAGCCCATATATCCTTGTGAATAGGCGAAGCCTGAGCACATCACTTAGGAAATGACTCAACCAAGTTGGACCTATCTTTGGTTTGAAGGGCGGAAGCGGTGAATAGGAAGGCATTTGGTAGTCGATGGAAGAAAGAGAAATAAAAGGCAAGTAGAAGGATAGAGGAAGCATTGGCGATCTTATGCCATGGGTAAGAGAGTGTAGCCCAGAAAATTTAAGGCATTTGGATTGTAATTCAGTAAAATAGGCGAAAAGCCAAAGCTGAAGGATCCAGAATGGCCCCCCTTGATTAGCATCTAAGGGCTTCTCACAAAAGAGGAAACAAACTCTGTATACATGGCCTAGAATATATGGGGCTAAGGCTACCCTTTTTTGCAAAACAAAGGCTTTGGCAAGAGGAGCAAATTCAGGCATGATTCTTTGAGAGGAGGTGCAGAAGAGAAATTTGCAAAGCCAATATAATAAGAAGGAAAAGAATTCCCAATCAGTTACTGGGCCCTCTTTTTTATTCTCAGCTTTAACAAAATCACTGTAAGATGAGTTAAGAGAGGGGGGGAAAGAAAGAGACTGCTAAGTCAGGGAAATCTGGTGTAATGAGGATACCAATAGGGGATACTCCTAGTAGATGGCAAATGTCAAGAACAGTAGGGGCCATCATCCCACATCTAAATTGAAAGAAATTGAAGATAGGGTTTCAAAAACATAAAGCAGTAGGGACTAGGAAAGGGTCCTCCGAGATAGTTACCCTAGAAAGTCGGAGAGCATCGAGAAGGCAGAGCTCTTGAAGGTCCAGTGTCCTAGCAAGGATGACTCGGTCGTACCATCCTTGCCACTCCGGTCTCATTGTGGGCCAACATCGGTGAGGGCGATTGATTCTCCAGTTCCTCCAATCGAGACCACCTTCATAAAGGAGACATTGGTTCTCCAGACGAGGATATAGAGCTGGGAGCTCAGTAGGGATCTCCTTGAATATTGGCCTGAGCACATAGTCTTGCTGCTCATGATAACGAGGGACAAAGATACGCTCGTCAATGGCGCTTTTCTTCCTAGCCTTGTACTTCTCACATTATACGTCAATGAGCCTTTTCAAGGCTACAGATGAGCTCACACGCTCTATGATTGGCACTTCTGGTGAAGAAGAAGCCATTGATAGTACGTTTTTTCGAAAAAAAAAGAAGGGAGTGAAGAGAAGTGGAAGACTGATGAGGGTTTGTGCGTTAAAAGAGCAAGTGATTTCAGAACACGAAGCAAGAGGGTTTTAAAAGCTTTTGTGTCTGAAAAATATATTGCATAAGTCGTTAAGTACTAAAAGTACGAATCTGAGTCTCTTCCAATATTGATAGTTTTGGAGGAAAAAGCACATTAGAATGTTGGCCTTGACTTTGAAGCAAGATATTTGGCTTCGAAACAAGATTTTGGCGCCAAAAAATTCAAACAACAACGGCTTCGAAATACATAAGTCGGCTTCGAAGCATACTACATGCTTAAAGATGCTAGAATGCTCGAGTATTAGTCTACTTCAAAGGGTTTAAAGACCTGTTTGAGGGTTATTAATGAAAATAACGACCTTCGAAGCAAAACTTGGGATTCTTTAAGGAGAATTGCTATTCGAAACATCAAAACCAATCGTTGGTTTTAATAAAAAGGAGATTATCTTTTAAACTAAATTAGCATGAACTGCTCTTCGAAGTAAAAGTGGTCAATTTAAAATTGATTAACTATATCAACCATGACCATATATTGGTTATAGTTAGTTTTGAAGGGTAAGATTGTTAAATTTGAAGCACTAATTCTAGGTGATATCAGCCAGAATTGTCAACTTTACTCCATAAATTGGAAAAAGACATGATTGGTTCCTTTTAGTGTTTCATTAAAAAAAAATTTGAGTCCAGATTCGAAGAACGAGTTTGTTCAATTAGAAGCCCTAAATTGGCTCTTAAAGGCAAATGGAAACAAGGTCAAATAATGCCAAATGGAGGATTCTATTTATATTTGAAGACAAAGCAATCACATCAAATGACCCTATCTGGGTATGAATTCAAGCTCATAAAAGTAAGGAATAGAATAAATGACAAGATCATGAAATTTGATCCAACAGTGATCAATAAACTTCTGTTCTGTCTTTATTATATCTTCTATTTCTTCTAATGTTGGCTGCATAAGTTGGTGTGCTTTCACTTCATAGTAGAGCTCTTCAGCCTTTATTTCGAATGCTTCCTCTCTCAATCGTTCTTCCACTTCATCTAGGACCAAATCATCCCAATACACAGAATCTTTATTCTTGAAATCATCGAATTCTTCGATGAAGTTCTCTGCTTCGTATTGGGCTTGAATTTGGAGAGACGAAAGTTGGTCCAAAGATTGTGTAGTAACCTTGGAATTTCGATGCCAGTAGAGGAGCACTGGGAGTTGGTCAAGGAACATATGAAGTTCTGCTTGGGCAATGGGATTAAGAATATGGCCCCTAGTCAAAATATCACAAGCCCATTGAAAGTTCTTGAAAGGGACTTCGTCCTCAAGAACATTGAAGGGCAAGTGAGAGAAAGCTGCAAGCAGAAGTTGAGCTTCTTTCCGCTCAGCTGGAGTAGGGATTGATGGAGGTTTGTAAGGTGGAATGACTTCGTTCATGGGGAGGGCAAGCCTCAGTTTTTCTGTCCAGGAAAGAGTTGATGAAGAAGAAGGAGCAGATGGTTCTGCTTCAGAAGATGAAGAAGAAGGAGCAGATGTTTCTGTTTCAGAGGGTGGAGAAGAAGGTGTGGATGCTTCAATTATGGGACATGGCACGGGAGCGGAAGGAACAAAGGCATTAATATAGTCAAGCCAGTCAGAAGAGCAAATCTTCGCCTTCTTGGCTAAGAAGGATGGGTGGTACCCTTGAGCTTCTTCTGAACGTTGGGCAACAAGCACTGTCTTGGTAGGCATGGAGGATGTGTACCATGCCACAAGAAGGTTTTCCTCCAAACTACGTCGAAGGTCAATGGGTACGTAAGGGTAGACCACTGAACTTCGAGCATATGGAGAAAACTCCAAAGGGTCAGTAAACTCAATAAAATGATAGTTGATTCGTTCCCTCAAATCGTAAGTCTCAGGTGTTGACCAGCTTGTCCAGCCAGAACCCCCAGAAGACGAAGAAGTTATATCTTCATCCCATGCAGAATTTTGTGAAGAAGAGTTTCCTAAGTCCATATTTGCAACTTCCCAAATCAAAGGTTTGAGAGCAGTTCGTTCGAGGTACAAGGGGGAGTCAGAGGAAGAACTTCTTGTATCTGTGTCTGCAACTTGTTGAACCGAAGGATTATGGACAATGTGTTCGTAGTCCAAAGGTTGGTAATTTGCAAAGGCTTCCATGACCTAAATATAGAAAGGCGGGTAAAGGTGGCTAATGAATGCGTAAAGATTCTTTCGAGAGGAAACAACATTACTCAATGGCTCTTCGTGTGCTTGATCAATAGAAAGGGAAATTGATTTAGCCATAGTCTGTTCGAATGCTAAGGTATTGGAACGTTCAACAAATTGAAAAAGAGTTAATGCAAATGATCACCAAAGAGATGACGGTTGTGTTTCCAGAAGATAGACTCTATGCACATTCCAAAAGCGCGAGAAAGGCTGTGATCCACTAATATCACCAAGTATTGGGTATATTAGTGCGGGAGGTAATGTTGGCTACATATTTTGTAAAAGCCAATTACAGTTCGACGCGTGGCAAAGCAAGGGTAGTATGGGGAGACTACTCAAAGTCTTCGATCCTGATCGTACACGTGGTAGTGAAAATTGGTTCTCACGTGATCTGAGTAGCACAGGATCAATAAAGAGATACAAGATGACGTGGCTTCAACGGTTGCTCATATTCAAATTCAAATATAAGAGGGAAGTTTAACTGCAAGAAAAGGCGTAGTGGAACTACTTCTAAGGTAGCATGATCAACAATAATGAAGGAGCAGTTCGACAGTTTGAAGTACAGTTCGATGGTCATCCTTGAGAAGTATAAATAGCAAGGAGGTCCCCAGAAAAAACCCCAGACTCAGATCATACAAACCAGTCTTACTTTACATATTTTATTTTCTAGTTTTTACATTTCCAATCTTTACCTCTCTTGCACTTTAAATACTTGTTCTGCACTTCGATTCATAGGAGTAGTTTCTGTTGGAAATGGTTATAAATTCTGGGTAAAACCAGAATTTTATCCTTAGTTTGGTCTAATTTTTAGGTGGGCCCCGTGCGTCGTTTTACACGGGTCAAAGTGGTAACGCGTTCTATGCCGCGTCATGATTCACGTGGTATATTTGGTTGCTCAAAACCATTACCGAGTGAATGGGAAATTGAAGCCAAAGTGTGCTCCATGGAAATGGAGTTTTGGTGGAAATTCCTTATGGTTTGAATAAGGATTGTCCCACATTGATTTGATGGGAGGTTTTGAAAGGGTTTATAAGGTTTGGGTTTGGTACTTGGGGTGTGCCCCAAGGGGTACCCAAGTGTTTTAGAGGGAGAGGTTATGGGCAAAATGGGCTAGACCCATTGGACTCAAAAATCACCACACACGCGCGCGCGCCGCCGCCGCCGTCCGTCCGGGCTGGGCTGGGCTTGGGCGCGGGTGCGTGGTGTGTGGTGTGTGGTGTGTGGTTGGGCTTGTTCAACTCGATACTAATCCATTTTGGGCCAAAAACATTTGAAATTAATTTTATTAATTCAAATTAAACTGGTTTGGTTTTATTGTGCATCCAAACAAGGCCCTTCCTGAAATAAACAGGTTTGGTATTAAAGTTCATCCAAACAGGGCCCTTCCGTTTTAAACGAAATAAAGCTGGTTTGGTTTTATCGCGCACCCAAACAGGGCCCTTCCTAGTTTTATTATCTGTTTAATTTGTAACCAGATTCAATTCTGTTTGAATTCAAAAGCCAATGTATCATAATGTTCAATTCAAAACCAAGAGCCACCTTTAAATCTATAAATAGGACAACCTCATTTGGATTTTAAAACTCTAATTTTAGTTCTTCATGATTACGAAACATCCTCTTCATTTCTTTGCATTTTATTTACGAGAAAGAGTGTAAACACTTAGTGTGTTAAGTAAGGCAAACAATTTGTAGTGCTGCTATTGTTTGTAGTAGATCATTTTATCCTGGGAGATAGACGTCCAAATTCTGAAAGCACCGTGGAGAGGACGAATCTGTCTTAAGGACACAGTGTCAAACACTGGACTTGATCAGGTTTTATTTTGAAGAAATTAAATCAAGTAAGTTCTTTATTTATTATTCTGTTTTTATTATTTATTTAAATCAGATTTTAATTTTGTTTTTGTAACAAAATAAAATCTGGTTTTATTTATTTATTTATTATTTCAAGTTTGATTTTTGTAATCAAACATATACTCTCCTTTTCTTTATTTCTTTAAATTCTAATTGTTGTTTTGTATACAATAGAATTAAATCTTTTAAATACAGTGAAGATTGTTCTAACAATCTTAAGACAGATTCGTCCTGATATCTTCATTGTATTTAATTTTCTGTTTTTCAAAGTAATATTCTGGTTGGAAAAACAAATAGTGATTTATGCTATTTGACAGATAGTAGTAATATACTGTCTCTTTTCTTTGACAACTAGTAATACGATACTGGTGTCATTAACAATTTCAGAATATTATTTGGTATTACAGAAAATTATTTTGGTATTTTATTTTTCCTGTTTTAGTAACAAGGAAAATAAAATTATTTTGCTATTATAATTTATTTTCTAGTTTTAGTAACTAGAATTTATTTTCTAGTTTTGGTAACTAGAAAATTATGGTGTGTTATTCTGATTTTTGTAATCAGATATTTTTGTGGTATTTTATTTTCTAGTTTTAGTAATAAGGGAAATAAAATTATATTATTTTCTAGTTTTAGTAACTAGAAAATTAATTTGTGGTTTAGCTTTCTGATTTTTGTAATCAGATATTATTTCGGTATTTTATTTTTCTAGTTTTAGTAACAAGGAAAATAAAAAAATATATATATTATTAACAAGAAAAATACAATTATTTTGTATTATAATTTATTTTCTGGTTTTAGTAACTAGAAAATTAATTTTATTAATAAATCATGTAACTTTGTGAGTCGGTCACAATTTGTAAATTTTGTACATGACTAACGATTTCGTTTGTAAGATCACTTAATTTTGAACCCTTTGTGAAAAGGTTTTAATTCTTTTGACTTTATCATAGTTATGAGTATACTTGGTAGAATTTGTTTCTAGAGTAAAATATTAGTTTTACAAACTAATTTTATTTTTATTACAATGTGGATTCATAGTCTTGAATTGTTTCTGCATTTGAGGGAATATATATATATATATTCACAAGAACATTTTAATGCATATTTAATTTATTTATTTATGTACAAATCAAACTTATTTAATGATGGTATGTTTTGTCATTTTGAAGTTTAAAGTTTAAATCGTTGGATTTTATTTATGAGTTGAGAATCCTTTTATTTCATGATGCAAGTTATGGGATCATGCATGATTAATTTATTTTGTTAATTCTTTATTTGATGCGTTTGATATGCATGTATGATATCAACTCAAGTTATTTCTTAACAATAATTTCAAGTGATTTGGAATGATAAAATTGTTATGGCGACTTTGGACATAAGGAGAATTTGAATTTTCTAAATCAATTTTGATGGATGTTTAAACACCATAGAAATTTAAACATGAAGATGTATGTAATTATATCGTCCGTTTAATTGGGAAGTAATTTAAGAAATCTTTTATGTTGATTATTGGTTTATTTTGAATGAGATGTTTTTAATAATTATTTTACTTACGTAGTAGAAATTGTTAAACCATAAACCATTTTTATTAATATGGGGTGTATCTCTTGCATTAGTTCATAAAATAATCTATTAATTCTTCACAAATATTTTTATGACAGTGACATTTATTTATAAATGAGTTACAAGAATGTATACAATCAATTGGGTTTTTGAATTGTTCGTTTCTTAGGCAAAATTTTTATGAGGATATGATTTTGTCACAACATTAATTTTGATTTGTGTAATCATAATTATTTTGGAGTTTTGGATTTGAAATTTATGAATCAAGCACATCATAGGCAACATATGATGAATGGCATGTTACTAAATTTAGGCTTACCACAGAACTTGTGGGGGAAAGCAATATTGTCTGTTAGTTATATTCTTAATAGAATACCCACAAGAAAACCAAAAGCATTCCTTATGAATTGTGGAAAGGTCGACCACATTCCTACAAATACTTAAAAGTGTGGGGTGTTTGGCATAAGTTGAAGTACTGTTCCTAAAAGACTAAAATTGGACCAAAAGCGATGATTGTGTGTTTATTGGTTATGCTCGAGAATAGTAGTGCATATCGGTTTCGACTTATAAATCGAAATACGATATAAATGTGAACACTATTATAGAGTCAAAGAAACATGTTTTTTGAACATGTCTTTCCTTACTAGAAATAGCGAATTAAGTTCACGAAAAGAACTTATGATTGTACTCTAAGTCAACAGACTAATGAGAAGCAAACACAAGAGACTAGTAACGGTCTCAACCAACAGGATTTAGCGATAATGAACCAAGAAGTAAGAGAGCAAGAACATCAAAATCCTTTGGTCAGATTTTACGACATACACATTAGAAAATGAACCTCAAAGCTTTAAAGCGACAATGACAGTCTGAAGCACCTTTGTGGAAAGAGGTACATTAATAATGAAATTGAATCCATTATGCAAAATCATACTTGGGAATTGGTGGATCTTCCACGGGTTCTAAACCTCTTGGATATAAATGGATATTCAAGAGAAAAATGAAAGCAGATGGTTCAATTGACAAGTATAAAGCAAGACTTGTAGTTAAAGATTACAGACAAAAGGAAGGTCTGGATTATTTTGACACATATTCCCCTGTGACAAGAATAACATCCATTCGCATGCTTATTGCTATAGCAGCGTTGTTTAATTTAGAAATACATCAAATGGATGTTAAGGCGACTTTCTTAAGCGGTGATCTAAATGAAGAGATCTATATGGAACAACCCGAAGGGTTTGTAGTATCAGGGCAAGAAAAGAAAGTTTGTCGACTTGTAAAATCCCTTTATGGATTAAAACAAGCACCTAAGCTATGGCATGAAAAATTTGATCATGCAATGCTTACTAATGGGTTTAAGATAAACGAATGTGACAAATGTGTCTATGTTAAAAACACTGACCAAGGCTATGTCATAGTTTGTCTTTATGTGGATGACATGCTCATCATTGGAAGCAGTCAAAACATGATCAAATCAACTAAGCAAATGCTTAACAAAAGATTTGATATGAAAGATATGGTTCGCAGATGTTATATTAGGAATGAAAATAACTAAAACATCTCGGATATGCATTATCTCAATCTCATTATATTGAGAAAATTCTTGATAAATTTATCAAGGATGATTTGAATTTAGCAAGGACACCTGTAGTCATCAGGTTTTATTTATCGAAAAATAAAGGTGATGCAGTGTCTCAGTTAAAATACTCCCAAATCATTGGAAGCCTAAAGTACCAAATGAATTGTACTCGTCATATAGCTTATGCTATCAAGAAATTGAGTAGGTACACTAGTAACCGGAGAAGACCATTGAAAGCGATCATTCGGGTTCTTAGATATCTAAGATTCACCGTGATCATGGTTTGAACTTTACTCGATATCGGCGATACTTGAAGGTTATTGTGATGCCAATTGGATATCGGATACTAAAGATTCAAAATCCACAAGTGGATATGTCTTTACTCTAGGAGGGCGCTTTGTTTCTTGGAAGTCCACGAAACAAACTTGCATTACACGTTCCACAATGGAATCAGTTTATTGCTTTAGACAAAGCGGTGAAGAAGCGAGAATGGCCGTCACTTCTTAGAAGACATTCAATGTGGCCAAAACACATGCGACTATTCGCATTCATTGTGATAGTCAATCGCAATAGGCGAGACGCGAGAATCATATGTATAACGGTGAAGTCACGACATATTAAATGCGTCGACATAATACCGTTAAGCGGTTGTTGTCAAGCGGAATAATCTCAATAGATTATATAAAATCTAAAGAGAATATTGCGGATCCGTTTACAAAAGGTTTGACAAAAGAGCTAGTGTATAGTTCATCGAAGGGAATGGGATTCAAGCCTATTACATAAGAGTCGTCATAATGGTAACCCCACTTATATAATAGGAGATACCAAGAACAAAGTTCAAAGGGACAACTAAGTTATGTATGGCTCACGAAATCACCAAGGGATTAAAATTCCTACTCATTCCTATGGTGAGAGTGATATCTGCAACATATGTTGTCTGCAGGGGCATAAGGATAAGCTTTGCTTTTAATGATTACTTATATCTTGATTAAGGCATAACATCAAGACGAGTATAAGAAGATACTCACAATAAGAATCACCTATATGAGTGTTGAACGGGGCGGTTCTATGAGAATGAAAGAGGCTACATTCTCTAGAAACACTCATGAAAACCGAGGCGTTCAAGGCCAAAATGAACACAACGGTGAGAACCACGATGTGTTAGAAAATATTTTGTGTGAAATCTATTGTCTTGGCTTACACAATTTGAACAATTCAAGGCATCACGTCCATTGGTTAGCCAAGAAGTCCGATAGGTTATCACTAGGGAAGGTTCAAGGCGAAAACTACCTATCCCGATGCAAGATATTTTCGACTTATGCTCTTTCGTTAAGTCGCATATTGTTGCATTTCGTTGTCATCTAATTCCATTCATGTGGGGATTGTTGGAAATGGTTATAAATTCAGGTAAAACCGAATTTTATCCTTAGTTTGGTCTAATTTTTAGGTGGGCCCGTGCGTTTTACGGGTCAAAGTGGTAACGTTCTATGCGTCGTGATTCACGTGGTATATTTGGTTGCTCAAAACCATTACGAAAGTGAATGGGAAATTGAAGCCAAAGTGTGCTCCATGGAAATGGAGTTTTGGTGGAAATTCCTTATGGTTTGAATAAGGATTGTCCCACATTGATTTGATGGGAGGTTTTGAAAGGGTTTATAAGGTTTGGGTTTGGTACTTGGGGTGTGCCCCAAGAGGTACCCAAGTGTTTTTGAGGGAGAGATTATGGGCAAAATGGGCTAGACCCATTGGACTCAAAAATCACCACCTGTGCATGCCTTGCCGTCCGTCCGTCCGGGCTGTGTGGTGTGGTTGGGCTTGTTCAACTCGATACTAATCTTTTTGGGCCAAAAACATTTGAAATTAATTTTATTAATTCAAATTAAACTGGTTTGGTTTTATTGTGCATCCAAACAAGGCCCTTCCCGAAATAAACAGGTTTGGTATTAAAGTTCATCCAAACAGGGCCCTTCCCGTTTTTAAACAGAAATAAACTGGTTTGGTTTTATCGCGCACCCAAACAGGGCCCTTCCTAGTTTTATTATCTGTTTAATTTGTAACCCAACAGATTCAATTCTGTTTGAATTCAAAGCCAACAGGTATCATACCTGTTCAATTCAAAACCAAGAGCCACCTTTAAATCTATAAATAGGACAACCCTCATTTGGATTTTAAAAACTCTAATTTTCGTTCTTCATGATTCTGAAACATCCTCTTCATTTTGCTGCATTTTATTTCTGAGAGAAAGAGTGTAAACACTTAGTGTGTTCGTAAGGCAAACAATTTGTAGTGCTGCTATTGTTTGTAGTAGATCATTTTATCCTGGGAGATAGACGTCCAAATTCTGAAAGCACCATGGAGAGGACGAATCATCTTAAGGACACGATGTCAAACCTTGGACTTGATCAGTTTTATTTTGAAGAAATTAAATCAAGTAAGTTCTTTATTTATTATTCTGTTTTTATTATTTATTTAAATAAGATTTTAATTTTGTTTTTGTAACAAAATAAAATCTGGTTTTATTTATTTATTTATTATTTCAAGTTTGATTTTTGTAATCAAACATATACTCTCCTTTTCTTTATTTCTTTAAATTCTAATTGTTGTTTTGTACACAATAGAATTAAATCTTTTAAATACAGTGAAGATTGTTCTAACAGTTTCAAGTAGATCGTCATTGTAAACCTCTTCGAGGCTGAGTTTGGATCATTGTAAGTGTTCATTTTAATGAAATACTTCCATTGTTCTTCATATTAACTGTTATTTCTCTTAATTTCTTCTAAGTCAAGCCACCAGTAAAAGTCCTCTTCATTGAAATTTGAAAGAACTAAAACACAATCGTCTGATAATTGGTTGGCAATTATAATTTCTGTAAGGGCTGATTGATCCTTGCTGGCACGCTCGCATTTACAAAAATACCCTTCGAAAAGCCAAAAAGCCAACATAAATATTATGATAATTTAAGTCTTATTTAAGATTTTTTTAAATTAATAAATTTTATTTAGTAAAATTAAAAATATTATCATTCTTTTTAATTTTTAAACTTAATAATATTATCAATTTTTGTATAGTAATGTTTCAAATAATTATTTCACTTACTGATGGAAAAAAAAATAGAGTATAAGATTAAATATTTTTGTCCTTTTACTTATTAGTTTAACTCAACTATCCAATAAAACCAAGAATATTATTAATTTTTTTTTAGTTTTAAAACTGAAAATATTATTAATTTTTTCATTTTTCATTTTTTTTTCAATTTTGCACATCAATGTTTCATTATCATACTCTTTTATAGACACAATGTTTAATTTTGCATAAAAAAATAAGAAAAATGATTTGTGGCTCTAAAACTGCTGGCACTAATTTCATGTTTTGGTAACTTTGTTTTTTTTTTTTTTTTACCTGATATAGAAATTAGTGCCATTAGTGCTCAACAAATTAGTGCCACAAATCACAACTGAAAAAATAATTCAATTTTTTCAAATATTAGTTAGCTTTTTTTTTTACACATAATTTTTTATTTTTAAAAATTTTTCAATTTGAAAGTTAATATTTTAAAATTTTAAAAATCAAAATAAATGTCAAATTATCATATTCCTTTATAGATAATGAAAAATGATAAACAATCATTGTTTGAAGGTTAATTCTGACTATTAAAAATTCAATGAGACTCGAAAATCTAAAAAATCTTAATTAAAAATTAATAAGGTATAATTTATAAATTAGAACTCGTGTGTAAATATTTCAATTTATTTTTTTAAAAAAAACATGAATAATAATAAAATAGTATAAAAGAGATTTTAAAAAAAAAGTATAAAGATTTCCGTTCTAAAAATCTCACCACTAAATTATTATAATAAATCATCAATATCACTCACTAAAATATTAACATATTAAAAATACAGGATTTCACATATCACCATCATCATCATATCATCATCAAACTGATTGGCTTGATCATCATCGGCCTGATCATCATCATCAAACTGATTGGCTTGATCATCATTGACCTGAGCATTACTACCATAATTGACTTGGTTTTGCAGTGTCTGTGGCTCACTTGTATAATAACTCTGCCAGTAGTTAACTTCAACTTGGACCTCCAACGCTACATCTGCTGGTGGTGGTGGTGGTGGTGGTGGTGGTGGCTGCCACTGCGGAGCCGATTGTTGCGGTCCCAATTGACAATTTGGGTTCCCAAATTCGAAATAGAAGTCTACAAAGCCATGCGTCTCCCTAGACAACGTCATAACTGGGTACCGGACCGCCTGAAAAGCGGTCCTCTTACCAGATATCATGGCGAGGAGGGAATTGATGGGGACACTGACTCGGCCGATGAATTTGTCACCCAAGGTTCGACGGCAATGGAAGTTGAAATTGAGATAGAGGAGGTTGTTTTGGAAAGATGGGTCATGGAGTTTGAAATCCATGACAGTGTTCCATCTAGGATTGTTGTTTCCTTCCATATTGACATGGGTTGTGAACTCCGTGTTATAACCAATTGGAGGGCCATCGGAGATGGAGACAACGGCATAGACTTTCATCCTGCCGAAGAGCCTGATGTCTTCTAGTTCTGTTGCAGAAAGGTTAGTGATCACAAATGGTCTCAAGTGTTCCATTTTTGAGAGAGAATGTTTGATTGAATGAATGAATGGGAGAGATACGGAGAGAAAGAGACTTAGGTCTCGTTTGGCAAGTGTACTTTCAGTTAAAAAGTCAAAAAGTTATTAAAAAAGTCAAAAAGTCAATAACTTATAAAAAAAGTTGAAGTTTTTTTTTTCTTTACTTTTTGCACATATCTTCGTAAAAAATTAAAAAATCATCCCCAACATACTAATTTTTTTAAACTTATATTTTGATCAAATAAGCAAAAAAAATTACTAAATTAATCTATTCCAGAATGAGACGTTAGTGTTGAATTTATATAAGTTGAAGTGGCTTGGAAAATGAAGACTTGATAAAAATTATGGGATGACTTTTTTGTTTTTCCTTGAGGAGACGAATTCAAATTATTGAATATAAAAGTTATGGGAAATTACGAAAATAACCCTAAGATTTGATCCTTTTAACAAATTAAACCCTTAGTTTTTAATTTTATCAATTTAAATTTAAAATTTTTGATTTATTTTCAATTTAAATTATTACTTATTTTCGTTAAGCAAAATAAAATAAAATAAAAACATTTTACTCATTAAACTCAATAAAAAATGATATTTTAGACATTTTATATATAGTTATATAATAACTAAAATATTCTTTTTCTTTTGATTTACTTAATAAAATAGGTGAATAGTTTAGATTGAAATCAAATCAAAATTTTGAAATTTAAATTAACAAAATTACAAATTAAAAATTTATTTTATTATAAGTTTCAATTTTTTTTTTTTTTTGGTGTGGTAATTATCTCTAAAAATTAAAATATGATATAAGGATGCAATAGGCTTTCACCCAATACGTAATAGTAATGATATAGCTTACATATAGAGGATAAAATATCCAAATTCATGGAGTCTGGATCTTCTGCCATACTTTCTTGCCGTGGTCCCTGCTGTGGTAAAAAACGACGTCGTTTTTTAACCATTTTTTTTAATTTATTTTTCTCTCATTTCTTATATGTTGCTTCAGCCTTTGTTGTCTGGTATTGAACCCTAGTGAGATGAATAGAGAATAGAGGTGACTACAGGGAGGAGAGGAAAGGCAGCGGTGAGGCGAGGGGAAGCGGCAGGCGACAGCGACGAGGTCCGTTCGTCTTCATTCTCATTTTTCTCCCTTCGTCCCTTCGTGTTTTTTTACTTTTTTTTATATGATTTTGTTGCCAGTAGATGCTTTTGATTTATGTTGAGTTTGATGGATTTCCTGTTAAAACAGATTTGGTGTTATTTCTGTTCAATTTTTTCCCAATTTTTGTTTGTGTTAATCTATTGATTTGGTGTTTCTAGAATAATGATGGATTTGTTTGTGTTAATCTGTTCATTTGTTTGTGTTAATCTATTAATCTGTTGATGGATTTGTTTTATTCCCAATTTATTGAACAAATTCGGTTTTTCATCATGTTTGTCCAACAGTATGAAGAAACATTGAAGAAATCCATCCTTAATCTGGGTTATAAATTGAACAAATGCATCAACAGTATGAAGAAACATTTGTCCAATTTTCCTTAATTTGGGTTCCACAGAATGATTGTGTTAATCTGTTGACTATTATGTATACCACATTACTATTAAAAATGATTTTTTTTTTCCTTTTATTTGACACTTTTGACACAGAATGATTGAAGAATTCATTTTGACACAGAATGATTGAGGAATTCAATTTTAAAAGGAATACCACATGATTCAAATTTTTTTCCTTTTACATGGAAACAGAATGATTGAGGAATTCAATTTTTGACACTTTTGGACTCTGTTGACTCTTTGAGTTTTGAAAATGAATGGTTGAGTCCTGAATTTGGTCTGGACCAATATAGATCAAATAATTTTTTAGCAGGACTACCCTGTTTGATCTAAGAGAGACATGATTCAGATTTTTTTCCTTTTATATGGCAACAGAATGATTGAGGAATTCAACTTTTGACACTTTTGGACTCTGTTAACTCTTTGAGTTCTGAAAATGAATGGTTGAGTCCTGAATTTGGTCTGGACCAATATAGATCAAATAATTTCTTTGGACAAGGACTGTTTGACAGTAGGACTATTTGATCAATATTGGACCAATATAGACCAATACATGATTCAGCAGGACTTGGACTGTTTGACAGCAGGACTATTTGATCAATATTGGACCAATATAGAGCAAGACATGATTCAGCAGGACTGTTTGATCTATATTGGTCCCATTGTCTTTGAACAAGGAGAAAATCTCCTTTCATTTCAAGCAACAAAATAATGTGAACCAAACAGGGCAGTTGCTTGTGTCAAAAAAAAGAAAAAGAAAACATGAATAATGACAATGGTTATTGAAAACATGAATAAACAAGGCAGTTGCTTGTGTCATACAAAACATGAATAATGACAATGCATGTAAACAACAGTGTGCTATTTTACTGGTTTGAACATGAACTATGTATATGAACTAGGAATGAACATGAACTATGTATATGACTAGGATGAACATGAACATGAAAATAACATTAAGAATGAACATGAACATGAAAATGACAATGTTTAGTAGACAAATGGTTATTATATCATTGATTAGTGTTTTATTTTTCATCTTTGTTTGAATGTTGTCTTAAGTTGTAATGGACTGATTGTATCATAAAATGCTCTTACTAGGATCATGTCAATGGGTTCAAACATTGATACTGGATATTTGCAAAATAGAAGATGCAATTGTGGAAAAAAAGCTGCAGTGTTCATATCATAATCAGAGAAAAATCCAGGGAGGCTATATTTCAAGTGTGCAGATAGGATGTGCGAATACTTTGGGTGGGGAGCGGCTTCGACTGGGAATGCATCAACTATCCAAAGGAAAAGTAAAGCCAGTCATATGAAGAATGAAGATGAGAAAGGCTATAATTATGATGTTGACAAACTCAATAAAATTATAAATAGATTGGAACGAGTTGAGGCAAACCAAGAAGCTATGAAACTGTTTATGTTCACAACCATAGTGTTGATTGGTTTTACCATGCTAATAGCACTACTAAATTGAATGTAACCTTTTAGTTATTTTTTTGGTTTTTTGTTTTTGTTTTTGTTTTTTTGTTTTTTTTTTTTTTTTTGGTGGATGTATTTGGGTTTTGAATATTGTAAACCTTAAACTATGAATGTTGATATGTAAAGCTTAATAGAATTACCTATGTTTGACGAATGTGATGCGCTTCTTTTTTGTTTCTGTCAATGACATTACCTGAAATTACCTATGCTTGACGATTTCATTATTTTATAATGTTGTGGACAGATTTCATTATTTTATATTCTTATTGTTGGTCAGGTCATACTTGTTCTTCACTTGTGAAATCTGTCCAAAAGAAATGAAATCTGTCCACAACATAACCTGTCCAAAACAAAGAAATGAAATCTGTCCACAACATAATCTGTCCTTATTTTATATTTGTTCATTCATTATTTTATAAAAGAAATGAAATCTATTGCACAGGTTTTGAATTTGTCCACAACATAACACAACCAAATCTGTCCACAACATAACCGAATCTGTCCAAAACATTATAAATCTATCCAAATCTGTCCAGAATCCAAATCTGTGCAGACAACACAAAATAACACAAACCAAAACCAAATCTGTCCAAAACAAAGAAAACTATCCAAATATGTCCAAATCATTCCAAATCTGTCCACAACATTATAAACCTGTGCAACACAAAATAACACAACCAAATCTGTCCAACATTCATGAGACCAAATTTGTCCAAAACATTATAAACCTGTGCAACACAAAATAAGACAACCAAAACTGTCCAAATCTGTCCACAACATTATAAACCTACGCAACACAAAATAAGACAACCAAAACTATCCAAATCTGTCCAGATTATTCCACATTTGTCCACAAAAGTATAAACCTGTGTAACACAAAATAACACAACCAAATCTGTCCAACATTCATGAGACCAAATCTGTCCAAAATAAAAGAAAACTGTCCATAAGATGTCTATATCATTCCAAATCTGTCCAAAACATTATAAACCTGTGCAACACAAAACAAAGAGAACAATCTGTCCATCCCAAACCAAGTAATCTGTGTAGAAATAAGTAATCTGTCCAGAAATAATCTGTCCAAATCTAAATTAGTCCAAAAATCTGTCCATAACAAAGAAAATCTGTCCATCCCAAACCAAGTAATCTGTCCACAAACAAGTAATCTGTCCAAGTCTAAATCAGTCCAAAAATCTGTCCATACCAAACTAAATCTGTCCAAATCTATGGAGAACAAGATAAATCTGTTTAAAAAAAAAATATGTCCAACCCAAACCAAGTAATCTATGCAGAAACAAGTAATCTGTCCAGAAATAACCTATCCAAGTCTAAATAGTCCAAAAATCTGTCCATACCAAAATAAATCTATCCAACACAAAATAAACCAAACCAAATCTGTACAACACAAAACACATATGTCCAAAACAAATGAAGATAAAATAAACTTCTCAAGGATGTCCATCTATATGACTGTCAGCAGGACTATGTGAGGCTTGCAAGAGTTTGACTGCAAAGTTTTCAACACTTGTACCTCGAAGCAACTCCTGAAAAGATCTGTGAGTGGGATGCACAGAAGGCATTGACTGAGACGTGTTATTTCCCTGCAATAGACCAAACCATCTATTCAACTTCGATTACAATGTATACTACATTTTAAATATAAACTATGTCACTAATTATAACTCACATCATATGTACCATACGTAAGAAGAGGACCACTTGTACCATCCATAAGAACTTAAGGTCGAGGTTGAGATGGAGAAATGTAGATATCATGACGATGATCCTAAATACAGCCAATATAAAGTATGTAACCAAAAAAATTTAAAAACAAAAGAAACATTATTGAACATTAATATTACCTTATTATAATTAATACCCATGACGAAACGAGGTTGTGATTGAGAAAAATTGACACCAAGACCATAATCCTAAATACAACCAATATAAAGTATGTAAACAAAATATTTGAATAAAAAACATGGTCATTATTTAACATTTTCTTAAAAACTTGCACACAAATAAATATTACCTGATTAGAATTACTACCTATGATGAAACGAGATTGTGATTGACCTTAGCAAGTATAAATAGCAGCACTCGACTGCATTGCCAGACAAACCAATTAAAGATAACAAAAATTAAATACGAAGCAACCCAATGAAAGGATATAAACTATTACATATTACCTGAATAGAATTACCACCCATGACAAAATGAGGTTGTGATTCACCTTGGTGTAAACAGTACCACTCCACTACATTGCGAAGCAAACCAATCAAAGATAACATCAATTAGCCATATAATGAACGGACTTAATGAAATGAATTCATAAAACTAACCATATAAAGACCACATTACTATTACATAATACCTGAATAGAGTTACCAGCCATGACGAAATGAGGTTGTGATTCACCTTGGAAAGTGTAAACAGTACCACCCGACTACATTGCCAAGCAAACCAGTTACAGATAATAACAATTAACCATATAATGAATGAACTTAATGAAATGAATTCATAAAACTAACCATATAAAGGCCACATTATTATCAAATATTACCTGAATAGAATTATTACCTGAATAGAATTATTACCCATGCCAAAATGAGGCTAAGATTCACATTGGGGAGTATAATTAGCGGTACCCTACATACAACGAAAAACCTTAATGAAAATGGGTCATTACTAACTAAAATTAATGTTTTAGTTTATTAATCTACTGTATTTTAATCATATGCAATTTGTCATGTCCAAACCTGAATAGATTGCATCCTTTTCTTCTTTGCAATAGATTTTTCCATCCTGCTTTTGATCCTCCTTCTTCCCTTACTAGTTGACTCTCTTTTCTTCAGTCCCTTAGCTTGGATTGGACAATCTACTTCATCACTCTGTGGGCATGCGTTGCTTGACGAATTTCTCAAATCAGTTACCTCCACTTGACCACAAATGTAGAGACTTAATTTGCCTTCAACCATTACACTCAATTCTTCACCTTTTGAAACTAACAACTAATAAGTTTCTTCACTTTCAGCGGCTCTACTCGCTATTGCTCTAAACATGGTCATTAATGACTGATATCGGTCACTTTGATATAATTTCACATCAGCCTTCACTTCAGACCCACGTCTATCTTTCACTCGTTCAGCCTTTGCTTTTTTAGTCCATCATTTGAGTATATATTGTGGAGGAAGTTCCGTTGTATTGAATATATCTCTAAGCACCTTGACACAATGTCGATATAGTATGCCCTTCACTTCAAACTTCTTGCAACTACAACTCAAAGAACCCCGTCTATCCATTGTCACAATCTTATATTTTTTTCCATCTACCATTGTTCTTATTGTGAATATGGTGCTCTCACCATCATTAATAGTGCTTATAATGGATGCTTCAATGGACTGCACATACTCATTTTGGAATTCCTCAAAAATTGTTTTTGTGTAAATCTCTGCCACTTGTTTTAACATCAAAGTTGGAATTAAAACCCTTTGCAATTTTTAAGACAAATTATACTCGGCTTCCAATTCCTTATACCTCATCTCATAAAACACCCTCTCAAAATGCATGAAGAACACCATCAAGTTATGGTCACAATTCAGATAATCCTTTAGAAATGCATTAAAGCATTCACTAAGTTGAGTAGCACTCATTCCAGCTGCCCAAGAATTCATAATATATGGCCATCACCATTTCTCCTTCACGCGAAAAGTCTGCTTCAACCAATGATTGTTGAATGCATCATACTTATCAAGGATTTGGTCCCACTGTATTCGGAATTCTTCTTCATCATTAATGTCATGCATAAATTTTGAAAACACAGCCTTGACCCCTACATCATCGAAAACAGAACTTACATGCTTGACAGCATTTTGCATCAAATGCCACGTACAAAGACGATGGTTTGTATCGGGCATGACAATTGGAATGGCCTTAGCCATCGCAGCATCTTGATCTGTGAAAATAGTTTTCGGAGCTTTGTTTGACATTGCCTCCAAAAAAATTTGAAACAACCATGTAAAAAATTCAACAGTCTCATCATACATCAATGCTGCACTGAATATAACTGTTTCTCGATAATGATTAAATCCAACAAATGATCTAAAAGGTCTATGCTCGTTATTCAATTTGTAAGTAGTGTCAAATGTGACTACATTACCAAACTGAGCATAGTCCATGATCATTTAAGCATCAGCCCAAAATATATTACTTATCTGCTCATCACAATCTAATTGGACTGCATAAAAAAAAAAGATGGATTTTCCACAGTTTTCTTACGAAAGTAATGCAACACACTACCTACTTTCCCATATTCCAAATCTTTTCGTCTCTTCGATCTTAGGTAATTTTTTTGATCCAATTTGGTGAAACCAAGTGATGCTCTTCCATCAGATTCCCTACCAAATAGTTCATAGGCAGACCTAAGAGGAATTCCAGATTGTGAAGCTAATTCTACTTCAATTGCTTGGGTGGTAGATATTTTTCTTTGGGATGGCAACATATGAATGCAATCTTGAGGCACAAGATCATGATTATGATGTTCAACAAAATCACAAGCAAGATATTTTCCTGAAATTCTATCCAACTTGATACTAAATCGGGCACCACAACCACATCTTACCTCTTGTCTTGGATTTTTGACAAGTGGATCTCGTTTGTCAATACCCCGACTTCCCTCTTTGTAACATACAAACGTACGTAATGTTATCTCCTTCGTATGTTTGTTCTTGTTTGCATAGGCCTTCCTAATACTAAAACCCACATTTCCCCCATACGTATTGTAAAAGTCATATGCGGCTTGTTTAGAGTCAAATGGCATTCCCACTTTCGGCTTCCAACCACAAACATCAACAATATTACTTTCTTCCATTACCTACAATTCCTATATATAAACCACATTTATACTTAATTGCAGGTTCTGGGAGTGAACCACATTTATACTTAATTGCAGGTTCATACATATAAACCACATTCATATATATAAACCACGTTTACCTGCAATTCATATATATAAACCATATAATGGAGGCAAATTATATGAATCCACAACTAAATGTATGAATCTGAAAATAGATTAATGTGATTAACTATATATATAGAACATAAAATTTCATATGAAAAAATCTGACTTATATATATAGAACATAAAATTTACCTACTTCAGTAACTGAACCTATTTCAGTTAGTGAACTCATTTCAGTTAGTGAACTCATTTCATATGAAAAAATTTGAATTAATTGATTTAAAAAATCTGAATTTGAATTAACAGATAAAAATCTGAATCAAATATATTAAAATCAAATTTGAATTAAAATGAGTTAATCTGAATCAAATTTGAATCAATTTGAATTAAAATCTGAATCGAATTTGAATTAATCTGAATCGAATATATTAAAATCTGAATTTGAATTAACAGATTACACCTAGGCAACAGATTAAAATCTGAAATGGGTTAATAAACCATCTATGAATCAATAACAACCTATCTATGAATCCCCAACAGATTAAGATTATAATCTGTGAATAAATAACAACCATCTATGAATCAATCTGAAATGGGTTAAAATCTGAAACAAATCTATACATATATACATATAATATATATATATATAACAGCAAGATGATGAAATAGACCTCACTGTCGCCGCAATGTTGCCTTCCCGCCATCGCATCGCTGTCGGACTCACCGTCGCCCACGATCCTTTGCTCACCATCGCGTTGCTCCTCTATCTCCGCCATCTCTTTCGTCTCTCAGTTCCTCTCTCAATTCGCGTTAGTTCTCTTGCAGTTCCTCACTTCGACTTTTCAGTCGCCTCTCACGATGCCTCTCTCTCTCTGCTAGGGTTCAGTCGCCTCTCACGATGGTGCAAAGGCGAAGAAGACGATACAGAGAAAGAGAAAATGAGGGAAACAAGGGAAATGGATTTTTTGAATTAAAAAAAAACTAAATAAAATGGCGTCGTTTAACACAAAACGACGTCGTTTTGTATACCACGGCAGGAACCATGGCAGGAAAGTATGACAGATGATCTGGACTCCAAATTCATGTATCTCTTCTTCTTTTTTGTTTTTTCTTTCATTTTATTTAGGGATACTGAAGGGGCATTTACCCGCAGGTGTATTATCTTTTTAGATGAAGATCCCCTTCAATCCATATTTGGGATTGGAGAACCGATGTGGTTCAGTATGGATCCTGTTTTAATGATTTGAATCATGAAAAAAATTAAGTCGATCTGATAACTGTAACTTATTTAATTTATTATGTTTGTCACTAAAAAAATGTGTGATTTATTTTTTAAAACACAATTGTTGTGTTTTTTTTAGTGAAAAATTAAATAAGTTATAATTATCGAATTGACCTAATTTTTCTTAAATGAAATACACGAAGTGCCGATAAAATAAATCATTCAAATTATCAAAATGAGACTTATAATAAATTCCACAGAATCAAACAACGTTTTCTAATTCAAAATCTGGATCGTAAGAGATTATTCTCTTATCATTTTTATACTACTGTTTTGTAAAGTAAGGGATTATTTGGCATATTATATTTTTTTAAAAAAATTATTAAAAAAAGTAAATAAAAAATATATATACGTTTGGAATTTTTTTTATTTTTACCCAAAAAAAAAAAATAATAATAATAATATAAAATAATAGTTTGTAATGTAAAATTTACATGACAAATGGTTTGTAGCTCGAAAGTGAAAGGTTGAATGGGTTGAAAATATTCTCTTACCGGTAAGAGAATACAAAAAAAACCTAAAACGACGTCGTTTTGAGACTTCGAGTCATTCGACCCTGTAATATTTCGAGCTACCAATCGGAGTTGAATTTACATTTTCATCCCTCCTTTTCGACCAAAAAGCTGCAGTAAATGCAGCTTGACGAGACGTAACAAATTTTTTTTTCTTTTTTTCTTTTTTCTTGGGGGTGGGGGCCTTGCTCCTGCAGCGGGCAGTGATACTGGAGTGACATTATTGCATACATTGCATTGCATTGAACACACAAGAAATGATCAGAGATCATACTCTTATCAATTTGGAAATCTCGGTCAATAAAATTAAGGAGTTGTTTAAGATGATCTAAATAAATATATTTTTTATTTTTTTATGAAAAGATGTGTAGAAAAGTAAAAAGGTAATGTGATGAAAAAAAGATAAAAAGATAAAAATATGAATTATTTTTAGGTTGCTAAACTTGGCCTAAGTATGTTAATTTTTGAAAAAAAATTGGGAGTCTTAAAAAAAATTCTAAAAAGATTTAGAGTTAGTTTGGCCAGTGTAAAAAAAATTAAAAAGTCAAAAAATTATCAAAAAAATTAATAAGTTATCATTATTTACAAATAAAAAATAACAAAATTAATATACAAATATTAAAATATAACATCAACTTTTTGGCCCATCAATGTCTGACGTCAAGCCAACGGCAGGGAAAGGGGGGGGGGAAAAAAATTACATGTGAACATTCACTAAGATGAATGGTAAAATTGGGCTTGTAGGGACCCATCATAGGTCCCATTTTGATAATCCAAACCGTTCAAGATATACAATTTGTTTAGTACTGTATATTTGTAAAAAATCACATCTATCAGATATTGCTAACTACATGATCAAATCAGTTTTATTTAAAAATTGGATGGTGTTATAGCTAACAATTGACAAAAAAACTAACACGATCAGATAGCTATCGATATCCAATCAACGTAATTTTTTACAAACATATAGTACTCGACGAGTTTTTCACATTGAACAGTTTTGATTAGAAAAATGGAACCCATGGTAGGCCCTCATGGGCCAAACAACACCGTCCAATCAAAGCCCAAAAAGGAAGCAATTTTTTCCCATGTATTCATCCAGCCGACTGATTGCCAATCCGTACAGTGTGCTACACTATCTTCTCCTACACACTTATTTTTATAATTTTTTAATACACATTTTTTCATAAAAAGTTAAAAAGTTAACCCAAACATCCATATTTTTTTCCCTCAACTTTTAAATCTAAAAAGACAAAAAGTGCACTTATTTAAGATACCCCAAACAACCCCTTAATGTAAGTTCTACAATAATGTGATATTTGTATTTTATTTTTTTGTTTTTTGTCATTGCCAAGTCATCACAGTGATGTGATGTGTGTGGGCCCATAATGATGTGATATGATGTAATATCTGTGTGGGCTCATGATCTGAAGTGGGTCTGGTCGATTTAGGCCCAAGCTCAATCGGAGACCTTAGGCCAGCATTTTGAAGCCCGGCTTGGTCCGTAGACCTAGGCCATCGACCTGCTTAAGGCCTACTGAAGGCCTGGCTCACCTAAGGCCGAATGTTTTTTGTAGTGAAAAATAATAAAATTTTGATAGAAAAAATAAAAAAATTTGTTTAGGTCCACCGGCCCACCCCGCCCAAAGCCTGAATACCCTTTACCCTTGGGCTTATTTTTTTGGCTCACGGATTAGCCCGGCTTGACCCGAATTTTGACGGAAACCCGCGAGGCCCAACATGGGTCGGCCCGGGCCCGGGTGGACCAAATTTGCACTCCTACCTCCACTGTTCCAATTTTTATGGTACCATCTCCTTTATTTTGGGATCAGAATTGTTGATAACAAAAACTTGCATTGCATCAAAATCCATACAATTCAAAACCCATATAGAAACAAGAGTTTTCTTTAGAAAAAAAAGTGTCTTTTATGAATTATTTTCAAAATTTACAATCAAATATTTTGACCAAAAATGTTGTTTTTACAAAATACGGATGCTTTCTTTCCGTTAAAAATGAAATATTAGATGATCTTCAAAATATGTAATTGAAAATATGTTTTTGTGAAATAATTTATACAAATTATAACAATTTTTTTGCATCATAATTTTTTATGTTGAAATTTTATTTTATTTATTTATTTATTTTTTTTTTTTTTGCATTTTGGCATGACGATTTTGTTCAAAAATTTCACAATTTTTTTCAAAAGTCACAACCAAACCGAACTTGTCAAATTAAAAAATTCTTTTCACCCAATTGTTTGCGAAATTATTGTTTCGATGACAAAAACAAACATGAAACAAAAGTGTATTGTGAAAATATGTACATATTTAAATAACACTATTACTCCAATAGTGTTTGACCACATTTATTAACAATTGTACAAATCTATTTTTCTGATGGTCAAATTAGTTTTGTACCGTTTCATTTTATTAAGTTGCGCTCATGATTTTGCATAATAAAAACTCACTGTTGCCAATAGGAAAAGATTTCATGATGATCTAAAAGAAAAAAGATTTTATTTTTTGATCTGTACATAAATAATTTTTTTTAAAAACTGAATTTTTTTTTCCTCAATGTTTGATGACATTAATTATTATTATTTATTTTTTTATCTTTAACAAAGAAAAATAGAATGTTAGAAATAATCTTGTAATATACTTCCCATTGCATAAATTAACAAAACTATCAACAAAGCTATTGCGCTGTCAAAGCACATGCAATAGTTGCCCTCACATTGGCATTTGGGAAGAGGAGTAAAAAGTTGCCTTTTACTCTATGACAAAAAAAAGCCATGGCAACAATAAACGCAAGAAAATCATTTGGAAAGTGAGAAAAACACAAGCTTGTGAAATTACATAACTATCCTCCATGTTCAAACACACATGGGTAAAAATATAAATTTCTTAAGTTGGGCAGGCGTATTTTGGTCATTTAATGTGATGTGACACCATAAAAAATATTAAATAAAAAAGTCAAAAAATAATTTTTTACTAACTTTCCAAATCACTTTCCAAAAAAAGTAAAAAACTTGGAAAAAAGTCACAAGTCAACTTTTTATCAATTTTTCAAAACACCCCAATGTCTTTATCTCCTGATATCATGTCTCCAATCGTTGTCATTGTTGAATGGTCGGAAAGGTTCTACGCTTCGTAGTTTTTGACATTTTGAATATTTTTTGTTATTTAGGCTATTTGGTATTAAGAATTTTGTGTATTGTTGTTGTGTTATAGTCTGGCAGATAAGATTTTAAAATTGGAATGCAGTGATAGTGAGCAAGGACGAAACCACACTTTTGTCTTTCGGGAGGCCAAAACTTGAATAAAAATGTAAGTAATGTTAGAAATTCATAATTTATCCACAATTATATGAAAATAAATTGGGCATTGTATGATTGAATTTGTGATAAAAAATAATAATAATAATAACACATAATTTGCAATCAAGAGATGAGTCCAAAAAAAAATAAAATAAAATAAAAAGAAAATAAAAAAGAGAATAAAAAAAATATAACAATAAAAAAAATTACAAAAAACAAAAGAAAGAGGAGCACATTAATTGCTTTAAAGTAAAAAAATACTAAAATAAAGAAGAGCCGGGGTCCATACACAACACACAAAAATAATAGTAAAAAAATAAAAAATAATTAAAAAAAAAAAAAAACATAGTCAAGTCGAAACCAAGCCAAGAGTGACAGCCACGGCCCTTAGGGAGTGTTTGATTAGACAGACTGATAAAGGGGATTAGAGTCCATCGGATTTCTTGAGACTCTGAATCCTTCCGACTATTTGGTTGGATTGGATGCGTATTATGTGTTTATTTTCTCATGGGATTAGATGTCTGGAAATGAAATTTTTTGATAAATCCAATGTTTGGTTAGATAGACTGGATAAGAATAAATGAGCAAAAGACTATTTAATCATTTTTCAATTGTTTACTAAGTAATAACAATATTAAACATATCTTTAATATTTTAATTATTTTTAGCTAGATTAAATAAAAATTTATTTTATTTTATTTTATTTTTTACACAATTAAATAAAATTATGTTTAAAAAATTAAATAAATAAAATATCAATAAAAATATATGTTATTTTTTTAATTAAAATTTTAAATAAATTTATTTTAAAAAATAATAATAATTAAATAATAAAACTAAATAAAACATCTATTAAAATTTAAATAATGAAATTAAATAAAATATAAACAAAATTTTAAAATAAAAAATCAATAAAAAATTATTTAAAAAAATTAAATAAATAAAACATCAATAAAAAGTTAAATAAAATTATTTTATTTTTAAATTAAGACATTTAAATTTTAATGAATTTTACTAAATATAATACATAATTAAATAGTAGAGGGTCAAAATAATCATTTCACGACTTAATCCTAACAGTAAATAATCCCATAGAAATAATCTCACCCTCCCCTAAGATTATATAATCCCACATATGGGGAATAAGGAGTCCGGCCGAATTCTATATCCGACATACTAAAAAAAAAAAACACATACTCTGAATTATTTAATTCTAATAGATTACAATTTGAAAAGTAATTTTCCTAATCTCCCAATCAAACGCACCCTCACATTCTAATGTGTCCGTCCCTGACACTAAGTGACATTAACGTTGTATCAAAGCATGATACACGATGATGATAATGAGATATTTTCTAATGGAAAATGATTTTTCCCCACAAATTTGTCCCCCCGAACAGTCCGAAATTTAGAAGAGAAAGAGAAAGAGAGAGAGAAAGAGAAGAGAGGGGAAGAGGAGATGGCAGCTTGTTGCAACCCTCTGCTCGCCGTCGCCTCTGCCCGATCGTCGTAACTCATTACAGCCCCGCCGTCGCCTCCGCCTCCGCTTATGCCTTGCAGCCCCCGCCTCTACCTCCGCCTCGGCCTCGGCCCCCTGCTTCTGCCTCCGCCCTTTGCCCCCCGCCTCTGCCTCCGCTCTTCGCCCCCGCCTCTGTCTCTGCCTCCGCCCCCGCTTCTTCTTCTTCTTTTTCTTTCTTCTTCTCTTCTTCTTTCTTTCTTCTTCTTTTTCTTCTTTTTTGATTGAAAAAAAAAAAAAAAATTCAAAACGACGAAACGATGTTGTTTTGAATTCGGGGGATTCGGGCGCCCTCTCTTTCAAGCTACGTAGCATTCTTTTCTAATTACCAACTACAATGAATGAATTACAGATAATTTGTTTTTTGTCCTCTATTAGTCCATTTACATTGCATCGTCTTTTTCATATTTGTGCTGATGTTTTTTTTTTCAATTTTCTTTTTTTTTTTTTTGATTTTTTTGCTATTTTCGAAAGTTGATTTAATGGAAAAAAATTACATCCTTCTCTTTTAAAATATGAGTTATTTTCATAATTTTAAAATTATATTTCATTCTTCAAATTTCTAATCATATAATAAATGAGTATTTTTATTAATAAATAATCAAATCAATTAGTATCAGTTTTAATGATATTATAAATATATTTTAATCAAGAATTTAAGTAATTTAGGAGTTGTTTGAAATTATCATATAAGTATACTTTTTAACTTTTTAAAAAAAGATTTGCATAAAAGTAAAAAGGTAATGCAATCCAAATAAGTGCACTTATATCAATCATACCAAATAAAGCCTTATATGAAAGATTAGTTAAGATTTTCTTTTATAGTTAATTTTATAAAATGACAAATTTTGACAAGAAATTTTTGTAATTTCTAGAAGTAATAACCTAAAAAAACAACTTATATGATTTTTATCTTATTTTGGTAATATTGTGCTCTTTTGGGAAGCTGGTAAAAAACCAACTTCCAGCTTTTTACCAATTTTAGTTCATATCACCTTTCACATAACTTACCCACAAAAAGACAAAATAAGCTACAAAAGCCAGTTTTTACCAACTTCCCAAAATAGTATTTTTTTTTTGTATATTGATGGGTCGTTTAACACACCGAATATAATCACTAAACTATACCAAATTCTTTTAGAATAATGGCAAGTCCAGGTATCGATCCACAAGGACTATTGTGAAATTAAACTAATTTAATTGTTAAATTCCTAAATTAATTTTGATAAAAAGATTGAATGATCATAACCTAATTTAATAACGAAAAAATTAAACTAAGGAATTAAATTATCAATAATAAATGAAATTGGGTTTACTGAATTGGGAGAAAATCCTAGGGTAGAGAATTCACCACTAACCACATAATTAGGGTTTCCAATTGAAATCAATTATGTTATGGTTTGAACGAATTAATGTTTCGCAACTACAAGCTCGAAGCATTTGACAAGAAGATCATCACATTCAATGTACGAGCACGAACCATCTCAAGTAATACGAATCGTTCACTCTAAACTAAGGTAGTGATACGACTCGTTCCTTGTAGCATGGTTCGTCTCATACCTTGAATGTGAAGGAATAGAAAACACATGTATAGATAACATTCAACAATCATAGAAAGTCAAATATTCGAAGAGATAATGAAAAATATATAAAAGAAACTTCTAAATCACCATACAAATGTTCAAACATTTACATAATTAAAAATAAAAAAGAAAACAAAATAATTACATGGCTAGGGTTTCATCAAAACCCTAGAAAAGAAGACTAGCCACTCATGGAGGAGTGGAATGAGGTAGATGGAGAAGAAACCACCATGGGAGACATCCTTGAAGCTTTTTGTTTCTCTTCCCTTCCAAACCCTAGCCTCTCCCTTTAGGTCAAAACAACTTTAGAACCCTAGAAAAGCTTTTTCCTTTTCTTTTTATACTTCTATTCACTTTCAAACAGGTTTAAAACGTCGGTTTGACTTTTCCAAAAAAAGTCAACACACGTGCGGGAAAGTCAACTTTGTCCAAATTTTGTCTTTTTGCCCATTTTATGCTCCGACGATTTACAACCTGATTGACATTCAACACACATAAAGTATACAGTTTGACCAGGAAGTGAAATTAAGAGATTCTAATTAACGGCCTCAATGATGTACATTTCGGCCTTAATCACATCCCCCAACTTACTACTTGCTAGTCCTCAAGCAAGTAAAATAAAATTAAATTAAACAAAATCTATCTATTTCCTCTTTCGTGGGAAAACAGTTACATTTAGCATATGCAACAAGCCTTTAAACCACAAGGTTACCCCAAGTGGACGAGTAAAGTCTCGTGAGGGTTTCTAGAAATGATACCCACAAACATTAACATATTCATATATACTCAATAACAAATGACCACACTACTCCACCTAACAATCAACTTATGTGCCATTACAGTGTGATATTGCGACATCATGAGTCATTAAAGGCACAGTGGACAAGTATGAAGGAACCTATTGAGTCCAAACTACAATTCAGTTAATACAAAAGTAAAGTTCCCTGTACTTATGCATGCTAGTAGACAAGTCATGAATATCCTCGGTGTAAAGTGCAATCTCCATATTAGTTAACTGTCCACTATAATAGCCCAGTGTAACTCATAATAACACCCAACATATACAGAAAAACTAACCTGTTGCAGCCAAGATTCTCAAAAGTTTTTTTTTTAATGATTGTGCAATGTCCTGATCCATTAAGCTTTCTAATCAACCCATGTAGCAAGTTTTGGGCCAATGACTCCCAAACTAGACGGTTTTAAGGCATTAAGTGTAGAGACACCCCTACGGGCTTAATAACTCGAGTTGAAAAGGCTACGAATCCGAACTAGTCATTCTTCTTATTTTTCCTTAACTGTGCAATGTCCAAGTCCCTTAAGCTTTTTAATTAACCCATGTAGCAAGTTTTGGGCCAATGACTCCCAAACTAAACGGTTTTAGGGCATTAGGTGTAGAGACACCCCTACGGGCTTAATAACTCGAGTTAAAAAGAATATGAACCCAAACTAGTCAAGTTTGTTTGTTTGTTTGTTTTTTTTTTTTTTAAGAATCTTGGCTCCTCATTTATTCTTTTCTGCAACTCTAGCTATTATCAATGATGTACATCAGGGATTATAATAAAAAGATCACCGCTATGATAGTGTGTTCATGTGAATTAAGACATACTCATGACAAGTGTACTAATACCACAAACACAAACAACTCTCCTCTTGCAAACATCGCATGCAAGTATCTACCCAATAAACCCTTTTCATACAAGTCTACTATGCTCTCCAATTAACATATGCAAATATCATCACCCTACTAGCAAAAAGTCACATCAAGTGAAGTAATACAATCAAGTGAAACAGGTATAAGCATGAATTATGAGCCAAATAGAAATGCACAAAAGAAAATATAACCCTCATCCCCTAACTTGAATATGACATTGTCTTTAATAGAAAAAGAAAGAGAAATGAGAGAATATTACTAGAATTGAAGGTGCACATCCAGGTAGGCAGAGAGTAACATATATACACTTCACATTTTTTTTTAAAATATAAAAACAAAAAGAATTAAATAAATGAATAAAAATGACATTAAATTAAATTAACAAAACTATAAAATAAACTACACTAAACTAAACTAAATTAAATTATAAGATAACTAAACTACAAAAGAGACTAAAGTATAGAATAAAGTAACCTATACTGAACACTTTTTTTTTTTTTAATAGAAGAGAAGAAAATAAAATAGAAGAAGAGCTAAACTACTTAATAATTAAATGAACAATTACATCATAGAATAAAAATAAAATAAAATAAAATAAAATAAAATAACATCACTAACTAAACAAACCAAATTAAAAATAAAAATAAAAATAATACAATCCACAAACTAATTAAACTAACTAGAATCACTAACGAACAATTAAAATTAAATAAATAGAGGAAATAAAAATAAACTAAATTAGGATTATTATTATAACCTTTATTTCTAAGAATTTTTTTTTTAGTACGAAAATAAAAAAAAAATAGAAAAAAAAAAACATTAAAAACGATTTTTTTATATATAAAAAAAATTATAAATAAAATAATTGTATATTTATTTATTGATATTTAAAATTTATTTTTGTATTTATTTAAAAAAAATAAAATTAAAAATAATTAAAAAGAAGAAGAAAACAAAACCTTTTAAAAAAAAAAAAAAAAAAATTCCCGCATATGCGGGGCCCAAGCCGCATATGCGGCGATTTCACTCCTTGCACAAGTTTTTTTCTTTTTTTTTTTTTGTTTAATCGTCGTCCCGCACGTGAGGCTTGGTTGATGCACCAACGCCCGCACCTGCTTTTAAAGCAGGGGGCAACTTTGATTTTGTGAGAATATTTTTATTATTTTTTTTAACAAGTACAACAAATTTTTATTATTATTATTATTTTTTTTAAAAAAAAATGAACAAGTATAACACCCTCTTTTTTTTTTAAATAAAAAAAATAATAAATACATGAAAACATGCCCTTTTTTATTTTTATTTTTTTTAAATGTGATTGAATACTTGATTTCCCAAATACCACAAAGCAGAAATCAAAGTCTTACCCAGGCTAGGGAGGGTCCCTTCCACCCACACGCATGCAATGACCTTTTTTTGTCACATTGCAATAGCATAGTTTAACAAAAACAAGAAACACTCGCAAACGTATATGCTTCAAGAAAATGGAAAACTAACTCCCAACACCTAACAAAAGGCACCAGAGTTATGGCATAAAGTTTCCACTTCAGAATCCCCCAGGTAATAAAACACAGCGTAGTTTATAGCCTTCGGGCTAGTACAACCCAAATATACTTAACCATTTCTACCTTCAATTGACATCCGAAATAAATATAGCAAATAAGAAAATAACGGAATACCTACTAAAGGTATAATCTTCACGCGAAAACCACGGGTACTACTTTTCTCCGTAACTGTGTTTGTAACTTTCCCTATTCTCCAACAGGGTGACAGACTAGGTTGATTCGGTATCCAGAATCGAAGCGCATAAAGCTACCTCAACCTATGGGGCTGCCATACAGAATTCAAGCCGAGGTAGTTTTGAAACAATCTCCACACCCCTGAGTATTTAAACCAGACTCTAGTCTCGGAAATCCCAAACCTTTGTATTCTAGGCTTTGCCATTCGAACTCTAGTTTCCACCGTCTTAGTTGGTCTCCTAGGAACTCACTACAAACACGGTTAGGTGGCTATACCAGACCGTCAGATGTCGTTCGGGCATGACTAACACCAAAGGAATTACACCTTTAGTGGATTTAAAGTTTCCTAGACGCAAATAAAGCATAACGAGAATAAAGAAAAACAGAATAGCATAGAAGGGAAAGAAAAGAGAATAAGGAATCAATCTATCAATCATAATAAAACGAGTCCATCAAACCCCTAGGTAAAGGAAAATGATCATTTCTAGTCGAGGAATTTAGTCTCCTATAATCAATGCAAACTCGCCACCTAGTAGTGGTTCGTGTGGGAACTAACTCTCCTCCCTCATTCTCAACAACGGTGATGCCCGATTTCTTGGGCACCACTTGTGTAGGACTCACCCACTTACTATCTGAGATGGGGTATATAATACCCGCATCCAACAATTTTAATACCTCCTTTTTCACCACCTCTTTCATATTAGGATTCAGTCTCCGTTGCATTTCGTGAGAAGGTTTGGTGTCCTCCTCTAGGTATATATAATGCATGCACACGGATGGATCTATCCCTTTCAAATCAGCCACTGACCACCCTATAGCACTCCGATGTGCCACGAGAACACTCATTAACTGACTCTCCTGCTCCGTAGTCAAGTTAGATGCAATGATAACTGGTAAAGTCTCCTGGGGCCCTAAAAATGCATACTTGAGTGTGGCTAGAAGTGGCTTCAACTCAAGTGTAAGTGGTGTGACCAAAGATGGTGTGTCAGGCTCTCTCGATAGAGGAGGAAGTGACTCAAATCGGGCTTTCCATGGCAAAAAATCCGGTGTAGAAGAAGAATTAAGCAAGACATTCACCTCCTCAACTGACCCATCTATATCAAAATTCTCAAACCCAAAATGAGCTAGACAAGCCTCTAAAGGGTCCTCTACAAGAATGGAGAGTAAAGCCTCATCCACAATCTCATCCACAACATCCACTAACAAGCACTCCTCTCTCTCATGAGGTTGTTATAATGCTTAGAAAACATTAAGTTTCACTTGCATGTTACCAAATGAAACTTCCATAACCCCAGTCCGACAATTAATGCAAGCATTGGCCGTAGCCAAGAAAGGTCGACCTAAGATCACTGGGATTTGTTTCCTAGAAATGGCTACCGGTTCTATATCTAAAACCAAAAAGTCAATAGGGAAGTAGAACCTATCAACCTTAACTAGCACATCCTCAATCATGCCTCGTGGCACTTTGAGGGACCGGTCAGCCAACTGAAGAGTAACAGTAGTGGGCTTCAACTCGCCAAACCCAAATTCCTCGTACACAGAGTACGGCAACAAATTAACACTAGCCCCTAAATCCAATAAGGCCTTATCAATGAAATAGTCCCCTATAATACATGCAATGGTTGGGGCACCCGGGTCCTTAAGCTTAGGAGGTGTGTCATTCAACAAGATGGAGCTTATTTGCTCCGTGAGTAGGACCTTTTGGGACACATGTGTCCTAGATTTACACTTTTGCGTACAAAGGTCCTTCAGAAATTTGGCATATGATGGTACTTGCTTAATTGCCTTCAACAGGGGGAGGTTGATTTTTACCTGTTTAAAGACCTCCATCATTGCCTCCATAGATGCCGCCTTCTTATTAAAAGGTGATGGTGTATCAAGGCACTGGGGAAAGGGTGCCTTAGGCACATATGGTGCCTTGGGCTTAAGTGAAGTACTAGGGACTAAGTCATCCCTCTTAAGTGTTTCCCCCGCACCCTTGCTCTCACTAAGTGAACCACTGTGGTCACCCTTCCTAACTCTAGTTGCATCAGACGCAACTGACTAAGGCTGTAACTCCCTACCACTTCTCAAAGCAACCACCGCCTGCACTTGCTCATGTTGCTTTCCATTCCCACCCGAACTCTCTGCCCCGTATTGTCCCTTAAGGTTGGCCACAGTTTGACTTTGTAATTTTCCCTCCTCTCTCTGATTCATGTTGTTAGCCATTTGACCCAATTGGGTCTCTAACTGGGCAATAGAGTGAGTGTGGGAGTGAACTACCGGTGCTAACCCCTTAAGTTCTAAGAGAACTTCCAACACCTGAGTCTTAAAGGCAGAGTTGCCCTGAGGAATAGGCGGGGGTTGTGGTTATGGGGGTCTATAAGGTTGCGGTGGTTGGTAAGATGATTAGTTGGCAAAATTATTGAAATTCTGCCTTGGTGGTGGAGGATTGTAAAAAGTGCCTTGTGAAGAGAGTCTCCATGAGAAATTAGGGTGATTTCTCCATCCCGGATTGTATGTGTTGGAGTATGGATCATTACCCGGGTTGGAGAATCCTTGAGCTGCATTCACATGCTCATGGACTAACTCCGGAAATTGTGATGCCTAAGGGCACTCACTTAAGTCATGAACAAGGCTCGCACATATAACACATGCCTCACGGAATTGAGGCTGATCTTGCTGGGTAGGGGCATGTCCCGTAGCTAATAAGTGGTCTATCTTACAGGACAGTGCCTCTACTTGTTGGGCTAACTCTAGGTTTTGCCTGACCTCATAAATACCCCCTCTTTTCAGGGCTCTAACTACTGGTTGCCGGACTTGCCGGGCTGCAGAGGCATGGTGAAGGGAATTATCACCTAGGTTCTCAAACAATTGCCATGCCTTGGCATCATTTTTAGACACAAATGTCCCACCACAGGACGAATCCACCATTTGGCGGTGCGGCTCAATTAAGCCATAATAAAATGTTTGAACAAGTTGCCAATCAGGCACTTAGTGATGGGGACACTGTTGGAGAAGGTCTCTAAGTCTTTCCCACGTCTCATGGAATTGCTTGCCATCCATTTGAGCAAAGTTTGTGATGGCTCACCTAAGTTGGTTGGTTTTACCTATGGGAAAGTACTTCTCCAAGAACCGTTGCTGTAATTGGTCCCAAGTAGTGATTGAATTAGCAGGTAAAGAATTTAGCCAGTGTTTGGCTTTATCCTTTAACGAGAATGGAAACAATCGCAACATTAAGGCCTCATTTGTAAAATTCTGGATCCTCACTGTCGAGCAAATTTCCAGAAATCCATTCAAATGCTTATAAGGGTCATCATGAGTTAGTCCATAGAATGATGGAAGCATTTGTATGGTGCTGGACTTAATCTCATAATGAGCAGCAGTGGTGTTGGGTAATTGGATGCATGATGGTGATGTATATGCAGTGGGTGTGAAATAATCATTAAGGGTCCGGTTAGGCACATTCGGGACATTAGGATTTGCCATCTCTAATGGCTCAATGTATGAATATGAATATTTAAGCCTACGAACACGGGCAGAGGCCCTAAGTCTCCTAAGGGTCCTTTCTAGTTCAAGATCCAAACTCCACAATTCAGGGCGACAAGAACGGCGCCCGTGCATACACTACCCACACACACACAAAAAGTTCGACTTTATGCACTAAGTTACGAAAGCAGAATGTTAAAGGAGAAATACTCACAGCGGTTTAACGAAAACGCTTTACTCGTCTTGCGGGTGCTTGACGTGTAGACGTTGTCTCCAACCTCTGTTTGAGCTTTGACTTTCGTTTTAACACTTTGGTGCGTTGCTTGTGAGTGTTTGCTTCTGTTTACTCACTTTAGTGCTGCGGTTTTTTTTTAAAAAGCTCGGCTGCGCTCTGCTTGCACTTCAATGATAGCTCCAATTTCAAACGCTCTGCACACTTAGCAACACAAAAGCATAAAATCCTCAACTAAAAATTAAAATAAGAATGTAACTTTAAATTACCTAATCTCGCCAGAAGTACCCGGCAACGGTGCCAAAATTTAATGGGTTGTTTAAAACACCAAATATACTCACTAAACTATACCAAATTCTTTTAGAATAATGGCAAGTCTAGGTATCGATCCACAGGGACTATTGTGAAATTAAACTAATTTAATTGTTAAATTTCTAAATTAATTTTCATAAAAAGATTGAATGACCATAACCTCATTTAATAACGAAAAAATTAAACTAAGAAATTAAATTATCAATAATAAATGAAATTGGGTTTACTGAATTTGGGGAAAATCCTAGGGTAGAGAATTCACCACTAACCACATAATTAGGGTTTCCAATTGAAATCAACTATGCTATGGTTTGAACGGATTAATGTTTCGCAACTACAAGCTCGAAGCATTTGACAAGAAGATCATCACATTCAATGTACGAGCACGAACCATCTCAAGTAATACGAATCGTTCACTCTAAACTAAGGTAGTGATACGACTCGTTCCTTGTAGCATGGTTCGTCTCATACCTTGAATGTGAAGGAATAGAAAACACATGTATAGATAACATTCAACAATCATAGAAAGTCAAATATTCGAAGAGATAATGAAAAATATATAAAAGAAACTTCTAAATCACCATACAAATGTTCAAACATTTACATAATTAAAAATAAAAAAGAAAACAAAATAATTACATGGCTAGGGTTTCATCAAAACCCTAGAAAAGAAGACTAGCTACTCATGGAGGAGTGGAAGGAGGTAGATGGAGAAGAAACTACCATGGGAGACATCCTTGAAGCTTTTTGTTTCTCTTCCCTTCCAAACCCTAGCCTCTTCCTTTAGGTCAAAACAGCTTCAGAACCCTAGAAAAGCCTTTTCCTTTTCTTTTTATACTTCTATTCACTTTCAAACAGGTTTAAAAACATCGGTTTGACTTTTCCAAAAAAAGTCAACGCACGTGCGAGAAAGTCAACTCTGTCCAAATTCTGTCTTTTTGCCCATTTTATGCTCCGACGATGTACAACCTAATTGACATTCAACACACATAAAGTATACAGTTTGACCAGCAAGTGAAGTTAAGAGATTCTAATTAACGGCCTCAATGATGTACATTTCGGCCTTAATCATTTATTTTTTTACAAAAAGTTAAAAAATTATTAAAATAATCTATTCCTAAACCAACTTATATTTGACTCTAAATTTTATTATCATTTTCCATCACATTTTTTAAAATAATATCTCCTTAGAATTTTTATTGAAAAATATATGAAGTCTTACATTTTGATATAATTATAGTATTAAATTTATTAAAAATCTAATTTAAATAACAATTATTAATTTTTCAATTATAAACAAATTAATTTCTAGATAAATGTTTTATTGGTTGATTCTGGGGATCCATATCAACGTGTATAAGATGCGGATCGGCAAGAGCTGGAGTCCAGCTTGGACGTTGGCAGGTCTCGTCACTGTGTCCCCACGCCAAATTGTCTCTGCCCATTTAGTTTGGCAATCATGCTAAAGCCTATTAATTTGGTGGCTCAAAACCCACCACTAACAAGGTAAAAAATAAAAATAAAAAAATAACAACAACAACAATACATACAGTGATAGTGGGTGAGATTCAGTACCACATCATTAGTAGTAGTTCTAATTAGAACTCCCACTTATTTTTCTTTAGTCCGGTGAGCGGAAAGTCCACTAATCATTCCAACTTTTCATACTTGCTTATCACCGTGTTACGTATGAAATTGAATTTAAAAAATTTATTTATGATTATTTTAAATATATTTTTAAACTGTTAACATAAAATATATATAATTTTGAAAAAACATATTGACAGTTTATTGTTGAAGTAATAAAAATAAAATTTTCTTACATTTGTTTGAAATTTGTTGAATAAATAAAATATATTATAACTAAAATTTAAATTGTTCAGGGTCTTCTATCAGCATTCCTACATTATTAACATGATAGTTAATATTATAATTGATGAACAACACATATATTATGCATTTATAAAATGTTAGGCTTATATATTTGTACGGGAAAGAAATAAACCTTCTCGTATGATCCTGTTGATCAAGTCTGCGCTCCTCCTTACGTCGTCGTTTTATCACCTGAAAACACAAACGTGAGCTAGCCGGCGGGTGTGTGCCAGAAACCTCTCCGATGCCTAAGTCAGTAAGCTTGACAAATAGACAAAAGCTCTATGTATTCAGAAAACAAAGTTGTGTTACCTCTCCGTAAGTGATATTGGTGAGCTTTTATAGGTTTCGAGTGGCACAATCCTAGTAGGACTTTTACTTCTCCATGTAGAGTCCTCCTAGGATTCATACTCTTGGAGGATAATGCTTATCTTCCAACACCCCCCTCACTGCTTAAACCAAGTGAGATGGTTTTCCCATGGCCGAACTACCATAGGACCGAAATAACACTGCCATGCTCGACTAACTAACGTGATCGATCTAACGGTTACCTCGGCTCTTCCTTTCTTTTCTCCTACCTCGGCCTCACATGCAAAAGCCGAGCTATACATAGAAGAATTAAGTCGAGCTAACCTTCACTCAGGTCCTAGAGCAAGCCCAACATACCTCGGTTCCGAACAGCACGACCGAGCTATCCCTGGCCATGGCGACCGAACTAAGTCCACTCACTTAATCAGGCGGCGAACCTCTTACTTTGGACCGGACTACCACTTGTCCGAGGCCCATCTTCTAAGCCTTTTTAGAATGGCCCATAGAACGGCCCACAATCTTAGCTCGGCCTAATTTATATATAAATTACCCTCTCAATTGCCCCTTAATTCCATCTGCATAGCATGATAGGGATTACCTGTCCATCAGCCGAGCTAGAGTTAGTAAGCCTTTCCAGCCGAGCTACAATCTCTTAAGCTATTCCGACCGAGCTACAACCCTTTTAGCCGAGCTATGCATGTCCGGTCAAAACATCTCTTCATTTACAGGAACTGAAACGCTTCCCTTTCTAGTGACACGTGGCAGGCTCTGATTGGCCCTTCGCAGCTGTCACGCCGCCCTCGTACTTCTCAAGATTTGAATAGTTCCCGCCCTTCCATTTTCGTCCTTTTTACAAAACACTTTTCCTCTCTGTGCTTCTGTGTCTCCATCCCCTAAGCTTCCTGTGCTTGCATTCTCCATTGCTGCTATTGCTCCCAACCTCAGTCTCTTCCTCTTCATCTGGTAAGTTACTCAAATCTGTTTCTTCTTTTTTCTCGTTTTTGCTTTTTTTTTTATTCAATCCATTGTAGTTTGTTTCGTGTGTTTTTGCAAGACACTTTTCTGGAAAAATTTCAACCATAGAACACTTGAATTCATATAATAACACGAGAAACACTAGGTTTGATCCATAAATATGCCCCAACCGAGCTAGGATACTGTTTGTGTTATATGTAAATCCATCCAGACCATAACCGAACTAAAACTTGTGACTATATCCGTAGTTTTAGGTCACCATCTTATGATTTACCTTAGCTGGTATAATCGAACTGAACTAAGTCCGAACTTAGAAAACTGGAAATCTCAGCCTTCGACCGAGCTAAGCTTGGGGGCTAAGCCAGCTTCCTTAGTTTGAACTGAACTAAGAAAGTTGCCCTTAGAGGATCAACCGAGGTAACGAAACTCGAAGTTCAAACTGAGATATCAAACCCCATACACAAACCGATCTATCAAGCATTTTTGCTGAACCGAGATAAACCTGTAGCATCCCCCAAAGCCCGAAGTAGGACTTCTTTAACTTTGCTTTGATTTTGTAGCACGGTCAACGATCTGTGCTTAACCCATTTGTTTTCCACTTTGCAGACTTAGGTTGCCCAGGCACTCTTCTGTGCGCTCAACCGAACTACTGAGCACAGTTTTTCAACCGAACTAACTTATTCTTAATTTATAAACAAATGGGTAACTATAGATTTTTGGTAGAAACCCCAGGAGGCCTAGCCGAATTCCGTAAGGATTACAACATCCCTAACGACATTCAACTCGTTTTAGCCAATAAAGATGTCACACCATGGGGGAATGAGGGTTTCGTTCCTTTTACCCTTCTTTCAATAATAGAAACCAGACTAAGATTTCCAGTCCAGCCCCTGATTTGTGAATTCCTTAGGCAAACCAGACTATGCCCAACCCAACTTTCCACCAACTCATACCGTATAATAATGGGTATAGCCGAACTAAACCACCAAGCCGGTCTAAACCTCGGTCTAGCCGAACTGTTCCACCAATATTCCTTAGGTTCAAAAGAGGATGGGTGGGTATATTATTTGAGAATTCGCCGCCGGCGTGAAAAAATAATTAAGGATACACCGAATAAAGACCTGAATGATGACGATTTTTTCTGGGTGTCTGGGAACTTTGAAGATCATCAAGCCCAGATTGCTGGCCGACGTATAAACTGGAACAAAGGGATACCTGGTATAATTATTTCGGTTTCCTTGTATTCTTCTCTTCTTACTTCGGTTTCTAATTTAAGCCGAGCTAACAGTTGTCTTCTTCATGCAGATCCAACCCATATTTATTCATTGTACAGTCACTCCAACCTTGCCACTCTTCGTGCCGCACTACGGGTTAAAGAAAGAAGTTGGGCCAAACTTTTAAATTTCGAACCGTCCTACAGATACAGTGGTCACCGAAAAGCAAGAGTGATCGACTTCCTTCTTGAAGACGCCCCAGAACCGGACCCAGCCTTGTCCCAGATCAACCTAGTACCTTTGACCGCTGAACAAGAGATGGCCAAAAGGAGAAGACTGAAGGCCCTGTTAACCGCAACAAATCCAGCCGACGTACCACCAACTGGGCAGACCACTGAGACCGTGGTAGCTCTCCCCTCTCAACAGCCATCCTCATCTCGTCCAAGCAAGCGCGTCCGAACTAGCCGAACTGAGCGACGCCTTGCTGACGAGGACGAGGCCATTCTGCCACCAAATCCTCCACCAAGCCCTCAACAAAGCCCTCAACCGGAGCACTCTGACCGAGCTGCCTCCTCTAAATGGGTTCCCGAACTGACCTTCCAGAACCGGGCTATACTGGACTCCGACTCGGTTGTTGCTGAGAAGAACCACTTGATGGCTTTCAATCTAGCCAAGAGTGTGTGCCTTCCAAAAGACATGGAGCACCACTACAAGCAACTAAACACCGAGCTAAAGTCCATCCGGTCATCCACAAAGTCAATGATCCTGGTAAATGGCTCTCTTTTCTTCCTTTGTAATTTTTCCAACTTTCAGTCCGGCTGAAGAAAAAGTAACTATTCTTTTGCAGGCCATTCAGAAAAACAACATTACCCACAGGAGAGTGATGGAGCTAAGGAGAAATACAAGGGAGGAAATGGCAGAGGCCGAAGCTAAATCAACCGAGCTAGAGGAGGCCAGAAAACAAATAGCCGAGCTGCGATCTGAGAACAGTCGACTGACTGAACTAGTTAGTTCGGCCGAAGCAGAAAAGCAGAAGGCTGCCATTGAGTTGAAGAATAAATACTTGCGCGAGCTGGTGAAGATGGAAAAGAAGAAAAATACCGAAATAACACAACTGAAAGCGAGCATCAAAGGAGCCGAAAAGCAAGGCTTCAAGAAGGCGGATGACGCTTACACTCAGCAATGTGAGGCCGCCAAAGACCTCTTCTTTAAGTCTTGGTGGCCGAGGCAATTGTCGAGAAGCTTCGGTTGATCTGAGTCCGAGGTCTACGACTCTCTGGTCTACTGCATACCGAGCTCCCTGGCGGAGTATGCTGCTGCCCTTCAGCAGCAATTTCTTGAAGGTTCAGGCTTTGATGAAGATTCTGATTTTGAGGACACTCCGGTCGTCAATGCGGAATAGTCAGTTCGGGTGGAACCGACGGTGGAAGACCTGAACATTGAACAACTAGGTGAAACCGTGCTTCCGACCGAAACCACTCCTGTGACCGAGACCGAGCTCCCGCCTGAGACCGGTCTTCGTGTTGATGTCGATGCTGAGTTCGATGCCGAAATTGATGACCTTTTCAACTGATTGTCTTTTTGCTTTTTTGTTTTTGCACTTGTAACCGAGCTGCAACCCCTCCGTTGTATTTGCTTTTCATTTTGATGAAGAAAAAATCTTCTGTGCTAACTCTTACTCCGGTTTTGTTGTGGATGCTTTTACTTGTAATGCATTTTCTATGTTTCTAACTGTTATTTTGGTTTTAGCTATTTAATCTTACTAGCCAACCACTCTTTAGCCGATATAACTATCTCGGCTGAAGAGTTCAAAGAGTCAGCCAACCACTCTTCAGCCATAAACTTACTTCGGCTGAAGAGTACAAAGAGTTGGTTTAATCCAGCCAACCACTCTTCAGCCATAAAATTACTTCGGCTGAAGAGGACAAAGAGAGTTGATTTAATCCAGCCAACCACTCTTCAGCCATTCCCTTACTTCGGCTGAGGAGTACAAAGAGTTGGTTTAATCCAGCCAACTACTCTTCAGCCATAAACTTACTTCGGCTGAAGAGGACAAAGAGAGTTGGTTTAATCCGGCCAACCACTCTTTAGCCATTCCCTTACTTCGGCTGAGGAGTACAAAGAGTTGGTTTAATCCAGTCAACCACTCTTCAGCCATATCCTTACTTCGGCTGAAGAGTAACAAGAGTTGGTGTAATCCAGCCAACCACTCTTCAGCCATACCCTTATTTTGGTTGAAGAGTAACAAAAGTTGGTGTAATCCAGCCAACCTAGAATAAAATGTTTGGTTATTGCGACCAAACGTCCTGTAGCCTGGATCCTTATCCTGGGCTTAGGAGGGGTGTTGGTTTAATCCAGCCAACCACTAAGTTGGTTTTATCCAGCCAACCTAGAATAAAATGTTTGGTTATTGCGACCAAACGTCCTGCAGCCTGGATCCTTATCCTGAGCTTAGGAGGGGTGTTGGTTTAATCCAGCCAACCTCTAAATTGATTTTATCCAGCCAACCTAGAATAAAATGTTTGGTTATTGCGACCAAGCGTCTTGCAGCCTAGATCCTTATCCTAGGCTTAGGAGGGGTGTTGGTTTAATCCGGCCATTTATGTTTACAATGCTCCTAACTTACTAAAGTTACCCTCTACTGAAAACAATTATGCTGAAAAGAATTGACTTGTTTTATTGAGAAAGTAAAAAATTACACATGCTTAAAAAGAAAAAAGCTAAAAATAAAATAACTTGAGATTGGTAGTGTTCCAAGGCCTGGAATTGCTTTGCTGTCCTCATCTTCTAAGTGGTATGCCCCTTTGCCTGCTAATCTGACCATTTTGTAAGGTCCTTCCCAGTTAGGCCCTAGCTTGCCATCTCCTAGTACCAAGGTATTTCCCATTACTTTGCGCAGTACCCAATCTCCGATCTTGAATTGCCTTGGATGCACTGTTTTGTTATATTTTCTGGACAATTCTTGTTGGTAGGAGGCGATGTAAACCAATGCTCTGTCTCTTCTTTCTTCTGCAAGGTCAAGCTCCAATGCTATGGCTTCGCCATTTAAGTCTGGGTCAAAGTTCTCACTTCGAATTGTGGGGAGGCCAACTTCTAATGGGATGACTGCTTCCATGCCATAAGCTAAGGAGAACGGTGTTTCCCCTGTTGATCGGCGAGGTGTGGTGCGGTAAGCCCATAAAACATGAGGGAGTTCTTCTGCCCATTTGCCCTTTGCTCTCTCTAACCTCTTCTTCAATCCATCCAAGACTACCTTGTTTGATGCCTCTGCCTGACCGTTTGCTTGGGGATATGCCGGTGTAGAATTGTAGAACTCTATCTTGTATTCTTCACAAAAGCCCCTAAAAATCCTACCGTCGAATTGAGTGCCATTGTCTGATATAAGTGTCTTTGGTATGCCAAATCGAGTGATGATATTCTGCCAGACAAACTTTTTCACATCTTTTTCCTTGATTGACGCCAAGGCTTCTGCTTCCACCCATTTTGTGAAGTAGTCGGTTGCTGCAAGGAAGAACTTCCTGTTGCCGGGTGCTGTTGGAAGTGGTCCTACTATGTTCAATCCCCATATTGCGAAGGGCCATGGACTTGTCAGAGGTAGAAGTTCTCTAGCAGGTTGGTGTATTTGATGTGCGAACTTCTGACATTTTTCGCATTTTTTGACATATTTCTCTGAGTCTGCCTGCATGTATAGCTACCAATATCCTTGCGAAATTGCTCGGTATGCCAATGATCTTCCTCCCTGATGGCTGCCACATACACCCTCATATATTTCGAATAGGAACGCTTCCACTTTGCTGGGGTGGACACACTTTAGGTAAGGTCCTGAGAACGACTTTTTGTACAATGCCAAGGATGGAGAGAGCCAGAATCGTTGCGACTTTGCTCTTATTTTGTTAGCTTCTTTCTTCTCTTCCGGTAAGGTGCCGTCTTTCAGGAACAGTATGATGAGATCCATCCAAGAAGGGCCTAACTCTGCACAACATACCTCTTCTACTTCAGGGTCTTCAATGCTTGGTCTAGGTAGGTAGTCGATCAGCAATGGATGAGGGATGGAGGTGTCTGCCATTGAGGCTAAGCCTGCTAGTTCGTCCGCTCTGCTGTTTTCCTCCCTGCCGATTTGTTCTATCCTGACCACTTCGAATTTTTTGATCTCTGTTCTGACCAACTCTTGGTATTTGGCCATCTTGTCATCCTTCGCTTCGTAGTCACCAGATATTTGGTTTACCACCAGCTGTGAGTCGCTGTAAATCATTAGCTTGGTGGCCTTCATGTAGAATGCTGACTTAAGACCTGCAAGAAGCGCTTCATAATCTGCTTCGTTGTTTGATGCTGGGAAGCCAAGGTTGATCGCCTGCTCCACTACTAAGCCGTCTGGAGAGATGAGGACTATGCCAAGCCCTGCTCCATACCGGTTGGATGCTCCATCCACGAAGAGCTTCCACATTTCTCTCACGAACAACTTTCAGCAAGTAGAGGGATCAGATGATACCTTGGATCTTCCTTGTTGCTGGTGTCTTCTTCAAGGTCCATGCTTGCTGCTAGTCCCTTGCAATCTGTTTGTACCAAGTCTTTAGTTGTTGGTGAGTCTTAACTTGGTGTAGCATGGTTTGCCTCCTTGTTGTTTTCTTTACTCTGGTTTGCCTTGGAGTCTAATTGAGTATCCTGTACCAGGGGTTACGCTATTCCGGCGTCAACTTTCATCCCTAGTTCGGTTACGTCAGTCAGGTCGACTGGGCAGATATGATGACTTCCAGGAGTGAATTCTGCGACAGAGTCTGCCAAAGATTGGGCCTTTACTGCGGTTCTGGGTTGGAACTTGATGTCGAATTGTCCCAACTCTACTGCCCACTTCAAGATTCGCCCAGAAAAGTTCGCCCTCTCAAACAAAGCTTTAAGTGGGAAAGCTGTGAAGACGACAATGGTGTGGGTGTGAAAGTAGTGCGATAGCTTCCTCGAGGCCATCATCAAGGCCAATGCCAGTTTTTCCAGTGGCAAGTACCTTGTTTCGGTGCCCAGTAATGTCTTGCTGACATAATAGATGGGCAGATGTTGGATTCCTTCTGCACGGACCAATACTGCGCTAATTGTGTGTTGTGAGACTGCTAGGTACAAGAATAGTTCTTTTCCAGGAATTGGGGTTACAAGTAGTGGTGGAGAAGACATGTATTCTTTCAAACTTTCCAGAGCTTGGTCGCATTCGTCGTCCCACTCAAACTTGGCCTTTAGAGCATGGAAGAATGGTCGTAGTCAGTCTGACGACCGGCTTATGAACTGATTGAGCGCAGCTGCCATGCCGGTGAGATGTTGCACTTCTTTTACTGAGTTTGGTCTCTCCAGATCCTAAATAGCCTTGATCTGAGATGGGTCTGCCTCAATACCCCGGTTGGTCACTAAGAAGCCCAGGAATTTGCCAGATCCTACTCCGAATGCACATTTCGATGCGTTGAGGCGTAACTTGTGCTTTTTCAGGATCTCAAACATCTCACCTAGGTCCTTGAGATGGTCCTTCTCATCCTTGCTCTTGACCACCATATCGTCGATGTAAGCCTCCATTGTTCTGCCTAACAACGGCTCAAACATCTTAGTGACCATTCTCTGGAATGTCGCCCCTGAGTTCTTTAGGCCAAAAGGCATGACCTTGTAACAGTATAGTCCTCTTGGAGTTGTGAAGGATGTCACTTCCTGATCTAGTTCATGCATGGCGATTTGATGGTAGCCTCTATATGCATCCAAAAACCTGAGTCGGTTGTGCCCTGCTGTTAGGTCTACCAGTTGATCTATCCGTGGTAGAGGAAAGCTGTCTTTTGGGCACGCCTTGTTGACTGTTTTGTAGTCGACGCAGACACGCCACTTGCCATTCTTTTTAGGCACTACGACTGTGTTGGAGATCCATCTTGGGTAGTGCACCTCTCTTATTGCTTTTGCCTCCAGTAGGTTCCCTACTTCTTCCGCCACTATTTCGGCGTGGTGGAGTGCCGATCTGTGGGTGCACTGAATGATTGGTCTGGCGGATGGGTGGACATTGAGTTGGTGACATATGAAGTTCGGATCAATGCCTGGCATGTCGTATGGTGTCCAGGCAAACACTTCGATGTTAGAGGTCAAAAATTCCAAGACCTCTAATCTCTCAGTGCTGGACAATGACGAACCGAGCAAAAAGAACTTATCCGGGTTCTTTTCATCTATTCTTACCTCTACCAAGTCTTTCACTGCTTTCTGGCTAGCCGCTTTGCCAACATCTGCGAATAGTTTATTACTCTCAGGTTCTTCCACCGAATGAACGTATCCTTTGGCAGCGTGGCTGCCATTTACTGTGACAAAGCACTGCTTCGACATGATCTGGTCTTCATAGACTTTTTCTATTACTCCGGTGTCATTGGGGAACCGCATCACTTGGTAGTAGGAGGACGCCACCGAGCGCATGGCATGCAGCCATGTTTTGCCCAAGATGATGTTGCAAGTGGAGGGGACCTTCAGCACCCAGAACTCCACTTGTTTCGTCACACTCCCTGCTCTGACTGGGAGGATTATTTTGCCAACGGGCCATTCTGGCATGGAGTTGAATCCAATCAGGGGAGATACGGTAGGTGCCAAGTCTTTGTCTTGTAGCTTCAGTTGTTTGAATGTTTCGTAGTACATGATTTCACATGAACTACCTTGGTCAATCAGAATCCGCTTGACATCAAAATCCTTGACTCGGAGAGTGACGACCAGGGCGTCATTGTGAGGGCAATATATCCTTGCCAAGTCTTTATCCGAAAAAGACATGACATTCGTGGCCTCTGTCTTCCCCTTCTTGATGGGAGGTTGGGCACTTAGCACTTCTCTCAAGTGCTCAGCCTTTTTAATTGATCCTCTGAGCTCGCATACACGCTCAGGTTCGAAGACTCCATGTATCACATTGATAACGCCTTGAGGCGGGGCGTCGATCAGCATCCCGTTGGGGTTATTGTGGTCCTGGGGGACTGGTTGCGCCCCTCCTTCAATGTATTTATCTAGGTGGCCTTCTGCTACCAACTCGTCCAGGTGCTGCCTCAATGGCGTGCAATTTTCAGTGCGGTGCCCCTTTTCTTTATGGAAGGTGCACCGTGACCTGTCATCGTAATCCTTCTGAGCCTCGCCTAGCTTGGCTGGCCACTTGACAAAAGACTCGTCTCGAATCTCACTAAGTATTCGGTAGATCGGTTTCTTGAATACCATGGTTATGGCAGTGCGGTCTCTTAACCATCCTTTGTCCTAGTCTTCTCCGTTGTTTCTTCTGCCACGTCCGTTTCTGTTCAAACGGTCTACCGCGTTGACTTTTGCTGAGGCCTTCTTTTCTGGTGCTGCGGACGCGCCAGATTTTGCTTTGGCACGTACGCCATCCTCTTCCACCCTGATGTGCTGATGCACTCTTTCCATCAGGGCTTCCATGGTGAGGAGCGGTGTCATGGTGATAGAGTCCCTTAGTCTGTTCCCGACTGGAAGGCCTCTTTTGTACTGTGCAATGGCGAGATTGGTGGGACAATCCCCAATCTGGTTGAAGGTCTCCCAGTAGCGACTGTTATAGGATCTTAGGGTCTCCTTGTCACCCATGTCGATGGAGAGTAGCTGGTCAATCTCCACCGGGGTTTTAGTGTTTGTTCGAAACCTTGTCACGAACGCCTCCGCTAATTGTGCCCAAGAGGCTATGCTGCCCTCTGGAAGTTTCTCAAACCAAGTCAAGCCTAGGTCGCCAAGGCTAGATGGGAAGAGGATGCACATCAAGGCCTCGTCGCTTGGTGATACGACCATGACTGGCGAAGTGGCTCAGTGAGTAGGGTCCGTCTTCCCTTCAGATGGTGAATTTGGGTCAGAGGAAGCCTGATGGTAGGGACGCATTCTCTATCACCGGAACGAACGGTGAGGTCTGTAGTCTCGCCAATGCCTTGTCCGTTGGTTCGTAGGCAGGGTGAGGTATTGGCATTCCTACCTCGACCGTTCCGTGCGTCCGAAGAGCCAACCGCTGTAAGGTAGAAACTCTATGCGGATCACATGCTCTGGCGTCCTCCTTCCATCGTGCCTTCTCTTCTAGCACGGATCGTAGGTCGGACGATCTGGGCAACTCTGTCTGCCTAGACCTTGTCCGGTACATATGCGAGGGCCAATATGTGCTTCCTTCGGTGTACAACCTCTCAGATCTCGTCTTCTCAGACCTGGAGTGACGAGTTCTGGAAGATCTGGATTGCGTGTCGCCTGTCCTGAGGCTCTTGTTCTCTGCTTGAGAGGGTGTAGTATTCCTACTACGACTTTCCGAGTGGCGAGGGGGCGTCTTGTTTGTGCGCCTCTCTCCTGTCGCCACTTGCTTTCCCTTCACCTGGCACTTTAGAGTTTCCATGTCTGCCGCCATTCGACGTATCAACTCATTCTACTCCTTGACGCGATCCTTCAGAGCCTGGAGATCAATCCTCCACCTTTGTCTGTTTGGACTATGTGAACGGGAGTGATGAGGGCTGTTAGTCCGCCTTCTTCCTCTTGTATCCCTCCTGGGATTCTGCCTTTGTGGCTCCAAATCCCCCATGGGATGGACAAGAGGTAGACTCTCGCGCCTTGCACCTCTCTCTGGTGTTTGTCCGTCAATGGCGGATTGTGGCAAATCTTCGTTGTGCGCCATTGATTCTAAAGAAGAAAAGCTTGATCAAGAGGTTTTGTTCTTGTCTGACTTCCCACAAACGGCACTAATTGTACGGGAAAGAAATAAACCTTCTCGTATAATCCTGTTGATCAAGTCTGCGCTCCTCCTTACGTCGTCGTTTTATCACCTGAAAATACAAACGTGAGCTAGCCGGCGGGTGTGTGCCGGAAACCTCTCCGATGCCTAAGTCAGTAAGCTTGACAAATAGACAAAAGCTCTGTGTATTCAGAAAACAAAGTTGTGTTACCTCTCCGTAGGTGATATTGGTGAGCTTTTATAGGTTTCGAGTGGCACAATCCTAGTAGGACTTTTACTTCTCCATGTAGAGTCCTCCTAGGATTCATACTCTTGGAGGATAATACTTATCTTCCAACACCCCCCTCACTGCTTAAACCAAGTAAGATGGTTTTCCCATGGCCGAACTACCACAGGACCGAAATAACACTGCCATGCTGGACTAACTAACATGATCGATCTAACGGTTACCTCGGCTCTTCCTTTCTTTTCTCCTACCTCGGCCTCACATGCAAAGGCCGAGCTATACATAGAAGAATTAAGCCGAGCTAACCTTTACTCAAGTCCTAGAGCAGGCCCAACATACCTCGGTTCCGAACAGCACGACCGAGCTATCCCTGGCCATGGCGACCGAACTAAGTCCACTCACTTAATCCGGCGGCGAACCTCTTACTTTGGACCGGACTACCACTTGTCCAAGGCCCATCTTCTAAGCCTTTTTAGAACGGCCCATAGAACGGCCCACAATCTTAGCTCGGCCTAATTTATATATATTTTACTGTCTAAAAAATATAAACATCCTTCAAACCAATCTATATTTAAAACAAACATCATGCATGGTGTATAATCTAGTTGACTTGACATAGCATTGTTGATAAATACATAGGTACGGTTTTCACATGACGTAATATAATCTTTTATCAGTGTAACTTTATTATTTTATAAAATTTTAGAATTATAACATTATATTTGAAAATATAAGAATAAGTTATTTATATTAAATTTTATAGTTTCTAACATTTGATCTCATATTCTTTAAATATGACGGTTGACATCTCAAAATAAACTTTGCACGTTTATCTTGAATAGTGAGATTTATTGAATCAGTACTGTTTATGACGACAATGTTAACATTGTACATAATAAATAAATAAATAAAACTTTTCAAAAAGAAATAGTATACCTAATAAAAAATTAAAACACTTGTTAAGTTTGAATTATTATTGTACATAATAATTATTTATCTAAAGAAAATTACTTCATTATAATATCAATATCATCATGTATGCACTGTTGACAAACAATGTGACTATAATAATATTCAACTTTTTGATAGCAGTTTTTGTACAAATCAATCTAAAGGTTGTCAATATCAATTTGTTCAATGTACCCAAGTATTCGAAAATATGAAACCTACAAAATATTTGAAAAAATATAAATTAATCTCTCTATAAACGAATTTATATAAATATTGTTTAACTTTTATTATTTGGCATGATAACAATTCTTACTTTTGGCATAGATGCAAAATCATATATTCGAATTTTTTTGGCATTTGATATTACCAATGACTGTGAAATTGAGAATATATTTTTTCGATTCCAAGCTACCAACTTTTGTGATATAAGATTCATAGTAAGCTTAGATAAACATGTCAATATATACAATTGTGAAAATTATATTGTCAGAAATAATTGGTTAATATTATACAATCATAACATACCATACTTGAATATGATTTGTGTAACAAAATGAATGATTAATATATAACTTGTTGTATTTGTATGTAGCGAGACATAAAGCTAAAAGTTGAGAAAAAAATAATTTATTAATATCAATATTTGTATATGCATATAGATATTATAAAAGTAAATGAACAGTAATCTTACCATAATAATATTTAACTATTAATCTAGTAACAAATAAAATATTATCATTATTTAGAATATGATATAGTTGTACGCCATCAATTATTGCAAATATATCCCATAGAATTAACTGTTTTTGCTATTAAAAAACGGTTGTAAGCTAATATAGACACATGGTGAGCAGCTATTGGGATGGAGCACCACCTGGTGTTAGTGACGTGCCCTTGGACTAATGAATGATATCTCCACTTTTAGACTTGGATCATTCCAATTTTTCATATAGGCCCAGCCTCCCAAAATCCAATAAAAGGCCCAATCTCGTTATCCATTTTTGCGAACGCTTTTATGTGACAAGTCCAACGGATATGGACCGGTTATACTACATTCAGTTTCATTGACTCTTTATTTAAAACAAAAGATTTTTTTGGTCATAGCTTTCAATTCATTAAATTTTTTTATTAAATTTAAATTTAATGAAAAAAAATTTAGTCAAAATCATGTCCAATAATTTTATTAAACTTGTATAAAAAAAAATGTTTATTAAATGTAGGCAAAAATACTTTTTAACCAAATTTGATGAAAAGAAGTTATTGGAAACTTAGATTTTAAAAAAAAAAACTATTTATTTATTTATTTTTGATAAATTGTTTGAGTAAGTGAGGAAGGGAACATTTAATTTTTTTACAAAATGAAGTTTAGTTAAATTTGAAGAAAAGCCATTGCAGCATTTTATTTCAAATTCATCGGATAATGGTAATTATATGTTTGAATAAATTTTGTTTTAAAAAAAATAAATGGCTATACTTAAAATTATAAATATAGTTCATTTTTTGTAAACAAAATTTATCGGAATGTATAGTTACTGTTATTCGACTAACTATAGTCTTTTATATAAATGATTTACTCGATAATCTTTAAAATGTAAATGACTCAAATCATTAAATTTGTATCCAAAAATGGGACCAATTTGACTGTCTAATTTGTTTGGAATAACCTACAAAAGTCAAAAATTCAAAAAATTATTAAAAAAATCAAAAAGTCCATATTATTTGGGGGCAGCCTACGGAACAAAATTATTATTTTATCTTTTAAATTCAATCACCCAAAAGTTAAAAAGTCAACAAGAGTAGAATAGTCATTTTGATTTTACTACAATATTTTATTATACATCTTTTCATAAAAAGTTAAAACGTTATTCTAAATATACATATTTTTTCTCTACTTTCTTAACCTAAAATCAAAAAAGAGTAATTATACATATTTTTTAACGTATCCCAAACAATATTGATGCAAATAACAAAGATGACCAAATCATACATATTTGAGGAACCTCTTCGATCAGGAGCCTATCACTTAAAACAAAACTACTATGCACATGATTCTTAATTACAAAACTATCATTACTATATCATTTTTACGATATTATATATATATATATATATTTTTCTTGATAAAAAGTAACCATATAAACAAGCTCGATATATATAACCCAAGTCACATTAGTAGTTGGTTTGGAAACATATTAGTTTAGTAATTTTTTGATTTTTTTGACTAAAATATAAGGTAAAAAAATTAATATGTTTAAGATAATTTTTTTGATTTTTTACGAAAAGATGTGCAAAAAATAGAGAGAAAATAAAATTTTTGACTTTTTGGTATAAGTTATTAACTTTTTAATTTTTTTTAGTGACTTTTTAACTTTTAAGCTAAAAAGTGACGTCGTCAAACGAAATCTATCAAAAAGCAAAAACAAACTCAATGAAAAATACTTGTTATGAATGGTTAGCCAGCACCACCCCACCATACCACCAGAAAAAACCATAATCTTTGAAAAAAATCTAGAAATCCCCTATATATTGATTTGTGATTATGTATCAATTTTAAGTAGTAAACAACAATCCCAATCAAACAATCAAGACAAATCGACACAACGATTTTACGTGAAAAAACCACAATTGGACACCTCCAATTGTGATAAAAAAATCACGGGTTACAGCCACAAAACAATCCACTAAGAAGATATAAAGGAATTACACAGGTATACTCTCAATTACCTAGCGAATCCACGCCCGAATTAAACCAACCCCTATGTGCCTCTTCCAACCCTGTCTTCACCTTGGAATTGTCTTGACGATGAGCCACTCTAGAATCCACCAAAGCTTCAGGCTCGAATTCTTCAGAATCCACCGAAGAACAACTCTCTCTTTTGTGTAGAACAACAGAATATCAAGAAATAAAGGAAAAGAGAGAAAATTGTTTGATTACAAAAATCAAACTAGAAATAGAAATAAATAAATAAAAAAAGATTTTATTTTGTTACAAAAACAAAATTAAAATCTGATTTAAATAAACAAATAAAACAGAATAATAAATTAAAAAACTTACTTGATTAATTTCTTCAAATAATAATCTGATTAAGTCTAGTGTTTGACATTGTGTCCTTAAGACAGATTCGTCCTCTCCTCGGTGCTTTCAGAATGTGGATGTCTATCTCCCAGAATGAAATGATCAACTACAAACAATAGTAGCACTACAAATTGTTTGCCTAACAAACACACTAAGTGTTTATACTCTTTCTCACAAAAATTAAATGCAGCAAAATGAAGAATAAATTTGCAGAGGTGAAGTACGAAATTTCTGAATGTAAAACATTAAATGAGGACTTTCCTATTTATAGATGTATTGGTGACTTTCCATTTTGAATTAAACAGGTACAGTACCTGTTCAATTTGAATTAAACAGATACAAATTTGTTTATGGCACTATTTGGTTTGAAATTCGGGTGGATTTGAATTTGAACAAAACAAATTCGGTTTTGGGTTTGAATCTGGACAGATTCGGGTCTGTCTGTGAAGAGGTGCAACAATTTGAATTTAAAATTTAAATCTGGACAGAAATTCAGAATGAATTTTTGGACAAAATTTATTTCAAAAAAATAAAATTTAAATCCAAATGTTTTTTGCCCAAAAAAATTAGTATTGGGCCGAACAAGTCCAACCCAACCTCACACCAAGTACCCGCGCCCAAGCCCAGCCCGCCCGACCGCCACCAGCGACATGCGCGTGTGGTGATTTTTGGGTCCAATGGGTCTAGCCTATTTTGCCCATAACCTCCCTCTCTAAAACACTTGGGTGCCCCTTGGGGCACACCCCAAGTTCCAATCCCATGCCTTATAAACCCATTCAAAACATCCCACTACATCAGTGTGGGACAAGTCTTATTCAAACCTTTAAGGATTTTCCACCAAAACTCCATTTCCATAGAGCATACTTTGACTCAGTAATGGTTTTGAGTAACCAAATATACCACGTGAATCACAACGCGGCATAGAACGCGTTACTACTTTGACGCTCAGGTCCTAGCTAAATAATAGACCAAAGTTAGGAAAAAAATTCTGTTTTTACCCAGAATTTTCCAATCATTTCCAATAGAAACTTATCTAGAACATGAAACCCTTTTACAGCACTTTAATTATGATATTAATATGTGAACTAACGATGATGATAGCCAATCATCCTCATCTAAAGAAACGTTAGATCAAGACATTTCACCAGAAATAAATAAGAGGAAAAGAAAGGTAGAAGAGCCAATTGATCCTGAATTGTTTGTACATGGGGAGATGGAGAAAATTTTGACTTTATTCAAACAAATGAAGTTAAAAATAATACTAACAATAGCAGTACCTCCAATCCTACACCGGAGCCAATAATATCTAGAAAAGATAACAACCATAAGTATCCAATAGCTCAAAATGATACTTATTTAAACTTGTCTCATGTTCCATTTAAGGATCAGTTACGAGCAATTGATGATTGGGCATAATTATTATCCATTATTATTACCAATTATAAAAATAGTTGGTAAAATGAAATTTTTTTTGATTATATTGCAGCAACTATCCAGGGAGATGTGTTGCAATGGTTAAAACAGTGGGAAAAATCTAAAATTGGGAAAAAGTAAAAAAATAGCTTTGTTGGCAAATTTTCTCACACTTGATACAATATTAACTGAGTTTGCAAAAATCATAAAAGAAAATTTATGTGGTCTTGTAGGAGACACTAATTTGCAAGTAGATGCAAATTATATTTTGACTAAATTAGAATTATGTAATATTTGTCTTTTTGAAGATTATGTTCAAACTTTTAAAAAATATTATTATCTTATTGATCCACCAGCAAATCAACCCTGGTTAGATCAAGTTTTCTATAAACTCCCTAATCCACGGGATGAGTTATGTATTAAAACATATCTTATTTTCTCAAAAAAATGAGGAAAGAAGAATATGATAATCTTGGTTTTCACATTAATTATATTCTAAGATTGATAACAAATCGGTGTTTAGAAGCAAAAGCAAAAAAACAAATAAAAAATCAAATTTTCAACTCACAATATGGTCAAAAATGTTGTGATAAAATTTCGAAAGAAAATTAAAAAATTGGTTGTAATACATTTCCCAAACGAAAAGGATTTTCCAAGAAACGCAGAAAATAAAAATGAAAACCATGGAAAAAGAACAAAACTTTTTCAAAAAAGAAAAAGTATATTCGGAAAAAAAAAACAAATGTTTTTAAAAAGAAAACTTGTAAATGTTACATTTGTCACGAAGAAGATCACTATGCACCCGAATGCTCAAAAAGGTGAAAAAGTGCAAAGAAAATGATCAAAGTTCTTGAAGAACAAGATTTTGAAATAATATATGGCGAAGGAATTTTTGATGAAGAACAAATTTTGTACAAAATTTCTAGTGATGAAGAAAATTCAAATAAAGAACTAATTTTCATGATAACTAATATTCAAGGAATATCTTAAGAAGCAGATAGTATATCTCCAGAAGAATTACAAGTCATTCGACTTGGAGATGTAATTGGAGAAGAAAAAACTTTTACTGAAGAAGAATTAACAAAATTCGAAAAAATGCAAGAAGTTACAGTGCCAAAAATTTATAAACTTTCAAAATTCAACTTCTTTTTAGCAAGAGTGTTTGAATAATACAGCAGTGGCAATACTCAAGCAAAATGGTCAGAAGAAGGAAATATTGATATTCCTTTTTTTGATAAGAAAAAGGTTACAAGATGGAAAAAGAAATATCCTAAAATTCAATATATTCATATTGGATTAATATAGGTAACCATAACAACCTTATTCCGCCAAGGGATAGATACTCTTATTTTGGTAGTAATATTTGATAAAAGATTTTCCGATCCAATGAAATCAATCATTGGAGGAATTCAATCTAATTTGGCTAATGGAGTGGTTTGGTTTAATGTTAGACAAAATTTCTTTTATTTCCATAAATGATCCTAATCTTGAAGACAGAGTCAGAATAAGAATTAAAACCCAAGGATCAGGAATGAAATCTAATTCACATGATTTGGCTATTCATTGAAAACAATTCCTGAATTGACCAAATTTCTTGAAACAAAAACAAGATCAAACGATAATAAAATCGTTGAAATCTTTAAACCAAGACCATTTGACACGATAATCTAACCCCGTCTAATGAATTGGAGTGATTTAGAAGCCCCTCAACAATGGTTAATCCATGACCTAATGGGACAATGAAAATCTTCTAAAACAAAAAAATCCTGCACAAATACAAATGCAGCATCAGGAAAAAATTTATATATTGAAAATCCAGTACCAAAAATAAAAAGATCGTCTTGTGTATTTGAAAATGATTTTCGTAACAATTTATTTCCAAAATTAAGCATTGGTGAATCAAGTAATAATTCTAATCAAGAATCTATTACTTCAAACAATGTTTAGATTCCTATTATTTTAGGAACAAGAAGACAATCTAAACATATTAAGTCTACATATATGTATTATTTTCAAACAAAAAATGATAATATTATTTTTTCTCTTAGCCAAGGAAAAAGAAGATACACATAGGTATTGAAAACATTTAATTTTGTAGGTTATAAACCCTATAACCTTAGTGTTCTCATAGACAGAAGCTACAATCACTCATGTAAATGGAATGCCATACCAAAAGAAAAATGGATATTAATGAAACATTCAATTTTGGTTCTTTGGAATTGATGGAAACCATACTTCCATAAAATTCAATGCTAAAAATATAGCTATTTGGTTAAATTATAACAAGTTCATTATACAAAAAATTCTATGTTTTCTTTATATGCATGGAGATTTCCTTCTAGGAAATAATTTTATATATAAATACCTTCCAATACAAATACAAGAAAAAGCCATTTCATTAAGCATAAATAATGTCATAATTCATATTCCAATGTTAGAACAGCATAAATATATTGTGATAAAGAGTTTGCGCCTATTCCACGTGGTGATTTAACTCCCATCATCAAAACTATTGATGAATCACATTGGATTTATAAAATTCCGGAAAATTTTTTTAGTGAAAATCGATTAAAATTATGGCAATGTAGTTCGTGTTATTGTAGTTTGAAATTAAAAGACCCTAATGTTATCATTAGAGCAAGACCATTTGTAACGCCCCAACAATTTACATATCATCGATATTGTCCGCTTTGGGACACGCCCGCATGGATTTGTTCTTCCCAATAGTCACCCATCCTAGAACTACTCCAGCCTAAGCATGCTTAATTGGGGAGTTCTACTAGGGATTTCACTATCTAGAAAAAGACCTCGATACTCTATAAGGGTTTAGGTTTTTACTTTTATAGCCTAGAAACTCTCCCTCCATTCTCGATGTGGGATACCGAGACCTTACAATCTACCTCCCTTAAGGCTATACGTCCCCGTGCAGTAGCCTGCTAGCTTATAAGCCCGCCCACATGCACCGAGAGACACCAGGGGCCCACACTCGGTACTCCGGAAAGTCGGCTTTAATACCATTTGTAATGCTCCAACCCTTCACATATCATCGATATTGTTTGCTTTGGGCCATGCCCACATGGATTTGTTTTTCCCAGTGGGTTACCTATCCCAGAACTACTCCAGCCTAAGCACGCTTAATTGTGGAGTTCTATTAGGGTTTCACTACCATAGAAAAGGCCTCAATACTATATAAAGGTCTAGGTTTTTACTTTTATAGCATAGAAACTCCCCTTCCATTCTCGATGTGGGACACCGGGACCTTGGCAATCCCGTTTGACAAAACACTTTTTAGTTGTAATTTTATTTGATCTGTTATTTCAGTGAGGCTATGAGTTTTAGATGTGAACCTAACCTGAATCGTGCATATGCAGAGGAGTTTGTGATCTTAATCCTATCATGTTTGTCATTTCCCTGACTATCTCGAAGTTGCTTGTCCACTCGAGCGGAGAATCTTTGGTTCTAGAAGTTTGAATTGTCCACAAAAGTACTAGAAGTTATGTTTTTGCGCTTGAGCGAAACTTCCTGCGCTCGAGGGTCAGTCTGCTCGAGTAGAGATCGCAAATCAGTTTTCTATAAATATGTGGTTTCATATGTTTTTAAGATTATGACTTCCAGATCTTCTTCTTGGATATTAGAGTTTATATCTGGAGCTTCTTTGCTAGTTTCTTTGATATTTGTTTGAGTTTAAATCTGGTTTGAAAGGTATGCATCAAAGGATTGTTTGTTTCGTTCAATACAAAAGAGAGCGTTATTCTTTGATGGATTCCGTGGAATTCAAGCCTGAAACTTTGGTGGATTTCGAAGTGGCTCATCATCGTGATTCAACATTGGCGTTGTGGATTTAATATTGGGCAAGACAATTTCGAGGTGAAGACAGGGCTGGAAGAGGCACATAGGGGTCGGGTTCAATTCAGGCATGGATTTATTAGGTAATTGAGAGTACACTTGTATAATTCCTTTTGTCTTCTTAGTGGATTGTTTTGTGATTTTTGCCCATGATTTTTTTTATTAGAATTGGAGGCGCTCCAATTGTGGTTATTCCACGTTAAAATCGTTGTGTTGATTTGACTTGATTGTTTGATTGGGATTGTTATTTACTGCTTAAAATTGATATATAATCACAAATCAATATTTAGGGGATTTTTAGATTTTTCATAGATAATAACAATCATTTTTAATTCCCTTGACCTTTTACTTTGTAATTACAATATGAAATCAAGAGAGATTAACTTAACACATATAGTTCACTAGGAGCGTAAAAATGGCCCGCGGCCCGTAGGTAGCTTGAAGCCTGCTCGCGGCCCGGGGTGGGTCGAGTCCGTTTAGGCCTATTTGGAGTCGGGCCCAAGCCCAGCCCAAGTCTCTGAGCCTGGGCCTTCATTTTGAAACTTGGCTCGACCTATGGCCTAGCCCATTGACCGACTTAAGGCCCATTCACGGCCCAACCCGCTCGAGGCCCACTGTCTTTTTTAATAAAAAATAATAAAATTTTGGTAGAAAAAATTTTAAAAAACAAAACAAAAAAGGTTAGGCCCGCCCAAACCCAAGGCCAGGCCTAGCTCACTGGCCCGAATACCCTTGAGCCTAGGCCTAATTTTTTGGCCCAGCCTAAATTTTAGCGAGAGTCCGCAAGGCTCGACATGGGTCGAGTCGGGCTAGATTTTCACCCTTATAGTTCATGAATTAATTTGAAACCAAAAAATAAATAATCATGCATTCTATGTATAGCCTCAAGTGTAGTCCCACTTTAAACTCGGTTCAACATCTCTATATGCATTTTAGATCTGATTATTTCTTATTGCCAGTAGTACACCACCATAAATGCTTGATGCTTGAAAAAGATCAAAAGATCCATTTGCAAATCCAGTTAATCTTTCAAAGGAAATTACAGTCTCACAAACTAATATTTTTCAAAGGGAACCCAGTTGATCTTTTCACGTTAGATAACCTCATTCTATCCATTGCATAGTTAGAATTACTTTTAATTTTATGAATATAAAAGAAAATAAAATAGTTAGAATTATTTTTAATTTTATGTTACTATTTTTTTTTTCTAATTTAACTATTATTTTTAATATTAAAATGAGTATTTATTTTACTATTTTATAATTTAATATATATCATGCAAAATTATTATATGATAATTACTCTTTTATAATATGACATAACTAAAATTATCAAAATACACAAATAATTTAACTAAAATTAATATATATATATATATAAGTATTCAAGTAATAATTTTATTTAACGATAGTGCTTGATAAACAATTAAAATCATACTTTAATTTTAATTTTTTTATAACACACATTATACCATCAAATATTTTTTTAGAAAAAAACAATGCATATATTATATGGTCAACTCCTAATTACTAGGGGTGCAACTTGGGCGGGTTCGGTCGGGTTGGGAGATTGTCCAAGCGCAACCCAAGTTGTGCTGAGACCTGCCCAAGCCCACGCCAGGCCCGAATTGTAACCCGAGGTTTCCTGTCCAAGCCCGAATTATTATTCTATCCTTTAAATTCAACCACCCAAAAGTTAAAAAGTCAACAAGAGTAGAATAGTCATTTTGATTTTACTATAATATTTTATTATATATCTTTTCATAAAAAGTCAAAACGTTATTCTAAATATACATATTTTTTCTCTACTTTTTTAACCTAAAATCAAAAAATATCCTTATATAACGTATCCCAAACAATATTGATGCAAATAACAAAGATGACCAAATCATACATATTTGAGGAACCTTTTCAATTAGGAGGCTATCACTTAAAACAAAACTACTATGCACATGATTCTTAATTACAAAACTATCATTACTATATCATTTTTACGATATTAAAATTTTTTTTTCTTGATAAAAAGTAACCATATAAACAAGCTCGATATATATAACGAATAAAAATTGGTAGCTCGAATAGACAAAATGACGTCGTTTTGTTTATTTATTTATTTATTTTTTCTTGCTTTTTGAATCAGAAGACAGAGAGAGAGAGAGAGGAGAAAAGAGAAAGAGAGAAAGAAGAGGAAGAGAGGAGAAGAAAAGAAGAGGAAGAGCCATCTGCTTTTGGATCTGGATCCATTTTCATCAACAAGTCTGGATCTTCCTCAACAAGTCTGGATCTGTTCAGACTGCAAAAAATTATCCAGATCCATTTTCATCAACAAGTCTGGATCTGTTCATTTTTTTCCGCTGTAGACTCAGATAAGATCAGATTTTTATCAAAAAATTCCTCTTCAAGCTTCAGATTTTGATAAAAAGCTTCGGATTTTTTTTCAAGATGATCCGGATGTTGATAAAAGATTTTTTTTTTATTTTATCAAAATCAGATTTTTTTGAAGACTCAGATTTTGATAAAAAAAAAAAAAATCTGTTCATTTTTTTTCTAAGTCTGGATCTGCAAAAAAATCTGATCATGAAGATGATGAAGATGATGATGTTGAAGATGATCCAGATCTGCAGAGGAAAAAATCTGATCTGAGTCTGCAGATTTTGATAACAGCTTCAAATCTGACAAAACGATTTTTTCTTCAAAATCTGAGTCTTCAAAAAGAAAAAATCTTCAAGCTTCAGATTTTGATAAAAAAAAATCTGAGTCTTCAAAAAGAATTTTTTTTCTTCAAGCTTCAGATCTTTAAAAAAAAATTTATTTTAACAAAATTTTTTTTTTCAAGCTTCAGATCTTTAAAAATCTTTAAAAAATTTTTTTTCTTCAAGCTTCAGATTTTCTTCAAGTTTCAGATTTTGATAAAAAAAATTTTGATGTTGATGAAAATGGATCTGGATCTGCATCAGATTTTGAACAAAAAATTCATGTTCAAATTCGGAGGTTGATCTCTCTCTCCCTCCCCTTCCTTCCCTTCTTCTTTCTTCTTTCTTCTTCGTCTCAGTTTCAAACCAGAGAGAAGGGAAAAAAAGAAAAAAAGAAAAAAAAAGGTCAAAACGACGTCGTTTTGACCTCGAGCCATTCGAGCCACTCCGATTTCGAGTTACGAATCGGAACTGATATATAACCCAAGTCACATTAGTAGTTGGTTTGGGAACATATTAGTTTAGTAATTTTTTGATTTTTTTACTAAAATATACGATAAAAAAATTAATATGTTTAGGATAATTTTTTTGATTTTTTACGAAAAGATGTGCAAAAAATAGAGAGAAAATAAAATCTTTGACTTTTTAGTATAAGTTGTTAACTTTTTAATTTTTTTTAGTGACTTTTTAACTTTTAAGCTAAAAAGTAATGTTGTCAAACGAAATCTATCAAAAAGAAAAAACAAACTTAATGAAAAATACTTGTTATGAATGGTTAGCCAGCACCACCCCACCATACCACCAGAAAAAACCATAATCTTTGAAAAAAATCTAGAAATCCCCTATATGTTGATTTGTGATTAGTATCAATTTTAAGCAGTAAACAACAATCCCAATCAAACAATTAAGACAAATCGACACAACGATTTTACGTGAAAAAATCACAATTGGACACCTCCAATTGTGATAAAAAAATCACGGGCTACAGCCACAAAACAATTCAGTAAGAAGATATAAAAGAACTACACAGGTATACTCTCAATTACCTAGCAAATCCACGCCCGAATTGAACCAACCCCTATGTGCCTCTTCCAACCCCATCTTCATCTCGGAATTGTCTTGACGATGAGCCACTCCAGAATCCACCAAAGCTTCAGGCTCGAATTCTTCAGAATCCACCGAAGAACAACTCTCTCTTTTGTGTAGAACAACAGAATATCAAGAAATAAAGGAAAAGAGAGAAAATTGTTTGATTACAAAAATCAAACTAGAAATAGAAATAAATAAATAAAAACAGATTTTATTTTGTTACAAAAACAAAATTAAAATCTGATTTAAATAAACAAATAAAACAGAATAATAAATTAAACAACTTACTTGATTAATTTCTTCAAATAATAATCTGATTAAGTCTAGTGTTTGACATTGTGTCCTTAAGACAGATTCGTCCTCTCCTCGGTGCTTTCAGAATGTGGATGTCTATCTCCCAGGATGAAATGATCAACTACAAACAATAGTAGCACTACAAATTGTTTGCCTAACGAACACACTAAGTGTTTATACTCTTTCTCACAAAAATTAAATGCAGCAAAATGAAGAATAAATTTGCAGAGGTGAAGTACGAAATTTCTGAATGTAAAACATTAAATGAGGACTTTCCTATTTATAGATGTATTGATGACTTTCCATTTTGAATTAAACAGGTACAGTACCTGTTCAATTTGAATTAAACAGATACAAATTTGTTTATGGCACTATTTGGTTTGAAATTCGTGTGGATTTGAATTTGAACAAAACAAATTCGGTTTTGGGTTTGAATCTGGACAGATTCGGGTCTGTCTGTGAAGAGGTGCAACAATTTGAATTTAAAATTTAAATCTGGACAGAAATTCGGAATGAATTTTTGGACAAAATTTATTTCAAAAAAATAAAATTTAAATTCAAATGTTTTTTGCCCAAAAAGATTAGTATTGGGCCGAACAAGTCCAACCCAACCTCACACTACGCACCGGCGCCCAAGCCCAGCCCGCCCGACCGCCACCAGCGACATGCGCGTGTGGTGATTTTTGGGTCCAATGGGTCTAGCCCATTTTGCCCATAACCTCCCTCTCTAAAACACTTGGGTGCCCCTTGGGGCACACCCCAAGTTCCAATCTCATGCCATATAAATCCATTCAAAACTTCCCACCAAATCAATGTGGGACAAGCCTTATTCAAACCTTTAAGGATTTTCCACCAAAACTCCATTTCCATAGAGCATACTTTGACTCAGTAATGGTTTTGAGCAACCAAATATACCACGTGAATCACAACGCGGCATAGAACGTGTTACTACTTTGACGCTCGGGTCCCAACTAAATAATAGACCAAAGTTAGGAAAAAAATTCTGGTTTTACCCAGAATTTTCCAACCATTTCCAATAGAAACTTATCTAGAATATGAAACCCTTTTACAGCACTTTAATTATGATATTAATATGTGAACTAACGATGATGATAGCCAATCATCCTCATCTAAAGAAACGTTAGATCAAGACATTTCACCAGAAATAAATAAGAGGAAAAGAAAGGTAGAAGAGCCAATTGATCCTGAATTGTTTGTACATGGGGAGATGGAGAAAATTTTGACTTTATTCAAACAAATGAAGTTAAAAATAATACTAACAATAGCAGTACCTCCAATCCTACACCGGAGCCAATAATATCTAGAAAAGATAACAACCATAAGTATCCAATAGCTCAAAATGATACTTATTTAAACTTGTCTCATGTTCCATTTAAGGATCAGTTATGAGCAATTGATAATTGGGCATAATTATTATCCATTATTATTACCAATTATAAAAATAGTTGGTAAAATGAAATTTTTTTTGATTATATTGCAGCAACTATCCAGGGAGATGTGTTGCAATGGTTAAAACAGTGGGAAAAATCTAAAATTGGGAAAAAGTAAAAAAATAGCTTTGTTGGCAAATTTTCTCACACTTGATACAATATTAACTGAGTTTGCAAAAATCATAAAAGAAAAAATTTATGTGGTCTTGCAGGAGACACTAATTTGCAAGTAGATGCAAATTATATTTTGACTAAATTAGAATTATGTAATATTTGTCTTTTTGAAGATTATGTTCAAACTTTTAAAAAATATTATTATCTTATTGATCCACCAGAAATCAACCTGGTTAGATCAAGTTTTCTATAAACTCCTAATCCACGGATGAGTTATGTATTAAAACATATCTTATTTTCTCAAAAAAATGAGGAAAGAAGAATATGATAATCTTGGTTTTCACATTAATTATATTCTAAGATTGATAACAAATCGGTGTTTAGAAGCAAAAGCAAAAAAACAAATAAAAAATCAAATTTTCAACTCACAATATGGTCAAAAATGTTGTGATAAAATTTTGAAAGAAAATTAAAAAATTGGTTGTAATACATTTTCCAAACGAAAAAGATTTTCCAAGAAACGCAGAAAATAAAAATGAAAACCATGGAAAAAGAACAAAACTTTTTCAAAAAAGAAAAAGTATATTCGGAAAAAAAAAACAAATGTTTTTAAAAAGAAAACTTGTAAATGTTACATTTGTCACGAAGAAGATCACTATGCACCCGAATGCTCAAAAAGGTGAAAAAGTGCAAAGAAAATGATCAAAGTTCTTGAAGAACAAGATTTTGAAATAATATATGGCGAAGGAATTTTTGATGAAGAATAAATTTTGTACAAAATTTCTAGTGATGAAGAAAATTCAAATAAAGAACTAATTTTCATGATAACTAATATTCAAGGAATATCTTAAGAAGCAGATAGTATATCTCCAGAAGAATTACAAGTCATTCGACTTGGAGATGTAATTGGAGAAGAAAAAACTTTTACTGAAGAAGAATTAACAAAATTCGAAAAAATGCAAGAAGTTACAGTGCCAAAAATTTATAAACTTTCAAAATTCAACTTCTTTTTGGCAAGAGTGTTTGAATAATACAGCAGTGGCAATACTCAAGCAAAATGGTCAGAAGAAGGAAATATTGATATTCCTTTTTTTGATAAGAAAAAGGTTACAAGATGGAAAAAGAAATATCCTAAAATTCAATATATTCATATTGGATTAATATAGGTAACCATAACAACCTTATTCCGCCAAGGGATAGATACTCTTATTTTGGTAGTAATATTTGATAAAAGATTTTCCGATCCAATGAAATCAATCATTGGAGGAATTCAATCTAATTTGGCTAATGGAGTGGTTTGGTTTAATGTTAGACAAAATTTCTTTTATTTCCATAAATGATCCTAATCTTGAAGACAGAGTCAGAATAAGAATTAAAACCCAAGGATCAGGAATGAAATCTAATTCACATGATTTGGCTATTCATTGAAAACAATTCCTGAATTGACCAAATTTCTTGAAACAAAAACAAGATCAAACGATAATAAAATCGTTGAAATCTTTAAACCAAGACCATTTGACACGATAATCTAACCCCGTCTAATGAATTGGAGTGATTTAGAAGCCCCTCAACAATGGTTAATCCATGACCTAATGGGACAATGAAAATCTTCTAAAACAAAAAAATCCTGCACAAATACAAATGCAGCATCAGGAAAAAATTTATATATTGAAAATGCAGTTCCAAAAATAAAAAGATCAACTTCTGTATTTGAAAATGATTTTCCTAACAAATTATTTTCAAAATTAAGCATTGGTGAATCAAGTAATAATTCTAATCAAGAATCTATTACTTCAAACAATGTTTAGATTCCTATTATTTTAGGAACAAGAAGACAATCTAAACATATTAAGTCTACATATATGTATTATTTTCAAACAAAAAATGATAATATTATTTTTTCTCTTAGCCAAGGAAAAAGAAGATACACATAGGTATTGAAAACATTTAATTTTGTAGGTTATAAACCCTATAACCTTAGTGTTCTCATAGACACGGAAGCTACAATCAGCTCATGTAAATGGAATGCCATACCAAAAGAAAAATGGATATTAATGAAACATTCAATTTTGGTTACTGGAATTGATGGAAACCATACTTCCATAAAATTCAATGCTAAAAATATAGCTATTTGGTTAAATTATAACAAGTTCATTATACAAAAAATTCTATGTTTTCTTTATATGCATGGAGATTTCCTTCTAGGAAATAATTTTATATATAAATACCTTCCAATACAAATACAAGAAAAAGCCATTTCATTAAGCATAAATAATGTCATAATTCATATTCCAATGTTAGAACAGCATAAATATATTGTGATAAAGAGTTTGCGCCTATTCCACGTGGTGATTTAACTCCCATCATCAAAACTATTGATGAATCACATTGGATTTATAAAATTCTGGAAATTTTTTTTAGTGAAAATCGATTAAAATTATGGCAATGTAGTTCGTGTTATTGTAGTTTGAAATTAAAAGACCCTAATGTTATCATTAGAGTAAGACCATTTGTAACGCCCCAACCATTTACATATCATCGATATTGTCCGCTTTGGGACACGCCCGCATGGATTTGTTCTTCCCAATGGTCACCCATCCTAGAATTACTCCAGCCTAAGCACGCTTAATTGGGGAGTTCTACTAGGGATTTAACTACCTAGAAAAAGGCCTCGATACTCTATAAGGGTTTAGGTTTTTACTTTTATTGCCCAGAAACTCCCCCTCCATTCTCGATGTGGGATACCGAGACCTTACAATCTACCTCTCTTAAGGCTATACGTCCCCGTGCAGTAGCCTGCTAGCTTACAAGCCCGCCCACATGCACCGAGAGGCACCAGGGGCCCATACTCGGTACTCCGGAAAGTCGGCTTTAATACCATTTGTAATGCTCAAACCCTTCACATATCATCGATATTGTTCGTTTTGGGCCATGCCCACATGGATTTGTTTTTCCCAGTGGGTTACCCATCCCAGAACTACTCTAGCCTAAGCACGCTTAATTGTGGAGTTCTATTAGGGTTTCACTACCATAGAAAAGGCCTCAATACTATATAAAGGTCTAGGTTTTTACTTTTATAGCCCAGAAACTCCCCCTCCATTCTCGATGTGGGACACCGGGACCTTGGCAATCCCGTTTGACAAAACGCTTTTTAGTTGTAATTTTTTTCGATCTGTTATTTCAGTGAGGCTATGAGTTTTAGATGTGAACCCAACCTGAATCGTGCATATGCAGAGGAGTTTGTGATCTTAATCCTATCATGTTTGTCATTTCGCTGACTATGTCGAAGTTGCTTGTTCACTCGAGCGGAGAATCTTTGGTTCTAGAAGTTTGAATTGTCTACAAAAGTGCTAGAAGTTATGTTTTTGCGCTTGAGCGAAACTTCCTGCGCTCGAGGGTCAGTCTGCTCGAGAAGAGATCGCAAATCAGTTTTCTATAAATATGTGGTTTCATCTGTTTTTAGGATTATGACTTCCAGATCTTCTTCTTGGATATTAGGGTTTATATCTGGAGCTTCTTTGCTAGTTTTTTTTATATTTGTTTGAGTTTAAATCTGGTTTGAAAGGTATGCATCAAAGGATTGTTTGTTTCGTTCAATACAAAAGAGAGCGTTATTCTTTGACGGATTCTGTGGAATTCGAGCCTGAAGCTTTGGTGGATTTTGGAGTGGCTCATCATCGTGATTCAACATTGGCGTTGTGGATTTAATGTTGGGCAAGACAATTCCGAGGTGAAGATAGGGCTGGAAGAGGCACATAGGTGTCACACCCCAAACCTGCCCCTAAAAGTTTGGGCATGACCCATTCGAAAACGGACAATAAACCTGTTATACATATCCTTCGGGGCCTGAAGGGAAGCATTTAATATAAAAAAATATATATATACAACATCAAAACATATCCATTGAGCTACTATTGACATGCCATGATCACAACATCACATCAAATAACCAATATACAGAAAATATACACCCATATACATCGAATCAGCCCACAATTGGGCGTAGGACAAAACATTTTAAGGAAAGACAACCAAGCATAAATCCCAAAAATATAACCACACTTTACACAATACACAAGCTTCAGTTAGTGCCTGGACACATCGTGGTTGACAAGAGGGAGACGAATCTTAAGGGTTGGGACTGGCTTCTCGGTTGATGACCTACAGAAACAGACAAGATACAGAATGAGTAAAACTCAGTGAATAATAGTACATGAATAATGTAAAGTACACCAGAAATAATAAAGTATATATCTGCGAAGCATATGATTAACTACACGCTGTAATTATATCTCAACAGACAAGAGTCCAGAAATATACATAGAGCGGCCCTCGGCCCAGAATGATACAGAACGTCACAAAATGGCCCTCGGCCCAGAGTGTTACACAGAATGTTACACATGTCACAAAATGGCCCTCGGCCCAGAATGTTACACAGAATGTTACACATGTCACAAAATGGCCCTCGGCCCAGAATGTTACACAGAATGTTACACATGTCACAAAATGGCCCTCGGCCCAGAATGTTACACAGAATGTTACATAATGGCCCCCGGCCCAGACAGAATGTTACCAAACAGAATGTTACATAATGGCCCCCGGCCCAGACAGAATGTTACCAAACAGAATGTTACATAATGGCCCCTACCACGAGAATGTTACCACAGAATGTTCATGAATTCTTTCCACAATTTCACTTACACCACGTTTGGTCACGATTATATCTCAGGAACTTACGAGAAAACAAACATAAACAAAACATTACCGATAATTGTTATATCATTGTTCCTACCATAACTCAATAGACCTCGGGACAACCCACAAAGCGTAAGAACTTTAAATAACTTTAAAACTGATTAATCTTAAGGTTATGCAGAGGCACTTAAATCCTTTTAACCATTACATGAGTTATGCGATTTTATAACAATCGTTAACAACAAGTAAAGCATACTCCACAAATCATATATGTATCCTCACAATATTATTTGTAAGGACAAAACAGTTTACCTCACAGTAGTCTTGATTCATTAGTGACAAAGCAAAATGATTCACAATATCCAAGCATCGTTATTCTATTTGATTATCATGCGTCCTCCTTTCGCTTGAGTGCGCTAATACTCAATAAAACTTGTATCACATATAAAAACATAAGTATTGCGTAAACCATATAAGTAGTGAATCCATAATTCATTGGCGAATGATTTTGTCGGTTCACAACTTCACAATTTGGCCCTTGGCCACATCATGTAATACCTTCACAATTTCTTTTGATGCTTTCATAATTCACAATGTTCCCCACATAGCATACACTTTTCTTTCCACAATTTCACAATATTTCTTACAACGGAGGATATAACGTCAATAACAATAATTATTAACAAGAAAAAATACATCGAGTACTATTACTCACGGTGGTCGTGCTTGGTCCACCTGCCGCTAACCCTATACAATTCACATAATTCAAACATAATCCATCATAATATAACATCATTTAGTTCAACATTATTCAACACAATATAACTTCAACAAAAGTCAACATTTAGTTCATCAAGACCATTTGTAATTTAACATAATTCAAATAAATCATTGAATCTCATTTCAACACTCCAAAACGAAGTTTATATCATTCACACTACTAATAGATTATTTCTCCAATTTTTCCTTTACATTATAGCATGAATTCCAACATTTATAGCACAATTCATGCCTTAATTTTAAACATAATTCCAAAACATTTCCAAATTCCAATTAAACTTGTACATATACAATTCAATACCTCAATTTCATTATTCTACCTTCAATTTGGGCCAATTCATTAGTTATCATCATTACTCAACCTAGGGTTTTAAAGAAAATTGGGGGTTTTCCTCTTTTCTTAGTTAAATCTTTAAATCAACAATTACTATATATCAATATGCTAAAAACACACAACATCCTTTGAAAATTGGAGTGGAAGCCCCCTTTTTGTGAATAAACAACAAGCCATTAATGTTTCCAACCCATAATCAACTCAAACTTCCAAAATGTCAACAAAATCCCAAAGTGACAACAAAATTACTTCAAAGCATAAACATTCAAGGCCAAGAGAACCCCCCTACCTCAAGATTGGAAGCAAAGAAGCTAGATCAAAAGCGTCCTCTCCAAAATCTCAAAATCCAATCGGTTGGAAAAGTTGATCTTCACTCCTTCTTCATCCTTGATGCACGATCCATGGTGGTTTGTTGGTGAGAATGACTGAAATCAAAGGTTTGAGGGTTAGGGTTTCGAACCTAGGGAGGGAGGAAGGAAGAGGGAAGAAGAAAAATGTAAGAAATGATCCAAAATCCCGTTTTTAACGCTGCTGTCCTGCAATTCCCGCTCGAGCGGACTGATTCCCGCTCGAGCGGACCTGCCCTCAGCACAGATGTCGAAACTTTGAACAGGTATAACTTTCCCATCCGGACTCCGTTTTAGGTCATTCTTGTGTCCAAATTGAAGCCCCGGAAATAAGCTTTCCAATGGTTCTAACCTCATATCCAAATTCAAAGTGTGGAAAAAGAAAAGGGCAAAAGAGTGACGGCTGATCGTAGGCGAATTATTCGAATTAAAGTTTTTGGTCCAATCTTACTTTACCATCACACCACTACCTCAATCAATACCCCAAAATAGATAGAACATTCTCAATTCCAATGGATATAGTTGAATTAAAACACATTAACCCCTAATTAAATAAGGACGACTTTTGGGGTCATTACAATAGGGGTCGGGTTCAATTCAGGCATGGATTCATTAGGTAATTGAGAGTATACTTGTATAATTCCTTTTGTCTTCTTAGTGGATTGTTTTGTGATTTTTGCCCATGATTTTTTTTATCAGAATTGGAGGCGCTCCAATTATGGTGATTTCGTGTTAAAATCGTTGTGTTGATTTGACTTGATTGTTTGATTGGGATTGTTATTTACTGCTTAAAATTGATACATAATCACAAATCAATATCTAGGAGATTTTTAGATTTTTCATAGATAATAACAATCATTTTTAATTCCCTTGACCTTTTACTTTGTAATTACAATATGAAATCAGGAGAGATTAACTTAACACATATAGTTCACTAGGAGCGTAAAAATGGCCCGTGGCCCGTGGGTAGCTTGAAGCCTGCCCGCGGCCCTGGTGGGTCGGGTCCGTTTAGGCCTATTTGGAGTCGGGCCCGAGCCTAGCCCAAGTCTCTGAGCCTGGGCCATCATTTTGAAAGTTGGCTCGACCTATGGCCCAGCCCATTGACCGACTTAAGGCCCATTCACGGCCCAACCCGCTTGAGGCCCAGTGTCTTTTTTAATAAAAAATAATAAAATTTTTGTAGAAAAAATTTTAAAAAACAAAACAAAAAAAAAGATTAGGCCCGCCCAAACCCAAGGCCAGGCCTAGCTCACCGGCCCGAATACCCTTGAGCCTAGGCCTAATTTTTTGGCCCAGCCTAAATTTTAGCGAGAGTCCACAAGGCTCGACATGGGTCGAGTCGGGCTAGATTTTCACCCCTATAGTTCATGAATTAATTTGAAACCAAAAAATAAATAATCATGCATTCTATGTATAGCCTCAAGTGTAGTCCCACTTTAAACTCAATTCAACATCTCTATATGCATTTTAGATCTGATTATTTCTTATTGCCAGTAACACACCACCATAAATGCTTGATGCTTGAAAAAGATCAAAAGATCCATTTGCAAATCCAGTTAATCTTTCAAAGGGAATTACAGTCTCACAAACTAGTATTTTTCAAAGGGAACCCAGTTGATCTTTTCATGTTAGATAACCTCATTCTATCCATTGCATAGTTAGAATTACTTTTAATTTTATGAATATAAAAGAAAATAAAATAGTTAGAATTATTTTTAATTTTATGTTACTAATTTTTTTTTCTAATTTAACTATTATTTTTAATATTAAAATGAGTATTTATTTTACTATTTTATAATTTAATATATATCATGCAAAATTATTATATGATAATTACTCTTTTATAATATGACATAACTAAAATTATCAAAATACACAAATAATTTAACTAAAATTAATATATATATATATATAAGTATTCAAGTAACAATTTTATTTAACGATAGCGCTTGATAAACAATTAAAATCATATTTTAATTTTAATTCTTTTATAACACACATTATACCATCAAATATTTTTTTAGAAAAAAACAATACATATATTATATGGTCAACTCCTAATTACTAGGGGTGCAACTTGGGCGGGTTCGGTCGGGTTGGGAGATTGTCCAAGTGCAACCCAAGTTGTGCTGAGACCTGCCCAGGCCCACACCAGGCCCGAATTGTAACCCGAGGTTTCCTGTCCAAGCCTGACCCGAGTTAAACCCGAATTGTCCGAGTTGCCCGAATTGTAAATGATTTTTTTTTGTAGCTACATTATTAAATTATTAAAATTTGATTCTATTTACATTATTTTTTATATAGAAAATCATTAATACCATCAAAATAAATAATTTATATAATGTAAGAGAGATGTCGCTATAGTAGTCTTTATAATTTATGAGTGAAAATAAAAAAAAAAAGTAAGATTTTATGTTATTTGTATATATAATATGTATTCAATATGATTTAATAATCTAAATTACCTTAATATCATGTAATGACCAATAATTTATATGTATATTTAATATTTTTATATATCTATATATGTATAATTCGTGTTTCGAATTGCTCAGGTTATTTGATGTTTTTGTCCAAGTCTGTCCAAATTTAATTCGAGCTTCTGAATTTTTGTCCAAACCCGTACCAAATTTGAAAATATTTCGTCCAAACCCTAAAAAAATTCGGGTTGGACTTGAGTTGCTCGGGTTGAGCCCGTCTAAGTTACACCCCTACTAATTACTATTTATTTTTAAGAGAAATAATTACATGACTCCAAAGAACAAAAAATATTAACCGTCATGTGAGTCTCACATGACATCAGAAGTGAGAGAGTAAATTTGTGGGTAAATTTATTCATTTATTTTTTAGGAAAATGAAAAATTCCCCTAAAAAAACTCCCTTGATCCCCCTAGTTTCCATTTTTGGCAAACTGTTTCTTTTTTTTTTTTTTTTTTTTTTTTTTTTTTTTTTTACTTGAAAAGGAAAATCGGGGGATGAATCAAGGTCCTATTTTTTATCGGTAAGAATATATTTTTATATGTAACAAGTCATGATTTTCCACTTAAAATATATGAAAAATGTTAGCACTTTTATTAATATTTCTATCAAATATTTCATCTGAAATGGGATTCATATGGGACTCACTTATGTGAAATATTTGATAAAAATATTAATAAAATATTTAGAATTCCTAACATTATTTTTACTTGATAGTGACCGTTATGGATTGGTCCACTTCAGTAATATGAAGTGTATCACAATCCTTTTATCTTTTAGATTTTTATGAAGATTAATAATATAAAAAAAAAAATCACAATAATTTGATGATCATATCACATAACATTAAAATTTTTAAAAATGCTCATTAATTTATAATTATTTTCTTAAAATATCACGAGTTTAATATCTGGCCATTTTAACTGGCTAAAGAAGCAAATATTTCTCAATTATTTCTTTATGAAAAATGATATACAAAGTCACTTTTGACACCTATTTTTAAAATTTAATGATGTGTAGATAATATGATTATTTGATAATTAAAAAATATATAAAAGAGAGTATTGCATTTAATTATTACATTACTGAATTTAAAAATTACATCTAATTTTTTGTCTGGAATAAAAAGGCTATTTATTTATTTATTAGTTTCTACAGGGTGAAAGAAGCAAAAATCAGCGTTTGTTTTCAATTTGCCAAGATTTTTCCTGAACCCAACTTTTCCGTTGGTACAATAAATCCAAGAAACAAACAGCTTAATAACAAGGAACAAACAAGACAAACAACATCTATGACCCAACACAAGCCACTCTAGCAAGTCATGGTTTTCCAATGAAATTATACACTTTAAGGAGACAGTTATTGCTGGTCCAGTTCAGTGGTGTGGGACCATCACAATCTTTTTATCTTTTAGATTTCTGCATCAAAATTAATAATAATAATAGAGCAATGCTAGGGAGCTCGAATTTGAGCTCCCTGAATTCCAGAAACGGTGTCGTTTTTGATTTTTTTTTTTTTTGGATCAGTGACGAAGAAGAAGATGAAGAAAGGAGAAGAGAAGAAGAAGAGGAAGAAAGAAAGAAGAGAAGAGGTAGCGTCGATCGAGGCGATCTGCGATATCATTGCGACGATCGGACGAGCTGCGACGATCCGGTTGGGCGATCGGCGGAATGCAGGGGCCATAATCTGTGTCCATTCCCTCTTCCCCTCCATTTCCTCTTCCTCCTCTTTCTCTTCTCCTCTCTTCTTCTCTCTTCTCTCCCTCTGTTTCCCTCTCTTCTCTCCTCTCTCTTTCTCCCTTTGTCTCTCTTGCCTTCGATTTCTTCAGATTCGGGGGATTCGAGGGGGCTAGGATTCGGGGGAAAAAACATTTCCCATAATAATAATAATAAATCACAATAACTTGATGGTGATACCACATAATTTTATTATATTTATTTTTAATAATATATATATATATATATTTAAATTATATTTATTATTAACAAATATTATAAAATTATATAATCTTAATTATCAGATTAATTTTTTAGATATATAATATTTTATATGTAAGAATCTAAATAATAATCCCCTATAATAAAGATGGTCCAGTCCATTTGAATGGACTTAGGGATGGTTTGAGATATATGATTTTAGCATATCTTTTTATTTTATTTAGGTTATATTATCTCCTATTTAAATCATATTATCTCCCTATTATATTTCATATATTTTTTAAAAAATTTAAAAAATATACTTATTTAAATCATCTCAAATCACCCTCAAAAACAATTCTAACTCATCGTTGTAGACTTTGTTATGGTATTAAATTTCCCAACCTGGCCTGCTCATTAGAGCAATTCATATTTTGTCATTTCATGAAGTTTCCTATTAGTCTTTTTCTTATGAGCAATACTATAATCCAGACATAAAAGTCAAAAAAATACTTAGAATTTTAAGTTAATAATTTAGATTTGCTTAAGATATGGACCCACAACACTAACTTTAACTATCAATCATAAATTTCCTTTTCGTTTGGCATGACAGTTTAGATTGGGTTTGAGTTATTTTAGTTACAAAAAGATAAAATAAACAACAATGCTACGTCGCTCGAATTCTTGCCCCCCCTAATCCCCCGAACCAAAAATGACGTCGTTTCGACGTTTTTGGATTTTTTTTTTCCCGTTGAATCAGAGAAGAAGAAGCAGACGCGGAGGAAGAGAAGAAGAAGAAAGAAGGGAAGAAGAAGGAAAGGCAGACGGCGGCGGCGATGATGGCAGAGCTGCGACGATGGCGGAGCTGCGACGATCCATCTCCGAGCTGCGACGATGGCGGAGCTGCGACAATCGGACGGTCGGCCGGAATGCAGGGGGCTCTGTGTGTGTGTGTCTCCCTCTCTTTCTCTCTCTCCTCTCCCTCTCCCTCTCCCTCTCCTTCTTCCCCCTGCGTCTTCCCCCTGCGTTTTTTGAGCTCGGAAATGGTGAAAATGGCAGAAAAAAAAGAAAAAAAAAAAGAAAAAAAACCTAAAGCCCAAAACGACGTCGTTTTGGGCTTTAGGGGGATTCGGGGGATGAAATCCTCGAGCTACCAAACATTATTCTAAAATAAATTTTTTAGTTTAATAAAATAAAATGTTACATTTAAACTATAATCATTTTATTTTTTTCTCACAAAAGTCAAAAAAGCCAAAAAAAACTTATCCCAAGACTTTTTAGTCCCAAACTAAAATAACAAAAAAATCAAAAAATCAACCCACATCCGAAACAAAGACAGAATTACTGTTTTCTTATTAAATACCTTCCCCACGAGAGCAGATAGGAATAGGTTTCAAATCAACAAGCAAAACGAGTTAGGTATAAAAAAAATTTAACACAAATTTATTTATTTAATAAATGAGTTCAAGTGAATTGAATTAAATTGAGTATATATTAGACAAATCAACTCGAATATATTAGATTTGTTTAGTGTAACTTATTATAAATTAAAAATTGATAATCATAAAGTATAAACTAAAAGCACCATTCTCTCAATTTTTAAATAATCAATTTCTTTCAATTTTATTCAAGTTATTTTTGCTTAATAAATTAAAGCAATGGTAACAATAGTGGTGGAGGTAGTGTTGAGCAGTTTTTCCAAATTAAAAATAATTTGTGGACGAACTATCTTTTTTGTTAGGAGAGGTGTGATTAGACTTGGTGGAATCACATTGATAATTCAAATCATTTATCGTAAAAGATTAATTAATTTGAATTGTTTATCGTAAAAGACTAATTTAAAAAATTATTTATATAATTATTGATATTTAATCATTAATTTTTTTAAAAATGAATTGATTAAATTATTAAAGGAATAATTATTCAATAATTCCGGAGTATAAACACGTGACATTCTATAGTATTGTGATTGGTGGAGAAGGTAAGTAGGTGGGACATTGTGTTGGGTGATTGAGAAATATGAAAGACATATTAAATGATGATTAATTAAAAAATACGAACACGTAGTACTCTGAAGATATTAAATAATTTCTCCTATAGTGGGCACACCAAACCAAACAATTTCTCTCTGATTGGAAGTCCAATTAGATGGCCAACTGTGAGAGCAGAGTCCAAAACCTATCTTTTGATGAAATAAGATAACTTTGAATTTAAAGGTGAGATTAAATTATCCACTATGTAATAAATTTTTATGTTCTATAAAGTTAATTTTGAGCTTGGTTTTTGTTTTGTTGAAGTTGAGAATCATTTTGGACCATCATGCTTGGCTTGGGGGGCACAGAAGTTCATGTCAATTGTTAAACTCAACGACCCAAAGAAGGGTTACTTGGTGGGCGACACTTGCGTCGCCGAAGCAAATGTTACTTTGATTAGAGAAGTGACCACGGCATCTTAATTAAGAATTGATCTTCTCATTTATTTTTAATGTATGTAAATAATAATTAACATGAACTCCTACACTAACTAGCTCAGCTGAATTAAGCCCAAGCTAATTTTAGAGAGTTCAGTTAAGAAAATTGTGACCAAAATACATGTATTTTAATACAGCAATACTAAGTACTAATAAATATTCAGAATTGTAAATGTGTGATTGAAATTTATTATAGGTATGATTCACACTATATTCATTTTCAATTTACACAGTACATTTAAATTTTGATTAAAATTTTGAATACTATATTTTTTTATTTATTAATATATGTACTAAGCTTTATATGTTAAGTATCAAATTAAACTCATGTGGGACCCTAAAAAAGAGGTACATGTTACTATGAGAAATAGTTTAGAAAGTAATTATTTCACTTTGAAATTTCATCAAAGTTTTTATCAAAATTGCTTCAAGTAAAAGGTGGTGGAAAGAGAAATTCTATCTAATCAGAATTTTTATTAAAAATAAAAATTAAAAGAGAAAATACAAATAAAAACAATTTCTTCATACTAGGTAGAAACAATTGTTATTAAATACAAGAGAGTTTGTACCACATACAATTATATAAGAAATATAACAAAGTGCAAAAATGATTTTAACATGTTGATCGGCGATGATGTTGATGATCAGAAAGAATGGAGAAGATCAGGGATGAATGTTCGTAGATCAGTAATGAATTTTTGTAGATTTACGATGGATCTTGGTGAATCAACCACGGATCTTGATGGATTGGTAATGAAACTTGATGGATCGGTAATGATGTCGAAGATCAGTGATGAAGGTTTTGCGTAGAGCAGTGATGGATCTTGGTAGATCGGTGAGGGATTTGGGTGAATGATGGTATTGATTAAAGTGATGGATGATGGTGGTGATGGAGTCGGTGTAGGGGATGTGAGGGAGCGAGAGCCAGTGAGAGAGAGAGATAGGAAAACAAAGAGAGAACAGAGAGCGAGAGCAAGACGAAGAGTGGGAGAGCAAAGAGAGAGAGGATTTATAAAAAAAAAAAAATGTTTTTTTTTAAAATTTTATTTATTTATTATATATATAATTATTATATAGGTGTATTAATCATACAAAGTTCAGTTCTAATATAACAAAATTGTTCCTCATTAAGAGGCTTGGTAAATATGTCAGCTAATTGACGATGTGTAGGCACAAATTCAAGTCCAATGCCACATTTAAGTATATGATCTCTAAGAAAATGATGTCTTATTTCAATGTGTTTAGTGCGTGAGTGCTGAATAGAATTTTTAGAAAGATTAATGACACTTGTATTATCACATTTTATAGGAATATGATCATAGTGAAGTCTAAAATCTTAAAGTTATTGTTTCATCTAAAGCAATTGTGCATAACAACCAGCGGCGGCAATATATTCTGCTTCAGCAGTTGACAAAGCTACTGAATTTTGATTTTTACAAAACCATGATGTGAGAGAGTTTCCAAGAAAATGACAAGTGCCATTAGTACTTTTTCGGTCAAATCTACATCCTGCAAAGTCAGAATCTGAGTAATCATACAGTTCAAAAGTGGTTACTTTAGGATACCATAAATCCAAATTTGAAGTACCAACAAGATATCTGAAAATACGTTTGACTGCGGTGATGTGTGATTCTTTCGGTGCGGATTGAAAACGTGCACACATACAAACACTAAACATTATATCTAGTCTACTCTACTTGCAGTAAAGTAGAGTAATGAACCAATCATACCTTGATATTTCTTTTCATCTACAGGTTTACCTTGCTCATCTTTGTCAATTTTTATTGATGTGCTCATTGGAATTATTGCAGGCTTTGATGATTCCATTTCAAACTTTTTGAGTAGATCCTTGATATATTTCGTTTTATTTAAATAGATTCCATCATTAGTTTGCTTAATTTGTAGACTAAGGAAGTAATTTAGCTCCCCCATTATACTCATTTCAAATTCACTCTACATATCTTTAGCATACTCTTTGCACAAATTTTCATTAGTAGCACCAAAAATAATATTATCAACATAAATTTGAACAATTAGCATATCATTTTTTTTAGTTTTTATAAAAAGTGTTATACCCATTTTTTCTCTAGAAAAACCTTTGTCAAGTAGAAAATTATTTAATCTTTTATACCATGCTCTAGGAGCTTGTTTTAAACTATATAAAGCTTTTCCAAGTTTGAAAACATGACCCGGGTATTTATGACTTTAAAAACCGAGAGGTTGTTCAACATAAACTTCCTCCTAAATGTATCCATTTAAGAAAGTACTTTTAACATCCATTTGATACAATTTGAAATCTTTAAAACATGCAAAAGTAAGTAACATTGTAATAGCTTCAAGTCTAGCAACCAGTGCAAAAGTTTCATCAAAATCAATGCCTTCTTCTTTATTATAACCTTGGGCCACCAATCTATCTTTATTTCTAGTAACAACTCCAGATTCATCCATTTTGTTTCGAAAAACCCATTTTGTTCCAATAACTGGATGATCCTTAGGTCGATGGGTCAAAAACCAAATTTCATTTCTTTCAAATTGATTTAATTCTTCTTACATTGCTAAAATCCAGTTTTTATCTTTTTCAACATCTAAAAACGATTTTGGTTTAATTTGTGAAACAAATGCTAAGTTACCACAAACATTTCTAATAGAAGAATGAGTTTTTATACCTTCCTTGTATCACCTATGACAAGGTCTTTAGGGTGGCCATGAGCATACTTCCATTCATTTGATAAATTTGATTCGTTTTCTGGATGAGCATATTCTTCTTGAAGATTTTTCATTGTGGTTTCTTCTTTTTGTTTAGGAGATGGATTTTCTTTATTTGTTATGTAAATACTCTTCATTCTTGGATGTGTTTCTACAGTATCATCATTTACAAGATTCTTGGAAACAACGTTGTTAGATTTATCAAAGGCAACGTGTACAAATTCTTCAACAAGTAAAGTTCTTTTATTGAATACTCTATAAGCTTTACTAGAATTTGAATAACCAATAAATACAACTGCATCCGATTTAGCATCAAATTTTTCTAAGTTATCTTTATTATTATTTAATACAAAACATTTACAACCAAAAGCACGCAAGTGGCTAATATTAGGCTTTTTACCTTTCCAAAATTCATAAGGGGTTTTCTTAAAAATAGGTCTAATCATGGCATGGTTTACAACATAACATGCAGTGAAAACGGCTTCAGCCCAAAAATGTCTAGGTAAATTATTCTCACAAAGTATAGTACGGGCCATTTCTTCAAGAGTTCTATTTTTTCTTTCAACCACACCATTTTGTTGAGGAGTTCTAGGGGCTGAGAAATTATGATCTATTCCTAAGTCATGACAAAACATAATAAAATCATCATTTTTAATTCTCTACTGTGATCACTTCTAATACTACAAATATTAAGACTTTTTTCATTTTGAATTCTTCTACATAGTTTTGAGAAATTATAAAAAAAAGCTTCATTTTTGTGTGCTAAAAATAATACCAATGTATATCTAGTATAATTATCAACATAAAGAAAAGCATACGATTTTCCTCCTAAACTTAATGTTCTAAATGGTTTGAATAAATCAATATGCAAGAGTTGAAGCGGTCTAGTAGTTGAAACGATATTTTTGAATTTAAAAGAAATTCTAGTTTGTTTTCCAAGTTGGCATGCATCACAGAGTTTGACTTTTTTTCAAAACTAATTTTAGACAAGCCAATGACTAACTCATTTTTTGAAAGTTTTGAAATTAAATCTAAATGAACATGTCCTAATCTTCAATGCCATAACCAACCAGTTTCATTTATTGCAGATAAACATTTAACATCAAAATGAGAAGACACGTTATGGAAATCAAACACGTATACATCCTCATATCTATGTCCTACAAGCAATGTTTTATTATCTTTGGTGTTCTCAATTGTACAGTGAATTTTTTAAAAAATTACTCTATTACCTTTATTACATAATTGACTAATGCTAAGCAAGTTATGTTTTAAATCTTCAACAAGTAAAACATTTTCTATAATAGGAGAAGAATTTTTACCAATACTACCTACACCAATGATCTTTCCCTTGCTATTGTCGTCGAAAGTCACATATTCGTCATCCTTTGGTTGGAGTGTAGCGAACATAGTTTATTTCTGGTCATGTGCTTCGAACATGCACTGTTGAGATACCATCTATCGTTACTGGATTTTGTCTTCAAACATACCTACAAAAATTTGATTTTTCTATTAGTATCCATATTTTCTTGGGTCCATAAAAGTTAGAATTTGACACTCTTGAAATGTCCTTAAGGACCCACATCTTTTTTATTTTAGTAAAATGATTTCTTTTAATAGGACATGAAGGAGAAATATGACCTTTCATTCCACAAAAATGACATGTGAGATAAGAGTGACTAAAAGATGCATGAACAAAACCATTTTTGACAATTTTTACTTTTGAAAAATGTTTATATCCAATTCCGACTCTACCAAAAGTACGATTTTGATTTTTAAGAATTTTGTCTAAAATCTTTCTACCTTGAGTGAATTTTGAAAGAGTATTTTCCAAGTCTTCGATATTTTCTTTCAAAACAATTTGCTCCTTTTTTAAAGACTCATTTTCTTCTTGTAATATAACTAATCTTTTCTCATAAATTGAAGACTCTTTTCGAGTTAAAATATCATTTTCCTTTTTCATTTTTATGGCTTCATTTTCTAAAGCATTTATCTTGGAATTTAAGGATTCATTTTCTTTTGATAAAATTGAAATCACTTTTTTTTGACAGTTACTTTTCAAACTAAGTTTTATAAATTTAGCATGTAATTCATCAAATGTAAAAGATTCGTCATTTACCTCATCTTCCTTTCCAAGTGCCATTAAGCATAGGTTAACAACCTCATTTTTGCAAACTTCGGTTTCTGAGTCACTTTTATCGCTATCTTCTTCCCATGCTACAATCATGGCTTTCATATTATCCTTCTTGAATTGTTTCTTAAGTTCCAGACATTCTGATTTGTAGTGTCCAGGTTTATTGCATTCGTAACAGGTAACTTCAGATTTTTTGTGATTTTCTCCCCTTTGAAAATCCTTGTTGTTGAAGCCTTTTTCTGAAAAAATTTCGCGTGCCTTGTTTCTTTTTCACAAACCTTTTGAACTTCCTAGTGATGAATGTCATTTCCTCATCATCATCAGAATCATCTTCCTCATCCTCTTGATGTTTCGAGGTGGATTTGAAGACTATTCCATTCTTCTTCTTCTTGTCCTTATTTTCCTTGAGAGATCCTATTAACTTATCTAGACTTAACTTTGATAAATCCTTGGCTTCGGTAATGACAATGACTTTTATCTCCCAACTTTTTGGCAATGACCTAAGCACTTTTCTTACAATTTTAGCATAGTATATATTTTGCTAAGAGAAGCTAAACCATTAATAACATCAATAAAACGAGTAAACATTTGAGGAATAGTTTCATCAGGCTTCATTTTAAAGAGTTCATAATTATGGACTAGCAAACTGACTCTAGATTCTTTAAGTTGTTCGGTTCCCTCATGAGTCACTATAAGCTTATCTCAAATTTCTTTTGCAGTTTTACATGTGAAAATTATGTTGAACTCGTTTGCATCTAAGACACAGTACAACATGTTTGTGGCTTTGACATTTATTTGGGCCGTTCTAGTATCTGATTCATTCCACTCATCTTCAGGTTTTGGTACCTTAAGGCCATCTACGATTTCGGTAGGAATTTTTGGACCATTGCAAATAATTTTTCAGTATTCATAATCATTTGATTGAACATATATGGTCATCCTAGTTTTTCAATAGTTAAAATTTGTGCCGCTAAATAGTAGTGGCCTATTGGATGCTTGTCTCTCAGGTAAGGAATAACTAGGGGTTGCCATGACGGTTAAGTCATACAAACTAGAGTCTAGGCTCTAATACCAATTGTTATCCCAGTTAGGCAACCCAAGAAGGGGGTAAATTGGGTTAAAAAAATAATTTACAATATTAAAGTAAGAGAGATATGGAGAGAAAATCAAACACTGAGATTTATAGTGGTTTGGCACGCCAGGCCTACGTCTACTCCCCAAGGAACCTCTTTGAGAATTTTTTTACTATCAAAATGAATCAATACACCACTAAGGCTTCACCAAACTTGTGGATTTTACACAGACCTTACTTTTGTCTATTGAGCCTCACTCAACAATAAATGTCTTACCTTTACAAAATCTCTCACAAAATAATGAATAGAAATAAGAGGTACTTTAACCCTCTTTTACAATAATTTTCTCACAAAGAGTAGATATGAAAGTGTAAGAACAAAAACTACACTTAGATTTGAAAGTGAAAGAGCAGAATACAATACACTCAAAATTTTGAAGCACACATATTTTTTTTTTCTTTAAGTTCTTCATTTTTCTACACACACACCACTTCTATTTATACCCAAAAATCTACCTGTTAGAGAGACAAACGCTCATTTGGATCATGAGAAGTCAACACAAAGCTCGATCATTATGGTGTTTCTTGAAGTCATAAGCAATATAAAAATTGTACCAATTTGCACCTTTTTCTTTTTTTTTTTTCTTTTTGTAGGCAAATTCAAACCAACTTGCAACTCTTTCTTTTTCTTTTTGTAGACAAATTCAAACCAACTTCAAGGAAGGAAAAAAAAAATAAAATTTCTCATGTAATCACTACATTATGTTGTATTAATTTCAAAACTTTGACTAAATATAATATTTGATGCACCGCACTGCCATCGACTATTTATTAATCTTCAATATATTCAGAAGATGTTTCATATAAATCAACTGCATTTATAAAAGATACATTCAATATTATTGTAAAGTAAATTTGAATTTGATGCAATATGTATCAAAATGATATAATACAAATTTACTCAAAAGAGACAATCACATCAAATTTGTCAAAACATGAATAGTGATTAAAACATGAATAGTAAAAATTTTAAAATATTTTATTTAAATAATATTTATAACAAATGTATTATAAAGTATATATTTTAAACAGATAATATTTTGTGTCAAATAAAATAAAATATGTATATTATTTATCTTTTCTCAATTAATATATTAGATATCATCAAAATTAAACAACATGATTAACATCTTCCACAACTCTTTGTATTCTTTTTTTTAAGAATTTGTTAAATGATTTAGCTTGACCATTTACTTGTGCATAATAAGGGGTGGAATTAATAAGACTAGTTCTAAATTCTGTTGCGAAAGATCTTACCATCTTTCCATCAAACACAGTCCAATTATTTATAGTTACGGTATGTGGGATGCCAAACTTATGGATCAATTCTTTGATAAATCCAATAACTTCAGTCTGATCCACAGCCTTATAAGGCTTAGCTTCGACCCATTTAGTGAAGTAATTTGTGGCCACTAGAATGAAACAATGTTGCTTTGAAGAGGGTGGATATATTTTTCCTATCATATCTATTACCCATTCTCTAAATGGCCATAGCTTCACAACTGCATGCAAATTAGTTATTGGCACATATCTTATCATGCCATGCTTCAAGCATGCCTAACATCCCTTTGCATACTCTATACAATCTTTAAAGATGGTGGGCCAATAATAGAAATACCTTCGAAGTAACCATCTCATCTTTACACCAGGTTGATGAGCACCACAAATGCCTTCATGAACCTCAGCCATGGTAGTCAATGCCTCTTTTGGCCCTAGACATTCCAATAGCAGACCATCTGCTCCCCTTTTGTAAAGTGTATTTTAAGCCTTTTGCTGGCCTTCGAAGAAGGACCAGTCAAATATTGGATGACTGGATGTCTCCAATCATGTTCTTCCAAATTATTTTGGTTAACTTCTACCATGATACCCCTTTTAGCCAAAGGTGGTATTAGTTTTTGATATGTTGCTTGACTTATGTCTATTGAGTGTTACTCCTTCTTTTGATAATCGAAGCCCTCTAAGCTATATCATTGGCTTTGTGATTCATGAATCTTGGGATATAAGTCACATTTGCTATTTGAAACTGAGAAAACAAATGTAATGTAGCAACATAATATGGTAATATGCTTGCACTTTGACATTTAAAAATTCCTTTTACTTGGTTGATTACCAATTAGGAATCTCCAAATATGTCAACTGCGTGAGCCTGTAATCTAATAAATATCTCAAGCCCCATTACCAAAGCTTCATACTCAACTTGGTTGTTAGAACAAATAGCTTCATCAATCCTGAAACCATGTGAGGTTTCTACCCCCTGTGGTGACTTAACCACAACACCAATTTTGAATAAATCATCGGCTTTTGATCCATCGAACCACATCTGCCATGGCTCAATATTAACCATACCAAGATCCATTATCTCTTGACTTTCTGTTTAACATGGATGGTCTCACAAAAATTAGCGAACACGTCCTTTTACTTCCTTTTAGAAAACATATTCTAGATAAAACTCTGATAAGGCTAAAATCCATTTGCCAATTCTTCCTCTTAGCATAGGTCTAGATAAAATGTACTTAACCAAATCTGTGGTTGCAATTACCAAGACAACAGTAGGCAAAAGATAATATTTTAATTTCATTGCTGCAAAGTACAATGCTAAACACAACTTTTCTACAGCTGAGTATTTACATTCACAAGAATTTAAAAACCTACTAAGGCAATAGATTGCTTGCTCTCTGCCTTCTTCATTATCTGAGCTAGAAAAACTCCCAATGATTCTTATTTCTGACAATGTATAGCTTCAAGGGTTTGTCTCTCTTTGGTGGCATCAATACTAGAGACTTAGCCAAGTAGGCTTTGATTCCTTCGAAAGTAGCTTGATGCTCAGTTCTCCACACAAATTCTTCTTTATTTTTTAACTTTAACAAAGAAGGAAATACATTAGTTTTCCTACCAATGTTAGAAATAATCCTTCGAAAGAAATTAACCTGACCAAGGAATTTTTGCAATTCTTTCTTATTTGATGGAGGTTTGGCCTCAATAATGGCCTTGGCTTTGTTTTGATCAATTTGTATTCCTTTCTTGTATACTACATACCCTAAGAAGTTTCCAGCAGATACACCAAAAGTACACTTGAGAGGATTGAGTTTCAGTTTGAACTCCTTCATTCTTTCGAAGGTTGTTGTCAAGTGAACCAGAAACTCCTCCATAGACTGAGATTTCGCAACAATATCATCAATGTAACATTCTAAGTACCCTCTAATGAGATCATAGAAGATAGTGTTCATTGCCCTCTGATATGTTGATCCAGCATTCTTCAATCCAAATCGCATCTTAACCCATTCGAAGGTGCCAATGCTTCCAGGACACCTGAAAGCTATCTTGTGGACATCCTCATCTGCTATGCAGATCTGGTTATAACCAGAATACCTATCCATCATAGACAAAATCTTGTATCCTACTGAACTATCCACCAATAAATCAATTATAGGCATGGGATATTCATCTTTTAGAGTTGTTAAATTTAAGTTTCTAAAATCAATGCATACCCTCATCTTGTCATTCTTTTTTACCACAGGCACAATATTGGACAACCATTCAACATACCTGGTTGTTCTGATGAAGCCTACTTTAAGGAGCCTAACAATCTCCTCTTTCAACTTTTGAACCACTTCAAGGCTCATCCATCTTGATTTTTGCTTGTATGGCTTGAAATTAGGTTTCATTGGGAGCATATGTTCCACTAGTGACGTGTCCGACTCCAGCAACTCATTGTAAGACCAAGCAAAACAATCTTTATATTGTTTCAGGACAACTAACAACTGGTTCTTGTCAATAGGACCCAACCAAGCACTGATGTAGGTGGGTTGTTGTACTGAACCTTCTCCTAGGTTGACTTCTTCTAAAGGATCTTGCACATGAGTACTCTATGATGCTCCACCTTTGTCTTTTTGTACCTATGAAGTAACCCTTTCATCTGGTTTTGCACCTACCCTTTCTCGTTCAACACCCCCAGTTTCTTCTTCATAGACAAAATCTATCCATAGGGCCTCTTCTTCCGAATTTCACGGAGTTTAGTTTCAATATCCAACGACAAGATGCTTATCAAGAGCCAAAGGTGCGGCCTTTTGTTGCCCCTGACTACAGCCAATTATCATGGCTTCTTTCTCTTTTTCCTGCACCTTCTAGACCATCGACTCTATGTCTAATGTTGAAAATTTGATCAAAGCCAATGGTCTAGCTTATTGATCTTGATCATTTTGCCTACAACCAGGCATTATTGGCATCTTTGATGATGAACTCCTCATCAGCACTTTTCTGTACTAAATGTTTCAGGTATTCTACTTCCTCATCAGCCGTCACCTCAACTGTTATATCAAATTTCCTCAGCACACTAAGTGGTACTACCCCTTCAGTGTATACTTTGGCCTCTGCAAAATCTGCACAAGCAATAAAGGGTTATGGATCTACATTGATCTCCTCTGTTTTCCCATTGCATAGTGTTATCATTATCTTCTGATGTAAAGAGGAAGGCATACATTTGTTTATATGGATCCAATCCCTGCCAAGCAAAGCATTATACTTGGCATTGCTGTCTATAACAAAAAATGCTATCATACAGTCTCTGGTTCTCACACTTAGGTTGACAAGAAAAATGTCCTAAGCTATCTACTTGTCCCTAGCAAAACCAATAATGGTTGTGCTTGTTGGGATCAACTTGGGATTTCTTTTCCCCAACTTCTTCAAAGAGGATCTTGGAAACAGGTTCACTACTGCTCCATTGTCTACTAGTACTCTGCTCATTTCTATTCCATCGAAATAAGCCTTAATGTATAAGGGCTTAACATGTTAGGTCATGGATACTGTAGGATATTTGAAGGGGTATGAGAGGTTAATGCTCCCATCTTCCCTCTCTTTATCAGTTTCCATGGACCTGGCCACCTCAGATTCATCTTGGACCATGCTGGTTTGTCAATCCTCACTGGAAACTAAAACGGGGTCATCCTCCTAGCTTTCTTGGTTCTCCTCCTCAACTTGAAACTCCTAAGGCAGCACATAAACCATATTAACTCGCACTGGAGAGAATGAGCCAAATTGTACCACTGGCTGTGATTGCTCTCCTTCCATATTGGTTTGCTCTAATGCTTAGGAAACATCTTTCATACTGCATTCTGGTACCTCAGTGCTAGTAAGTTCCTTTACAGCAATTTGTTGATGGTCTACCTCCGTTGGCTTTTCAACCATGAAGGTCTGTTCAGCTATGAAAGTTTTGAACATTTCATCTTCAACCAATACCTTTTCTTGGCCTAGTTCAATTTCTTCATCTATTTCGTCATCACTCTCTATCAAGGCCTTTTTGATGCCTGCTCGACTAGATCTCTCTTTGGCTCTTAGTTCAGCACGAACTTTAGCCAATTATTCTCTGTTGGCACTCCTTTTGATCTTAGGACCAGGCTTTGAACCTTCTCTTTCTTCTATCTCGCCTTTTGACTATGCCAAGGAAGTACTTTCTCTATTCTCTTTCAAGTCTCTCTAATACTGGGTGTATCTTCGCTGGATCTTCCTATTTGGGACCTAGAGATCACAGGAATCATATCTGGTTCCCTTGTCTTTGAGTTTTTAAGTAGCACCCAATTATTTGGAACTACCAAAAGGGGTTTGATCATTCTTCCCTTGTCTCCAAAATTTTTTCTTTATGTAGGCATTACTTTAGGTTTGTTCTGCATGACAAACCAATCTGGAACCCTAGGTACATATGAACCCACTGCTCCAGTTGTTGGGCTTGCTGGCCCTATCTTCGAAGCTATCTTCAAAGTGGTCTTTGGAGACCAATCATTAGCCCTAACTCCCTGTCTTGAGCCAAATTTAGGCTTTCTTTCAGGGTAATTGTCCTCCATCCTATAATAGTTAGGTGATCTGATCTCATGCAGAGGTCTCTTGCCCTTTGATTACATTTTAGTATCTGGTGGCCCAATCAAGGATGACTGTTGTCTAGGACCAGTTGGATATGGCTTTCTGTTGTAAGTATTGGCTAGCTTATGGCGTCTCTGCACATCTTTGTAGTACTGTTTCCCATAACTTGGAAGCCCCCTCAACTATTTGTAACTCAACATGTATCTGGGACACATTCTCTGCACTACAGTTGCTTCGAGGGAGTCATCATCCAATGTTTCTTCACTGGAGCCATCCCTTTGACTTGCAAAGCTTTGTCCACTGGCTAGTGAACTACTTGTGTCCTTCTTGAAGTATCAGGATCCTCTAGAGTTTTATTCCTGAAGTGATCCCTGAAGTGGGGTGATCCAACGACTCAAAATAAAACTAACCAAAATGATGTCATTTTGGTTAGTAATTTAAAAAAAAAAAAAAAAGCTTTCATTCAAAATTCCTGTAGATCTGATATGAAGCAAAACAACGAAGAGAGAGAGAGAGAGAGAGAAAGAAAATGGCTGAGAGGAGGAGCTCTTCCCATCCACCCCGACGCGCCGCTATCGCTGCCACTGCCACGTCGCTACCCGTCATACTCTAACAAATTGAAAGAAAAAAATACAGGTTCGTTCATCCTTCAAACTTAAAATATTAGGGCTTTGAATCCAAAAATTAGGGAAAATCTGAACTTGGATACCTTTGTCAATGTTGACTTTGATTAAAGTTTCTTTAATTTCCTGGTTCGTGTTTTCAAGAAATCGTTCATCCTCCAAACTTTAAATATTAGGGCTTTGAATCCTAAAATTAGAGGGGAGGGGGGAAATTCATTATTAAATAACGTATATAAATAGAAGTATGTATGTGTATTGGTTTTCATGTTAGTGAACTGAAAGAGTAGAGGAGCCATGGTTTTTGGCTTATATATGTATATATTTATATAGTTACATATATGTATAGCTAGTTCAACTGAGAAAATCAAGGTTGCTTCCATAAAAATAAAATAAATTTTTTTAAAAAAGAGAAAGATAGAAGGTAGTTGTAATGCTGTCGGAAGAAGAAGATGTGGGTGGTCTGCTGGAGCATGCAACTGCTGCTGCTGCATAAGGGTTGAGGAAAAAGGAAATACGAAGAATAGAATGAGAAAAGGGGGTGTTTTAGGGAGTGACTTTTCATTTGTATTTTTTTTTTTTTCTGATGGGGGCATATGGATTATTGTGTAAGTTGATGCTTTTACTCCTCCAACCATAGTATATATAGTTCCATTTTTTATTCCACTTCCAAATTACCCTTTCTAATATGAATGAGATATATTCTTCATGGTAAATGCATATGCTAAATAAAGTTTTAATTGTATCTTGAGATGTATAAATGGTATGGTGCATTATTAAAACTAAGATGGCAGCATTAAAGTTCATGGCAGCATTAAATCCAAGATGGCAGCATTAAAGAATGAGATATTATTCTTCATGGCAGCATTAAAGTTTTAATTGTATCTTGAGAGATCAGGGGAATTAGAGGGGAGGGAAGGAGGATTAGAATGAGATGATATGCTTTTATTTTCTTTTTTGATGTATATATTATTTTATTATTTTGATTTCTGTTCATTTTAGCAACATATATAAAGAGTTGAAATGATGTTGCTGGATATTGTCACAACTTAGTTACCTCGTTTAATTTATTTCATTAATATTATTTGTGCTAGTGTTCTTTGAATTTTAATCCATGTTGGAGTAAGATGGAATTGATTTTGGTTAAGAATTTAGCATTGCATAATCCAATCAGCTTGTTTCAATTGGATAATTTTGAAAAGAAGAAAATTCCATCTCTCCTCCTAAATCACAGGTTTAGATACTGAGACAATAAGACATTTTTTCAAAATCTTAGATATTGTTGGGTTTAGATATTGTTGTTCCATTATTGTTATTTCAGGTAAAAAAATGTCAACATCAAATGCATCTATGAGTAATACTAGTGAAATTCAGTTTAAAATTTGAAAATGTCGTTGCGGGGTGAGAGCAGCATTCAAGATTTCAGAGTCAAAGGAAAATCTAGGGATGGTATACTTTGCTTGCCCTTTCAACAACACCAATGGATGCGGCTTCTTTGAGTGGTGGATGCCTGTATATAAGCAGTGTCAATGGTTGAAGATGATAAGTGAGGAAAGCGACGAAAATTGTAATATCAACCCTTTGGTCAATGAACTGCTTGTATCTAATGATGAGCTGAAAGAGATGGTTACAAACTTTAGGAAAGAAAGTAAACAAATTGTTGTAGAGATTAGACTACTTCGCGAAAAGTTGCACTATGCCATTGTAATAGTATTAATTGGATTTGGACTTCTTCTTTTGTTGTTTAAATATGAAGTGTAAATTAAATTCGAATTTGGACTTCGTCTTTTGTGAACTAAAGTAGACCTTTTGATATATATAAAAAGGTGTTTTGAAGCATTGTTGTGGATAAATGTTAGCATTGAAATGTCACAAATACTTGTTGGAAAAGGACATGGATTTAAGTGGATAAATGTTACTTGTGGCTATACTTCAATTAAAATGATATAAGAAGCCTGGCTTTTTTTTATTATATTAAGTTTGAGACATTACTCATGAAGCATTGTTGTGAATAATATCTAATCAGACGCTACTCTAAATCAAAAACCCATCGTAGATTGTTGGGTAGCAGTTTCAAGAGTCCAACAAATAATTAAAGAGAAGCAATGTTACAAAATCAAAACAAACTGGAGTGTGACATCTCACATAAATCTAATACATGTGCAATGAAATCACAGAAACTTTGTTGACTAAATCTCTCCCTCTCTGTTTAGCTATTTCTGTGTGTTTTTCATTTTAGATTTTTTTTTTTGAGAAGAAAATGTAAGGTATTAAGAATCAATCATGTTTGTGAATATCGAATTGACTAGGAAAGGTTTGTAAAAGATGAGTATTAACTAAATGAACTGTAGAAGAAGTTGATAGGCTTGAAGTGTAACTATGTACTTCATGAAGAAGAAAACAAACTAGACTAAGTAAATCAATCACAAAATACACATTCGAAAAGAAATCAATCACAATCTAAAACACATTTCAATTCTACTGTAAAGTAAACTAGAATCATCAAGTTATTCTCAACTTGAAGCAAAAATTTTAGCAAAATTTCAAGTCATTTCAGCAACATTTCAGCACAAATTTCAACACCATTTCAGAACAAAATTCTTCAGCACAAAATTCAGCACCATTTCAACACAAATTTGAGCACAACAGTCAGCACAAATTTAAGCAACAAAATCTGCATTATGCACCATTTCAGCACAACATTCAGTACCATTTCAGCACCATTTCATCCAAACTAGACTAAGTAAATCAATCACAAAATACACATTAGAAAAGAAATCAATCACAATCTAAAACACATTTCAATTCTACTGTAAAGTAAACTAGAATCATCAAGTTATTCTCGACTTGAAGCAAAAATTTCAGCAGAATTTCAAGTCATTTCAGCACAAATTTCAGTACCATTTCAGAACAAAATTCAGCACCATTGCAGCACAAAATTCAGCACCATTTCAACACAAATTTCAGCACCATTTGAAGCAAAATTCAGCATCATTTCAGCACAAATTTCAGCACCATTTCAGCACAAAATTCAGCACCATTTCAACACAAATTTCAGCAACAGTCAGCTCAAATTTAAGCAACAAAATCTGCATTATGCACCATTTCAGCACAACATTCAGCACCATTTCAGCTGTAGTGTCATTTCAAAACAAAAGAAATACAACTCAAAGTACCCTAATGATGAAAGAACACAACAAAATTTTCTAAATTTACATAAAAAAATTTCAATATTACATACACGAACACCATAAAAAGTTTTCAATGCTAAGATATTGACATGTGATCCACATGCCCACGACCACGCTCATGCCCATGTAGTACCTTAAAAAAAAAAGAAAATACTCTTATATGAAAGGAACCATAAAATAAAATGGAACTTTAAATGAATGAATGACAAAATAAAAGAGGAAAGGTGAAAAATAAATTACTTGACTACATGCAAGACTATTCGAGGCTTGCGAGTCATAACTGTTTGCATTGTTAAGCAATGCTTGATAGCTTCCATGGACGAAATACATCGATGACATTGAAAAAGGCATATTATGACGAAGAAAACTTAGCTGCAACAATAACAAACACATATCAATTTAAAATGGTACTAGTCACTTACAAATAAACATAATAAAACTTCTTATTAAACTAACTTACATCATAGGCGCGATACATAAATTGGGACGACGAAGCATTAACTTGAGGAACACATGTTGAGAATGGAGGAAGTTGAGGAACACTTATTGAAAATAAAGGAGCCGATTGAAGAATACTCGGCGAAAACAAGGGAGGTGGTTCAGGAGCACTCGCCGAAAATAAGGGAGGAGGTTGAGGAGCAACAGAGATGGGAGTTTGAGAAGCATTATGTGAACTTGTTTTATTTTTCTTTGCTAACGCAAGCTCCAAACCACTTTTTGTCCGCCTTCGTCCCTTGCTAGTGCACTCTCTTCGCTTGAGTCTTTTTGCTTGAACTACATTTGTATCTGCTACAACATCCACTTCAAAGCTTTCGAGGCATGTGTCGGGAGGGCTTTCTTGTTCAATAGTATCTGAAAAAGGCAAATTGAATTTTGCACTTAACATGCTTTCAATGTTTGCAATTAAGTCATTCGCTTTCTCTACCGTCAAGTTATATGTTTCCTCACTTTCGGAAACTCTACACGCTACTGCTCTGAAAATTGCCATCAATGATCTAAAACATGAAGTTTGATGCAATCTTACATCAACCTTAATATCAGGCCCACACCTATCTTTCACATTTTCAGCTCTTACTTTTTTAGTCCATCTCTTAAGAATATATTGGGAAGAAATCTCTTTGAATTTGAGGGTGACTCTAAGGATCTTCAAACAATGACACAAAAATGCCTTTCATTTCAAACTTCCTACAATTGCAAGTGAGTGAACCATCACACTCCACTCTCATATTCATCACCTTTACACCATCACTATCAAGAACCGTATAAATAGTACTCTCACCATCATATTCAGTTTCTTCAATGTTTACTTCAAGGGACTTGACATACTCATCCTGAAATTCTTCATAAATTTTATTTGTGTAAACATCTGCAGCTTGCTCCATAATCTTCACTTTAATATTCACCCTTGGCAACTTTTGGCATAGAGCATATTCGGCTTGTAACTCTTTGTACCTCTTCTCACAAAGAACTCAGGCTTGGTTTGGGAACAGACTATTTTAGTAACTTTTTGGCTTTTTACGAAAAGATGTGCAGAAAAGTAGAGAGGTGATGTGATGTGTTTTAGTTGGCTTTTTGACTTTTAGGCTATTTTAGCCACTTCCCAAACATAGTCAAAATGCATGAAAAATTGCATTAAGTTATGATTAGACTAAATGAAATCCTTTAAGAATGAATTAAAGGATTCACTAAGTTGTGTGCTAGTCATGCCCGCACCTCATACATTTCTAACATATGGCCAACCCCATTTTTCCTCAACCCCAAATGTTAACTTCAACCAATGATTATCTCACACTTCATACTTGTCAAGCATTTCCTTCCATTTTAACATAAAATCATCCTCATCCTCAATGTCGTACATAAATTTGGATAAAACACTCTTCATCTCCTTATCCTTCACCTCCTTATCCTTGAAGATAGAATTTGCATGCCTTAATGCATTTTGCATCAAATGCCAAGTGCAAAGGCGGTGTTTTGTGTTAGGCATAACAATAAGTATGGCCTTAGCCACTGCAGCATCCTGATCTGTAAAAATTGTTTTCGGAGCCTTACTTGACATTGCCTCCAAGAATCTTCTAAAAAGCCATATAAAAGAATCGACAGTCTCATCATACATCAAAGATGCGCCAAATATAATATTTTCCCTATGATGGTTAAATCCAACGAAAGACGCAAATGGTGTATGTGCACTATTTAACTTGTAAGTAGTGTCGAAAGTCACAACATCACCAAATTGCCCATAATCCATGATCATCTGAGCATCAGCGCAAAATATGTTTGTAATCTACTCCTCACTATCTAATTAGGCCGAGTAAAAAAAAGATGAATTCCCCAATGTCTTCTCACGAAAATATTGCAAAAATGCTACCTACCTCCCCATATGCTAAACTCTTTTGCCTCTTCATTCTCAAATAATTTTTTTGGTCCACTTTTGTGAACCCAAGCGACTTCCTTCCACCAGCTTCATTACCCATGAGCTCAAATGCAGCATTAAGTCGGATTCCAAAATTTTTGACTAAATCTATTTCAGTTGCCTGTGATGCAGATATCTTCCTTTGGGATGGTAACATATGCGTACATTTTGTTGGTACAAAAATATGATTATGTTGTTCAACAAACTCACGAACAAAAAATTTATGAATATTCCTATTCTGCTTAATGATAAGTCGGGTTTGACAAGCAGTCCTCATTTCCTGCCTAGGATTTTTTGTCAATGGATCTTACTTGTCAACAACCCCGAAACCCCTCCTTATTACAAAAAAGTATCATTGAAGTGATTTGCCCCTCCTTGTTCTTGTTTACATAACCCCTTCTAATACTAAAGCCCAACCTTCCTCCATAAGCATTATAGAAATTATATGCTTCTTGTTCTATATCAAATGTCATGTGAACTCTAGGCTTCCAATCACAATTACCCCCATCATTCTCAACATTGTTAGGTTCCATATCAATGTGCCAAGTCACTTAAAAAATAAAAAAGTACTCAATATTAGTATAAAAACTGTAAATTATGTTTGCAAAATAATACACACTAAATAAAAACACTACAAGAATTGACTCATATTAGATTATATAAACAAAGGGGAACAAATCCCTTCAATAGTAAATTATGTTTTCAATGATCCAAATTTAACACAAATTCCTTAATTTTCTTATAATCAACATGTGAACATACAAAATCAAAATTAAACAACAAAAACAAACAAAATAAAAAATAAATCTACAATTCTATAGCTCAATCATTAATACCAAAGTCCATATATTTTAAACGTGACATTGTAGATCAAGTAGTTCTCAATTTAAATTCTTGGAATTTAAATGCCTAGACTGCAAATCTATGGGGTTAATAATCATCTATTTGTACAAAAAAAAAATATATATAAATGCAATGTTTAGATATCAAAGATTTTAAACCCTATTTAACCGGCCACTATTATATACATCTTCTATTTGAATAAACAATGAGTTGCATATAAGGAAGAGAGGCATACAAAAACTATGATATACCTGCACAAATCATTACAAGAGAGGCATCATTTATAATAATGTTTTGTGCACAAATTATGTAGCAGAAGTTGTAAAATAGAAAATGATGAATAAACAATATAGAAAATAATGAAATCTTCATTCAAAATTTGTAAACAAAATTTGTAAACGTAATGTAGGCACCAATTACAGAATTTGTATTCAAAATTTGTGCACAAATCAACAATATAGAAAAGTAAAAAGGGATGAATGAAATGTTCTCATACTTGAAATGACGACGGCGACCACTAGACTAATGGCGGCGACAATTTGGACAACACTCTTGCCTCTCTTCTCTCTTCTCGCCTTTCCGACTTACCGCTATACCTAGAGGGAATTTTGGGAATTTTGAATTAAAGCCTTTTTTCTATTTTTTTTTTGAAATTACTAATCAAAACAATGTCGTTTTGGTTAGTTTCATTTTGAGCCGTTGGATTACCCCACTTCAGGGATCACTTCAGGAATAAAACTCTAAAGGATCCTGATACCTTCTTGAAGGTAACTTGGCTAGCAACATGCATCTCCACATTGACTTCTTTCAATTCCTTCAAAAAGAGATTCTAGAAATTTGGTATGCCAACATTAGTTACTGCATCTCCAATCTCTGGAAATGGGTTGGTGTCAATTCCCATGGCCTTTTCAATCTTGGTTGGAAATTTCAGTTTTCCTTTCCGAATTTGTTCTTGGATCCTGTCTCGAAAAACAATACAGTTTTTAGTTGAGTGGGACCAAGAATTATGCCATTTGCAGTATAATTTTCCTTTAAGTTCTTCAGAAGTTGGGATCCTAACTCCCTTGGGTAATTTTAAGAAATGTGCTGCAAGCAAATGATCAAATATGTCATCTGCTTTGGTTATATGGAAAGAATATTTCCTATGAAGGTCTTTCTTTTTAAATTATTGATCAGTTGTAGTGTCCTTCTGAATCAATGCTTTATAGGTCATAAGTTCTTTTCCTATGATCTCTGCTGCATCAATTTGAAGTTAGGATCTCTATAATAAGTCTTATAGGATGCATTGCTTCGGTCTTGTTCTTCTTCAAGTAAGGTTTCGTATCTAGAAACTTTATAGGTTAATTTCACTATTAATTCTACTAAGTCTCAAACTCGCTCAATCAAACTTCTTTCGAAGCCTAAATTCCAACCCATTTTAAGTCAATCTTACAAATTCAAGCTCAGATAGTATGACCTTACATTTGTTTCGTGCCCTTTTGAATCTGGCAATGAATTGAGAAGCCTTCTCATCAGGCCTTTGGCTCAATCTGGCCAAGTCCGCCATAGAAACCGCAGGTTTTGTTTGAAGAAACTAGGCATGAAACATTTCCTCCATTTTTTGCCAAGTTTGGATAGAGCCAGGTGTAAGATTTATATATCATACAAAGGCTACTCCAGTTAGAGAATTTGGAAAAAGTCTTAGTTTCATGTAATCATTATTGGTGAATTCATCACACTGGCCTATAAATCTAGCAATGTGTTCCACCATTGACTAGTTTCCATTTCCATAAAAAGGGACAAAATCTTGTATTCTAAATGCCCTTGGGTATTCATGTACCTTATCCACCCATTCTGGGTAAGGTTTTCTGTACCCAGGAGTCTGGACCCCCCAGCCATGGGTCCATCCATTTCTTTAACAATATCAATAATTTGGTTCCTGGGAACCATGTTTTGTGCTGGTTAGACGACTACTGGAGGAGTAAACACAGGGTTTGGAGGAACTCCATGTACCTGAGGGTCTCTTGGTCCATATGTAGGTACATTCAAGACTAGTTATCCTTGTTGTGTTGGTTGTTATTGAAGGTATGGCTAACCTCTTGGGGTTTGTCCTACGAAAAGCCCTGCGAAATGTGCTACAGGATAAGTAACAGGCATTGTTTCTCTTCCAACCGCAGGAACCCCTTCCAACCCCCTAGGTGCAAATTCAAACATAGAATTAGTGAATACCTGTGTGCCAGGCATGGTTTCAAACATGGGATTTGAAAATATCCTCATACCATTCCTTTGTGTTGGTCCATACCCACCAATTTGAATGGTTTTGCTGGTAAGTAATAGTACATTTTGATTTGCCAGTGGTCTCGAAAGAGCTTCATACCATGACTGAGGCATAGTTGATGACCCCTCATGATTTTGATTACTAGTTTAACCATTAGTTTGTCTATTATTTTGCATAGACTGTTTATCTTAAGCCAATCTATGTTGAAGAGTATTCATGTTTTCTTCAACCTGCCTTATGACAGTTGGTTGATGAGAGTTCATTGGATCTATAAAGGATGTCGCACATCTTTCCATTGTATACATTAGTAGCTATCCCATAGCATATACTAAACCTCCTATGGATTTATTAGTTGGGTAGAAGGGGCAGTTGATGGTCCAGTTTCATGGCATTGTCCAGTATTTTGGACATGTGTTGCATATTCTGAAGTACTGGTCTGTTCGACCATTTGTGGAAGATCTGATGGGATAGGTGCATCCATAGAATGTGATATTACATTATCCTCTGGGTTAGGTACTTCTATCTCTCCTTCAACACCTTCTTCTAGGCGTTCATTTTCTCCTTATCTCCTATATCTAGCCATTATTTATGGTCCCACTGGGCATGCCAAAAAATATATGTTGGTTTTTTTGGCTTTCGAAAGTTAATTATGTAATTTTAAGCGTGCTAGCAAATATCAATAAGTCCTTACAAAAAGTTTAACTGCTAACCAATTATCAGATGATTGTGTTGAAATTCTTTCAAATTTTAATAAAGAGGACTTTTCTTGGTGGTTTTGCTTAAGAGAAATTTATAAATAATAATGAGTACAAAACAGTTCAGAAACTGAATTTCATTAAGTAAATGAGAACTTGCAATGAACTTAAAATGACCCAATCTCGAAGAGGTTCACAGTAACAAACTACTTAAAACTACTTCTAAGAAATGAAGTGCAGTACAGGAATTGTAAAAATTGGAAAGAAAAATATGAAGTAAATAACTGGTTTCTGGATCTGAGTCTGGTCCTTTCTTCTGTTGGCCTTCTCTTCTATTTTTATACTTTCTAAAGGTAACCGTCGAAGTGGTCTTCTAACCGTCGAAACGTCCTTCCATGATCTCTGCTCATGGCCTCGCACAGTTAGCTTTCACTACGCCACTCTTGCAGTTAGGCTTCTCTCCCAAATTTGAATTTGAATCATGAGTAACCGTTGGACCATGTCATCTTGCGCTTTCTAACTGTTCCACTACGACGTAGATCCATTATTACCAATATAAACTACCATATGCCTGTCGTTGATTGGAGACTTATATTAACTCTCCAAATCACCTTTTACAAGCCACGTGTTAAGCTACAATTGACTTATATAAAATATAGTTATGCTCTCACTTACACCACTTACTGCACTCTTTTATTTACACACCTTACACTATTTTACACAGTGACACAAGTATTAATTTTATTTACATTTATATACCTTCCTTACACCTTCACTACTTACACTTACACTTTACTTACCTTTTTTTGTGGAGAGAGGCGTGCAAAACCCAACCACACCTTTTGTGGGTTGCACACCTAAGAAAACTCCTAAAATATATAGCTAACAGTGATATTGATAATACTTTCGTTGATTTGAAATCCTAGCAACGCCACTAACAAGAAATGACTATTGTACTTGGAATGAAAAACTGTACATGAAATGAATTTGAATTAAATATTAATGTTTGCATGAGTCATAGTCATTGTTATGAATTTTTTTTTCCACTTCTATTTTTGTCTAGGGATATGTAACACATAATACATTTATAACAACTAATACTTGACTACAATCTTAGAAAACATATATTTTATTTTAATTATTACAACTGTGAAAGCCTAAAATATAGCTTATTTTTCTGCCACTTTCAGAACAAATTGGGTCAAATCCCAATGCAAGCGTGTTCTTAACAACAAATTTGATCTTCAATAGTTTTGCAGTAATTTATGATAACAGGTTGGCCAATACTAGCACCATGGGAATTTGTAATATCTTAGAACTTTTAAGCCAACAATAAAATGTTTAAATCTCTTTCTTTTTCATCCTAGAAACCAAAATTTACAACAGATCTAAAAAAAAACTCGAAACATAATTAATTCTCGTTTTACATCCAACAAAAATACCCCAAGATAGAGAATTTACGAACAACTTGAGATCTACAGTAGTAATTTCTACAGAGATCATCATCCACAAAACTAATCTCAAATTCAACATGAACCTCCCCATTACCTTCCTTCCTCCCTTTCCCCCTTGCAGAAAACTAGGCAAAACTAGGCACTACAAGGGAAATGTACATTTGGCGATTAAAAATAGCGACTAATACAATTTTAGTCATTGAATGTTAAGTTTTTTGTGACTAAAAAAGGTGTGGTCATTGAAAGTTAAGCTTTTGCCCACCAAACAAAATTTAGTCGATAAAAGTTAAGTTTTTTGCCAACCAATAAAGTATTTGGTCGTGAAATCTTGACATTCAACAACTAAAATTATTTTGGCCACTGTTTCTTTTTACTTTTTTGGGTGTAAGAAGTTTGAAAATTAGTAACGGTGTGTTTTTTAATTTGTGCAACCAAATTTATTTGTCCTAAACAAGTATATATATTTTTTAATTTTGAGTTTTTTTGAAAAAAAAATTGAATTTTGAATTTAATTTTTTTAAATAAATATTTCAATAATTTTTTTGTACTTTTTAAATCTATTGAATCAAGATATACTTAAAAATTAAAATATTTATAAAAGAAAATTAAAGACTAAATACAAAAAAAAAATGTATTGAATTTTCACTACTACAACAATAGTTAAATATCACACACAAAAAAATAAAAATAAAACATCTTAGTATTAAAAAAAAAGTAATAAAAAATTGGGAAAAACGTTTAGAATTTTGAAAGGATTAATTAAATTAGTAATTGGTCACTAAATTGTTTTGTTAGAAATTTTATTAAAAAAATTTACATAGGATTTTTTTTGAAAATAATTTTCTGGTTGGCAAAAGTTTTGTACTAAATTTTTTAGAAGAAATCACAATCCAGTGTAATTTTTAAAAAAATTCAATTAATGATGGATCTTATACACTTTAATAATTAAATTTATAAACATTTTCATTAATTTATAATTTTTTAAAAAATATATCAAAAGTTCCCAATTTTTTATTATATATCTTTATTTTATCTCTTCCTCTTTCACGATACTCTCTCATTATCTCACTCTATCCCTTCGTTTATCTCTCTCTCTACCATCGCACATGAGCACACAATCACGAACAGCCAATGGAGCATCTAACTAAGAGATTCAACCTAGGTATTTCTTCTCTCTTTCCCTAATTTGCTCAAGGTTCGTGAGTAGCTAATAGAGCTATGGAAGAGAATTTGTGAAGTTCAATCTTCAGCTGCTACAACCAAACTAAAGACGTTAATCTTGTGTTTGGTTGAGGATTTGAGAGGATTTGAAAGGAAAATGGAAAAGGTAGGTGAAATGTGAAAAAAATATACCTACATTTCACATAGTTTCACACACCTTTTTCCTTTCCCTTTCCAAATCCCTCCCCAAATCCCCTAACCAAACACAGCGTAAGTGAATCATTGTACTGATTTAGTTTGAGATCTATGTTTCTTTTTTTTCCATTTTTTCCAACAATAAAGATCATAGTCTCTACAGATTTAGTGGTTGTTTGGGCTTATTCTTACCACACTATTCTCATTTTCTACATATATCCAAAATGGAGTTTTTCCCCTTTATATAGCGATTTACATTAACGACCGATTAGGATCAACTTGATCCAAGGGTTATTAAGCTCTTACAATATTCTATGATACATTTATCATCCACTATATTTTAAAATTATCTATTCTACCTTGCTGTATAATGGAATTATCCACACTTCCCTAAAATATTTTAAAACTTTGTGAAACGTTTTAGATTTATCTAATTTTCTCCCTCGTTTCGGATCTTCTAGAATATTCTAGAACTTTTTGAATTTCTCTTAATTCTTCGAAATTTTCCCAATATTGTATAATATTATAGAACACTTTAGAGAGTTTGTATTAAATCTCAATAAGGCAGAGCTTCAAGAATAGCCATTCTTCCTCAAGCCCTCCGAAACCCACTTCTATTGTGGCCTCTCTATCAAGAATAAGTAAACCAACTTTCCATTAATGCTACACCTTCTGGCATACTCAACCCAAAATCTGCCAATTCCATCGCAACCATTGTGGTCATTTTCCTCAACTCTGTTTCATATCATTTGAAGTGGGCTCGCTAAGCCCAATAGCAACTAAGGGAAATTTGTATTTATACACAATCTCAATACATATCATTTATGTTATTTAAATCTAAATTTTCGAACAAAATTCAAGTGTGTATCCAAATTTTTTACTTTTGTTCAAAAATTTACATTCAAACAACACAAATTGTGTACATTGGGATTTTCTATAATGTGCAAATAGAATTACCTGCACTCAACCCTAAAAAAAAAAAAAAATGGATTGGAGTATCTTGTGTTAATATTAACTAACTATAGATGTTCGTGCCTAAAGGTACGGTGTAAATAATATTAAGATTAATATGCAATTATAAAAATATATTTAACAGTATGTACGTTAGAATTTCAAACAAATCAAATATAAAAAAATTAAAATATTAGATAATACACACCAGTCAGTGCTCTGCAATTTAAAAGAAATTAAAACTTAAATGCACACCAGTTAGTGCTACTGCCGCTAATCAAATTATAACTACATAAGAACCAAGTTTGACTGACAAAAAATAAAAATAGATAAATAAAATAAAATCCCAATCAACAAATCCAATTGTATAATTGCATTGTATCATGACTTAGAACCAAATTTGACTCAAAGGCAACACCGCACCTCATTACCAAACTCAGAGATACTAATCTTAAAATGCAAGCTCTATTGAGAGAGTGAGAATATTTTACAAACATCGGGGCATATTTATAATTTACCCTTTTTAAGATTTTGTAAAAATTTGAGAATAGAAATTTAGAGGGTCATGATCCATCACATTCTTACAAAGATATTGGCATAGTTTTTAAATTTCCTTTGTCCGGAAACCGACCAATAAAAATAGACGCTAAGATAATCAAGTGGTTTACTATAAATCTAGGATTACTTCTCATTTTACGACAGGTCCCGATGTAAGCAATGAATGTCAATCAGAGAAGATAGAGAAACAATTGCTAGATATGAGTATCCTAACAATTGTTAAATGCAAAGCGAAGCAAAGCACTAACCAACAAACTCAACTTCAAAGAAAGTTTCGGATGTGTAATGACTTCACATCAACCATCTCCTCATCCTTAAATTTCTCCCTGAAATATATTGAAAGCATTCCATCAATTAACCATTAAATAATAATAATAATAAAAATAAATAAATAAAATGTATACAATAAATGTTAATGGTATAGACAAATGCATAGTAATTGAAGGGGAACACTAACACACTGGGCATAATAACAGTTGGTAAAGACCCAGCCTTTCAAAGCAAGGGTCATGGGCTTGAAGCTCTATTAATGGGGCTATGGCGGTGTTAAAATGAACTGGTGCACAGAGCAATATGCTATACTATTCAATTCACTTAATTTAATTCAAAGAAACACATAAATATCCCATAAACACATAAGTAACTTGACTTTCAATATATTAAGAAGTTTTAACATTCAATATATTAAGAAGTTTTAACGTTGTCCCTCTGTTAAATGCATTCACACAAACCTAACTATCTTGGCTTTGTTAAGCATTTTAGGAGATCAAAATAACAATGGGGAAGAGTCTAAATAACATCAATATCAACTGCACAAAGAGGAAACAATGGATTACTCAACTGTAAGGAAGGTGGCTTACCAGGAACAACAGTACCAAAAATGCTCAATTGAAACTTTGCAGAATTCAAATTGCGATTGAAAGACGACACCTGAAACGAAATAAAACAATAATAATAACAACAATGAGAGCAATTTCCATGTCGCACATTGCAATTCATGAGTAGTGAAAACTAAATGACATAATGTTGAAACAAAAATAAATAAATAAATAAATAAATAAATAAAAATAAAAAATACACATACAACATAATTAGGTCAAATTTTTATTTTTGACAGTTATTTTGATGTTAAAAACAAATTCACTCTAGTTTTTGGATGTATGTATGGTCGACCATACTATCAAGAGAGTAGTTTTGGATGTAGAAATGGTAGAGACTATTAAGAAAAAAAATTATGCTCTATACTAAATAATTTTGTCGACTATACATACATTGTATGGAAATAAAATCAGAATATTGAATCAAATCACGAGCATACATAAATTATGAAAACAAAATAATTTTGTTCTATATGATGAAAACAATTTTGTTCAATGATAAAAATATAAAAGTTTCTGAGTTAAGCTCTCAATTTGGGCCCATGAAAGTGGTGGCCCTTTAAACATTATGCAAGCAAGCCATATGACATAATCGTATAATGTGTCTTGTATAATGAGTTAAGACTCCAATAAGGAATGCCTTGTAATATTAAATGTAGTCAAAAGTCATCTATAATGTGTCTCCATTCCTCTTCCGCCTTGTCCAAAGGCCGATCGAACAGTAATATAGAAACCGAGATAAAATTAAGGAAACATAAGAAAAGACTATACTAATAATCAGAATATGTCCTATCGCCAGGCTAAAAAACAATACAATGGGAAAGGATACTATTGCTTGTTTAGCAATCACCAAATCGTAACTCCCACGCAAAAAGAGTATGTCAACAAAGAATGCAGATTTCCAAATGGGTAGCACCCCGCCATCCCTCCATCTTAGACCGAAAACAATGAGCTTCCAAATTTTCCGCAAAGATGCAATTTCTAATTCCTCCTATTTCATGTGTATATCCCTATTCTATCTCAATATTCAACAAAGGCATCTTCAATAAAGAGTGTGGAACCATTTGTTCTAGCAAATTCGCAGAGTGATTTCATGAATCGTGCCATGAACGCTTAATTGCACTGATTTCCTTTCACGGATAGAAGAACGCCATGATGTAAAATTCGTGATATTGAGACCCAACATTCTCTAAGAAAGTGATGCCTTATGCACTATATCATGATCTCCATATGCTGGAAACCCAAAACAATGTCAGATAATAGATTAACAATGATCTAACCAAATTAAAAAATTACAGAATTAAATAGCCAAATAATTATTAAACAGATTTATTCATCTTACTCTTTGAAGACTCATTATGATTTGCCTAGTAGTTAACTTCACCATATAAATTGACTCCAACAGCTATTTATAAAAAATAAAAAACTATCAGTTTCCGGTCCAAATAAAAAATAAAAAATAATTGAAGACAAATTATATAAATAGTCTCTGATCATGATGTTTGCACGATAATTTGGTCCCTATTATAACAATCACATTTTATACTACTCAAACAATACCTTTAAAAAAAAAAAATTAAAAATCACAATTTTTCCAAACATGGGCAGAAGGTTGGTTTACTTAATTAACATGCCCACTATGAGGCTCACCTACCTAGTGCTTGAAACAACCATTCATTTGTAGGGTTTATCCACAAAATAGTTCGTGATAAAATTTTTGATTAATTTGGTCAAAGAAAATTGAACGGATAATATAATTTTAATATAGGTAATTTGTATAAATGTATAAATGTAATCCAATTATATGAATTTCATTGTTCAATAAACTTAATAAACTATTTCATTGATACTCTTTTCAATAGATTTTACGTAATAAAATATTTGTATCATTCAACTGATGGTAAAATGAGGAGCTCAACCCAATTTCATTTTTGTCTTTTGTTTATCAAAATGATAAAATGGGGGAGATCATATCGTAAGAAGAGACTCCACAAATGGGAATAAAATCGCTTATCCGGTGGTTCAATGGCATTTGGATCTGGAAGTACTTAACTTCCTTTTGATGGAAGCAATGAATGAACACATACACATGGAATAATCTACTCTATAAAAAGGATTTGATAAATGAAAAGGAGAGCATAACTACTTTTAATACAATAATGTCCAAGTGTAAAAGCAATTAGTAATACCTGAGACGAAATTCCTAGCTCCACCGAGGAACCAAACCAATTCATTTCCTGCAGATTTCATTCCTACCAACAGATTTCATTCTCATCAAACAGATTTTTTTGTAGTTAGATGAGATGTTTGTGCGATAATGAGTTTGATGTAACATTTTATCTTATTAGCTATCTTACACTATTTTGTTTTTTTGTGAATTTTAGCCTTAAAAGGCTAAAATAGCCCTTTCCAAACACCACCAATAAAAGTAAAAAATGTAACCACATGTATTAAATAATGTACAATTACAACCAAAAAAATATTTAAATAAACCAAAGAAAACTGCGTAATGAAATTGAATGCTTGGGAGTTGAAAACCAACTCAACCTCACATGATCATGTCTCAGATCTAGTATCAAACCGTATAAAAGTTTATCAAGGACTAACTTATACCCAAAATATTGAATATGAAAATGTCTATTATTACCCATAATATGCAAAGAACAGTTCCGCTTTTCTCGCACCAATCTCCCATGGTATGATTGGGCCTCGCATGATCATGTCTCATCTAGTATCACAACCCAATCGACATTTTGTGCATCTTTACTATGTTTAAGCCAAGGAACAACCCCACCGGTTTGTTGATTGCCTGACACCGCACCACAATTAACTCCTTTACCTTTTTATTTTCTATTTATTTTTGGGTAGTGGGGTCTTGTTGGAAGAGAAAATCAATTGTGCAATCGTAAAAACTTTCTAAAAATGAAAAGCATACACAAACACAAAGAACAATGAAATATTAATAGAAGCAAAGGAAATTCATAGGAGCATAACTACTTTTTCCTCAAGCAGATTTCATTCCTTCCCTAAATTAGATATAACTAATTTCAAATCAAAATTCAAAAACCACATTATGTAATTCCAATATTATGTGCAAATAGACCACATTTGATACAGGGGTTTGGCAAATAGACCACGTTAAGATTTTTTGTGCAATAGACCACATTATGTAATTCCCATTACATAAAAGTGTTTTTGAAGGCTTTGACCTCAAATAAATTTATGGGTTTGATAAAATAAAATGACAACAAGAAACACAATACAACTTCAATGCACACAATTACAAATTAAAAAAAAAAATAGGAAAAATGCACACATTACAAACTCATGTATTTTTTTTTTTTCTTTTTCCATTTCATCAATCAAGTCATGTTTTTGGAAACAGTTTGTCAAACTAATGTATGTGTTTGGTAAAAAACTCCAATGCACACTAAAAAACTCCAATGCACACTAAGATCTCTCGTAAAAATGAAACCATGAATATTATTCAACAAATCCACAATTACTTGGTATATTTGTGGATTTGTAATTTCATGGTTGAATAATGTTCATGAATTCTCGCTCATCTCGTAAATCCCAATTCACAAATCCACAAACAATATATGAAACCATGAACATTATTCAATAAATCAATATATGAAACCATGAACAATAATTCACTTAATTACCAAAAATCCACAATTACCAAAAATCTTACCAAAAATGTTCATGAATTCATGCTCATGAACATTAAGTGGTTTCACAAGAATGTTCATGGTTTCATGAATAATTCAGATATTCATGAATTACTGCTCATCTCAAGAATTCATGGTTGAATAATGTTCATGAAAATTACAAATCCACAAATATACCAAGAAATTGTGGATTTGTTGAATAATGTTCATGTTCATGTTCATGGTTCATCTCGTAATTGGGATTACAGCTCATCTCACAAATATACCAAGTAATTCATGGTTTCATATATTGATTTTTGGGAAATTTTAAAAAGAAAAAACTACAAACTAATTTCAATCTATCGACCATCTTATTTATGGTAATTTCAATCTAGACCATCTCCCGAAATTCACGTCGCATGGATTGCAAATTTCAATCCATCTTATTAAGCCAATAACAAATTCATAACCTAATTGCATGTTCAAGATTGTCACACCTTCAAATATACAAACTACAAACTATCCTCACAAATGTATTTTAATACTTAATGTTATTAACCCATCTATAAGTAGAGACAACTCTAAGGAACCAATAAAAATTTGGCATTAATCAAGTAAAAGAAAGGATTGCTTCATAATCGTGAGAAGAGCAATCACAGTGCCTTAAGAACATTTAAATTAGAACATCTATCAAAAGATATTAAAAGATATTATGCGCACATGATAATAGAACGCCCATAAAACTTCTCAACCTATCAATTTATTTTGTTAAATGCAAACATAGCTAGTTAAATTATTGTAGTCTCGAGCACAAAGAGGTTTCTTAATTAGAAAAGTGGCGTAATCAAAACAAAGGCATACCTTCCCACTAAATGCAGCAATTTCGTAAATCTATCATCTTTTCCATTACGTTGTCATCCAAAGGCATACGCTTTTGAATCAGAAGGACCTCAAGAGCATTTCTATATAATTGATCGCCTTTCATCAAGATTCCCTATATGAAAATGGCACATGACCCCACACTCAAAAAACTTGAAAAGAGAAAAAGAGAAAACGGGTGATTGTGGAAAAATAGAATTTGGTACACAATATAGTAGGGCCTAATTTGAAAACTTGCTTTTAATCTATTTTAAATTATATCACCTCTATAATTTTTTTTAATGTATTTTTAAAAAAATAAAAAAATTAACTTTTGACTAATTTTTTAAAACAACCATACGAAAGCAAATAAACAAAATTCACTTTGAACTTTATTGGATTGTCGGACGGAGGTACTAAAGCTTCGTATTAAAAATTTCATTCGATTTGTTTATCTTTTAATAATAATAATTGCATCCTCAATTTTCAATCTATACTATAAAAGGGTTCATATAATAAATTTAAAAGATAAATAAAAAATATTGAAAATTTTAATGCATATTTACCTTTCAATCAAGCTATTTCTTATTTAAATTTCTCTTTGATCAATCAAATATTTAACCTTTACTTAAATTTTAAAAAATAAAATAATAAGAGACTAAAACTTTTAATCATTTTTAATTTTTCATGACTTGAGGTTAAATTGAACAAAGAATTGAAATTATTCTACCAAATCGAAGTTCTAACATGCAAGTCGAAGAACAAAGAAGAAGAAAATGAAGGCCTCGAATTGCGTAAAAGTCAAGAAGGCTTTTTAAAGCCATTCGTCCCGAAGATGGTGTTATTGTTTTTCCGATATCCTCAGTACAAAACCATATCAACAAAGCAGATCAAAATCAAAAAACAGAGACACACCAAATATTCTATACAGATATATATATCTATATATATAGTTGTGAATGTATTAACTCAAACAACATAGACACACCAAATGATAGTAAATGGGTTGATTTTATAAACCCAAACCCAAAATCAAAATCAAATTCGTGAAACCCAACCAACTCTTCATAAAAGTGTAAGAAAAATCAAATTTTGTATATTAATACGTAAAAATCAACAATACTCACAGGTCGGGTATGAATTCTTTTGATGATCTCTGTATGGGCTGGTATGTGAAGCGCCCACCGAAAAACAAAAATCCAAGCGCCCACCTCTGTAATATAAGGTCGATTTGTTATGTATGTGAAGCGCCACAATTATTTTTGGCCGATCCCGGGCCGATCGCTATGTATTAAGAGTGAGCTCGAGAGTGAGAGATGAGGTAGAAAACTCAATTTCAAATTTTGAAGAGAGAGAGAGAGATGGATGGAAGGAAGAAGAAACCCCTTATAATTTGTTTCTTGGACATTTTACGGGCCGTTGATTGAATCAATCCAAGGGTTCACATTAGACAAACTACGTAAGTCCCATCAAGGAAAAAACACCGAGCTTCCTTATTATATAGAGGAAACAATGGATTACTCAACTGAAGGAAGGTGGCTTACCAGAACAACAAGACCAAAAATGCTCAATTGAAACTTTGCGTAATTCAAATTGCATTGAAAGACAACACCAAACGAAATAAAACAATAATAATAACAACAATGAGAGCAATTTCCATGTCGCACATTGCAATTCATGAGTAGTGAAAACTAAATGACATAATGTTGAAACAAAAATAAATAAATAAATAAATAAATAAATAAATAAAATAAAAAAATACACATACAACATAATTAGGTCAAATTTTTATTTTTGAGCTTATTTTGATGTTAAAAACAAATTCACTCTAGTTTTTGGATGTATGTATGGTCGACCATACTATCAAGAGAGTAGTTTTTGGATGTAGAAATGGTAGAGACTATTAAGAAAAAAAATTATGCTCTATACTAAATAATTTTGTCGACCATACATACATTGTATGGAAATAAAATCAGAATATTGAATCAAATCACGAGCATACATAAATTATGAAAACAAAATAATTTTGTTCTATATGATGAAAACAATTTTGTTCAATGATAAAATATGAAAGTTTCTGAGTTAAGCTCTCAATTTGGGCCCATGAAAGTGGTGGCCCTTTAAACATTATGCAAGCAAGCCATATGACATAATCGTATAATGTGTCTTGTATAATGAGTTAAGACTCCAATAAGGAATGCCTTGTAATATTAAATGTAGCTGCAAAGTCATCTATAATGTGTCTCCATTCCTCTTCTGGCCTTGTCCAGTGCCGATCGAACAGGTAATATAGAAACTGAGATAAAATTAAGGAAACATAAGAAAAGACTATACTAATAATCAGAATATGTCCTATCGCCAGAAGCAACAAAACAATACAATGGGAAAGGATACTATTGCTTGTTTAGCAATCACCAAATCAACTCCCACGCAAAAAGAGTATGTCAACAAAGACGCAGATTTCCAAATGGGTAGCACCGCCATCCTCTATCTTAGACCGAAAAACAATGAGCTTCCAAATTTTCGCAAAGATGCAATTTCTAATTCTCCTATTTCATGTGTATATCCCTATTCTATCTCAATATTCAACAAAGGCATCTTCAATAAAGAGTGTGGAACCATTTGTTCTAGCAAATTCGCAGAGTGATTTATCGAATCGTGCCATGAACGCTTAATTGCAAATGATTTCCTTTCACGGATAGAAGAACGCCATGATGTAAAATTCAGATATTGAGACCCAACATTCTCTAAGAAAGTGATGCCTTATGCACTATATCATGATCTCCATATGCGAAACCCAAAACAATGTCGATAATAGATTAACAATGATCTAACCAAATTAAAAATTACGTAATTAAATAGCCAAATAATTATTAAACAGATTTATTCATCTTACTCTTTGAAGACTCATTATGATTTGCCTAGTAGTTAACTTCACCATATAAATTGACTCCAACTATTTATATAAAAAATAAAAACTATCGCTTCCGTCCAAATAAAAATAAAAATAATTGAAGACAAATTATATAAATAGTCTCGATCATGATGTTTGCACGATAATTTGGTCCCTATTATAACAATCACATTTTATAACAATCACATTTTATACTACTCAAACAATACCTTTAAAAAAAAAAAAATTAAAAATCACAATTTTTCCAAACATGGGCAGAAGGTTGGTTTACTTAATTAACATGCCCACTATGAGGCTCACCTACCTAGTGCTTGAAACAACCATTCATTTGTAGGGTTTATCCACAAAATAGTTCGTATAAAATTTTTGATTAATTTGGTCAAAGAAAATTGAACGGATAATATAATTTTTAATATAGGTAATTTGTATAAATGTATAAATGTAATCCAATTATATGAATTTCATTGTTCAATAAACTTAATAAACTATTTCATTGGATACTCTTTTCAATAGATTTTACAGAATAAAATATTTGTATCATTCAATCTGGATGGTAAAATGAGGAGCTCAACCCAATTTCATTTTTTGTCTTTTGTTTATCAAAAATGATAAAAATGGGGGGAGATCATATCAGGGGCAGAGCAGACTCCACAAATGGGAATAAAATCTCTTTATCTGCTGGCTCAATGGCATTGGGTTCTGGGAAGAACTTAACTTCCTTTTGATGGAAGCAATGAATGAACACATACACATGGAATAATCTACTCTATAAAAAGGATTTGATAAATGAAAAGGAGAGCATAACTACTTTTAATACAATAATGTCCAAGTGTAAAAGCAATTAGTAATACCTGAGACGAAATTCCTAGCTCCACCGAGGAACCAAACCAATTCATTTCCTGCAGATTTCATTCCTACCAAACAGATTTCATTCTCATCAAACAGATTTTTTTGTAGTTAGATGAGATGTTTGTGCGATAATGAGTTTGATGTAACATTTTATCTTATTAGCTATCTTACACTATTTTGTTTTTTTGTGAATTTTAGCCTTAAAAGGCTAAAATAGCCCTTTCCAAACACCACCAATAAAAGTAAAAAATGTAACCACATGTATTAAATAATGTACAATTACAACCAAAAAAAAATATTTAAATAAACCAGCAAAACTGTGTAATGAAATTGAACAGTTGGGAGTTGAAAAACCAACTCAACCTCACATGATCATGTCTGCATCTAGTATCAAACGTATAAAAGTTTATCAAGGACTAACTTATACCCAAAATATTGAATATGAAAATGTCTATTATTACCCATAATATGCAAAGAACAGTCCGCTTTTCTCGCACCAATCTCCCATGGTATGATTGGGCCTCGCATGATCATGTCTCGCATCTAGTATCACAACCCAATCGACATTTTGTGCATCTTTACTATGTTTAAGCTGAACAACCCCACCGGTTTGTTGATTGCCTGACACCGCACCACAATTAACTCCTTTACCTTTTTATTTTCTATTTATTTTTGGGTAGTGGGGTCTTGTTGGAAGAGAAAATCAATTGTGCAATCGTAAAAACTTTCTAAAAATGAAAAGCATACACAAACACAAAGAACAATGAAATATTAATAGAAGCAAAGGAAATTCATAGGAGCATAACTACTTTTTCCTCAGATTTCATTCCTTCCCTAAATTAGATATAACTAATTTCAAATCAAAATTCAAAAACCACATTATGTAATTCCAATATTATGTGCAAATAGACCACATTTGATACAGGGGTTTGGCAAATAGACCACGTTAAGATTTTTTGTGCAATAGACCACATTATGTAATTCCCATTACATAAAAGTGTTTTTGGAAGCGCTTTGACCTCAAATAAATTTATGGGTTTGATAAAATAAAATGACAACAAGAAACACAATACAACTTCAATGCACACAATTACAAATTAAAAAAAATAGGAAAAATGCACACATTACAAACTCATGTATTTTTTTCTTTTTCTTTTTCCATTTCATCAATCAAGTCATGTTTTTGGAAACAGTTTGTCAAACTAATGTATGTGTTTGGTAAAAAAACTCCAATGCACACTAAAAAACTCCAATGCACACTAAGATCTCGGTAAAAAATGAAACCATGAATATTATTCAACAAATCCACAATTACTTGGTATATTTGTGGATTTGTAATTTTCATGGTTGAATAATGTTCATGAATTACGCTCATCTCGTAAATCCCAATTCACAAATCCACAAACAATATATGAAACCATGAACATTATTCAATAAATCAATATATGAAACCATGAACAATAATTCACTTAATTACCAAAAATCCACAATTACCAAAAATCTTACCAAAATGTTCATGAATTCATCGCTCATGAACATTAAGTGGTTTCACAAGAATGTTCATGGTTTCATGAATAATTCAGATATTCATGAATTATCGCTCATCTCAAGAATTCATGGTTGAATAATGTTCATGAAAATTACAAATCCACAAATATACCAAGAAATTGTGGATTTGTTGAATAATGTTCATGTTCATGTTCATGGTTCATCTCGTAATTGGGATTACAGCTCATCTCACAAATATACCAAGTAATTCATGGTTTCATATATTGATTTTTGGGAAATTTTAAAAAGAAAAAACTACAAACTAATTTCAATCTATCGACCATCTTATTTATGGTAATTTCAATCTAGACCATCTCCCAGAAATTCACGTGCTGCATGGATTGCAAATTTCAATCCATCTTATTAAGCCAATAACAAATTCATAACCTAATTGCATGTTCAAGATTGTCACACCTTCAAATATACAAACTACAAACTATCCTCACAAATGTATTTTAATACTTAATGTTATTAACCCAGATCTATAAGTAGAGACAACTCTAAGGAACCAATAAAAAATTTGGCATTAATCAAGTAAAAGAAAGGATTGCTTCATAATCAAGAGAAGAGCAATCACAGCCTTAAGAACATTTAAATTAGAACATCTATCAAAAGATATTAAAAGATATTATGCACATGATAATAGAACGTCCATAAAACTTCTCAACCTATCAATTTATTTTGTTAAATGCAAACATAGCTAGTTAAATTATTGTAGTCTCGAGCACAAAGAGGTTTCTTAATTAGAAAAGTGGCAGAATCAAACAAAGGCATACCTTCCCACTAAATGCAAAATTCCGTAAATCTATCATCTTTTCCATTACGTTGTCATCCAAAGGCATACGTTTTGAATCAGAAGGACCTCAAGAGCATTTCTATATAATTGATCGCCTTTCATCAAGATTCCCTATATGAAAATGGCACATGACCCCACACTCAAAAACTTGAAAAGAGAAAAAGAGAAAACGGGTGATTGTTGAAAAATAGAATTTGGTACACAATATAGTAGGGCCTAATTTGAAAACTTGCTTTTAATCTATTTTAAATTATATCACCTCTATAATTTTTTTTAATGTATTTTTAAAAAAATAAAAAAATTAACTTTTGACTAATTTTTTAAAACAACCATACGAAAGCAAATAAACAAAATTCACTTTGAACTTTATTGGATTGTCGGACGAGGTACTAAAGCTTCAGATAAAAATTTCATTCAATTTGTTTATCTTTTAATAATAATAATTGCATCCTCAATTTTCAATCTATACTATAAAAAGGGTTCATATAATAAATTTAAAAGATAAATAAAAAAATATTGAAAATTTTAATGCATATTTACCTTTCAATCAAGCTATTTCTTATTTAAATTTCTCTTTGATCAATCAAATATTTAACCTTTACTTAAATTTTAAAAAATAAAATAATAAGAGACTAAAAACTTTTAATCATTTTTAATTTTTCATGACTTGAGGTTAAATTGAACAAAGAATTGAAATTATTCTACCAAATCGAAGTTCTAACATGCAAGTCGCGAAGAACAAAGAAGAAGAAAATGAAGGCCTCAATTGCAGTAAAAGTCGAAGGCTTTTTAAAGCCATTCGTCCCGAAAGATGGTGTTATTGTTTTTCTGATATCCTCAGTGGCCAAAACCATATCAACAAAGCAGATCAAAATCAAAAAACAGAGACACACCAAATATTCTATACAGATATATATATCTATATATATAGTTGTGAATGTATTAACTCAAACAACATAGACACACCAAATGATAGTAAATGGGTTGATTTTATAAACCCAAACCCAAGATCAAAATCAAATTCCTGAAACCCAACCAACTCTTCATAAAAGTGTAAGAAAAATCAAATTCTTGTATATTAATACAGAAAAATCAACAATACTCACAGGGCTGGTATGAATTCTTTTGATGATCTCTGTGGCTATGGGCTGGTATGTGAAGCGCCACCGAAAACAAAATCCGCGCCTCACCTCTGTAATATAAGGTCGATTTGTTATGTATGTGAAGCGCCACCTTATTTTGGCCGATCTATTGGGCCGATCCGCTATGTATTAAGAGTGAGCTCTGAGAGTGAGAGATGAGGTAGAAAACTCAATTTCAAATTTTGAAGAGAGAGAGAGAGATGGATGGAAGGGAAGAAGAAACCCCCTTATAATTTGTTTCTTGGACATTTTACAGCCGTCGGATTGAATCAATCCAAGGGTTCACATTGTGACAAACGGACAGAAGTCCCATCAAGGAAAAAACACTGAGCTTCCTTATTATATAGAGGAAACAATGGATTACTCAACTGTAAGGAAGGTGGCTTACCAGGAACAACAGTACCAAAAATGCTCAATTGAAACTTTGCAGAATTCAAATTGCGATTGAAAGACAACACCAAACGTAAATAAAACAATAATAATAACAACAATGAGAGCAATTTCCATGTCGCACATTGCAATTCATGAGTAGTGAAAACTAAATGACATAATGTTGAAACAAAAATAAATAAATAAATAAATAAATAAATAAATAAAAATAAAAATACACATACAACATAATTAGGTCAAATTTTTATTTTTGAGCTTATTTTGATGTTAAAAACAAATTCACTCTAGTTTTTGGATGTATGTATGGTCGACCATACTATCAAGAGAGTAGTTTTTGGATGTAGAAATGGTAGAGACTATTAAGAAAAAAATTATGCTCTATACTAAATAATTTTGTCGACCATACATACATTGTATGGAAATAAAATCAGAATATTGAATCAAATCTGTCGAGCATACATAAATTATGAAAACAAAATAATTTTGTTCTATATGATGAAAACAATTTTGTTCAATGATAAAAATATAAAAGTTTCTGAGTTAAGCTCTCAATTTGGGCCCATGAAAGTGGTGGCCCTTTAAACATTATGCAAGCAAGCCATATGACATAATCGTATAATGTGTCTTGTATAATGAGTTAAGACTCCAATAAGGAATGCCTTGTAATATTAAATGTAGCTGCAAAGTCATCTATAATGTGTCTCCATTCCTCTTCTGGCCTTGTCCAGTGCCGATCGAACAGGTAATATAGAAACTGAGATAAAATTAAGGAAACATAAGAAAAGACTATACTAATAACTGTAAATATGTCCTATCAGCAGAAGCAGCAAAACAATACAATGGGAAAGGATACTATTGCTTGTTTAGCAATCACCAAATCAGAACTCCCACGCAAAAAGAGTATGTCAACAAAGCATACAGATTTCCAAATGGGTAGCACCCTGCCATCCCCTCTATCTTAGACCTGAAAAACAATGAGCTTCCAGCCTTCTGCAAAGATGCAATTTCTAATTCCCCTCCTATTTCATGTGTATATCCCTATTCTATCTCAATATTCAACAGTGCATCTTCAATAAAGAGTGTGGAACCATTTGTTCTAGCAAATTCTGCAGAGTGATTTACTGAATCAGGCCATGAACGCTTAATTGCAGCTGATTTCCTTTCACGGATAGAAGAACGCCATGATGTAAAATTCGTATATTGAGACCCAACATTCTCTAAGAAAGTGATGCCTTATGCACTATATCATGATCTCCATATGCTGGAAACCCAAAACAATGTCAGATAATAGATTAACAATGATCTAACCAAATTAAAAAATTACAGAATTAAATAGCCAAATAATTATTAAACAGATTTATTCATCTTACTCTTTGAAGACTCATTATGATTTGCCTAGTAGTTAACTTCACCATATAAATTGACTCCAACAGCTATTTATAAAAAATAAAAAACTATCAGTTTCCGGTCCAAATAAAAAATAATTGAAGACAAATTATATAAATAGTCTCTGATCATGATGTTTGCACGATAATTTGGTCCCTATTATAACAATCACATTTTATAACAATCACATTTTATACTACTCAAACAATACCTTTAAAAAAAAAAAATTAAAAATCACAATTTTTCCAAACATGGGCAGAAGGTTGGTTTACTTAATTAACATGCCCACTATGAGGCTCACCTACCTAGTGCTTGAAACAACCATTCATTTGTAGGGTTTATCCACAAAATAGTTCGTATAAAATTTTTGATTAATTTGGTCAAAGAAAATTGAACGGATAATATAATTTTTAATATAGGTAATTTGTATAAATGTATAAATGTAATCCAATTATATGAATTTCATTGTTCAATAAACTTAATAAACTATTTCATTGGATACTCTTTTCAATAGATTTTGTAATAAAATATTTGTATCATTCAATTTGGATGGTAAAATGAGGAGCTCAACCCAATTTCATTTTTTGTCTTTTGTTTATCAAAAATGATAAAAATGGGGGGAGATCATATCAGGGGCAGAGCAGACTCCACAAATGGGAATAAAATCTGCTTATCTGGTGGTTCAATGGCATTTGGATCGTGAAGTACTTAACTTCCTTTTGATGGAAGCAATGAATGAACACATACACATGGAATAATCTACTCTATAAAAAGGATTTGATAAATGAAAAGGAGAGCATAACTACTTTTAATACAATAATGTCCAAGTGTAAAAGCAATTAGTAATACCTGAGACGAAATTCCTAGCTCCACCGAGGAACCAAACCAATTCATTTCCTGCAGATTTCATTCCTACCAAACAGATTTCATTCTCATCAAACAGATTTTTTTGTAGTTAGATGAGATGTTTGTGCGATAATGAGTTTGATGTAACATTTTATCTTATTAGCTATCTTACACTATTTTGTTTTTTTGTGAATTTTAGCCTTAAAAGGCTAAAATAGCCCTTTCCAACACCACCAATAAAAGTAAAAAATGTAACCACATGTATTAAATAATGTACAATTACAACCAAAAAAAAATATTTAAATAAACCAGCAAAACTGTAATGAAATTGAACAGTTGGGAGTTGAAAAACCAACTCAACCTCACATGATCATGTCTGCATCTAGTATCAAAACTGTATAAAAGTTTATCAAGGACGAACTTATACCCAAAATATTGAATATGAAAATGTCTATTATTACCCATAATATGCAAAGAACAGTCCGCTTTTCTCGCACCAATCTCCCATGGTATGATTGGGCCTCGCATGATCATGTCGCATCTAGTATCACAACCCAATCGACATTTTGTGCATCTTTACTATGTTTAAGCCAGTGAACAACCCCAGCTGGTTTGTTGATTGCCGGATACCTGCACCACAATTAACTCCTTTACCTTTTTATTTTCTATTTATTTTTTGGGTAGTGGGGTCTTGTTGGAAGAGAAAATCAATTGTGCACTGTAAAAACTTTCTAAAAATGAAAAGCATACACAAACACAGCAACAATGAAATATTAATAGAAGCAAAGGAAATTCATAGGAGCATAACTACTTTTTCCTGCAGATTTCATTCCTTCCCTAAATTAGATATAACTAATTTCAAATCAAAATTCAAAAACCACATTATGTAATTCCAATATTATGTGCAAATAGACCACATTTGATACAGGGGGTTTGGCAAATAGACCACGTTAAGATTTTTTTGTGCAAATAGACCACATTATGTAATTCCCATTACATAAAAGTGTTTTTGGAAGCAGTTTGACCCTCAAATAAATTTATGGGTTTGATAAAATAAAATGACAACAGTAAACACAATACAACTTCAATGCACACAATTACAAATTAAAAAAAAAAATAGGAAAAATGCACACATTACAAACTCATGTATTTTTTCTTTTTCTTTTTTCCATTTCATCAATCAAGTCATGTTTTTGGAAACAGTTTGTCAAACTAATGTATGTGTTTGGTAAAAAAAACTCCAATGCACACTAAAAAAAACTCCAATGCACACTAAGATCTCTGGTAAAAAATGAAACCATGAACATTATTCAACAAATCCACAATTACTTGGTATATTTGTGGATTTGTAATTTTCATGGTTGAATAATGTTCATGAATTCTTGTTCATCTCAGAAATCCCAATTCACAAATCCACAAACAATATATGAAACCATGAACATTATTCAATAAATCAATATATGAAACCATGAACAATAATTCACGAATTACCAAAAATCCACAATTACCAAAAAACTTACCAAAAATGTTCATGAATTCGTTCATGAACATTAAGTGGTTTCACATAATGTTCATGGTTTCATGAATAATTCAGATATTCATGAATTCTCGTTCATCTCAGTAATTCATGGTTGAATAATGTTCATGAAAATTACAAATCCACAAATATACCAAGAAATTGTGGATTTGTTGAATAATGTTCATGTTCATGTTCATGGTTCATCTCAGAATTGGGATTACAGTTCATCTCACAAATATACCAAGTAATTCATGGTTTCATATATTGATTTTTGGGAAATTTTAAAAAGAAAAAACTACAAACTAATTTCAATCTATCGACCATCTTATTTATGGTAATTTCAATCTAGACCATCTCCCAGAAATTCACGTGCTGCATGGATTGCAAATTTCAATCCATCTTATTAAGCCAATAACAAATTCATAACCTAATTGCATGTTCAAGATTGTCACACCTTCAAATATACAAACTACAAACTATCCTCACAAATGTATTTTAATACTTAATGTTATTAACCCAGATCTATAAGTAGAGACAACTCTAAGGAACCAATAAAAAATTTGGCATTAACTGGGCAAAAGAAAGGATTGCTTCATAATCAGTAGAAGAGCAATCACAGGCCTTAAGAACATTTAAATTAGAACATCTATCAAAAGATATTAAAAGATATTATGCGCACATGATAATAGAACGTCCATAAAACTTCTCAACCTATCAATTTATTTTGTTAAATGCAAACATAGCTAGTTAAATTATTGTAGTCGAGCACAAAGAGGTTTCTTAATTAGAAAAGTGGCGTAATCGAAACAAAGGCATACCTTCCCACTAAATGCAGCAATTCTGGTAAATCTATCATCTTTTCCATTACGTTGTCATCCAAAGGCATACGTTTTGAATCTGTAAGGACCTGAAGAGCATTTCTATATAATTGACTGCCTTCATCAGCATTCCCTATATGAAAATGGCACATGACCCCACACTCAAAAACTTGAAAAGAGAAAAAGAAAAGCGGGTGATTGTTGAAAAATAGAATTTGGTACACAATATAGTAGGGCCTAATTTGAAAACTTGCTTTTAATCTATTTTAAATTATATCACCTCTATAATTTTTTTTAATGTATTTTTAAAAAAATAAAAAAATTAACTTTTGACTAATTTTTTAAAACAACCATACGAAAGCAAATAAACAAAATTCACTTTGAACTTTATTGGATTGTCGGACGGAGGTACTAAAGCCGTATTAAAAATTTCATTCGATTTGTTTATCTTTTAATAATAATAATTGCATCCTCAATTTTCAATCTATACTATAAAAGGGTTCATATAATAAATTTAAAAGATAAATAAAAAATATTGAAAATTTTAATGCATATTTACCTTTCAATCAAGCTATTTCTTATTTAAATTTCTCTTTGATCAATCAAATATTTAACCTTTACTTAAATTTTAAAAAATAAAATAATAAGAGACTAAAAACTTTTAATCATTTTTAATTTTTCATGACTTGAGGTTAAATTGAACAGCAATTGAAATTATTCTACCAAATCGAGTTCTAACATGCAAGCTGCGAAGAACAAAGAAGAAGAAAATGAAGGCCTCAGAATTGCAGAAAAGTCAGCAAGGCTTTTTAAAGCCATTCGGTCCCGAAAGATGGTGTTATTGTTTTTCTGATATCCTCAGTGGCCAAAACCATATCAACAAAGCAGATCAAAATCAAAAAACAGAGACACACCAAATATTCTATACAGATATATATATCTATATATATAGTTGTGAATGTATTAACTCAAACAACATAGACACACCAAATGATAGTAAATGGGTTGATTTTGCGAAACCCAAACCCAAAATCAAAATCAAATTCGTGAAACCCAACCAACTCTTCATAAAAGTGTAAGAAAAATCAAATTCTTGTATATTAATACAGAAAAATCAACAATACTCACAGGGCTGGTATGAATTCTTTTGATGATCTCTGTGGCTATGGGCTGGTATGTGAAGCGCCTCACCGAAAACAAAAATCCGAAGCGCCTCACCTCTGTAATATAAGGTCGATTTGCTATGTATGTGAAGCGCCTCACCTCATTTTTGGCCGATCTGCTGGGCCGATCTGCTATGTATTAAGAGTGAGCTCTGAGAGTGAGAGATGAGGTAGAAAACTCAATTTCAAATTTTGAAGAGAGAGAGAGAGATGGATGGAAGGGAAGAAGAAACCCCCTTATAATTTGTTTCTTGGACATTTTACAGCCGTCGGATTGAATCAATCCAAGGGTTCACATTGTGACAAACGGACAGAAGTCCCATCAAGGAAAAAACACTGAGCTTCCTTATTATATAGAGGAAACAATGGATTACTCAAGCTGTAAGGAAGGTGGCTTACCAGAACAACTTGATGCAAAAATGCTCAATTGAAACTTTGCAGAATTCAAATTGCGATTGAAAGACGACACCTGAAACGAAATAAAACAATAATAATAACAACAATGAGAGCAATTTCCATGTCGCACATTGCAATTCATGAGTAGTGAAAACTAAATGACATAATGTTGAAACAAAAATAAATAAATAAATAAATAAATAAATAAAAATAAAAAATACACATACAACATAATTAGGTCAAATTTTTATTTTTGACAGTTATTTTGATGTTAAAAAACAAATTCACTCTAGTTTTTGGATGTATGTATGGTCGACCATACTATCAAGAGAGTAGTTTTTGGATGTAGAAATGGTAGAGACTATTAAGAAAAAAAAATTATGCTCTATACTAAATAATTTTGTCGACCATACATACATTGTATGGAAATAAAATCTGTAAATATTGAATCAAATCTGTCGAGCATACATAAATTATGAAAACAAAATAATTTTGTTCTATATGATGAAAACAATTTTGTTCAATGATAAAAATATAAAAGTTTCTGAGTTAAGCTCTCAATTTGGGCCCATGAAAGTGGTGGCCCTTTAAACATTATGCAAGCAAGCCATATGACATAATCGTATAATGTGTCTTGTATAATGAGTTAAGACTCCAATAAGGAATGCCTTGTAATATTAAATGTAGCTGCAAAGTCATCTATAATGTGTCTCCATTCCTCTTCTGGCCTTGTCCATCCGTCGAGCAGGTAATATAGAACCGAGATAAAATTAAGGAAACATAAGAAAAGACTATACTAATAATCGTAAATATGTCCTATCGTGAAGCAAAAAACAATACAATGGGAAAGGATACTATTGCTTGTTTAGCAATCACCAAATCAGAACTCCCACGCAAAAAGAGTATGTCAACAAGACTCATGATTTCCAAATGGGTAGCACCGCCATCCTCTATCTTAGACACGAAAAACAATGAGCTTCCATATACGCAAAGATGCAATTTCTAATTCCTCCTATTTCATGTGTATATCCTATTCTATCTCAATATTCAACGATTGCATCTTCAATAAAGAGTGTGGAACCATTTGTTCTAGCAAATTCTCAGAGTGATTTCTGAATCGTGGCCATGAACGCTTAATTGCGGTGATTTCCTTTCACGGATAGAAGAACGCCATGATGTAAAATTAATATTGAGACCCAACATTCTCTAAGAAAGTGATGCCTTATGCACTATATCATGATCTCCATATCTTTGAAACCCAAAACAATGTCGATAATAGATTAACAATGATCTAACCAAATTAAAAATTACGTAATTAAATAGCCAAATAATTATTAAAGATTTATTCATCTTACTCTTTGAAGACTCATTATGATTTGCCTAGTAGTTAACTTCACCATATAAATTGACTCCAATACAAATTATTTATAAAAAATAAAAACTATCGGTTTAGGTCCAAATAAAAAATAATTGAAGACAAATTATATAAATAGTCTCTGATCATGATGTTTGCACGATAATTTGGTCCCTATTATAACAATCACATTTTATAACAATCACATTTTATACTACTCAAACAATACCTTTAAAAAAAAAAAATTAAAAATCACAATTTTTCCAAACATGGGCAGAAGGTTGGTTTACTTAATTAACATGCCCACTATGAGGCTCACCTACCTAGTGCTTGAAACAACCATTCATTTGTAGGGTTTATCCACAAAATAGTTCGTATAAAATTTTTGATTAATTTGGTCAAAGAAAATTGAACGGATAATATAATTTTTAATATAGGTAATTTGTATAAATGTATAAATGTAATCCAATTATATGAATTTCATTGTTCAATAAACTTAATAAACTATTTCATTGGATACTCTTTTCAATAGATTTTACAGAATAAAATATTTGTATCATTCAACTGGATGGTAAAATGAGGAGCTCAACCCAATTTCATTTTTGTCTTTTGTTTATCAAAAATGATAAAAATGGGGAGATCATATCGGTGAAGCAGACTCCACAAATGGGAATAAAATCGCTTATCCGGTGGTTCAATGGCATTTGGATCTGTGAAGTACTTAACTTCCTTTTGATGGAAGCAATGAATGAACACATACACATGGAATAATCTACTCTATAAAAAGGATTTGATAAATGAAAAGGAGAGCATAACTACTTTTAATACAATAATGTCCAAGTGTAAAAGCAATTAGTAATACCTGAGACGAAATTCCTAGCTCCACCGAGGAACCAAACCAATTCATTTCTCGCAGATTTCATTCCTACCAAGCAGATTTCATTCTCATCAAACAGATTTTTTGTAGTTAGATGAGATGTTTGTGCGATAATGAGTTTGATGTAACATTTTATCTTATTAGCTATCTTACACTATTTTGTTTTTTGTGAATTTTAGCCTTAAAAGGCTAAAATAGCCCTTTCAAACACCACCAATAAAAGTAAAAATGTAACCACATGTATTAAATAATGTACAATTACAACCAAAAAAAATATTTAAATAAACCAGCAAAAGCGTAATGAAATTGAGCAGTTGGGAGTTGAAAACCAACTCAACCTCACATGATCATGTGCGCATCTAGTATCAAAAGCGTATAAAAGTTTATCAAGGCGAACTTATACCCAAAATATTGAATATGAAAATGTCTATTATTACCCATAATATGCAAAGAACAGTGCGCCTTTCTCTGCACCAATCTCCCATGGTATGATTGGGCCTCGCATGATCATGTCTGCATCTAGTATCACAACCCAATCGACATTTTGTGCATCTTTACTATGTTTAAGCCAGTGAACAACCCCAGCTGGTTTGTTGATTGCCGGATACCTGCACCACAATTAACTCCTTTACCTTTTTATTTTCTATTTATTTTTTGGGTAGTGGGGTCTTGTTGGAAGAGAAAATCAATTGTGCACTGTAAAAACTTTCTAAAAATGAAAAGCATACACAAACACAGCAACAATGAAATATTAATAGAAGCAAAGGAAATTCATAGGGAGCATAACTACTTTTTCCTGCAGATTTCATTCCTTCCCTAAATTAGATATAACTAATTTCAAATCAAAATTCAAAAACCACATTATGTAATTCCAATATTATGTGCAAATAGACCACATTTGATACAGGGGGTTTGGCAAATAGACCACGTTAAGATTTTTTTGTGCAAATAGACCACATTATGTAATTCCCATTACATAAAAGTGTTTTTGGAAGCAGTTTGACCCTCAAATAAATTTATGGGTTTGATAAAATAAAATGACAACAGTAAACACAATACAACTTCAATGCACACAATTACAAATTAAAAAAAAAAAATAGGAAAAATGCACACATTACAAACTCATGTATTTTTTCTTTTTCTTTTTTCCATTTCATCAATCAAGTCATGTTTTTGGAAACAGTTTGTCAAACTAATGTATGTGTTTGGTAAAAAAAACTCCAATGCACACTAAAAAAAACTCCAATGCACACTAAGATCTCTGGTAAAAAATGAAACCATGAACATTATTCAACAAATCCACAATTACTTGGTATATTTGTGGATTTGTAATTTTCATGGTTGAATAATGTTCATGAATTACTGTTCATCTCAGAAATCCCAATTCACAAATCCACAAACAATATATGAAACCATGAACATTATTCAATAAATCAATATATGAAACCATGAACAATAATTCACGAATTACCAAAAATCCACAATTACCAAAAATCTTACCAAAAATGTTCATGAATTACTGTTCATGAACATTAAGTGGTTTCACAGTAATGTTCATGGTTTCATGAATAATCTCAGATATTCATGAATTACTGTTCATCTCAGTAATTCATGGTTGAATAATGTTCATGAAAATTACAAATCCACAAATATACCAAGAAATTGTGGATTTGTTGAATAATGTTCATGTTCATGTTCATGGTTCATCTCAGAATTGGGATTACAGTTCATCTCACAAATATACCAAGTAATTCATGGTTTCATATATTGATTTTTGGGAAATTTTAAAAAAAAACAACTACAAACTAATTTCAATCTATCGACCATCTTATTTATGGTAATTTCAATCTAGACCATCTCCCAGAAATTCACGTGCTGCATGGATTGCAAATTTCAATCCATCTTATTAAGCCAATAACAAATTCATAACCTAATTGCATGTTCAAGATTGTCACACCTTCAAATATACAAACTACAAACTATCCTCACAAATGTATTTTAATACTTAATGTTATTAACCCAGATCTATAAGTAGAGACAACTCTAAGGAACCAATAAAAAATTTGGCATTAACTGGGCAAAAGAAAGGATTGCTTCATAATCAGTAGAAGAGCAATCACAGGCCTTAAGAACATTTAAATTAGAACATCTATCAAAAGATATTAAAAGATATTATGCGCACATGATAATAGAACGTCCATAAAACTTCTCAACCTATCAATTTATTTTGTTAAATGCAAACATAGCTAGTTAAATTATTGTAGTCTGAGCACAAAGAGGTTTCTTAATTAGAAAAGTGGCAGAACTGAAACAAAGGCATACCTTCCCACTAAATGCAGCAATTCTGGTAAATCTATCATCTTTTCCATTACGTTGTCATCCAAAGGCATACGTTTTGAATCTGTAAGGACCTGAAGAGCATTTCTATATAATTGACTGCCTTCATCAGCATTCCCTATATGAAAATGGCACATGACCCCACACTCAAAAACTTGAAAAGAGAAAAAGAGAAAACGGGTGATTGTTGAAAAATAGAATTTGGTACACAATATAGTAGGGCCTAATTTGAAAACTTGCTTTTAATCTATTTTAAATTATATCACCTCTATAATTTTTTTTAATGTATTTTTAAAAAAATAAAAAAATTAACTTTTGACTAATTTTTTAAAACAACCATACGAAAGCAAATAAACAAAATTCACTTTGAACTTTATTGGATTGTCGGACGGAGGTACTAAAGCTTCGTATTAAAAATTTCATTCGATTTGTTTATCTTTTAATAATAATAATTGCATCCTCAATTTTCAATCTATACTATAAAAAGGGTTCATATAATAAATTTAAAAGATAAATAAAAAAATATTGAAAATTTTAATGCATATTTACCTTTCAATCAAGCTATTTCTTATTTAAATTTCTCTTTGATCAATCAAATATTTAACCTTTACTTAAATTTTAAAAAATAAAATAATAAGAGACTAAAAACTTTTAATCATTTTTAATTTTTCATGACTTGAGGTTAAATTGAACAGCAATTGAAATTATTCTACCAAATCGAGTTCTAACATGCAAGCTGCGAAGAACAAAGAAGAAGAAAATGAAGGCCTCAGAATTGCAGAAAAGTCAGCAAGGCTTTTTAAAGCCATTCGGTCCCGAAAGATGGTGTTATTGTTTTTCTGATATCCTCAGTGGCCAAAACCATATCAACAAAGCAGATCAAAATCAAAAAACAGAGACACACCAAATATTCTATACAGATATATATATCTATATATATATAGTTGTGAATGTATTAACTCAAACAACATAGACACACCAAATGATAGTAAATGGGTTGATTTTGCGAAACCCAAACCCAAAATCAAAATCAAATTCGTGAAACCCAACCAACTCTTCATAAAAGTGTAAGAAAAATCAAATTCTTGTATATTAATACAGAAAAATCAACAATACTCACAGGGCTGGTATGAATTCTTTTGATGATCTCTGTGGCTATGGGCTGGTATGTGAAGCGCCTCACCGAAAACAAAAATCCGAAGCGCCTCACCTCTGTAATATAAGGTCGATTTGCTATGTATGTGAAGCGCCTCACCTCATTTTTGGCCGATCTGCTGGGCCGATCTGCTATGTATTAAGAGTGAGCTCTGAGAGTGAGAGATGAGGTAGAAAACTCAATTTCAAATTTTGAAGAGAGAGAGAGAGATGGATGGAAGGGAAGAAGAAACCCCCTTATAATTTGTTTCTTGGACATTTTACAGCCGTCGGATTGAATCAATCCAAGGGTTCACATTGTGACAAACGGACAGAAGTCCCATCAAGGAAAAAACACTGAGCTTCCTTATTATATAGATATGCCGAACATATTATATATTAAATTTAATCAATGCATACTATTGTGATCCGATCGTAGCTCAGTTGGTAGAGCGGAGGACTGTAGTTGTAAACAGCGATCCTTAGGCTTTGGTTCGAATTCGGCAGGTTATAAATAGTTTTAATTTGTAGGTAAATTACAAATTTAGTCCCGTTTAAAATGCAAATTGTTCTGAAAATTACATTCTATTTTTTCTAAAATATTTTAATAAATTTTAAAAAACATATTCGTAATTTATCCTATTTTTTAAAACTCTATTAGCCCTATTATTTTTCACGAGACAAAAATTTATCACTAAATTAAGGGAGACTTATTTATAAGTCCTTTTTCAGACAGTTATGGTAGGCTAAGTCCTGTGTAATTTTTTATAGAATCTCAAATCCTATTTAGATAGAAATGTATTCCACAAGATCTTACATAAACGTAACGTGACACTTATATAAACGTAACGTGACGTGACGTGACACTTATATAAACGTAACGTAATGTGATACCTACATAAACGTAACGTAACGTGTCATGTTACGTTTCGCAAATTTAATGAGTTTTTATTTTTTTAAATTGAATGTGAAAATGTTGCTGGTTTATGTTGGTGTCATGTTACGTTTCATATAAATATGATCTATAGTAACATTCAATTTTCTATAGATCATAGGTGTCACATTACGTTTATATAAATGTCACGTTACGTTACGTTTATGTAAATATGATCTATGGTAACATTTAATTAGGAAATTGAATTTTGCCATAGATCATAGTTGTCACGTTACGTTTATGTAGGTGTCACGTTACGCTACGTTTATGTAGATATGATCTATGGTAACATGCAATAGGAAATTGCATGTTACCATAGATCATAGATGTCACGTTACGTTTATGTAGGTGTCACGTTACGTATAGGTGTCACGTTACGTTTATGTAGGTATTACGTTACGTTACGTTTATATAAATATGACTTATAGTAACATTCAATTTCCTGTATATGATTTTACTATTATTTATGATATTAACAACAAATATTGAGGAACATAAGTTTTTTAGTAAGACCATATGTAGCATAAGTTTCCCTAATAAGACTTATAAATAATTTTTCCCTAAATGAAATTCATCAAAGGAAAATTCATTATTGTTGTAGTTTTTTTTTTTTTTTTTTTTGAGGGGGTGTTTTGAATCACCTAGCTTATGAAAAAAATCAGTATAAATCACTTTTATTTTTGCAACTTATTTAAAAACACGTCAAAAGATTTTATTTTTTACGTTCATCCAAACTAAACAACTCTGAATTTTTTTAAAAATAAAAAATAAAAAATGTTCATTAAAGACGAAAATAAGCCAAATTATATATATATATATATATTGACTTTTTTTTAACATTTTACCCCCAAAAAAAAATAGTTTTTTTTTTTAAAAAAATAAATTTTTTTTAAAAAAAAAAAATCATTTAATCTACACCAATCTAAAAGGCATCATATTTTGACCAAGTTGAATTTTTTTTATTAAAAACAAAAATAAGTCTAAATATAAACGGCAGGAATCTAAGAGATGAGCCACATGTCTCTAATGTTTCCTTATTATTTCACAACATCATTAACATAATGTTTTTTTTATAGATAGTGTTTGAATAAACAAAAGCTACAGAAGCTACAGCAGAAATGACCAAAAGAAAAAAACAGGGGAGTCATGAGCCAGCAACGTCAAGATGAACAGTCGAAGCAACCGAAGTCGGAACCTCTTCCATCCAAACACGCAACCCCGGAGAGAAGATAGCCAATCTAGCCAACCGGTGAGCAACTACATTACCAGTACGGCGAACATGGCTTACCGAAAAGGAATGAAAGGAGGACGACACTTGACGAGCTTCCATAATCAGGGGACCAAACCCAGCAAGCTCAAAATCAGCACAATTGGCAGCCATGAAAGCATTAACCACAGTCAAAGGGTCCCCCTCCAAGTGCACATCTGCAAAACCAAGCTCGTGAGCAAACCGAACAGCGCGTAAAGCTACCTCCACTTCCACAAAATCTACATCCAAAACTTGGCCCACCTGTTCAGAAAGAGAAGCCATTACTTGGCCTAAACTATTACGAGAAACGACACCAAGACCCGAGACATGTTGCTCTTTGCCAATTGCGCCATCAAAATTTAGCTTAAAAAACCCCACAGCTGGAGGCAACCAAATAGCCAAGGATGCCAAAGGCAGCTGGGGAAGATTAACCTGAGCATCAATAAAATTCGAAAAACTATTAAACGCAATGGACGCCACCTCCCCCGCACAGCTATTGGCTTTTGTAAAAACCACTTGATTACGATGTAACCAAATACCCCAGCATATCAAAAAAACAAGGCCCAAAACTGCCGATCCATGGGATGAAGAGATTTGCCAAATCCAATCAAAGAAAGCACATGTCAACCCCAGTTGCCATAAGTGATCTAAACCCGCAGCCAACCAAACACGTTCGGCAAAGTCACATTGAAACAAGCAGTGGCGCACAGTTTCCACCCCCTCGCCACATACCTCATAGCAATCAGAAAGAGGAATACGTTTCTTAATCAGATTTGCTTTAATTGGCAAAATATCGAGACAAGCTTTCCAAGCAAAAACACGAATTTTTGAAGGAATTTGTAACTTCCAAACCAATTTCCAAAAAACAGCAGAATTCATCCCATCCTCTGAAGAACCAGCAGCCATGTCAATATTAGATGTAGCCAGATCCAAGAGATATGCCGACTTGACCGAAAAAAATCCCATTCTTCGAGTAATGCCAAACAAGAGTGTCCTCGGGCCAATTTCGATAAAGAGGAATTGCAAGAATTGTGGGGACATCAATAGGAGAAAAACTAGAAGTGATGATCTCCTCATTCCAACATCCCCTATCCCTATCAATGAGAATCGAAACTGGTGCATCCAATAGCAAGTCCATAGGCGGAACAACAAGTTGGAAAGACAAAGGACGTGGAATCCATTGATCCCCCCAAACCTGGGCTCTTTGACCATCACCAATTCGCCATCGCAACCCAGATTGTAAAAGAGATCTCGAACCATGAATGCTTCTCCAAGTTAAAGACGGATTACAACCCAAAGAAGCATCCAAAACAGAGGAATTAGGAAAATATCGAGATTTAAGCAACTACGCCGCCAAGGACTCCGGATGCTTGAGAAGCCGCCAAACTTGTTTTGCAAGCATCGCCCTATTAAAAGCCACCAAACTACGAAAACCCAAACCTCGCTTCTGTTTTGGCAAGCAAAGTTTGCTCCACCTAAGCCAATGGATCTTCCTTTCTTCCTCACGTTGACCCCACCAAAAATGACTAATCATTGAATCAATTTCATGACAAAGGCCCACCGGAAGCATGAAACAGGACATGATGAAAACAGGAATAGCTTGTGCAATGGCCTTAATCAAAATATCACGCCCCGCAGCCGATAAAAACTTTTCTTTCCAACCATTTAAGCGTTTCCAAATATTTGTTTTGATATACCCAAACACCTCCCTTTTTGATACACCAACAAAGGTGGGCATAACCAAATACTTCCCATTTGTTGCCATAGCCTCCACTCCCAGCAGATGAGAAATGGCTTGTTTGGAATGGTCATCAACATTCTTGCTAAAAAATACTGAAGACTTATCCAAATTGACTTTCTGCCCCGATGCCTACTCAAAAGCATTCAGAATACGCATCACAACTTGAGCTTCATCAAAAGACGCCTTAGCAAAAACCAAACAATCATCAACAAAGAAGAGATGGGACACCCGTGGCCCCGAAAGACTCAACTTCACGCCAGATAACGATTGCCGCCCAACAGCATTATGTATCAAACAAGAAAGGGCTTCAAGCATAAGGATAAATAAATATGGAGAAATAAGGTCCCCTTGACGCAATCCCCGCGAGGGAAAGAAACGCGGCGAAGGTACACCATTGATAAGCACCGAATATGAGACAGAGGACACACACTGCATAATTAAAGCAACAAACCCGGGAGCAAAACCCAAGCGAACCAAAGTACTCTCCAAGAAATCCCACACAACACGGTCATAGGCTTTACTCATATCAAGCTTTAAAGCCATGTAACCATCAGACCCATGGCGACGAGATTTGAGCCAGTGAACCGATTATAATTATTTTGACAAAACATAGAAAATTATATGTTAATAATAAAAATAAGTATTAAGATACATTAAGAGCTGTAATACTTTGCAAGTATACATATTTATATTTTAAGACACATATATACATATATATATTTACATAAATATAATATTTAAACTGTTTTAATATTAATTGTTGAAAAAATTAAAAATAATAATTATATAGGGTGTTTGACCAAAAATGAAAATTATGTATTAAACAATAAATATGATATTTACTTAACAACCTCAAGCTAGCATTGTGGTGTAGTGGTTACAGTTTCACATTCATAGCCAATTGGTTGTAGAATTTTATTTATGAATAAAATTTTCCTTTTTAAAGGGTAAGAGATCTGGGCAGTTTTGTGAATCGGTTCAATCGTGAATTTTAGATTTTTTTTTTTTTTGGAAGAGCAATATTATATTTATTTAAAATTTTATTAATAATCTTACTAAAAGTATTTATGTCCAAATATTATTAGAGGTTTAATTTATTTATTTTTTTTGACAACCAATCACATTTGATCATTTGTATTTTTAGTTACGTGTAGAATTATTTTTTTCTGAAAATAAGCCAAGTTTTTTAGTTTGGTTCATCTGGACTAAAACTTTAGTAAATGGGTCAACTTAGTCTAAAAGTCACCTTGTTTGGTTTGAATTTTTTTTTTATAGAAAATGTATGGAGACGAAATATCCTCTGCTTTCTGTACTCCTTGAACATCAAGCTTCTTGTGACAGCATCAGGCCCTACAACACAGAAATGGTGAGCTGCCCGGCGGTGGTGCGCCGGAACGACCCTCCGACGATCAAGTCAGACCACTTGAGGAGGAAGGCTATCCAAGTGTGTGTTTTCGAGGGAGTGAATTGGTATATCTCTAACGTTCGTCTTCTTCCATATTTCTACGCTAGCCATGCAGCCTCAAGATTTTGCGCACACTACCTCTGCTGTCCTTCCCTGGACAGGTGGCAGTGTGCGCCTCTCACCACCTTACGCGTGTAAAGGCTTAGTCCTCCCACCAGTACACACAGAACTGTCCAACGGTATTGAGGCGTGCGTGGAGCAGATGTCCTCTCCCTCACGCCATTGGCCCAGGTGGCACACCTAACCGGGGTACCAGGACCGGCCTGTCCCTTGGTGGAGAATTGCCTCCTATTAGCATATAATCCGAGCTAAATACCACCGGCCTGCCCCTCGGCAAAGAGGCCAAAGGGCGATGCTCGTGGCCGAGCTAATATCGACCGGTCCATTAAGTTAACCGGTTATGAGGTACGCCGGCCTCACCCCGTGCTATCCTCGATCTCGGTTGCATAAAGCCATCCACCTCGGATGGCCGGTTGGAGGTATGCCGGCCTCGCCGCAGCCTCCTTCTAGAAACAAAGTTACCCTTTAGCTCGGTTATAATCCGTCACTCAGAGCTCCGCCCAATACGTGCAAGTCGCGGCTCAACTAGGGCGACCCAAGCTTTGGTGGTCAACGTCTCCGATCAAGAAAGTCAGCCTTGGCACGCCAATAGAAGTTAGCTTGTCGGTGCAAATCTCCCCCCTCAATTGCCCCTTAAACCCATCCGAGCTATCGTGATTGGGTTTATCCCTGGAACCGAGCCAACGGAATGAGTTGCATCATTTCCAAGCCGAGCACTATTGGGTCGTATCGTCAGCGATGCTACCCCAATTGGTCGGTCCTTTCCTCCGCAGTCTCATCAAAAGTCGTACAGCCGTCTTGTGACCACGTTCGAGTGCACGTGGCCTCACACCATTGGGTCGATGCCGGTACCATCTGAGAATTCAAGCGGCGACTGTTTAGTTCCTTTTCCCCCTCTTTTGTATTCCAACGAGGGGCCCAAACCCTTCACTCTCCATCTTCCTTCCTCAACCAAAAACCCTAGCTCCTATACTCTCTGCGATTTCGCCCTTTCCACTGCTGCATCAGCTCACGTTCCTCATGCCCATTCCTGCCATTTCTACAGTTGCAGTCAAGCTCACGAGGCCTATTTCACTTCGTATTCGTCTTTGGTGAGTTCTCTATCTCTTCCCTTGCACTTTCTACTTCCATTTTTCAGTTCTTCATGTTTTTTGTTTGGGACCATTAGGGTTGCTTTCTCTTGCCTAGATCTTATACACCCTAAGGCAAATAAAAACAATAGGAATGGATGGGGCTTTTCGTGCCCCTTGTTTCTCCTAGGTTCGAACGAGTTCGTCCTATTTCTGGGATGAACAGTTTGAATCTGGGTGGAACCGAGCTACATGCTCATTTAGATCCATGAATGACACTTCGGCCGAGCAAAAAACTGTTTGGGGCTTCTCGTAGAGGCTGTAGCCGAGCCGAATACTCCATTAGATCGGTAAATAGGAATGCACCGAGCTAAAACCGTGATCTCCGCTTCAAACCCTAACCGAGCTGAATACTCCATCAGATTTGCAAATAGGAGTGAACCGAACTAAAACCATGAAAACTCTGCCTAGAACCTTGACCGAGCTGAAGGATCAACTAGATCCTTAAATAGGACTGAACCGAGCTAGAACCGAGCTAGGAGGGCTTAAGCACACACGTAGTTGAACCGAGATGAGACGGGCCGGTCAAAACACCAAAATCCTTCGCTGAGCTATTTCCAATAGGAGCCGTGCAATATATGCCGTGCTAACCCTTGGGATTATTTTTCAAAATGCAGAACAAATAGGACCGACCAAACCAGTTCAGCACCATAATTGGTGGAGCTCAAAGTTCGAGCAAACACACAACATTTTTGACTGAGATACACACTAAATAAAACCGAGATAGATGGGTAAGTACCGCTTTATGGTTAGCTTGTCCGGTGTGATGGCCGAGTTCCGTAGGGATTACCACATCCCAGACGACGTTGTCTTGGAGCTTGCCAAAAAGGGGGACACTCCTTAGGGCGATCTAGACCGGTGCCCCTTCACCTTCGTATCAATAGTAGAAGGAGGGCTCAGTTTCCCGGTTCAACCCTTGATCTGTGAGTTTTTGAGGCAGACAAGGCTTTGCCCGACCTAAGTCTCCAACAACACGTACAAGATAATAAATGGCGTCGTTGAGCTGAACCGAAGGCTCGGTCTCAATCTCGGCCTCGCAGAAATTTTCCATCAGTATAGTCTAAGTAGAAATAAGAGTGGGCTTTGCTGGTACCTTAAAGTCAAGAAGGGCCGAGCAAAACTCATAGAGGGCAACCCGGACAAGGAAACAAACGACGACGACTTCTTGTGGGTGTCCGGTCGCTATGAAGACACCGAGGCACCCATCCCGGGGTGGTATATTAGGAAAGACTTTGGCAGTGCTGGTAAGTAGCCTGGCTGACCACGCTATCTTCATTCTGCATTTCATTACTATTATCTTTCACCGGTCTAACACTTGTCTTCTTTCTGCAGATAAGTACCTAGCAGCGAACTACCACCAGGCCAACCAAGAGGCCATCAGAGTCCTGCTGTGCCATCCCGCCGAGGAGAGGGAAGCTTCGAAGCTGCTCGGTTTCGAACAGACCTATCACTACCAAGCACCGCGCAAGAACAGAGTCACCGACTTCCTTCGTGCGCCTTCTCCAGACCCAGATCCAAACTTACCACCGATCAGACTAGTTCCCCTCACCACCGAGCAAGAAATGGCAAAAATCAGGGCCATCAAGTCCATGATAACTGGGGAGGAAGGCGAGTCCCAACCTCCAGAGGCAACTGGGGGAATATCCTCCACCCCAGCCGGGCAAACAGAAGCTGTGCTAGCCCTTGCCAGCGAATAACTGGTTGGCCAGTCAAAGAAAAGGCCGAGGAAGGAGAAATCCGGACAAAACCTCGTCGACGAGGACTCCACCGAGCTGGCCTCCATCGAGCTGGGTGACCAGACTAAGCAACAAAAGGCCGGAAAATCCAAAGGCAAGGGCCCAGCCATCCCCCCGGTCTGGGCGCCCGAGTTCAAAAACCAGGGCCGGCCAGTTTCTGCCGAATACTCGGTCTACGCTGATAAGGATTATTCGCTTGGTTTCAACATGACCAAGAGGCTAATCCTTCCAACCGACATGAAGAGGCATGACGAGCTGTCCGATCTGAAAGTACTTCGCTCGGCAGTAAAGTCAATCGTTTTGGTAAAATGTTCACTTTTTATTTTTAGGTAAGTTATTGCTCGGTTTTTGCTCGGTTTCTCGAGTACTAACGATCTGTCATTTGTTTGTAGGCTGCGCAAAAGAACTACCTTGCCTACGATCGCATGATCAAAGTGTGGCAGAGTCTTCGTGAGGCCATCGCTGAGAACGAGGCCCAAAAGGCCGAGATATCAAAGCTGAAGGCCACGCAGGATGCTATCGCAGCGGAGCGGGATGATCTGAGGCAGAAAGTTGACCGAGCTGAAGCTGACAAGCAGCGTGCCGTGAAGTCAACCAAAGCTCGGTACCTCACCGAGCTCCGAAGGCTGCGTGATGCGCACAGAGCGGAGAGGGACAAGGCGGTTGAGGATGCAGAGGACCGAGGGTATGCGCAAGGGGAGAAAACCTATGAGCGTCAAGTCCAAGCGACCAAGGACATCTTTTTCCAGTGCAGCTGGAAAGCTGCCGTGGAGAAAGTTGGCCTTGGTCAGGATTCTGACATGTTCATCAACCCGCCTGCTGCCTATATCCCGGTCTACATGTAGGCGTACTCCAAGGCCGCACAAAACCGACTTATTGCAGAGGCAAGGAAAGAGGCTGAAGAAGAAGCCGCCGCCGCGCAGCAGGCCGAGTAAACTTCTGTTGCAGCATCTCAAGTTGCCGAAGATGAAGTTATTGATCGGGAGGTTGTCGAGGTGGAAGCCACTGACAATGAAGCCGAAGAGAGCCTGCCCGAGCAGACAACTGCGACCGCCGAGCAAATAGAGGGGGCAGCCGAACAAAACCTTGAACTGGATTGAAGATTTCCTCTTTCATTTTCCTGCTTGTTTTCTCTCTTTTTTTTTCTTTTTTTTTCGAATGTAACCGGACTATGTCCCCCCTCTTGTACTTAAATTCTCTTTATCAATGAAAACTTCAACTTTTTTGCTCGTTCATCGTCTATTTTTGTTCGATTGGTATGCGCTTCTTGATTCAAACATTAATAAATCACAACTGCTAGGTCGGCCAAGCCGCGCCACCAACCGACGTTGTAACTTGGCCGAGCAAAATCTGCTCGGCTCTAAGTGAACATGCTGAGATCACGCCAGGGCAACATCGGACATTTTCGCACGACCGAGCAAAATCAGCTTGGCCTTGACAGGTTTGCAGATTTCATAAAATTCCTATACTTCATTGCGGCCGAGCAAAACCAACTTGCCTTTTAAGTTGGTTAAACCGCCAACATTTTCCTTCTGCCGAGAAAAGTCAGCTCGGCCTCTCATCGGTTGGACAAAACACCAACTTTGCAAATTCCGCCGAGCAAAATCAACTCGTTTCCCATATTGGACAAGACATCAATATGCCATTGGGCCGAGCAAAATCAGCTTGGCTCTTACATTGGGCAAAATACCAATGTTCCAGTTAAGTTGGTCATGACGCCAACATTCTAATTGGGCGAGCAAAACCAGCCCGGTCTTAATACGAAGTGGCCTACAGTTCAATTATTTCGTTGGACAATGCACCTACTGTTTGAGCGGTCAGCCTCCATCCCGGCGAGAGGGAATCAGTCCGGTCCCACTCAGGTTGGTCTTCTTGCCCTTGGCATCCATGATTGTCCTGTGTCCTTGCGATGTCATTGTCCAAAGATGTAATACCAAACAACAAGAGGGCTATTTTTCATTACAGAAGTCTTGCTGTCTTTACATTAAGTGCCGAAAGGCTAAAAGTCTAGAAAAGCTAAATAGTACAAGCAATTACATTTTAAAAGTAAAAGACCTTAAGGTTGGCTGCATTCTATGGTCTGGGGACAGCCTTACCATCCAAATCTTCCAGATGGTATGCCCCTTTGCCAGCAAGACCAATCACCTTGTATGGTCCTTCCCGATTTGCACCGAGCTTTCCTTCGCCAGGAACCACCGTGTTGCCGAGCACCTTTCTTAAGACCCAATTCCTAATCTTGAATAGCCTGGGATGCACAGCCTTGTTATATTTTCTGGAGAGTTCTTGTTGATAAGCCGCAATGTGGATTAGCGCTCGCTCCCTTCTTTCCTCAGCAAGGTCTAATTCCAACGCCACGGCTTCATTGTTCAGATCGAGCTGGAAACTTTCAGAGCGAATGGTTGGCATGCCAATTTCCAACGGGATGACGGCCTCCATACCGTAGGCCAGGGCAAACGGGGTCTCTCCAGTCGATCGCCTAGGCATAGTGCAGTATGCCCAGAGTACATTAGGGAGTTCTTCAGCCAACTTCCCCTTAGCTTTCTCAAGCCGCTTCTTCAGCCTGTCCAAGATGGTCTTATTTGAGGCCTCCGCTTAACCATTAGACTGAGGATAGGCCGGCGTCGAATTGTAGAACTCAATCCTCAACTCTTCGCAAAATCCGCTAAAGAGCTTCCCGTCGAATTGAGTGCCATTATCTGAGATGAGGGCCCTGGGTATACCGAAGCGAGTGATGACGTTTTATCAGACAAACTTCTTCACATCCTTTTCCTTTATGGTCGCTAGTGGCTCAGCCTCGACCCACTTGGTGAAATAGTCGGTGGCGGCGATAAAGAACTTGCGGTTGCCCGGTGCTGCTGGGAGTGGCCCAACAATATCCAATCCCCAAAGCGCGAACGGCCAAGGACTTGTGAGAGGGAGCAAATCTCTAGCCGGCTGGTGGATCTGGTGAGCGAACTTCTGATACTTCTCACACCTGCGAACATATTTCTGCGCGTCCGCCTGCATGCACGGCCACCAGTAACCTTAGAAAATTGCTCGGTACGCCAAAGACTTGCCCCCAGTATGACTGCCGCAGATACCTTCATGGATCTCGTTGAGAAAAGCATCCACCTTGGCGGGGTGGACACACTTTAAATACGGCCCAGTAAAAGATTTCTTATACAACGCTCCAGACGGGAAGAGCCAAAACCGCTCTGATTTTGCCCGGATTTTGTGGGCCGCCTTCTTCTCTTCCGGTAGAACTCTATCTTTCAGGAAGACGATAATGGGATCCATCCAAGAAGGACCCAAGTCGGTGCAAAGTACCTCGGTCACTTCCGGTTCTTCTATACTTGGCCGAGGTAGAAACTCTATCATCAAAGGATTGGGAAAGGCTGTTTGAGTAGAAGTGAGACCGGCCAATTCATCAGCCATGTTGTTTCCCTCGCGGTTGATCTGTTCCACTCTGATGGCATCGAACTTCTGGATTTCTACGCACACTAGCACCTGATACTTGGCTATTTTTTCATCCCTGGCCTCATACTCCCCTGAGACTTGATTGACCACTAGCTTAGAATTGCTAAACACCATGAGAGCTGTGGCTTTCATTCTCAACGCGCTTCTTAGTCTGGCAAGAAGGGCCTCATATTCGGCCTCGTTGTTGGAAGCCGGGAAGCCGAGTGTAATCGCCTGTTCGATGATTAGCCCATCCGGAGAGGTCAGCACGATGCCCAGCCCGGCCCCATGTTTGTTGGATGCTCCATCGACGAAGAGTTTCCACATTTCGCCAATGAACAGCTTCCAGCAATCAGGTGGGTTTTGGGAGCTTCTTAACTCCAAGTCTCTAATCGGCCCATTCTGGTCTCTTTCCTTGTCGTGGTTAACTCCGCCCTCCAACAGGGCACTTGCCTTTGCTGGTTCGGCCACTCTTCGTCGTTCCTCCTCTTGCGCACCAGCACTTGCCTCTACTATCTGAACCATGGGCTGTGCTAAGTCCGCACTAGCCAAATCAACCGGGCAAATTGGATGCGTTCCAGGGGCAAATTCCGCCACAAAGTCTGCAAGAGCTTGACCTTTGATTGTAGTGGGGGGCGGAACTTGATGTCGTACTGTCCTAGTTCCACAGCCCATTTCAAAATCCTCCCAGTGAAGTCTGCCTTTTCAAAGAGCACCTTAAGCGGAAACTCGGTTAGCACCACTATTGTATGGGCATGAAAATAGTGTGCCAGCTTCCTTGACGCCATCATCAGGGCCAGTGCCAATTTTTCCAAAGGAAGATATCTCGTCTCGGCTGGGAGCAAAGTCTTGCTCACATAGAAGATGGGCAAGTGTTGGATGCCTTCAGCGCGAACCAGGACGGTGCTCACCGCATGTTGAGAGACCGCCAAGTAGAGATACAACTCTTCGTCCGGCAGAGGTGTTACCAAAATAGGGGCGGAGGAGAGGTAAGCTTTTAGGTCCGCCAGCGCCCGGTCACATTCATCGTCCCAGAAAAACTTAGCCTTCAAAGTCTTGAAGAATGGCCTGCAACGATCTGAAGACCGGCTGATAAATTTGTTCAGCGTGGCTGCCATCCCGACAAGATGCTGCACGTCCTTCGTGGAGTTTGGGCGCTCCAGTTCTTGTATCGCCTTGATTTGCGATGGATCAGCTTCAATTCCTCGGTTCGTGACCAGAAAGCCCAAAAACTTTCCAGTGCCAACTCCAAAGGCGCATTTGGAGGCGTTCAGACGAAGCTTGTGATGCTTGAGTATGGCGAACATTTCTGCTAGGTCGGCGAGGTGTTGGGATTTTTCCTTACTCTTCACCACCATATCGTCGATATAGGCTTCCATAGTTCGGCCCAAGAGGGGAGCGAACATCTTTGTCACCATACGCTGAAAGGTTGCCCCAGCGTTCTTTAGTCCGAACGGCATGACCTTATAGCAGTACAAGCCTCTGGGGGTGGTGAACGACGTGATCTCTTTGTCCGGCTTGTACATGGCTATCTAGTGGTAGCCGCGATATGCATCCAGGAAGCTAAACCTCTGACGGCCAGCGGTTAAGTCCACCAGCTGGTCAATTCGAGGGAGGGGAAAGCTATCCTTAGGACAAGCCCGGTTGACGGTCTTGTAGTCAACGCAGACTCGCCACTTGCTATTTTTCGTGGGAATAACCACCGTGTTGGATATCCACCGAGGGTATTGCACCTCTTCTATTGCCCCGGCCTCCAACAAATTCTTTACTTCCTCTGCCACCACTTCAACATGGTGCAGGGCTGAACGGCGTGTCCTTTGAATGACTGGGCGCGCGTTGGGGAAGACATTCAACTGATAACAAATGAAGCTCAGGTCGACGCCAGGCATGTCGTAAGGTGTCCAGGCAAAGGCCTCCAAATTGGAAACCAAGAAGTTGACATAATCCGTCTGCTCGGCGCTAGACATAGATGATCCCAAGAGGAAGAATTTGGTTGGATCATCTTCGTCAATGCGCACTTCCACCAAATCTTCGACCGATTTTTTCTCGGTCTTTCTTCCCACGTCTTCGAGGACCTCCTTTCCCTCGGGCCCCTCGATCATCTAGACAAACCCTTTGGCTGCTCGACTGCCATTTACCGCAACGAAGCATTGTTTGGCCATCACCTGGTCTCCCCAAACTTCCTCTATTTGCCCGCTCGGTGCCGGAAAGCGAATGACTTGGTGGAAAGTTGACGCTACTGCTTGCATGGCATGTAACCAACCTCTGCCCAGGATCAAATTGTAAGTGGATGGAACTTTGAGCACCCAGAATTCTACTTGTTTCACGACCGACCTCGCCTTGACCGGCAAAATAATCTTTCCGATCGGCTATTCTGGCTGAGAGTTGAAGCCGACCAAAGGAGATATTGCTGGGGCCAGGTCCTTGTCTTCTAACTTCATTTGCTTGAACGCGTCATAATACATTATCTCGACCGAACTCCCCTGGTCGATCAGGATTCTCTTGATATCAAAGTCTTGGACGCGAAGAGTCACTAACAAGGCATCGTTGTGCGACATCTGAACCCTTTCCAAGTCTTTGGTCGAGAACGAAAGGATGTCCCTTACTTCGATCTTTCCCTTCTTTACGGCGGGCTGGACAGAGAGCACTTCCCTCATGTGCTCGGCCTTCTTGATCATCCCTCTAAGCTCGCAGACCTTTGCTGGTTCAATGATGCTGTGGATGACGTTGATTACACCTTGCGGGGGCGCTTCTAGGGCGGCCAAGCCGTTAGGCTCGGTTTGTCCCATTGGCGCGACCTCGACTCCCCCATCTATATATTGGTCAAGATGCCCTACCGCCACCAATTCCTCCAAGTGCTGTTTGAGTGGCAAACAGTCTTCTGTCCGGTGCCCCCGTTCTTCATGGAAGGTGCAGCGATATTTTGGATTGAAGCCTCGCTGCGCACTCCCTAACTTGGCCGGCCAAAGGACAAAAGGCTCACCTCGGATCTCGCTCAAAATGCGGTAGATGGGAATTTTGAAGACCGTGGTAATTCCTGTTCGCGCCTTCAGTTTTCTCTTGGCATCTTTCGCTGCGTCGCGGGGTGCGTCAACTCGGTCGTTTCTGCGACCCTTGTTTCGGTCATCACGGTTTGGTCCACGGCGTTGATCTTTTGACCGGTCGCTTGGGCAGTTATCCTCCTGCCCGACCGAGTGAACTTTTCCTGCCACTTTTCTGTCCGCCACGACCGGATTAACCTTCTCGGTTGCGGAGGCGGTATCATTCTCCACGCGAATGTGCTCATTGATTCGTCGCATTAAAGACTCCATGGTGGTGGGCTGATGCATCGTGAGCGAGTCTCGCAGCCTATGTCCGACTGGGAGACCCCTCTTGTACTGAGTGATCGCCAGATTGGTAGGGCAGTCGAGGATTTCGTTGTAAGTTTCCCAGTACTTCGCATTGTATGCCTTCAATGAACATCCAGACTCCATCTTGACGCCCAGGAGGTGGTCGACCTCCTTCGGCGTTCGAGTGTTGGTTTTGAATCTGGTGACGAAGGCTTCCGCTAGCTGCTGCCACCCCTCAATACTCCCCTCCGGGAGCCTTTCGAACCACTTCAAACCCATTTCTCCCAAGCTTGCTGGGAATATAAGGCACATCAAGGCGTCGTTTCGCCGGTGGCCAACCATCACTTGCCGGTAATGACTCACATGCATGTACGGATCCGTCTTGCCGTCGTACAAAGTGAACTTTGGCTAGTGGAATCCGGCAGGGAGTGGCGTGCTTTCAATCTCTGGGGACAACGGTGTGGCTGTAAGTCGCGCCAACTCTTTGTCCCCCAGCGCAGGGGCCATCATTCTAGGAGCTGGCATTACCACTTCTTCACTACAATGTACTGGAGCGCTCAACCTCTGCAGTGCCGGCACTCTCTGAGCCTCCCGACAGCGCGCCCTCTCCTCCAATACATCCCTCAAGTCCCTGGAACGTGTGGAGAAAGAGGATCGCGACGTTGGCGTCGGGCGTGAGGGGTGGTAAGTGCTGTCGCGAGAAAGGGACCTACTTTCTCTTTGGTCAGAATCTCCAACCCCATAGTTACGGGTGATGGAGATAGAGTGAGTCCTCCTCTGGTGACGACTGCTAGAACGAGGGAAGGGGGTGCGCTCACTGAGGTTGCCCTCTCCAGCAACACCCTTCCCCTTAATCTGGCACTTCAGCAACTCCATCTCCGCCGCCATCTTGCGAATGAGGGTGTCTTGGTCTTTGAGTTTGTGCTCAAGGCGCTGCGCACGGGACCCCCCCCGCTGCCGTCGGCCTGCTGGACTTTTCGAGCGATCTAAACTCCTCCCACGTTTGTCTCGCGCTCCTCGCGAAGAAGTTTCCAGGCCCGCCATGGCTAGAACATTCGGGGGGCCTTCTTTCCTTTGGACATACTCTGGAGTGACACCATCGACGACGGACAGCGGAACTTCATCATTGTTGGCCATGGAAATGGTCGAAGAAGCTCGAAGAACAAGAGTTGAATATCAATGACTTCCCACGAACGGCGCCAATTGTACGGGGGCGAAATATCCTCTGCTTTCCGTACTCCTTGAACGTCAAGCTTCTTGTGACGGCGAGCCTGCAACCTGAAATGGTGGTTGCCCGTGGTAGTCTTGCGGAACAACCCTCTGACGATCAAGTCAGACCACTTGAGGAGGAAGGCTATCCGAGTGTGTCTTTTCGAGGGAGTGAATTGGCATACCTCTAACGTTCGTCTTCTTCCATATTTCTACGCTGGCCATGCAGCCTGAAGATTGTCTTGGCAAGACTACCTCTGTCCTTCCACGACAGTGGCGATCTGCGCCTCTCACCACTTTATGCGTGTAAAGGCTTAGTCCTCCCACCAGTACACACAGAACTGCCCAACGGTATTGAGGCGTGCGTGGAGCAGATGTCCTCTCCCTCACGCCATTGGCCCAGGTGGCACACCTAACCGGGGTACCAGGACCGGCCTGTCCCTTGGTGGAGAATTGCCTTCTATCAGCATATAATCCGAGCTAAATGCCACCGGTCTGCCCCTCGGCAAAAGGGCCAAAGGGCGATGCCCGTGGCCGAGCTGATATCGACCGATCCATTAAGCTAACCGGTTGTGAGGTACGCCGGCCTCACCCCGTGCTATCCTCGATCTCGGTTGCATGAAGCCATCTACCTCGGCTGGCTGGTTGGAGGTATGCCGACCTTGCCGCAGCCTCCTTCTAGAAACAAAGTTATCCTTTAGCTCGGTTACAATCCATCACTCAGAGCTCCGCCCAATACGTGCAAGTCGCGGCTCGGCTAGGCCAGTCCAAGCCTGGCCGGTCAACGTCTCCGACCGCGCAAGTCAGGCTGCTGGTCGCGCCAATAGAGAAGTTAGCTCGGCGTCATGCGCTCCGTCACGTTCGACGTTAGCTTAGCTCGGCCGTACTGTCCGGTGCAAATCTCCCCCCTCAAAAAAAATGAGTTTTCAATTATTATTTTTTGTTTTTATTACATTTCTTGAAGTTTTTTAATCATTTTAAAAAAAATAGATCACTTAATTTAAATATACTTAAAAAATATATAATTAGTGAAAAAAATCTTTAAAAAATTTACTCAATACAAAATTAAGTACATTTTAATTTTTTTTATTTATTGAATTTTTAAAAAATTCAAAAACTGTTTTAAAAATTGAAAACCAAAAAGAGATTGACATTAAGGATCATTCTCTTTGGATTCAAATTTCAAGAGTATTTTAATCATCATATTGTATAGTCACCTACAGCCTTGTTTGTCTGGACGGACTAGATTAGGTTGGACTAGTATTTTCATGACTAATAGTCCTAAGACTACGAATCCTTTGAATTGTATATCCTATCTTATGTTTGGATTGAGTTAGGATTATAAGGAGGGATTAATAGTGCAAATTTTGGCTTAGTCCTCTAATTTATATCTCACCTCCCTCTATGAGATTGAATAGTCCATCATATATAAGATACTATATCCGGATAGATTATTAGTCCGTACTTCGATTGTTTAACCAAACATGAGATTAATAATTTTATTGGATTATTTATCTAATCCCAAACTCATGTCTACCCAAACAAACATGACCTACATGTATACTTTCTCGTATTTAAAGATAATTATTAAAAAATTAATAAAAATAAATAATATCTTACCTTTGTGATATAAAACAACAGCAGTTCCCTAAAAGTTTTATTCTCTACTTTTTGAACTTGAATTATGTGCGTTGGGGAAAAAATGATAATGTTAGGGATACCAAATTGTTTACCAAATAAATGATCAAATGCCTTTCACACTTATGTGAGATATTTGATTATTTATTTGGTAAAAAATTTAAGACCTTAGCATTTTTCAGGAAAAAAAAAAAAAGCAAGGCCGGTTTAATGTGAAATTTCAAAGGTGACTTTTTTTTTTTATATTTAAATATTAATTCAAATATTTTTTTATAGTATAACTTTACAAGTAAAATCCACTCTCTCTTCAACTCTTGTGATTAAACACATTATCTAAACCTTTCATGCGAGAGTTGAGGTATCGTTTGGTATTTAATTAAAATAGTTAAAAAATTAAAAAGTTATAAATTATTTCATTATTCTTTTTATACTTTTTTTTATATAAAAAATTAATTAAAATAATCAATTCTTAAACGAGGCATGAATTGTCATTCTGTTTGGTTATTGAGTTTTCAAAAATAATTTTTGAATTTTCAATTCTTATTTTTTATTATTAGTGATTTTTTTAATATATATATATATATATATATATTTTAAATGCATCTAACCTAAATGTACTTAAAAATTTTTAATTTTGTGAAGAAATTTTTAAAAAATTCATTAAATAAAAAAAATACAAAAATGTATTAATTTTTTGTATTTGTTAGTATTTAGTGAGTTTTTAAAATATTTTTTCTTAATTTTTATACTTTTTAAGTATATTTAAATTAAGTGAGTTTAAAAGATAAAAAATATTAATTAAAATATTTTTAAAAAATATACTAAAAACAAATATATATATATATATATATGAATCAAGGACTCAAACTATTTTTGAAAACTCTATAGCCAAACAGAATTTGTTTTCAAATTTTTAAAGAACCAGTTTTTGAATTTTGAATATTTATTTTTTAGTAAATTTTTAAATATTTTAGTCTTTTTTTTTTTTTTTACCTCTTAGATCCACTTAATCTAGATATAATTTTTGTTTTTCATATGGAATCTAGGTATAATTAAAATGTAAAAAAGTTATGAAAAAATATTAAAAAAATTCACTGGACAATATCACTTTTTAGCCTAAAAGTCAAAAAATTATTAAAAAAATCAAAAAATCAACAATTTATAACAAAATGTCAAATATTCTTTTTTCTCTCTACTTTTTGCATATCTTTTCGTAAAAAATCAAAAAATTATCTCAAACATACTAATTTTTTATATCATATTTTAGTCCAAAAGTCAAAAAATTACTAAAAAACTTGTTCCCTAACGAGGCCTAAATACAAAAAAATAAAAAATTCAAAACCAATTATTTTTATTTTATTTTATTTTTTAGATTCATTCATAGTAATTTTATTTTAATTAAATTTAGATTTAAGTACCATCTAAAATATAAGTTTGACAAAAATATAAATAAAAATTCACTAAAAACAATAAAACAGACGAAAAAACAAAAACTCAAAAATCACTTTCTAAAAACTCAATTCATTTGGTAGCTCAAAACCAAGATTGCTCAAATAGCCCAAGTCCAAAACGACGCCATTTTAAAATTATTATTATTATTTTTTTCTTCTCTCTTTGAAGATGAAGAACAGATAGAGAGCAGGAAGTTGGGGAAGAACATGTAAAGTCTTCATCAAGAGCAATTGGAAGACTTTTGTTCAACATCTTCATCAACAGCATCTTCGTCAACATCAACAAAAGTCTTCATCTTCATCAACAGCATCTTCATCAACACATTATTATCATCAACAACATCATCATCATCAACACAACATCATCATCATTATCAACAACATCTTCATCAACATCATCATCACAACATCATCATCATCATCAACAACAACATCATCATCATCAACATCCATCGATTTTCTGAAATCCATATCCATCGATTTCAATGAAATCATCGATTTCAAACCCTGAAAAAAGAAGAAGAAGAAGAAGAAGAAGAAGAAGAAAAAGAAAAAGAAGAAACTGCTTGAGCTCTCTCTCTTCTCTGGTGGAGCTCAAATCGATCGATTTCAGTGTCTCTGGTGTCTCTGGTGGAGCTTTCTCTCTTCTCTCTCTCTCTCTCTCTCTCTCTCTCAGAGATCTAATAGGAGAAAAAAAAAAACTGTCCAAAACGACATCACTTTGAGCAGTCTAGGCCATTCGAGCCAAATCATTTTTCAAGTTACGAATCATTTTTCTTTAGGGAGGGATCTGACAAATTATATTTAAAAAAATAAAAAGATTGCAAAGCCTTCATTACTTTCAGCAAACCATACCTCTTTACACTTTTATGTACATAAACTAACATATGGGATATATTCAATTGTGCAGATGAACCATGTCAAAAGTGTTTTAACGAGATACACTTCTTAAAAAACTGAATCAGCAAAAAATGAAAATCAAGAAATTTAGACACATAATTCAAATTTCTAAACTATATACACAATAATATCAGAAATTAATCCAAGACAGGTATCTAAATCATTTGTTTGATCTAGAAAAAAGAAATTTTCTTCAATACTCGTGAACAAAAGCAACAACTTCCAAAATCTCATCGGATGGTACTTAAAAAATCAAATTCAAAATGTACAGAGTTCAAGCAAAAGACAGTCACACACAAACACAGCTGTGAGAGACAAATAACAAGAAGCAATCATACATAAAGATGACATCATAGTTTTGGCACCCATTATAAACACTAGATGAAACTAAAAACTGTTAATTCAGTAGAGCCATTACACCAACCACAAAGTGGTGCCCAGAAAAGGGGGATCAAATTAATTGACCTCTCAAAAGCACAGAATGCAGATAAACAATGCAAGATGTTGGTGATCATTGCAGGTAATGAAAATAGAGGAATGAGATGACGATAAAATATTAGTATATGAATTGAACAACATATATGACACGCTTTTTACTCCTATACATACTGGCCTTTGCTATCACTTCTACTTGTTCCCTTTACCTTCGTCATCGTTCAAGATGCGATTTCGAAAATCAGCCACCATAAGAGGCAGCCCCTCTCTCAGCGACTTCTTTGGCTCCCAGTTCAAAAGTTCCTTAGCTTTGCTAATATCTGGTTTCCTCTTATGTGGATCATCAGCAGTGTTCGGTTTGAATTCGATTGTTGCACTGGAATCAATAGTTTCTTTGACAACCTGTATTTGACGAAGATAATATTATTATTTTACGGACGCCAGTAAAAACTACGAACCCTTGCCCCAGACATTACTAAAATGGTCAAACAATTCTTTTAGGAATTCAAGGAAGACAAACCTCAGCAAGCTCTAGCATGGTAAATTCCCCTGGGTTACCCAAGTTAAATGGCCCCACATGCTCGCCTTCCATTAAAGCCACCAGTCCATCGACCTGACAGTGAAGAAGAGTTCATTATTCCCTCTTAACATCATTTCAACACTACACTAGGAAAATTGTGACGACCCCAACGCATACATTATTTTTATATATTTATTTGTGTGAGTTTAATTGCTTAATTATATGCTTAAGTGTGAATATTTGTTTGTTTATGGAATACCTGTTAGAATTGCCGACTTGGAGACACTACTGGGGTTGTTTTAGATTTTAAAGCTATGGGTGTTTCAAATATGTAATAAATGTTAAAAGCCTATCGTGATAGATGAAGGCACATATGTAAAGAATGGATGTATAATTATGCTATGAGGATGTTTTCATGTGTGCATAGCTCAATGGATCATCATGTCTTAAATTGCTTCCGCTAAGCCCCGTAAATTAGACTAAGATTTATTTTGTTAATAGAGGCAGTAGGTAATCTGAAATTACTGGCCGATCATAACGCTAAACCTGTAGGGACGGGTTTAGGTCGTGGCAAAAATGCTCTGTCTAAGCCACATGACGCAGAACGTTCATGGATGATCTTGAAGACTTTATAATTTTATTTGTCTTTGATATTTTATTTATAGTTTAATTTTGACCTACGTATATTTAGTTTCATATTGTAGGGATTCTAGTTACCAAATAATATTATGATTTACTTTCTTATTTTGAATTAGAGTTTCTAGCCTATAACTATTAAGTCTTTGCATTTTAATAGTTAGATTTGAAATTGAATTAATAAGATATAGTAGGTTGTGGCCGTTGTGAGATTAGGATTGTGCCCCTTGTGTTCTTCTTTCTCCTCTCTCTCTTTTACCTCTTGACATTTTTGCTCTTCTCTTTTGGAGAAGTTCTCCATATATTCTGGTTTTGAAATCACTTGAATAATTGAACAGATATCTTAATAGTCATTTGGCATCACTATACCTTTAATTTAAGCTTGCCAAACTACAATTTATTACCCAAGTTAAATGGCCTCAAAGCATCCTTATGTATCATGAACAAAACAGATGCTACATTAACAGTCTGTTAACTAACAACCCTCGAGTTTGTTTTAGAGGTCAGACATCTTGAAGACAACAAAGGCATTTGAGGTTGGGGTGTATTTCTGTCACTGTCTTCACAATTATAATCAATTGATCTCACAAGATGACATGCAGCTTGAGATATGAAGTCAGGTAATCCATCTTCCCAAACTAGCTTTTCAAAATTCTGCCTTAGGTCAACCATTTAACTCAAAATGCTTTTGCAGTACTACTGCCCTTCTTACAACTGTGAGAATTTATTGTTCTCACAACAAGAAGCCCTTGAAATTATTACGGAAGTTTTATGATAAAAGGGGGAAATTTGGTTCCCCCAACTTCTACAAACAGGAGATAATGAACAAAAAAGGCCTTTGCAAAGGATAATATGGCATACCAAGTCAGATACATATTGGAAGCTTCGTGTTTGTTTTCCATCACCATATACGGTCAATGGTTGCTTGCGGATGGCCTGCAAGAGATGGCACAACAGTAGGAAATCAGTATAAATCTCAAAAAATTTCACCCACATTTGAAGTTCAATACATAAGGAATTTTCATTTTCAGTATGAATTTTCTGTGTGTGTGCCTGGATAGATGGGTCAGGAGATCAAACCTGCGCAACAAAATTGCTTACAACACGGCCATCATCTAAACACATACGGGGGCCATATGTATTGAAAATACGTGCAATGCGCACCTGCAGAGAGCAAAAACCATGATTAAGTCTCTTTAAAATTTGATAACTATTCATAACTCTGCCGAACATCCATCCTGGGATCACATTATATGTTACGAAATTATCATGATAGCAAATTTCTCAATTATTCCTGATATTCCAAATTTTTCATCAGGCAAATGGAAACCCAATTGCCCCTTGTGACCAAACGATTCCCAACAACCCAAAAAATTCTTTCCACAACAGCCAACTTGGCTAAGAAAGCACGTCCATCTTCAAGTGTGCTGCTTTCTGTTCTCTAATTCCTAATTTACTTTATCCCTATCAATTCTAACATTTTCCTGCAAGGCCGCAAGCTCCATTACTCTGCCACGGAGAAAAATATTTTTTATTGGCCATAATACATACACTCACCACAAAAATCCAAACCCTCAACCAAGGCCACATGAAATGAAGATGATGATCAAATGACATAAAATCTGAAGCAACATGTTTGCACAAAATTGAACCGAGGAAATGTCTCGAGAAACAAAAATATAACTGAAACTTGGAGGAAAGATAAAAGAAGATTTAGAAGATTTTCACGTGGATTTGTCCATCTATCTGTATCAAATGGATGCTTTCTGTTCTGAAAAGTCAACTACCTAGCATATAAAAATGAAGGATGCATGTTAAATTCAGTTAAATTTTTTTATTACAAATGGCTAACAACAATATACAAAATAAGCCACCTATCACATGAGGATGAAAAGTCAAAAGCACATGTACTCATTAGACATCAAAATCTTTCAGGATTAAATATGGTATCTCTGTACCAACAGCAATAAATTTTGTGGGAAAGTGATTGCAACTGGTAAAGGTCCTTACTCTATCCAGTCTTGAGTCTTTAGCACCAACTGTTATAGTGTTCTCACTTCTCAGGTTGCTCTAAATGATGCCTTTTGTACTTCATTACGCTTTGGTGTTTACTTTTGTTCAAAGGGTAAGGCCCTTAATGCCTATCTCTATTGAGTTATAAAATCTTACAATAAGGTATTTAATCCATTATAGAATTTTGATCCACAAATAAAAAATATCAGCTCATTTTAGTCCAATTAGTACCGAAACAGTTGTTTAAAATAAAATAATAAAATAAAATAAAAAAAACTAACCCACCTTTCATGACCAGCCTAAGTCCAATGAAGCAACCAGCAGTTCGGATGAATTATGCTTTTTTTAACTTCATGACTAAACTTCAAGTACACCAGCAATCATTATAATAAAACACTTTTTTTTCGATTTAAGTCTAAATGAGTAACAAACATAATCACTAACCAGTGCCGTTCCAGTAATACCTCCCTTTAATACCTAATAATTGACTTATAATTAACACTTGAACACACTATTTGCCACAAATCAGGTTATTGGTTTCTCTGTTTATGTATATGGTTGTGCAATGAGCACATGACAAGATGAAACAGTAATAAACCTGTATTGGCTAGTAGGCCCAGTAAATGCATCAAAATGGATGCGATAAATGACTAAACTCAATCATGGGGTCACATGAAGCATGTCCTATGCCCAGAGAGATCTGAGAGTTATTTAAAACAAATAACAAAACATAATCAACTTGATCTGAGACTTTCCATGACTTCAAGACCTGACACCTTGTGAGGATATGGAAACCTTCTACAAGGGATTTATACAAGAACAAGCCAGCAGTTCTGAATGATCATACTATTTGCATTAAAAATATAATTTTTTAAAACTAAATCATCCACATGTTAAATTCAGCACTGCGCAACATATCACGTACATAAACTCAAACAGAAAATATTACCTCAACACCCGCACCTCGATGATAATCCATTGTTAAGGTTTCAGCCGTGCGTTTACCTTCATCGTAACAGCTCCTAACACCTACATATTAACAAGTGCTTTGAGATTATAAACATAAATTTACACATAAAACAGACAAAATGATTTGGTAAGTAGCAGCATTATACCTATTGGATTTACATGTCCCCAATATGTCTCTTTCTGAGGATGCTCAAGTGGATCCCCATAAACCTCACTAGTACTCGTGAGCAAAAACTTCGCCCCAATTCGCTTTGCAAGGCCCAACATGTTTAGGGTACCCATCACATTTGTCTTGTAATCTCAGTCAAGGATTTCAAACAAGTTTGCATTTAAAATTCAACAAAAATGACAAAAACCCAAAAACTCAGAGCAATAAAAAACCATACTTCATACTAAGGATATGATAGTCTTGACAGGATTATACTTGTAATGAACTGGCGAAGCCGGGCAAGCCAAGTGATAGATCTGATCCACCTCCAGCAATATAGGTTCAACCACATCATGCCTAATGAGCTCAAATCTTGGATTCCCAAAATGATGCATCACATTCTCTTTCCTCCCAGTGAAAAAATTATCAATCACAATCACATCATCACCTCTTGCAAGTAATTTGTCAACCAAATGACTACCCACGAATCCAGCACCTCCTGTGACCACAATTCTCAACCGTTTCCGCCCAATTCCCACAGGCATTCTCGCAACAGCCTTGTTGGCATCACCGTAATTCTTTGAAACCTGATATGGGTTTGATAGGGACTCGCGATTTGAGAGAGAAAATGATCTAGGTATTGAAGTATGGGAGTCGGACGGGGAGAGGCGGGAGAGAGTGGGTTGGATGATGAAGAATGTGGAGCCAATGAGGATACCGACTAGAATGAAGAGGAGTCGCTGTTCTTTGAGGATGTAATTGATGGATCTGGGGAGAGATCTGGGGTGTTTTAGGGTTTTGGGTGAGTATGGTGGGGTTGTTTGGGTTGAAGGGGTGTGGTTAGCGCTTGATTGTTTGTGCAATTGTTTCATGGTTTTTGTGGTATTGAGATTGAGATTGAGATTGAAATTGAAATTCCTGGAGTTTGAGAAGAATTGAGGAGCTTGGAACTTGAGAGGTATTGAACAATGGATTAATGTCAAAAGAGGACTTGAGAGAGAGAGGGAAAGAATAGCAGTTGACCCTGTGACAACATGTTTTGATTTGGAGTAATGTTTACTGAATTGTTGTAGATTTGTGGGTGTGAAGGGGAAGATGCAGTGAAACACCGGTTAAACTTGAAACAGTGAGTATGGAGGTGTGGGAGAGAGACAGAGGGGTTGAATTTTGAAAAGGAAGAGTTAGTTAGAAGAAGAAAAAGACTAGAAGATGATGATGATGCAGGCACAAACACAGATCAAACCATTTCTCCCTCCAGCCTACGGTAGGTAGGTATCAGAATTGTGTTGTCTTGTCTCCCGTTTAAAGCTTCGGTTGTCAATTTTATTTTATTTTTAAATTTTTTATATTATCTATATATTAAGGAAGATGGTCTTTTAAAACCAAGGCTTATGGAAGCTCCAACATGTCAATACTAATTTCCTGATTTTTTAATATTTTTTTAAAAAGAATTTGACTTGGTGATTGGTGATTGGTTCAAAGATTGTAATAATTACACTATTGATTACAATAAACACTTAATTGATAATAATTACACTTATTAAATGAATAACGCAATAAATGAAATCCTAATTTCCTTACTTTTTGCATCCCAAGAGACTCATGTAATTATTGTGTAAATGGTTCTTAAATAAATAAATAAACACTTATTAAATTCTTTCAAACTCATCGGTCAAATTCCATATATTTAATTTATATATTATGTAATTATTGTGTAAATGCCTCTTAAATAAATAAATAAACACGTATTAAATTCTTTCAAACTCCTCGGTCAAACCCTATGTATTTAATTTATATATTAAAAAAATATTAAAGAAAAGGGTCTTTTAAAACCAAGGCTTGTGGAAGCTCCAACATGTCAATCCTAATTTCCTGATTTTTTAATATTTTTTTAAAAAAAAAAATTGACTTGGTGATTGGTGATTGGTGATTGGTTCAAAGATTGTAATAATTACATTATTGATTACAATAAACACTTAATTGATAATAATTACACTTATTAAATGAATAACGCAATAAATGAAATCCTAATTTTCTTACTTTTTGCATCCCCAAGAGACCCATGTAATTATTGTGTAAATGCCTCTTAAATAAATAAATAAACACTTATTAAATTCTTTCAAATTCCTCGGTCAAACCCTATGTATTTAATTTATATATTATGTAATTATTGTGTAAATGCCTCTTAAATAAATAAATAAACACTTATTAAATTCTTTCAAACTCCTCGGTCAAACCCCATGTATTTAATTTATATATTAAAAAAAATGAAAACAAATATAAATATCTATAATTATTCCGTGCATAGCACGGGTGATAGGCTAGTTTTTATTAAGCGAATGACTTTCTTTCAGTCTAATCACGGATTAAAGAGTATTATTTGATTCATAAGGCTTCACTGCGGGTATCTTTTCAGTAATCTAAATTATTAAATATGTAAAATTCGATAAGCATTATATATTTATAAAAATTCATATTGAAAGGATATCGATAACTATGTGATTAAATCAATTTTGTATGAAAACAATTGATAGTGAAAAATAAATAGCTTACAAAAATCTAATTTGATCACATAGTTATCGATATCTGATCAACGTAATTTTTTTACAAACATCTAGTACTCGACAAGTTCTACACATTGTATGATTCGAATTATCAAAACGGGATCCGCGATAAATCCCCACGAGTCCAACAATACCTTCCAGTCTGTCGAACTAGAGGGAAGCCATTTCCTTTTATTAAAATATAGAATTTTACCATGTGTGGTTTTCTGGCTTGCAGTAAGTTATTTGGTGTTTTTTGAAATAGCAATGCTTGGGAACTCAAATTTTTATGATCTGAATGACTTAAAACGACGTCGTTTTGAGGATACAATGACATCATTTTAAGACATTCGAGTCATTCGGACCACACAAATTCAAGTTACAAGCATTTTTCTTTTTCAAATATAATTGTGTTGTAGCAGAGATGTGATATCTGGTCATTAGTATTGTGTTTAGTTAAGTTATGTTTGGTTAAAACATTTAAGAAGAAACTTAAAAAAAAAGAAAAAAATAAGTAAAATATGAATAAAATATATTTACATTTTACTTAGTTTTACGCACTTTTTTTTTTTTCTAAATTCCTTCGTAAATCTCCCAACCAAATACTGCATTAGGAAATTTGAGAATAAATTTGAAAAGAAAAATAAAAAGATAGGTAAAATATAAATAAAATATATATATACTTTATATAATTTCACATATCTTTTCCCTTTCATTTTCTAAATCTCTTTCCAAACCTCCTAACTAAATACAAACACAATGTAAAACTACTAAATAATTTTTCATACAATAATGATTTAGAACTCTAAATAAGGAACTTTAAATCCACCACTAGTGAAGTAATAAAAAATAAAAATAAAAAATAAAAAAAACAAACATACACTATAATAGTGAATGAGATTCACTGTCACACCATTAATAGTGGCTCTAATTAAAACTTACAAAGCGTTTTTTTTTTTCATAATATTCTCGTACCTTCACTCTAGCATTATACATTAGTCATTACACAATCCAACAGCATCGAGGTTGTTTTGATAATTAAAAATTCAATATAAAAACACATAAAATATTTAATCCTTGTTAGACTCTAGCATTTGGTCACAAACTCAACAAGCATTTTTATTTATTATTTAGAGGGTAAATTAAAATAAACTCATTTTTAGCTATTACATTTATTTTATTTTATTTTTTATTTAGAATTTACACAAAATCACATCATATGTAAAGTATATGATATATTTATTGAATTATTAATCTATTTGGAAAGAGCTAAATGGGACTTTTTTTTTATTTTAGCCATAAAAGATAAAATAGGCTATTTTAGCCACAAAAAATAAAATATCATATCCAACACGTAATTATTACACTATTCTCTCATAAAAAAAGTCAAAAAAAACTAAAAAATCTTTCCCAAACCAAACTTTTTAGCCCAAGCTAAAATAGCCAAAAAAAGTCAAAAAGCTAAAAAGTCAACTCACTTTCCAAACGGAGGCAATGTCTTTATATGATGATCTCATTTACACTTTACCAATAAGATGAGAGAGACATGTTACAAAAAATGAGACTTTTACGCTGTGTTTGGTTAGGGGATTTGGGAGAGAGATTTGGAAAGAGAAAGGGAAAAGGTATGTGAAACTATGTGAAATGTAGGTATATTTTTTTCACATTTCACCTACCTTTTCCATTTTCCTTTCCAAATCCCTCCTCAAATCCCTCAACCAAACACAGCATTAGCGACAGAGAAAAGCCCTAAAACAACTTAGACTTTGTTTGCTTAGAAAAAATTAAATGATGGAAAGTGAAAATGGTAAAAAATAAAGTAAAAAGAAAAGAAAATATATTTTTTTATATAAATTTGATTAGGATGAAAATTTTGCAAGAAAATAGGAATTATAATTATAAGTAACTACTTTCATAATAAATTTAAACTTTCATGTATTTTCTTGTATTTTTTGCAAGAAACTAGAAGTTTAGTTACCTTAGTATTATGAATTGTACAAGAAAACTAATTTTCTTATACCTTCTACCACTTTCATGCTAAACAAATTAAAAAAACTTGACTCTTTTTTTTTCTTTTTTCTTTTTTTTTTTACTTTTTATCATTTTCATCATAACTAAATTGAGCCTCAAGTATATTGTCTTAAAAAAATCAACAAGAAGTATAATTACATCAGAAAATCATTAGAGTCATGACACACATGACCTGGGCCTCGTTGGGAAAAGAGTTGTTTGGGGTATCTTAAATAAATCGTTAATGTGTAGAACTCGTTGATTACTATATGCTTATAAGAAATCACTTTAATTGGATATCGATAGTTATATGATCAAACAGTGTCATATGAAATTAATTGACAGTGAAAAATAAACGGTTAAAAAAATCTGATTTGATCACATAGCTGTCTATATCCGATCAACATGATTTTTTACAGGCATATAGTACTCGACGAGTTCTACACATTGACAGTTCGGATTATCAAAATGAGACCCGTGGTGGACCCCCACGGGTCCAACATTACCCTCAAACTTAATGAATATATATATATATCTAATTTTCCTTTTTTGTTCCTTTGACAGACCAATACGTCAATTTAATACCAGCATTGTCAACTCGTTGGCTTGTATAAAATATTGTGCAAATTAAATTTTTTATATTTTTAATTTGTGAATAGAGATAACTTTTTAACTTTTTTTTGTAAGTTTTTAGCTTTTTGAATTTTTTTGAGCATGCCAAACCAGCCTTTAACATTTTTGTTATTTTGTGAGATAAAAAAAAAAATTTATGTTTTGAATGATTTGTATTTTTTTTTTAATTGAATATATGATTATAAGAGAAAAGGTTATTGATTGATGTGCAGTATGTGATATTTTATCTTATTGATTATTTTTATTTTTATTTTTATATCTTAATAGCTATTTTAGCCCAAAAAAAAGCTCTTGCCAAACACGCTCTTGATTTCGTTTTAATACCAAGTAAGATTGCAAACGAACTAAGTTTGTTCGCAAACTAACTCGGCTCAACTTGTTAAGGGTTTAACTCGACTTGGTTAGGCTCGTTTTGTAAATAAGTCAAACTTAAATGATGTCAACTCATTTATCTTTATTTAAATAATATATAAATATATATAATAAAAAAATTATCCAGCCGAATTTAATTTGTTTGCAGCCCTAATCCCGAGACAGAAACCTAATACAATGTGTTAGGTGTAATAAAATAATAATTTGTGATAGTTAATTATTGCGTTTTGAAGCTAAAAGAAATGAGTTATAATTTAAAAGAGTTTTCCATTGCCATGTCAATGCAAAAGCAGTGAACAATTGCTCTACATGTTAATAAATATGAAAATGTTTGGTAGCTCGAATTTTTGTGACTCGAATAGTTTGAATGTATCAAAATGATGTTATTTTACACTCAAAACGATATTATTTAGAGTGTTTTGAGCCATTCGAGCCATGTTTTTTCAGACTACCTAACTTGCTGTAATAAATAATAGAGCTGTTGTCAGCATCTGTAATGCCGGTCAACTAGCATATCTATATTAAATACTTTGGGCTATTTTGGGAAGTGGGTTAAAAGTCACTTCCTAACTTTTAACCTACTTTCTTCTCTCATAAAAAAATTAAAAAAATTAAAAAATAGTTTTTAGCCATCTTCCCAAACACACCCATTTGCATACTTTGCTTAAGGCAGTGGCTTCTCTTCGGTCCGTGATTGGATGGCGTTATTAAATTTGTAGAGATTTATTACGGGTTTCATTTTGATAAACTAAACCGTTTAATGTGTAGAATTCATCGAGTACTATATGCTTGTAAAAAATCACGTTGATTGGATATCAATAGCTATATGATAAAATCAGTTTTCTATCAATTGCTTATTTTTCATCGTCCATTTTTTTTATACAAAACTAATTTAATCACGTAGTTATCGATATCCAATCAATGTGTTTTTTTAAAAGCATATGGTACTTAACAAGTTCTACACATCGAACGGTTCGAATTATCGAAACGGGACTCGTGATGGACCTCCACTGGCCCAACAGTACTCTTCAATCTGATCGTGGACTAAAAGAAAGCCCAGACCTTTACTTAAATATCGATATGAAAAGTGTTTCAAAACTCTAAATTGTGAGCTGTAGGGAAGCTCTAAACTGTGAGTCATACTGTGTGATTTGATAATTGATATTTGGGTTTTTTTTTTTTTTGAGTTGCCACATCAGTAAAGTTCTGATTAAAACTCTACTATTAGAGTTCTTAATCACTACTCATATGGATATCGCTCCCCCTTAAATTACCCAATAATAACTGAGAGGGTGTTATAACTTGGTAAGTAGGAGTGTAAATTTGGCTCATTCGCCCATGGTTTACTGGAAGTCCGTTTGTGGCCCATGAGGTTCGGTCTGGACGTGACCCAATTCAAAATCTTAGGTTTGGGTTTGGGCCGTGTGTTTTGAGGTTTGGCTCTAAAGTCTGATCTAGAACTCGACCCACCTGACCCGTCCAAGGCTTATTATCATTTCAAAACTATTTTGGAGAGGAAAAAAAAAAATTTAGTAGAAAAACATAAAAATATATATAAAAATGGCCAGACCCGGCCCAAGCCTGAGCCTAGGCCCATGCCCAATGGCTAGCCAGAGGCTCAAGTACCCAGTATGCTTGGGCTTGGGCCTAGGATACAATTTTTCGCGAGTAGGCCGACCTGGCCTGATTTTTGGAGAAAGGCTTGACAACGAGCCAGCCCGAGCCCAAGCCCGGTCATTTTTACATCTCTATTGGTAAAGCCTTAAGGCATAAGCCTTGAGATCCCAAATTCCACTCTCCTCAAGGCTAGCCACCAGAACAACAACATATATGGTTGGTAAGACCAACATTCTAAGCTTGGGTGTACCATACCCAGTGTCAGGTGTATGTGTTTGAATCATCGCCCGTGTGTGAGTCTACGACTTACTGTTATATAATTAAGTAGTACTACTATGTAACACCACCTAAGGGTAATCTTTGAACTCTCGGCTCCTTAAGGTTTAACCTCAGAGGTCACCCCTCTATGGTTAGACCTAAATTACCCAACAATGCTACGTCTCTTAATTTATTACCTCTAATGATGTGATATTGAGATTAGATTCCAAATGATGAAATGTTTGGCAAATCAAAATTTGACAATTGTGAGACATATCATTAAGGGTGATTTTTAAGGTGATAAATTAGGAGTGTCAAACATTTTTTACAATCAGCTAATCGGCAGATTAATTCCATGTAATTTGTGAATTTATCACAAATTTGGGGTTGTTTGGGAATAAATTAAAATAATATATTTATTGTCTTTTTATCTTATTTGAGTCACATCACTTCTTATTTGAGTTATATCACATTTTTTTTCTTTTTTGCGCACCTTTTTGTAAAAAGAAATAGCTTCTCTAAGGGTTTGTTTGGAAAGAACTTTTTTTACCTGAGTTTTTTGGCTTATTTAACCTAGCTAAATTAGTACCGTTTGAGAATAATTTTTGACTAGCTTTTTTGTGAGAAAAAAAATGAAATGATTATGATTTGAATGTGATATTTTATTTTATTAATTTATTTAGCCTATTTTATCTTTTTGTATTTTTTTAATCTCAACTCACTTCCAACTAAGTTGCCAAACGATAGCTAAATTCACAAAACGTGATTGCTTGTGATTTAAGAGATGTTTGGTAAACTGGTTAAAATAATTAAAAAATTTAAAAAAATATTATAAAATAAATATATTTTCTCTATTTTTTTTTATATATATTTTCATAAAAAATAAAAAAGTCATTAAAAAAAAAATAATTCTCAAACAAACTCATAATTTATAATTAATTCTACCATATATATACATACAATAAGCGTTCCATTTGATTTGTGATTTTTTTAAATGAAAGAACCAAAAAAAAAAATCCCAAAACGTAAGACAATTAAAATGTTCGTATTATACACATTAATCAATTCACTTTTTTCCTTAAACTATCTATCGAACTAAAAAAAATATTCCAAACACATAACATTTTTCATCTGATAAAAACATTTAAAAAAAAAATTAGTAAAAAAAGTTACCAAACGTGCATATTAACTATTTACAGTAACTAATAAATTATATATATATATATTTGATTTGGTTCCAAAAAATAAAACGACGAATCAAACCATGAAATAAAATTTATCTATTTTAAGAACCAAAATCAAACTGTGTATTGAGAAAACCAAACCAAACCAATCTGATTTGCTATTTGATTGAACCAATTTACAATTTTTTCAATTTTTTTCTCAGCCTAACACAATCAACAAGGGGTAAGTAACCAATTATTCTTAAGAATCTTACAGATCAAGAACTCCAAGTGGTAGCTTTATCATTATTATCCTTCATCCATGTCTTACAATACAATTAGGACATAACTAAGATTCATCGTAATCCACACAAAAATCCGATAACTAGCTATCAGAAGATCTGACAGCTAACCATTCCAAAATTATGGAAGAAAAACATCTCAAAATGCACAATCCTAAATTCATGTATAAATATTACAAATCTTGGTGTTACTTGGTATAATCTGCTGGCCGTGGGACACTCTGCCATCCTGTACAATGTTGGAGAACTTTTTTCAGAGCATCCGTTGGAGCTTCGACAGTCCATGTGGGGTAGTATTCACTAGGATGAAATATATTATCTGCAGTTGTTGTGGTCAATAAACCGCCTTGAGTTCCATATAAAAACACGTCCCCCTCGGACTTTATGCAGCCAGTACATGCTTCTTCTTTGTCAGTAGCCTATGAAACAGAACAACAATTCTATCAGTTTTGTAACAAAATGTCGATGAAGGGCAATTTCATATTCATGAGAGATACATATCTAAGGTTTAGAAAAGGCTTCTTCACATCAACTGATGGATTGGACAGGGGAAAAATCATAAAATTTTAAGAAACTAGAATTATACAGAAGTTTCACTGTTTCAGCATAATTGCTTCCATCAATTTGATTGATTCCACATCAGTAGCAACAGACCTTAAACAAATACTGGCTACACAACACCACCTCAACTTTAAATTTCAAAATCAGTAAGAAACTACACATTGTCGTACAGAATTTGCATACCTTTTGAATGAGATTCAGTACCGCAAAACCATAGATAATAATGGTGAACTGTTTTTTACTAATTGAATGAATAACATCACAGTATAAGTGCAGTCTAGACAGGCACTCAAGGTGGATAGTTGGTATAAGCAGCAAAGAACTTAAAAATAGCACGGTCAAGATAGCAACAGATAATAAGAAATAAAGTGGCACTCATGAAGTTGCATTAACATGAAGTAGAGGACATGATTCAAATATTTCGTACCGTTTTGTAGATAATAATCATCAAAGTACCTTACAGTAACTAGAGAAAGTACCAATGAAAAGATGTATATGCTACATGCATAAAATGAAAATTATAGAAATACTGTATAAATATTCAAATACATCAATCACACTGATCCACATCACCTTAATGAAATATAAAATGTCATGTAATATTTTGGTTGCACAATGCCTTAGTTTCTACTGATTTTTTTTTTTTAAAATTATAAAAGCAGCAGAGTTTCTATTTTCTAATTGGTTTCCTTCAATTTTGTATTTTTGACCAATTTTTCCAAACTCTTTTCAAGTCCTTCACTTCTCTTGTTGTATTGGTCGATTCTTTTTTACCAAATATTTAGAATCGACCAACACAACAAGAGAAGTGAAATTCCCTACGTAAAGTGAGGAGTTCCCTATCATGGGATGAAATTTTACCATCCAAAGCATGCATTTGAACTGTTTCTTGAAGCAACATAAAGAAACTTGTGCCATTAATGAAACAATTCCTTGAAGTCACTAATGTCTTCATATGAAGTTTCAGAATGCCAAGATAAAACAAATTACCTTCTCTGTTAGATATTTGAAAGCCACCTTCTTCTGTCCTGCTTCATATATATTGCATTGTGAATATATCTGAAGCCAATAAACAACATGTTCATAAGAAGTGGCCAACCATGTATAATATCTTTAACACCTTAAAATTCAAACCAACAAAAAAGATGAAAGAGGAGGCAGATGATGAAGAAAGCAGCAGCTGAAAGCATCTTTACCTGTGATTCTACACTGGCACATACAGCATAAATGCCCCAGTTTCTGGTGTAATTATTATATAAATGTACTTTCCCAAACCTGACACGAGGATGCCGCTGTCGGGTACCATCAAAAAAACAATGGTGAATGGTCACTCGAATACATCTGTCACCAGTGTGAGACGGGTCTGCTCCAATGAGCATTGTCTTGTCATGCTTTGAAAAGTGACATCTGAATACAAAGATTTAATGATTAAAGACATGGGTAAAATCAACAGTGATTTCAGTGTGGTAGATTCAGCTCACCTAGAAATTGTAATATCTGTGCTCTCTCGGGTGATATCTATCAGTCCATCATCATAATCAGAGAGGCTGCAACGGTCTATCCATATGTGCTTTGACTTGGGTTTTATCTGAATGCCATCAACATCAGGTCCTCTACCACCTTCAAACTCTAGATTGCATATAATTACATGTTCACAATCCTTCAACCTCAAACCCTTCCCTGTGAGTTTCATCCTTTGTCCTCGTCCATCAATGGTCTTATAAGATGACACGTTCAGATAAGATGACAGACCAATAGTTCCTGAAACTTCAAAGACAATCCATAGAGGTTCTTTCTTGCGACAGCCTTCACGGAGTGATCCTGGCCCATCATCTGCAGTAGCATAAAAATGTGCACTATGCTTGCATCACAACCAAATACAAAGTGCAGAAAACCTTTTCAATAAAAGAAAAATTACAAAAAAAGAAGGGGAGGGTTCCCATAAATTGAAGTTCTCAACAAATCAATAGGATGTTAAATAAAATAAAAAAAAGTTAATGGGAACTACAGTTGACAAAGAAGATAACAAACTACAAAATTCACTTTGACAAGCGCACTAATGACAGGATACAACCAATTCCTACATAAAGATTCATTGAATCAACCTCTCATATCCGAGTTTTCAAAGATTTGACACAGCACATCCCAATATCGTTCTGTGCACCTTTGCCAAACCCTTCAGCCATACACTTTCTCAGCTAAGATCCTTTCAAAACCCAATCTCTCAAATGAAAACTTTTCATTATTGAGAATATACATAAGTTCAGGCCGCAGATGCAAAAGATTATGTCCTACAAATTCTCAAACACAATCCAAGAATGTCCATTGCATCACACAAAGTTCGTAACCCAAAATTTAGCCAGACAACTATTGAGATTGTTGTACATGTGTGAACTACAAGACTGAATGTTACTTGGCTTTGACACAAACTCAGGTGCCTAAAGGGATGCGGTATGGTGGTTCTCGATGAAATGGTGTCTAGAAGCCTCAGTGGTAGTCGGCTTTGACAAAGACTCTCGAGTAAGAAAATTCAGGCGGCATGGGAACTCTTGATGGAGCAAGAAAAATCCAAGTGCTGGATTGAGTGGAACGGAGCTCTTGATGGAGTGGGTGTAAGTGACTCACAGTCCAAGCTTGGACAAGGTGTGGAGAGTGGTAAATGAACTTGGATGATCTATGGTGAAACTTTCAATTAGGAAAAGAGTGGTAGAACTACCAAATTTGGTCTCATCAGCCATACTAGTCTGTGATGTAGTTTGTGTTCAGGCAAATATTGAGTTTAAGGACGAGCACACCAACGCCGGTGGCCGAATAGTGTCCCAACAAAACCATAATTCCCTTCATCAAACTAAAGTATCCTTCACAATTGGAACATGATCCGTTTGCGCTACCAGTCTAGCACTACACAACATCTCAATCAGATATAATTGGTTGACTTCTGTCAAGTTGAGTTATAAAATTTCGTATCGATTTAAACTATTTCCAAAACTTGTTCACATTACACGGTATATACAACACAAAAACAACAATCAACCAATAAAAATGCCCACAAACAAACAAAATTAGCTCCTACACAGAACATATTGCAATAGTAAATAACACAAAACCCAAATAGTATGATCCTACTACACTTTCAAATGTTTTAGAACTACCCTAACCCACCATGTGGATATATTTCTACAAGCATATGCATACATTTGTGTATATATATGGGATTAATTATACTAGTTATCCCAAAGTATATGTTAATTACACTTTAGTTTGTAATTTTTAATTGTTTCACTTTTGGTCCCCACAATTTGTGATCGGTTACACTTTAGTCCTTCCATCAAGATTGAGAAGGAGTATTTTTTAAAGGGTCATGTTAAACAAGTTTAAAAATATTATACATATTGCACTCACTTTTATGCATGCAGAACATACAATCTTTTTGGACTTCTTAAAACTTAAACAAACTCCTTTCGAAAATTTACAAGAAGCCTCAACAAATTCAAAATAGCCAAATACATACCAGTCTAAAATCAAGCATTATGTAACATTTTGATTCCTAAAATATGTATTTTGTTTCAATAAAGCATGCACTTTCTTACCTTTATTGTCCCTAATCTTTTAATTTTGTTACATTTATTTTTGTACAGTTATGAAAACATCATGATTTTGAAGGGACTAAAGTATTAACATATTTTGGAAACTAAGGTGAAACAATTTAAAATTTTTAAAACTAAAGTCGAATATAATACAAATTTTTGCAGACATTTATGTAACTGGATTTAGTTTTTGTCAAGTTCAAAAACTTGGGAAGCCTGTGAAGCCTACCCCGAGTCACATTTCGATAATTTAAATCGTTCAATTTGTAAGACTTTCAATTTATAAAGAGAGTCGTTATTCCCACTCCATTTTCCTCCAAATACATTTTATTCTTTGTCCTTATTATACATAATTACATTAACATCCTTGGAATTTTAATTTTTTCAGGGAGTATTTTTTGCTCCAAATACATTTCATTTTTTGTCCTTATTATATATAGTTACATTAATACCCTTGGAATTTTAGTTTTTTTTCAGGGGAGTGTATTTTGTTTGAAAGAGTATCAATATAAGCATGTATAATAAGGATAAAGATGAAGTGTATTTGAAATAAAGTGGAGTGAGAATAGGGGGTCCCTTTATAAATCCATTTGATAATCGTAATCCTATCATGTTTGCCGACAAATAAATGGACAACTACGTTTTTCAAAATAGACCAACTATTTTTTTTTTTAATTTAAAAACAAATATGATAAAATGAAAAAAAAGCTTATCAGATTCACATAATTTTTGTATCCCTACAAATAAATGATTTAAATCTATTTTCAAAATAGGACACTCAAATTTTTTAAAATTTAAATTTGAATGTGCGATAAATCCAACCCTATGAAATTAACCCATATATATACTGGAAAAAAAAAAAAAAAACCTATTTTTTTTCTTCAAAATTTTAACAAAGTAACGAGGAACACATTGCAACAAACTATAGGGTTCAAATTGTTTAAAAACTACAAGAACAAAGTGAAACTTAACTAAAATTACAAGGACAATAGTGTAATTCACTCTTTATGTAATGAGTAAATTACACCATTGGTCCCTCTATTCTAATTTAAGTAAAGTAATTTTCTTACAATTTGATCCCACCATCACTCATCATTAGATTTTGATATGAAATACAAAACTAGAAAGACAAAGTGAAATTAAAAACAAAACTAGAAAGACAAAGTGAAATTAAAAACAAAATGTAGGGACCACTGTATTTATTACAATGATGGTCCTATAGTTCTTTTTAAATTTCACTCTAATCTTCTAATTTTCAAAATATTAACCACAAATGATAGCACGTTGCAACAAAATTAAAAGGGTGGATTGTAAATCGTTCAAATTAACACTATGTAACTAAAGTGACAGTTCATTCAAACTAGAGGGACGAGTGGCGTAATTTACCGTTATGTAATTAACCCAGAGAGAGCGAGGGGGGAATGAGATGAGACCTGCTAAAGTGGTGACATGATAAAGGGGACCTTGGAGGCCACCGATAGCAAGGCGGCCGAAACCCTCGGCTTGGCCGGCGAGAGCTCGTAAGGAGGAATCGACGCGAGCGTAAGGCAAAGACAACGACGACATAGACGACGATGAGTCCGTGATCTGAGGAGGAAACCCATGATCTGAGGTTCCCGATTTATAGGGCGGAACTTCCGATTTCCCAGGACGAGGAGAGGAGTTAGAGCCGTGACGGTTCTTGTGATGTCTCCTCGAGAAACAACCGTTGTGGTTCCCCATTGATGACACAGAGAGGAGCTTTAAAGCTCAACTCAAACCGACAATCTCTCTCTCCTCTCTCTACACGTACCCTTACTTGATGAAAGAATGAAACCGACCATTCTCTCTCCCGCTATGTAACGGATTTGGGAAAGGTAAATAGAGGAAATCACTTTAGCATCTCCTCAATTATTTAACATTCTTGACAGAGAAAGGATAAGAATCAAGAAAAAAATTTTATGAAAATGATCATGAAATAATTATGATTTTTATAAATTTTTTTTTTTTTTATGATACTTAGTATTGTCCTTCTTGATAAATGTCAGTGGAGCATCTTTAACGGTATATTAATTTTTTTATTAAATTTGAATAAAAATTTTTTTAAAAAATTCTATATGTATTAATTAATATATTAACATTAGTTATAATATTATTATTAACTTTATTCATTAATCACATTATAAATTCTAAAAATCTCAATTAGTATATTGATTAATACATTAATGAATGTATATAGTATTATTATTCAACTTTCTCTCATATAAAGTGTTTTCATAAAAGATTTTAAAGCATCATCAAAACACCAGTCGATTGGACAAACGATTAGGCGAATGTCCGACCAGTCGACCGACTAATGTAAAATTTTTTCTTATTTTTTGTTGAGGTTGTTGATCGGGCGGACGACCAATCAGTGCAACTTTTTCATAAATTTTTATCTTGAAATAGTCATTTAAGAGGACATCTGAGGACATCTAATAATGGCTATAACAGTGATTTGATGAAAAGTACAAGCATCTTTAGTTTGATAAAAAAAAATTAAATTCTGAATTTGATACAGATTTAATAAAACTATTAGAGAAAAAAAAATACCAAATTTAAATTTGATGGCAAATCTAAGTAATTATTGAAAATGGTATAACTACCGACAAGGTGTTCCATGTGTCCGTCATACAAGCAATCTCCCACCAATGAGAATAATACAGGGATAAGCTACTGTCTAGTTAGATTTTTCAATTAGCGGGTGTTGGTGAACCTTGCAGTCGTATTATGAAGTTCGCATTTGGCAATGTGAGGTGGAGGCTATTACAGCTTCTTTTGAAAATTTAGCCCAAAAGTCACATACTGTAGCAACATTTTGACAGATTTTTAACAAAAAAAAAAAAGCCTCTGCACAGGTGACAGTGTAGGGCCGGCCTACACTGTCAAGTGTCAAACATCATCATCATTGCTGAAATTACTTATTTATCCCTTGAAATCAATTTAAGAAAATATATTTTTAGGGATAAATTTGTCATTTTAAATTTAAACATCATTTCAATACACTTCCAAAGACAACAACTCAACTAAAAATTTATCTCATCTTCCCAAACACAAAATTAAAATAGCCTACTAAAATAATCAAAAAACCAAATAACCTACTAAAATAGTCACTTCCCAAACGAGGCCATAATTTCAATCGTTTTATGTATAATTTTATTTTTATAAAAAATTATATTCATCAAGCTATATTTAAGATAATAATTTAATTTTAAAATTATATTTATCACTAGTACAAATATGATCGATACACATGTTACTGAAATTTGGTCAATGTGATTTTTTTAAAAATATAAATTACTCAACTAATTTCACATATTAATCGGTTTGAATTATTAAAATGAGTTCCGTAATGGCTCGTGAAAACCTAAGAGAATTTGCCCACAATAACATATGGATGAAAAAAGTTAAGGTAAATTATATTGATACCTTCTGAGATTTCTATTTAATATAGATCTCCTATTATGTTTGAAAAATTACACTTATCTCATTGTTAAATTAAAATAATATATTTATTCCTTAACCTTTATACATATAAAATAATAAAATAATGTTGATATTTTGTTTATGTCATTTCAAAAGAAATAACAATTATCATTTTTAGTTTAACTTACATAAGTGTTTTGAGAAGTTGGTTAAAAACTGATTTTTTGACTTTTTTTTAGCTTATTTTGTCTTTGAGGAAATATCATTTTACCCTTAAACTATCACGCGTTTTTCACGTTGACCCTCATACTTCGATTTATTTTAATTTAGGCCTCGTTTGGGAACAGGCTATTTTAGTAACTTTTTGACTTTTTACGAAAAGATGTGCAGAAAAGAAGAGAGGTGATGTGACTAGTTTTAGTTGGCTTTTTAGCTTTTTGGCTAAATAGCCAGTCCCCAAACGAGGCTTTAGTATCTAAACTTTTCACAAATTGATCAATTAAACCCCTGCTGTCACTTTCAATCTACAATTAGACAGAATGTGCTGACGTGGCATTTAAAATTTTATTTCATCCCCCAAACTATACCTTAAAAATCAATTTACCCCCAAAATTAAACATCAATTTGCCCCCCAAACTATACTTTAAAAATTAATTTGCCCCTACATCAGCACATTTCGTCCAATTGTGGACAGAAGGTGACGGCATGGGTCTAATTGATCAATTTGTGAAAAGTTCAGGTACTAAATTGAAATAAATCAAAGTATGGGGGTCAACGTGAAAAAAGGCATGATAGTTTGGGGAAAAAATGATATTTCTTTTTTGTCTTTTTGTGGGTAAGTTATGTGAGATGTGATGTGACCTAAAATGGGTTAAAAGTTAGAAGCTGGCTTTTAATCAGTTTTCCAAAAAATTAAGTTTTTAATTTTTAGTATTTTTTCATATTTATTTTTTACTATTTTTTTAAAAAATATTTTAAGCAATTTTTTATAAAATTTTTTAGATACACTTAATCTACTTAAGAAGTATAATATTTTGTAGTCATTTGGGAAGTTGGGGTGAGGTGAGTTAGGGCTAAAATAGCCACAAAAAGACAAAATAGGTTTTTTAGTCCCAATTGTCATATCTAAATTATAATCATTTTATTTGTTTTCTCACAAAAGAAAAAAAAAAGTAAAAAAAACTTTTCATCAACAAGGCTTTTTAGTTAGCCGCAAGCTAAAATAGTTAAAAATTCAAAAAGTCAACCCACATTTCAAATAAAACTTTTGTGATCTTTTTTTTTTAAATTCACCAAATATAAAAAAAATACAAAAATTTAGTAATACTATAATAAATAGGAATGACGGTGTTTGATGATACTGTAATAAATGTGGATGAATAAATGAGAAAGAAAAACGATGATGGAAATAAAAATGAAAAATTTTATGTGGAGAGAAAAATTTATATAAAAAATATCGTAAAAATATTGTGCTAGTGATATTTTTGTAAATATAAATCATGTTTATGAGTACTTTGTTTTAAAGTAAAATGCTACAATTAAGCTATATCATTGTATTTAAAAATTTTATATAAATTTTATATTTATATACCATCACTCAATAGCGAATTTAATGATGAAAAGTCGTGAAATGTAATCATGATGATAAAAAAAAGAAATGGTAGAAAAAAAAGATATAATGGTCATTTAAAAAATTTTAAGTTATTACATAATAATTCATGAGACAATTTATAATGAGATTATAAATCTCATAGAGATAAATATAATTTTTCAAAACTTTAACAGTGTTAGTATAATTTACCCAAAAAATTATTTGCTAATAATTATCTCTCTTTTTTTTAATTTTGTTATTTGGGAGGATGGAATTTTAGTCAAAAAGATGGCACATCACATCAACAAGATGATGTGGATCGACCTACTAAGGTTTTGTTTGAAAAGTTGAATTATTAGTCAAAAAAAAAAATTAACAAGTTACTCTAACATTCTTTCTTTTTTTATACATCTTTTCTTACAAAATCAATTAAATAATTAATTTCCAAACGAGTCTTAAATAATTGCTTCCTAAGAATTGGTTTGGCAAATGATTTTTCAAGTGACATTTTGATTTTTTTAAAATTAAAATGTAAGGTGTTAAATTTTATTTTTTTTATCTATTTGATTTGATTTTTCAAAAATTATTTTTAGATGAGTTTTCATTTATTTTTAGTGCATTTATTTTTTCTTATTTTAGTTAAATATTTTTACTTTTTAGATGCATCTAATTTTGATCTATCCAAAAAATAATGGGTTTGACTTCTCTCAAATTATCATCTCAACTTGAGAGCGTTTGGACTTAGTAAATATATTTTAAGATTGATTTTAGTGATCTAAACCATTCATTTTTTAAAACTTGTTAAGAAGAATATTTACACAAAAAAATAAAGTGATTGAATATCAGTAGTTATATATTTGAATCATATTTGTTATAAAAAAATGAATAACAAATATAATTTCAAAAATGCCTATCCATTTTTTATAATACAAATTTGATTAAAACATATAACTATCAATATTCGATCATCTTGATTTTCACTTGAATATTTTACTTAATGAGTCCTAACAAATGAACGGTTCAGATCTTCAAAATTTATCAAAACATAAGTCTACCAAACCCAAATACTCTCTTAAATTAAGATGACTAATTTGAGAAAACTAAACCCTATATATAGTTGTTGATTTTTTTGGCTTTCGAAGGTTAATAGTGTAAATTTAAGCGTGTCAGTAAGGATCAATCAGTCCTTACAGAATTTTAATTGCCAAATAATTGTCAGACAATTATGTTGAAGTTCTTTCAATCTCAATGAAGAGGACTTTTACTGGTGACTTGTTTTAGGAGAAATTTATTAGAAATAACAAGTATAGAACAATTTAGAAACTGAATTTCATTGAGTAAATGGGAACTTACAATGAAATGATCCAACCTTGAAAATGTTTACAGCAACGACTACTTGAAAACTACTCCTAAGAAATGAAATGCAGTATAGGAATTGAAGTGCTGAAAATGTAAAGAACTGGAAAGGAAAAACGAAGTAAATAAACTGGTTTCTAGATCTAAGTCTAAGTCCTTGCTATTTGGGCCCTTATTCTCTATTTGTACTTCCCAAAGGTAACCGTCGAAATGGGCTTCCAACAGTCGAAATATACTTCCACGATCTCTGGTCATGGCTTCGCACAATCAGCTTCCATTACGTCATTCTTTTAGTTAGGCTTTTCTCCTGCATTTGAATTTGAATTTTTGAGGAACCGTTGGGCCATATTACCCCGCACTTTCTCACTACTTCTATGTAACGCAGGCCCACCATTACTAATATGAATTGTCATGTGTCCGTCGCTAATTGGAGACTTGCATTAATTTCCCAAAACACCCTTCACGAGCCACGTGTTAAGCTGCGACTAGCATGTACAAAATATGTCACGACTCGCTCCCCGTACCCAAGGGTTAGGCATCGTGATGGCCAGTAACCGAGGTTACCTCCGGCCAAATCTTAAACAAATCAATAAACGCAAGCGGAAGAAATATTTAAATAAGGGTACTAAAATAATCATTAGAGTTTCTATTTTTATTACAAAATGTATTGACCAAAAAGGCCGATATTTACATATAAAAAATACATCAATAAAAGTGCTTTGTGCCTATCTCATACGCTGGTCCCGACATGTCACCTGAAAGTGGTAAAAAAAACTATAAGCTCATGGCAGAGTGAGAAATATTATACTAAGAGTATAAGGCATAAAATTCACCATGGATCATTAGTTAGGCCAAAAAGAGTTTGATACATAATACACAATCATTTGCCATATACCTCAGATCATTTAATACATATAATGTGCATTTAACATATAATACAAAAATCATTATACAACCATAACCACGGTACATCACTAAGTGCCAAGCACTACACTGGTCAATGGATCCATGACAAACACTGGACCACAGAGTGGTCAATTACTAAGCCAATGGTTATTTAAGTCCCCCAAGGCATGGGACATCACTAAGCCAATGGTTATTTAAGTCCCCCAAGGCATGGGACTCCCGTGGTGGTATTCACAAAACATATTTTCACATAAGGTCATAACCAAATATTCTTTAAAAGCAAAACAAACATATCCATGGGTTTCCTTTTAAGCAAATAGGGTTCAGAAATAAAACCACGTAACTGAAATCTTTATAAAATATAACTTTTATTAATATACTAATAAAACATAACTTCTGTAAAATAGGTTTTGGTACGTCAAAACATACGTAAAATACATTTTGGTGACTCCAGGTATAATATAACTCATCTTAACTTTAATACCTTACTCTTCATTTTCACTATCAAGGATCCTTCTAGCTTCCACTATTCTTTCCTTTCTTTTCTCTCTTTCTTTTCTTCTTTCCTTCTCTTTTCTTTTCTTTCTTCTTTTCTTTCCTGGTCTTCTTACCTTACTGAGTCAACTTCTCCTACTATTTATACAATTTCAATTCGTGATGCCCAAGAAATTGCCACGTGTCACTCTCTTATTCGTCTTTATTAATTCAAGTTTATCTCAACTTAATTTAATTATACTTTAGCCCCTAGATTTTTTTTAATAATTATATTATTATATAAAATTACGCATAATAATAAATCATATATTTTCTTAACTGAGATTAAATAATATTAGTATAAATTCTATAACATAATTAAAAATCTGGGTTGTTACAAAATATATAGTTAACATTATCCCCCGCACTAATATACCCAATACTTGATGATATTAGTGAATCAGTGCACTTTATCCACATCCTAGGACGTGCATGGACTTGGTTGAAGTGTAACTGTCTTCTTAGAAGTGAAGCGCTGAATTTCATTAAATCCTTTCTTATGTTTTGAACATCCCCTCTATTGTTTGTGAATACGAAGAGTCTGATACGCCGCCAATGGCCAATCAAGCTTTCTCTTACATTGATTGAGCATACGATGAGGTATTTGACAATGATGACCGATCTCAAAAGAACCTTCATGCATTTATTGGCCACATTTATCCGCTCTAATTTATACAAGTTATGGAAGCTTTTGCACTATATGAGCCTCAGGACCAAGCATTTGCACAAATGGATTTTAGAAGTTCTTCATTTGCTCCAAAACTCTTTACATGGGATGAAGCTACTTTATCATCTTCTAGAAATACTGGCTGGGATGCTTGGCCCACATCCATTCAACCTCAAACAAGGGAACGAATCCACCATCGATTCCCCAAATTTGATGATCCCACTACAATTCATCCCTCCATGTGCAGTTCTGTAATATATCTATACGTCTCCCTCGACCGTCTTCACACCCTTGAAAACAACTTGCTTTCGGCCTGGTATACTTCCACCTTACCGTCCAGAATAGTGAGAATGACTCCATATCCTGTTGAGGCCTTAAGAATCAGTCTTGCACTCCAGGCCAAAAAAAGCAAAACTCTGCTTCTCTGATTGGCTAGAATGCGTGAACAAGCCTGAGTTCCCACCTTCATTTGGAGAGGACCCAACTGCTCCTTCGTTGCCCTCCAATCCTAACTGGGTTGAAGAACTAAAACTCACCCTCTTCGAGAGCCAGCATTTTGCTCCCTACCATGCCTCAGTTCTTCCTACTGCTTGCCAACAGTATAGAGCCCAGACTCTGCTTGCCGCTTTCTTCCATTTATCCTTTGAGGTCCTTCGAGATGACATTCCTCACAAGAACTTATTATGGTCCTGTGATACTATTTCTCGAAGCTACATCCTTAACCCTATAACCCAGGTAAAGCTTCATACTTTCTTGGATCAACTTCCTCTTCTACTTAACTGGCACACAAATGCTTCTATTACCAGTGAGTTGTTGGAGAACACCTCTGTTGCTCGTATTCAAATTCAGTACGAAGTAGAGAATCTTCTTGAAGAATATGAAGAATTTAAAAACCAAGATTTAAAGTATGGAGAAGATGTCATTATGGGTGATGCACATGGGGAAAAAGGAATGGATGAAACAGAAAAGGCTCTTAAACAAACAGAATTTGAAATGAAGGCCCAACAACTCTTCTTCCAACTAAGGGCTCATCAGTTAGATAAACCAAATTTAGGTAGGATAGAAGATAGGTTAAGAAAAGAGTATGTATTTATTGAATTTTACTGGACAAAGTTTCATGATCTTGTGACTTTGTCTATTCCTTATTTTTATGAAATTAAGAATGCAACCAAGTAGGTTTTCCCAATGTACATATTGCATATCAATAAACTGAGTTCTTCAAATCTTATCTGTCATGATCTAGTTTTATATTCCAATTATATGATCGATTACATGGTGAATATGGCTTTATTCCTCATTCTATCTATGTAATCTGTGAATAATAGCTTCGAAGCAACCAACTTGCTTAGATGTCTGGTTTTAAGTACTTTGAAGTATGGAATTTCTCAAAAGGGTGTTCATATTTGCCTTGGGTTTTCATACTCCAATTGTATAGTTAATATCATCTGTGTGAATAACAGCTTTGAACTAACCAATCTTACTTCGGGGCCTCGCTTAGGTGTTTCGAAACATGAAATTTCTCTTTAGAATGACCACTTTCACCTTCAGCTGGTCTTATCTAAGTAAAAGTGCAAGATAAGTCATTTGGCCCTTGGTCTTTCTATATTACTTAACCAAGAATTGGTTCTATAATGCTTATTTATGTTGAAAGAATAGGCAAGAACCATATTCTAATCATAGGTCACTACCAAAATCCCTTCGAAAGAAATTTCTTTTGTTGGAAAGTTTAAAAGCATACCTCCAGGATTCCTGAAGTGAACAAATCTCAACTATGCTTGAATTTAAGGTATAAGACTGGCTTCAAAGCTAACCACCTGTTTTCAAAACTAAGCTAAGTGTTTGAAAATTGGCTTCGAAGCCAACTAACCATTTTCAAAACCAAGTTAAGTACTTGAACTATGTTTCCCTCTCAACATTTACTCTTGAAAGAGACTCTCCATGTTGTGTTTTCAGGGTCTCCAATGCTTTTAAAACAAAAGATTTAAACCCAAATGGGTCTCAAAAAATCAAGTGATTGTCTTAGGTCTGTTTAACCTATTTAGGCTGATTGGATAACTTTTGGATAGCAAGGTTTAAAACCCTTTCTCCTCGCGTTTTAACCTACCCACTTGTCCAATATTTCCTACTCTTCATTGTTGTTAACTCTAAACCCATACCATTCTCACACTTATTTTCCTTACTCTCCCTCTACTCCTCACTAATGGCATCTTCCTCTCCGAAAGTGCCAGTTATTGAGCACGTAAGCCCGACGGTGGCTTTGAAGAGATGTATTGAGAAGGATGTCACAACCCAAACCCGCCCCTATGGGTTTGGCGTCGTAACCGGCCAATAATCCTTGGATTACCAAAGACCTCTGAACAGGATAACATAAAATAGGGGCTGTGGAAGTAAATATACAAAATTAACATAGTTCATAGAGCTGTGCAGACATACATGGGATATAAATTTTCAAAACAAACTTATATATATGTAGATGTGACGTCAAAAATACATTAGCCTTACATCATCCAATTATATAGATAAGGTCAAAAGGTACTTAGCCCAAGTACAGATATACAAAACAAGCTCAACTAAAGTCTCAACATAATCCTCTCAAAAGGAACCTCCTTAGGAGGCACGGTAGTTGGCTGACAAAACATAAACATAGGCCGTCAACTCTAAGCCTGATCACGTGTCTGCTCACCTACATACATAATATAAAGAGTGAGCTAGAGCCCGGTGAATAATAACAAAGTAAAGAGGTTTAATGAATGTTGTCCATAATAGTTACAGAAAATAGAATTCAACAGTTGTCAGAAACGAATTCGTAAATATGTTCAGAAATCATAGTACATATTAGATATAGTTTCAGAGTCGTATTCATAATTAGAACTTGCAGTTAATCATACGTGGCACATTCATTAGCACTAGCAGAAACAATTGACCCATAAAGGGACGACCATAAAGGCATACAGTTGACCCATAAAGGAACGACCATGAAGGCATACAGTTGACTCTCGTGCATGGAAATGATACAGTTGGCTCATGAGACGTACAGTTGGCCCATAAATGGGATGTATACATAAGGATACATAACAGTTGGTTCATGAGACGTACAGTTGACCTATAATTGGGACGTAACAGAACAGATAACAGATGTCATCTGAAGCTAAGAATGCCACGATTACATTTCAGAAATATTGGACAACCATTCATTCATGCAAAAAATAGTATTTCAAAAAACAGATCATCTTATATCATTCAGAAAATACTTAGAGATTAAACATAGCTTTACAAAGTTATTACTCACAGATAACAGAGGCTCCAAGGTAAACAGACAGAATAAGCAAATCAGATGTCTTGCGACGTGTGGCCTACATGCCATAACAGATACATACATTGAGACACACACTCGAAGTGTACATAACTTATTTCATTGTTCTTAGTGTGTTTCTAGCCTTTTTCCTCATTATGGTGTCTTAATCTTTGCCTAGGAATACCTATGATGGAATGAAAATGTAAAAATGTACTTGAAAACAATTTTCAAAACTTACTGAAAATAGGGTCCACACTCGAGCGTGGCTTTCTTCGCTCGAGCGGACATGCAAAACATGAGGGTTCGCTCGAGCATAACTTCCTTCACTCAAGCGGTCTGTAAATTTTAAAAAAGTGCTGGTTGCTTGCTTTTCACGCTCGATCCTCGTTCAAGCGTGAGACTCAAAACCTCGCTTGAGCATGACTCTTGTCGCTTGAGCAATCTACAAAAATACATGAACTTCTGGGAGCATGCATTTCACACTTGAGCAGACTTATGGTCGCTCGAGCGGAAGTGCACGTACTCAGAATGGTCACTAGAGCGTAGAAGCAGAATTCTGGAATTTCTAGATTTGCTTCCAAAGCTCAAAACTCAATCTTTAAGCATCAAAACTTGATTTTTCTAGGCCAAAACTTGAGGAACACTTAGAAACTCATAATACATCATGAATTAAGGATCTTTTCAAGAAATCATGGCCAAATAGCTTGCCAATTGTGCAAAAACTCAACTTAAAATTTATGTATATTCCATGAACATGACATGCATGAATTTCTTTGAACTTAAGTTTCTCAAAACTTGATCAAATGCTACAAAACAACATGAAACTTGATCATTTCCCAAAGTAAAGGTGAATTCAAGACATGTATGTGGGAATTCTTGGAAATTAAACTCAAAATGTGAGACAATATGCATACATGCATGGTATGGCTTAATACTCTTTATTTCGAACTCAATTCTTGCATCAATCAACATAATTCTCTTGTGTTCATGCATTATAGTCTAGATTTCAAGGCTTAAGGATAAAATTCTTACCTAGAGACTTGAGTTCACAAGTGTTGAAGTTGATACTCTCAAATCCTCTTCACTCTCAACAATTTCTTGCAAGTTACCCCTCTCCCTTGTTGAACTCACTCTCACTTGGTCTCTCTCCCTTTCCTCACGTTTGTAGCTCAAAAAGAATGAAATGAGAGTGTATGGGCGCATATAAGAGGCCACTAGTACTTTAGTTAGGCTTGGATTTAAGCAATTCATTAATTAGTCTTAATTGAGCACTAATTACTCTAATTTAATCGTTCTGAAACGAATTTCAATTAAACCTACCATAAAATTCTAAAAATTTCAATTAACACATAAATCAAGTCAATTTTTAAATCTGATGCTGATAAGGCCTTCAATTCGCAAACTGAAATGAAAACATGAATAGATCTTTCTATGTTAAACAGATATATACACACACATAAGGCAACATATGATGCAACATTTCACTTCAATTATTTATTAGGCGTAATTAAGTATGAATTAACGTTAATCATGGGTTAGGGTTGTTAAAAGGAGATAGCTACATTTAAAGCTAGTAAACCTAGTGCCATAGATAGGCGCCTCTTTATTCCGCGCCACAGTGAACAACATGAATACATCTTGGGACCTATCTTTAGAGAAGCCCATGCCCAATTTCCTGCTTTGTATCTTTGTCTAGAGGATCATTGCCTTCTCTACGAAAGGGGCTTGACTAGGACAGTTGGAGGATGAATCGACCCCACCGCTGCTGGCCAACATTGAGGGTTGAATGGGAGGAATGGTATGACAGGGTTGTGCCCGCTAGAGAATAAGACTTGCAAGAGCTTTACCTCTTTGATACCCTTCGTCTCTCCAGGTTCATTATTCTCGAAGATCCTTTTTTGATTCCTGCAGCCCTTTGTTTTTGGAACTTGGCTTTCAATTTTTTCCAGTTTCGGTGTGGTATGATGGCCCCTACTATTCTTGACATTTGTCATCTCCTAGGGCTCTCACCACTTGGTGCTTCCTTTATGCCTAGTTATCCAAACCTTCCAGTCAATTTCACCCTTCTACCCTTGAACTCTTCCTTCAGTGATTTTGTAAAATTTGAGAATAAGAAGGTAAGTCCTGTAAGTGACCGAGAGTTCTTTTCTTTTATTCTATATTGGCTATGTAAGTTTCTCTTCTGTACATCATCCCAGCGGATTATGCCTAAGTTTGCCCCACTTGCCAAAGCACTTGCTTCGAAGAAGAAGATAGCCTTAGCTCCTTATGTTTTAGACCATGTCTATAGAGCATGTTCCTAATTTTGTGAGAAACCTTTGGATGCCAACCAAGGAGGTCCCTTCTGGGTACTACAACTTTGGCTCTTTGCATAATTTACTAGTTTACACTCTAGGTGTTTGAAACTCTTAGTTCAAGATCCCACAAACTATGGAGAAAAATATGCTAGGATTTCCGTATACCCCTCTACTTTTGCCTACTATTTTACTTTTTTCCATCAACTCTTTATTTCTCTACCTGCTACCTTTTTTTGTTCCTTCGAAGCCAAAAAAGGACTAGCTTGGCTGAGGACATTTTTGGCCAACAGACAGTGTTCCAATTCATTACACAAGGATATGTAGGCCTCTATCTTGTTGCTCAGGGAGCTTTTTATTGGTACTTTGAACCCTCGAGCTTACAAGTGCATATTTGAAGTTTACTGTCCTTCCCAATTTGCCAAACAATTTGGGCTCACTCAGGGAATTTCTATCCCCATCTGCAGCTTCTCCAATGCCAATTTTACAGTCAGAGACCTAAAAGTGCCCAAAACCCTGTTAGAAGAAGCAACATTTAAACTGTTATAAGATTTGAGCGAGTTTAAATTTACTCCATTCATTTCTCATAGCATAGCTTTGAAAAGATTTCAAAGTTTGTGGTTAGCCAATATGGAGATGTACCTGGCATTACCTCCCAAGGATTTGTTGGTAGGGTTAGATGTATCCTCTCAAGCCGAGTCCAAGGAAACCGGGATCACCATCGCTTCTTCTACTGCTCCTGCTATCCCAGCTCCTATTCCTGCTGTTTCATCTCTTCCTCCTAGGATCACTAGGGCTGCTTTGAAGAAATGTATGCATTCTTGCTATCCCTTTCTATTTCCTTTTATAATGCCTTGTTCATTTGTTTATAATTTCTATTCTTGTTGCAAGAGTTTCACAGCATGACTCTCCTCAGAGAGCTCAAGCTTTGAACATTTTTAAGGGCAAGCAACAGCAACAGAAGAAAAGCAAACTTATGCTTGACCCTGAAAAACCTGAGGCACACCTGGAAAAAAAGGAAGCAGAAAAGGAAAAAGAGACACCATTGAAAAGAATAAGGAAAATGACAGTTTCTCTTTCTGACCTTATTGGTGATCCTATTCACTAGGCAGCTACCAAGGCAATGGAAGAAAAGCAATTCAAAGAAATTATTATATTTCAAAGGTTTGAAAAGATGAAGCAGTAACAAATATTAAGGGATGAAGCCGCTACTGCTGATGCACTACAAAGGGAAGCTACAAGGAAGAAATAAACTGTTGAGCATTACTTCCTTCACAGTTCTCTAACCAACACCACTACAACCTCTGAAGTTGGTAATTTCCTTCAATCCCTTTTGATGCTTTTCCTTTTTAGGATTTCATCATAGAATTAACACATTCTCTTTATTTTCTGATATGCAGAAGCAACCATTCCAATCCCTCATTTATCAGCACTAGCTCTTTTTGCATTGCCTACAGATGAAGGGCCCTCTTTAACTTTTACAGAGCTGGAGGAAATCTCAAAAGGAAAAGAGAAGACTCACACTAAAGTGCTAATGAATATAGAGCCCATCCAAATAATACTTCTACTTTTTAGCTGTACACTCTCAATGCCCTATTTCCTTCATTCTGTGAAGCAAAGCCTTCCACCGTTCTTATGTCCAGGCTTAATTCCATATCTATCTCATTTATCCTTTGTCTCATCTCAATATACTCCTCCTATAATCCTAGCTGCACCCTTTATCACCTGAGACAATTCTAGTTGTCACTTGATCTTTAGCAACAACTGGTACCCCCAAAGAAGATACTGACAGCTCACCCATCCCTTCTCTACCATCTAGCTCCAGTCCCTCTTCTTTGGACTTGCTGGTGGCTAGGACCATCGATATTGCTAAGAAAACTTCCACTCATTCTCTTATCCCTATGCTTCCATCCCTCCCTTCATCCGATGACTCCTCTGTATTGCTATTGTCAGAGGAAGAGGTAGACATTTTTTAGGCTCAGCTGGCTTGCTTATTTGACATATCTTTACCAGTTCGAGTGTCAAGCAGTGAGACTGAGCCATTGATCCTTACCAACTCCCTTTTGGAGATTGTTAAGAGTTCTTTCACTGCCACTGAAGCTTCCTTACCTCAGGTGGACTTAGGCACTTGCTTGGAGTTGATGCGATCATTCTCAAGGATTCCATTTGAAACCTTACAAAAGCCTATCATTAAAAATGATTTCCTCAAATGCTGCAAAGTTTTTGAGCAATCCAACATGGCCTTCTCAAGCCACTTAACTTAGGCAACAGCCACAATAGATTTTTATATCAATATATGCCATATGGGCAAGGCTACAGAAGAGAAACTATTGAAGGACAAGGAGTTTGTCTCTCATATACATGCTGAAGTATTCAAATTGAAGGGACAACATTCCTATGCTTCTCAATTTCGAACCCAACTCTTAGAGAAAAAAGCCCAACTAAAAGAGGAGCTACTAGCAGTCAATCTAGCCTTGGATCGAAATGTCAAAAAGTTGCAAATTACTAACCAAGTACTGGCTGACAGAAGGCAGGACATGGCTACAGCATTCAGTTGTTCCCATCTCTTAGGAATAGAGAATCAATTGTAAGGGAACAACTGAAACATTGTACTAATTTTTGGGCCAATTTGTGGCTAATTGTACTTAGTTCGTTATGAAATGAAACCCTTATTTATTGTTTGAGTGTTTCGTGCTCTTTTGTTTACTCTTACTTAACATTTCTTACACTTCTTGCGTTTCCCACACAATTGGATAATAAGGCTTCAAGTATCTGCCATTAATTTTCTTGGAATGAACATAACCATTTAAATTTCTCAGATGGTAGGCTTCCCTAGGTAGGACTCTATGAACTTGATATGGCCCTTCCTAATTAGGTGACCATTTGTCAAATTTATGGCTCTTAATGCCTACTGGAAGTATTGTCTTCTATACCAAGTCACCTTCATCAAAGCTAATGTGCTTGACTTTTTTATTATAGCTCTTGGCTGCCTTCTTCTTTTGGAAGATGATATTATTTAATGTCAAAATTCTAGCTTTATCTACATTCTCTAATTCCAAGAACATGCTTTGATGGTATTGCTCAGTAGTTAACTGGTCTTGGCATTTTATCCTTAAGGACTTAATGTTAATTTCTACAGGCAATACTGCATTATGCCCATATACTAAGGCATAAGGAGTGATCCCTATACTTGACCTTGGAGAAGTCCTGTATGCCCACAATACATCTAACAACAAGTTGTGTCCATCACTAGGATTATCTTCCACAACTCTTTGTATTCTTTTTTTCAACAACAATGCTAGAGGGCCCAAATTTTGTGGCTCAAAAGTGGCTCAAATGGCCAAAACGACGTCGTTTTGAGTACAAAACAACATTCAAATGGCCAAAGCGACGTCGTTTTGGCCATTTGAGCCACTTTTGAGCCACAAAATTAGGGCCCCTAAACATTTTCCTTTTTTCAAGGACTTGTTAGATGATTTTGCTTGACCATTTGCTTGTGCATAATAGGGAGTGAAATTGATAAGGCTAATTCCAAATTCTGCTGCGAAAGACTTCACCATCTTTCTATCAAACACTGTCCCATTATCTACAGTTATGGTCTGAGGGATGCCAAACCTATGGATTAATTCTCTGATAAATCCAATAACCTCAGTCTGATCCACAGCCTTATAAGGCTTAGCTTTAACCCATTTAGTGAAGTAATCTATGGCCACCAAAATGAAACAATAATGCTTTGAAGAGGGTGGATATATTTTTCTTATCATATCCATTGCCCATCCTCTAAATAGCCATGGCCTCACTACTGCATACAAATCAACTATTGGCACATGTCTTATCATGCCATGCTTTTGGCATGCTTGACATCCTTTTACATACTCTATGTAATCCTTTAGAATGGTTGGCCAATAGTAAGAATGCCTTCAAAGCAACTATCTCATCTTCACACTAGGCTGATGGGCACAACAAATACCTTCATACACCTCAGCCATAGCAGTCAGTGCTTCTTTTGGCCCTAAACATTCCAACAGCAATCCATCTGCTCTATTTTTGTAAAGAGCATTACCATACACTATATATTGCATGGACTGTAATTTAATTTTTCTGCTAGCTTTCGAAAAAAGACCAATTAAATATTGAATGATTGGATGTCTCCAAACATGCTCTTCTAAGTTATTTTGGTTAACTTCTACCATGATACCCCTTTTAGCCAAAGGTGGTATTAACTTTTGATGTGTTGCTTGATTTATGTCCACTTGGGGGTCACCATTTCTTCTGAAATTTGAGGCCTTCTGGGCTACATTTTTGGCCATGTGATTCATGAATCTTGGGATATAAGTTACATTAGCTATTTGAAACTGGGAAAGTAAATACAATACAGCAACATAATATGGCAACATGCTTACACTTTGACATTTGAAAATTCCCTTTACTTGGTGGATTACCAATTGAGAATCCCCAAATATATCAACTACATGAGCCTATAATCAATAAGTATCTCAAGTCCCATTATTAAAGCTTCATACTCAGCTTAGTTATTGGAACAAATAGTTTTATCAACTTTGAAATCATGTGTGGTTTCTACTCCCTGTGGTGATTAATCACAACACCAATTACAACAAGACCATTGGCTTTTGATCCATCGAACCACATTTGTCATGGCTCAACGTTGATCATACCAAGGTCCATTATCTCCTGGCTTTTTGTTTGACATGGATGATCTGCCAAAAAATTGGCCAAAACCTGTCATTTTATTGTCTTTTGGGGGACATATTCTAGATGAAATTCTGATAGAGCTAATATCCATTTGCCAGTTGTTCCTTTTAGCATAGGTCTAGATAACATGTATTTAACCAAGTCTGTGGTTGCAATTACCAAGACAACAGTAGACAAAAGAAAATATCTTAATTTCATTTTTGCAAAGTACAATGTTAGGCACAACTTTTCTAGAGCCGAGTATTTAAATTCACAAAAATTTAAAAACCTACTAAGATAATAAACTGCTTGTTCCTTACCTTCTTCATTGTCCTGAGCCAAAAAAACTCCCAATGAATCTTCTGCTGCAACAATGTATAACTTCAAGAGTTTATCCTTCCTTGGTGGCATCAACACTAGAGACTTGGCCAAGTAGGCTTTGATTCATTCGAAAGCAGCTTGATGCTCAGTTGTCCACACAAAGGTGGCATCAACACTGGAGGCTTGGCCAAATAAGCTTTGATTCCTTCAAAAGCAGCTTGATGCTCAGCTATCCACACAAACTCTTTTTCATTTTTTAGCTTTAACAAAGAAGAAAAAACTTTAGTTTTCCCTGCAGTATTAGAAATAAATCTTCGAAAGGAAATTAACCTGACCAAGAAATTTTTGTAATTCTTTCTTACTTGATGGAGGTTTAGCCTTAATGATGGCTTTGGCTTTATTCTGATCAATCTGAATTCCTTTCTTATGCACTACATACCCTAAGAAGTTTCCAGCTGATACACCAAAAGCACATTCGAGAAGATTAAGCTTCAACTTGAACTATCTCATTCTTTTGAAAGCTGCTGTCAAGTGAACCAGGTGTTCCTCTATAGACTGGGACTTTATAATAATATCATCAATGTAACACTCAAGATATTCTCCAACGAGATCATAAAAGATAGTATTTATTGCCCTCTGATATGTTGTCCCAACATTTTTTAAACCAAATGGCATTTTAACCCATTTGAAGGTGCTAATATTTCCAAGACACCTAAATGTTGTCTTGTGGACATCCCTCTCTGCAATACAGATCTGGTTGTAACCAAAATGCCCATCCATCATAGACAAAATCACGTGCTTTGCTGAACTGTCCACCAATAGATCAACTATAAGTATGGGGTATTCATCATTTGAAGTTGCCAAATTCAGATTTCTAAAATCGATGCATATCCTCATCTTGCCATTGTTTTTAACCACAGGCACAATATTTGACAACCATTCAACATACCTGGCTATTCTAATGAAGCCTACCTTAAGAAGCTTAAGAATCTCCTCTTTCGCTTTTTGAACCACTTCAAGGCTCATCCGTCTTGGTTTCTGCTTGTGTGGCTTGAAATTAGGCTTTATAAGGAGTCTATGTTCCACTAATGACATGTCCAATCTAGACAGTTCATTATAAGACACGCAAAATAATCCTTATATTGCTTTAGAACTACCAACAACTGGTTCCTGTCAATGGAACTTAACCAAGCACTGATGTAGATGGGTTTATGTGCAGAACTGTAATAACCCCGACTTCTGATTAATGTTAATTCGCACTTAATTATGCCTAACAGTAGATTAGGAGGAATTTGAAATTAATTTGCATGTGTGTTGTTTGATTTTTGTGTTCTATCTGTTCGGTGTAGAACGATCTATTCATGTTTTGACTTTGAACTGCAAATTGAAAGCCTTATTGGTGCCCGATTCCGAAATTGATTAGTGTTATGTGTTAATTGGAATTTATGTGATTTTATGATAGATTTAATTTAAATTTGATTTGCTATGATCAAATAAAGTTAATTTACATCAACTTGAATTAATTGCATCTTTGTCACTAGTGGGCACTTCAGGCCATTAATAGATTTTATATCTTTTTGCATCATTCCTTCATTCTTTCTTAGACCAATTTGAGAGAGAGAGGGAGAGTAGGAGAATTTGAGTTCAACAAGAGATTTAGCTTGGAGACTTAGAAGAAATTAAAGAAGAATTGCATATTTGAGCTCCTACACCTAGAATTCAAGACCTAAGGTAGAGATTTCATCCCCTTGAACTTGAATATGAATTGTTTCTTTTGTGGTTCATGGTTAATTAGTGTCTAAAGCTAGGAATTGGGTTAAAATGTTGAATTGAGGATTAATTCATGAATGCATGCATGTTTCATAGGATTTTGAAGAATGAGTTTTAAGAATTTCCTCATGCATGTGTTGATTTCATTCTAATTTTGGAAACACAATGAGTTTCATGTTGTTTGATAGCATTTGATCATGTTTTGGAGAGCCTTAGCTCAAAAATGCACATGCATGTCATGTTTTGGATCATCTATAAAGTTTAAGTTGAGTTTGTACATAATTGGTTTGCTCTTGGGCCATGATTTCTTGAAATGATGCTTTTAACATGTTGTTTTATGGGTTACCAAGTGTTTTCCAAAGTTTTGGTCCAGAAAAATGAGTTTTGGTTGGTTGAATGTTGAATTTCATGTTTGGAGGTCAATCTGGATTTTCTAAAACTTTGACCCACGCTCGAGCGTGAACCTTGAGTACATACACTCCGCTCAAGCAGTGAGAGTTACGCTCGAGCGTGAAATGCGTATACCCAGAAGTTTGTGTGTTTTGCAGTCCGCTCGAGCGGAGAAACCCACGCTCGAGCGAGACTCTGAGTCTCACGCTCGAGCGTAGGTCGAGCGCTCGTCGAGCGTGAAAATCTTGCATTTAGCACTTTTGTCAAATTTTACAATCCGCTCGAGCGGTGAAGTCCACGCTCGAGCGGAGCTTCAACATCTGCATGTACGCTCGAGCGGGAAAAGCCATGCTCGAGCGTGGACCTTATTTCAGCAAATTTTATGAAATGTTTTCTAATGCATTCTTGCATCCTCATTCCATCCTAGGCATTCCTAGACCATGTTTAAAACTCCATAGTGAGGATTGAAGGTTAGAAACACACTAAGAGCAAACGAAATAGGTTGTGTTCAATTCGAAAGTATGTTTCATGTGTGTATTTGTTATGTGTTCTGTAGGTCACGCGCCATACACTGCTAACCAATCTGCTCCGTCTGTTTGTCTCAAGGCCAACTGTGAGTAATAACTTAGTAAAGTTATGTTTAACTGTATTTATTTTCTGTGTGATAAAATGAGATCTGTTTTCTGAAATGATATGTTCTATACAATGAATGATTGTCCAATTATAGATATGTATTCGTGACATCCTTAGCATCATGTGATATCTGTTGGCTGTTACTCGGTATCGGAGATTCCTTTATGGAACTTAATCTGTTAGCACTCTGTTACCCGTACCAGAGGCCTCATCACGGGGCTCGACATATTTCTGTTCTATTCTGTTACCCAGATCCGGAGGTTCCTTTAAGGAATTGGTTATTCGTAACCTCACGTATATACGTTCTGTTCTGTTCTGTTAATGCTAATGGATGTATCACGTATGCTTGCGCATGACTTATGATTTCTGTCTATATATGATCTAGACATATTATGATTTTGATATGAAACTGAATTATGATTTCTAAATCTTTTCGGACTCATTCATTGAAACCCCTTTACTCTGTTATTGTTCACTGGGTTTTCACTCACAGTTTATATTATATATGTAGGTGAGCCAGCGTGTGACTAGGGCCAGAGTTGACGGCCTTCGTTTCTGTTTTTGTCAGCCAACCGTTGTGTCTCCCGAGGAGGTCCCGATTGAAGTCTATTTCCATGGCTATTTTTGTGCTTATGCTAGTCTCTGTGACTAATTTGTAAAGTCAGGTCTTGGGAAGTTCACTTCTGTAAATATTTTGTAAATATTGGTGTCCTTGACTAGCATGCTTATGTATATATATATATAAGTTTTGAAATGTTCTGTCCCATATATGTTATCACAGCTCATTGGACCTTGTCTATTTTGTATAATTGCTTCCATAGCCCCTTACTATTTGCTAATCTGTTCAGAGGCCTTTGGTAATCCACGGATTACTGGCCGATTACGATGCTAAACCTATAGGGGCGGGTTTGGGTCGTGATAAGAACCTTCAAGTTAATTTCTTCTAAAGGGTCTTGTACTTGAGCACTTATTGATACTTTCCCTTTGATTTCCTATACCTTCGAAGCAATTTCTTCATTTTGTTCTGCTCCCATCTTCTCTGGCTCAACATCTTTGCTTTCTTCCTCGTAGACAAAATCTGTTCATAAGGCTTTTTCTTCCTGTATTTCCTAGACTTTTGTATCGATGTCCAATGCATAGTACTAATCAAGGGCCAAAAGCCTGGCCTTTTGTTATTTCTGATTACAGCCAATCACCATGACTTCCCTCTCTTGTTCTTGTACCTTCTGGACTATTGACTTTACATCTAATGTTGAAAACTTGATTAAAACCAAGGGGCTGGCTTCTTGGTTCTTATCTTCTTGCCTACAACCAGGCATCATTGTCATTTTTGGTGACGAACTTTTCATTAACACTCTTCTGAACTAAGTGCTTCAGGTGTGCTACTTCCTCATCAACTGTCACTTCGGCTGTTCTATCAAGCTTCCTCAGCACACTAAGTGATACAACTCCTTCAGTGTATAGCTTGGCCTTAGCAAAATCAACACAAGCAATAAAGGCTGCGGATCCGCATTGATTTCCTCTGTTTTCCCATTGCACAAAGCTATCATCATCTTCTGATGTAGAGAGGAAAACAAACACTTGTTGGTGTGGATCCAATCCCTGCCAAGCAAAGTATTATACTTGGCATTACTATCTATAACAAAGAATATTGTCATGCAATCTCTGGTTTCCACACTTAGGTTAATGGGCAAAATGCACTGAGCCATTTGTTTATCCCCAGCAAAACCAGCAATGGTTGTGCTTGTTGGAATCAACCTAGGGTTTCTTTTCTCCAACTTCTTCAAAGAGGACCTTGGAAGTAGGTTTACTGCTGCACCATTGTCCATTAACACCCTATTCATTTGTATCCCATCGAAGTAGGCCTTGATGTACAGGGGCTTAACGTGCTGGGTTATAGATATTGTGGGGTACTCAAAGGGATATGAGAGGTTAATGCTCACCTCCTCACTTTCCTCATCAGTTTCCATTGGTGTGGCCACTTCTGACTCATCTTGAACCATGCTGGCCTATGAATCTTCACTAGAAATTGGAATAGGGTCATTTTCTAGACCTTCTTAGTTACTGGCACTTCCTGTGGCAGCACATATACCATATTTACTGGTACTGGAGAGGACTAAGCTAAACTGAACTACTGGTTGTACTTGTTTCCCTTCCAAGTTAGCTTGTTCCGTTGTTTCAGAAGATGCTACATTCTGGTACCTCTATGTTGGTAGGTCCCTTCGAAGCAGCCTGTTGGTGACATATCTCTGTTGGCTTGTCAACCAGAAAGGTCTGTTCAGCCATGAAGGCCTCAAACATTTCATCTTCAGCCACTATTCTCTTGGCCTTGCTTAGTCCCTTCATTTGTCTCTCCATCACTTTTCATTAAAGCCTTCTTGAGGCCTGCTAAACTGGATTTTTCTTTGGCTCTCAGTTCAGTATGAACTCTAGCCAACTGCTCCATACTGACACTGCTCTTGATCTTAGGAACAGGCTTCGAACCTATCCCCTCATCTGCCTGGTTTTTTGCCTGTGCCATGGAAGTGCTCTCTCTGCTTTCTTTTAGATCCTTCTAATACTGGGTGTATTTTCGTTGGATCTTCTTTCTTTGAGACCTGAAAATCATAAGAACCACATCTGGCTCCCTTGTTTTCGGGTTCTTTAATAGCACCCAATTGTTTAGAGCCACGAAAGGTGGTTTGATCATTCTTCCTTGGTCTCCAAAAAATTTCCTTTGGATAAGCATTTTCTTAGGTTTGTTCTGCATGACAAACCAATCTGGAACTCCTAGGACCCATGAGCCTACTAGTCTGGCTGTTAGATCTGTTGTCCCACTCTTTGAAGTAGTTTTTGAAGCAGTCCTTGGGGGCCAATCATCAGTCCTGGTCTCATGCCTTACACTAAATCCATACTTCCTTTCAAGTTGGTTGTCTACCCTGTAATAATTGGGTGGCCTAGTTTCATATAAAGGCCTCTTACCCCTTGATTGCATCCTAGTGTCTAGTGGACCAGCCAAAGATGAATGCTATCTAGGACCAGTTGGATATGGCCTTTTTGTTGTAGGTGCTAGCTGGTTTTCGATCCTTTTGTACATCTTTATAATATTGCTTCCCATCAACTGGGAGCCCCTTCAGCCATTTGTAACTCATTCTACATCTAGGACACATTCTTTATACTACAGCTGCCTCGAGGGAGTCATCATCCAATATCTCCTCAGTAGAGTCATCTCTTTGGCCTGCAGAGTTCTGTCCACTTGCTGGTGAACTTCTGGTGTCTTTTTTGAAGGCAGCCTAGTTAGCCACATACATTTGCACAGTGACTTCCTTCAATTCCTTCAAGGATAGGTTTTGGAAATCTAGCATGCCAACATTGGCTGCAGCCTCTCCAATATCTAGAAACGGGGTTGGTGTCAATTCCCATAGCTTTTTCAGTCTTGGCTGGAAACTTTAGCCTCTTATTCCGAATCTATTCTTAGATCCTGTCTCGAAAAACAATACAATTTTTAGTTGAATGAGTCCAAGAATTGTGCCATTTACAGTATAGTTTTCCTTTAAGTTCTTCAGGAGTGGGGATCTTAACTCCCTTTAGTAATTTTAAGAAATTTGCTGCAAGTAAATGATCAAAAATGTCATCTACTTTTGTTAAATCAAAGAGTACTTCCTATGAAGATCTTTTTTTTAAACTGTTGGTCTATTGTACTGTCTTTCTGAATTAATGCTTCACAGGTTAGAGGTTCTTTTTCTACAATCTCTGTTGTATCAATTTCATAGTTAGGGTCTTTATAATTATATGATGTATTACTTTGATCTTGTTCCTCCTCAAGTAAAGTTTCAAATTTGGACACCTTATAGGTTAATTCTACTAAGTCTCAAAACTCAATTGAATCAAACTTCTTTCGAAGCCTAAACTCCAACCCATTTTGAGTCAATCTCATAAATTCAGGCTCAGGTAGCATGACCCCACATTTGTTTCGTGCCTTTTTAAATCTGGCAATAAATTGAGTAGCCTTCTCATAAGGCCTTTGGCTCAATCTTGCCAAGTCTGCTATAGAAACCTCAGGTTCTGTTTGGAAAAATTGGGCATGAAAAATCTCCTCAATTTACTTCCAAGTTTGGATAAAGCCAGGTGTAAGGTTTATATACCATATGAAGGTTGCTCTAGTTAAAAAGTTTGAAAAAAGTCTCAGTTTCATGTAATCATTATTGGTGAACTCACCACACTGGCCTGTAAACCTAGCAATGTGTTCCACTGTTGATTGGTTGCAAAGTCTAGTATTCTAAACGTCCTAGGATACTCATGTACCATATCCACCCACTCTGGGTAAGGTTTTTTGTACACTGGTGTCTAGACCCCCCAAGCCATAGGTCCACACATTTCTCTAACTACATCAGCAATTTGGTCCTTTAGAACCATATTTTGTGCTGGTTGAACCACTACTGAAGGAACAAATTGTTGGAGGTATGGTTGACCTCTTGGAATCTGTCCTGGAAAGGCCTTCCGAAAGATGCTATCGGAGGAAGAACAGGTGTTGTTTCTCTTCCAACCGCAAGAAATCCCTCCAACCTCTCAGGTGTAAATTGAAACACAAGATTAGTAAAGCCCCGTGTGCCAGGTATGGCTTCGCACATAGGATTTGAAAACATCCTTATACCATTTCCTTGTGTTGGCCCAGATCTACTAATTTGTATGGTTTCGCTGGTGGGCAATAGTACATTTTGGTTTGCTAGTGTTCTCAAAGGAGTTTCGTACCATGGCTGAGGCATATGTGACATTCTCTCATGGTTTTGATTACTAGATTGACCATTAGTTTGTCCATTATTTTGCATAAACTGTTTGTCTCGAGCCAATCTATGTAGAAAGGAATTCTCGTTCTCTTCAGCCTGTCTTGTAACAGTTGGTTGATGAGAGATCATTCAATCCAAAAAGGATGTTACCCATCTTTCCATTGTATACATTAGTTCATGTCCCATAGCATCTACTAAACCTCTCCATGGGTTTATTAGTTGGGTAGAAGTGACAGTTGAAGGTCTAGTTTCATGGCCCTGTCTAGTATGTTAGACATGTGTTGTTTATTCTGAAGTGCTGGTCTGTTTGACCATTTACGGAGGATCTGATGGGATAGGTGCATCTATTACATTATCCTCTGGATTAGGTATTTTTACCTCTCCTTCTACACCATTTTCCAAGCATTCATTTTCCCATCTTACTTTACGTCTAGCCATTTTTAATAGTCCCACTAGGCGTGCCAAAAATATATGTTGGCTTTTTTGCCTTACGAAAGTTAATAGTGTAAATTTAAGCATGTCAACAAGGATTAATCAGTTCTTACAGAATTTTAATTGCCAACTAATTATCAGACGATTGTGTTGAAATTCTTTCAACCTCAATGAAGATGACTTTTACTGGTGGCTTGTTTTATGAGAAATTTATAAGAAATAACAAGTACAGAACAATTTAGAAACTGAATTTCATTGAATAAATAGGAACTTACAATGAAATGACCCAGCTTTGAAAAGGTTTACAACAACAACTACTTGAAAACTACTCCTAGGAAATAAAGTGCAGTACAAGAATTGAAGTGCTGAAAATGTAAAGAACTGGAAATGTAAAAATTGAAAAAGAAAAACGAAGTAAATAAACTGATTTCTGAATCTGAGTCTGGGTCCTTGCATTCTGGGGCCTTCTTCTCTATTTATACTTCCCAAAGGTAACCGTCGAAATGGACTTCCAACCGTCGAAATGCACTTCCACAATCTCTGGTCATGGCTTCGCACAATCAGATTCCACTACACCATTCCTTCAATTAGGCTTTCCTCTTGCATTTGAATTCAAATTTTTGAGTAACCGTTGGGCCATATTACCCCATGCCTTCTCACTGTTTCCATGTAACGCAGACCCGCCATTACCAATATGAACTATCACACGTCCATCGCTGATTGAAGACTTGCATTAATTCCCCGAAACACCCTTTACAAGCCACGTGTTAAGCTGCGATTGACCTGTACAACATATATAACCAACAATAGTTGACAATGATGATTAAAAAATAAAAAAAGACCCATTCAAACAAGTTCTAGTCATTTAATTTTCTTGAAATTAATAAATTTCTCTGGTTATTTAATTTTTTTACTACTAATAAGAAAGAAATGAAATACAATATAGGGGTAGTTTGGGAAGCTAACTAAAAGTTAGCTTTTAGCTTTTAATCTATTTTAGATCATAATACCTCTCAGATTTTTTATACATAAAAGGATAAAAAAAAATTTTAAAAATTAACTTTTAACCAACTTTCTAAAACACTCCATGTAATGGTTGATCCTAAGTTCTTTTTCCACTTATATCGAATTTTTTGGTGCAATCCTAGAAAGTAGTCATGTGCGAATTGTTTGTTAAGTGAAAACAAACTATTCAACGTCCTCAACGAACTTGTATGTTCTTTATCTAATAAGTTCCACGGAGAGAGAGAAGCCCCTCTCTCGGCCATTTTCAGCAGTATTTCAGCATCACTCCGACGATATTTTGGTGACTCCTTCTACACTTTTAAAGTATCGATTTATATTCTTATAGTATAGATTTATAGTTTTAAAATGTAAATTTAGAATTTTTATGTCTAAAATAAGAATTTTGAGAGTTTTCTTCTCTGATTTTAACATGAATATGCATATTTGATTACGAATTTAAAGCCAATAGTTATTACCTATTAAGTTGTTAATTATGACATATTGTGATATTAGTTAGGACAAAATTTTAATTATGATACAAAAATTATTTGGTTATACTTCATCAAATGTTTAGTTATAACTTCTTCTTCTTTTTAACTCGTATGGTACTGAGTTATGTCATTTGTAATAATTAAACTCACAAATAACATAATTTTTGCCATGAATTTTTTGTACGAGTTTTATATTTGTATATCATTAAATGAATTTTTACTTAATGTTGGGCCAAACCCAGCATCTTTTTTCAATTAAGTCTCGTTTGGCAATATCACTTTTTAGTTTAAAAGTCAAAAAATCACGAAAAAAAAAATCAAAAAGCCAATAATCTATATCAAAAAATTAAAAATTCCCTTTTCTCTTTATTTTTTACACACATTTTCATAAAAAAATTAAAAAATTATCCTAAATATATTAATTTTTTTACCTCATATTTTAACTAAAGAATTAAAAAATTACTAAAATAATATATTCTCAAACACGCCTTAGACTTGTCAATGCAATTGAAAGCAAATACAAAGGGAGAAGAATGGTGAGGTCCAAAAGTTGATACTCATGGCGACAACCCTCGTGCTCATACTAGCTTTGGGCTTTGCCGCCTGCCCAATGGAGGCTACGAGTGTCTTAACACCTCCATCTAGGCTGATAGGCACATCCAATTTTAGCCCTCCCATACATGGCCTTCCCAAGAGTACCCCCATCTACCCACCCCCACATTACCTTCCCAAGAAGTCCCATTTGGGAAACTAGCCAAGAACATCCATGTACCTTCATATGGGCCACCTGGTAAATAGTCCACTCCCACTAGGCCTGTCCATGTACCTCCCAAGAAGTCCCATTAGTTATTGTATTATCTTTCTTTCTTACAATTATCTAAATAACATGACAATAAATTGTTGGAATTGGATATTGCATCTATAAAGCCCTTTTGGAAGTGTTTACAAAATTATGAGCCTGTTTGATTGAAATAAAATGAGCACAAAACATCATATTATTTTGTATGAAAAAAATATACTTAATAATATATACATATACATACATATATAACAACTAGGGGTGGCATATGTGATGTGTGTACAATTAAAAAATGTAAGAATAAAAATAAATAATAAAAAAATTAATATCATAATAAGTAAGCTGATTAAATGGTAAGTGTGTTCTTAATGAAATCTAAAATCTTGGGTTCAAACTCTTGTGTTATAGTTTAATAATTTTTTTATTTTAGCATATAAAAATCTGTCACGTGACATGAGGAGAAGGTTTGGAATATTAGAGACCAGGTCCAATATTCACATATATAATAGTATAAATAGATAGATAGATTAAAAAAATGTTATACACATGAACTTCATATGTAATATATACAAAAAGAGTAATGTTATATGAAAATGAATTTTTCATAAGATTTTTTTTATCATTAAACACAGCAAATGGTAGCATCTACATTAACAAATAGATGTGCGATTCATAACTTTGCACTTAAAAGTAAGAAAATTTTAGTACAAGTTCGTCTATGTATACATTTTACATATATATATAAGAGTGATGTTACACGCTTGTTGTGGTCATATTATTTCAAAACAAACACCATTTGAGTTAATAATTTAAAAAATATCATTGAAATTTTTAGATTAAAAAGAAAATCTGTTTATATGATATTTTCCAAAACCATGAAAAGCCTCTATGTAAGATATTAAAAACTACTACAAAAAAAAGGATAAAGCATATTGTACCTAACCAAATATTTTACCAATATGTACCCAACCTAACCATGAATCCCTTATTTCTATTGTTGGCCTTGAACTTTCTTTTGAAGTTAGAAATCAAATCTCACTATATATATGTGAATTTTGTTTCTTATGTATTTATTTTGAGTTTCTCTATCTGAATTTTGATTTTATTTTTTGTGTTTATTATATGTTTTCTTTGATCTTCATTAATTGTATTTATCAGGCTTCATTATAAATTTGTAATATTGTACATTAATAAATAAACAATAAAAATAAAAATAAAAACCTTTGAGGGCATCAATGCCCTTTTCATTCCACACTGAATAGTTTTTACAAGGAGTGTAATTTTCTGTTTTTATTTATTTTTAATAATTTGCGTAAAGTAGTTTTTGTGGCAAGTTTACAAAATCCATAATTATATAAGCTTTATTGGTTGTTGAGCTTCCAACTAATGCACTATGGGACTATGATTGCTAAGGGAAATGTTTGAGAACTTTGGGGATGATAATCACACTTTCAAACTGATTCTGAGGTTCTATGTATGTGTGGCTCACTCATATATGTATAAGATTTATATCATAAGTGATTTAAATTTATGGAAGTTTTATGGGGTCTCAATCATTACCTCTAATTGTTAATTTAAAAAAATTATCACATAAGTTTGTTCCATATTCTATGTGGTGTTTTTGAAAGTTTGTAAAAAGTTGACTTTTTAATTTTTTTAGTTTATTTTGTCTTTTCATGAGTAAAAAATGTAAGATGTGATATGACCTAAAATAAATAAAAAGCTAAAAACTGACTTTTTTTTTCTTTTCAAAAGACCCCTATGTAATATATTCTTGTAATTTTATTAGTTATATACTTATTATTTTTTATTAGAATTAAAAGGGTACACAATTTAATTGAAATCCATGAAAACAGAATAATTCCTTATTAATTTGATATAATTTTTCATATCTTCTAATTGTCGAGTCCATTCTTCACAACTTTTTTTTAACGATGGGAATCAAATTGCGCACTTAGTTTATAAATCCAAATATTAATTTCGTTTAGTCAAAGGTTTAAGTGCTGAAATATTTTATCCAAAGAAAAATGCTAAAGACCTTAAAAAATTTATCAAATTTTCTACCAAATATCTCACATAGGTGTGAGACCCACTTGGGGCCTACATGTGAGATATTTAGTAAAAAATTTGATAAAACTTTTAGGGTCTTTAGCATTACTCTGGTCTAAAAGGATAAGTTTAAACAAAATGACCAAAATGACCATGTATATATATGGAGTATATATAGTGCTTTCTCTCAAACCCCTCTCTCTGTTTCTTTTTCTCTTCATCTTCGATCAGGAAAACCCTATCTCTCTCTACACTTTTTCATAGATCCACCGAATCAAAATCCTCTCTTTAATTTCTCTCATTGACTCCCCACTTGCTAGGTCATTAGGCCCATTTTTGGGCCCAATTTCGATGATCCGAACCGTTTACATTTTAAAATTTGTTGAGTATATCATACCTGTAAAAAATCAAATTGATTGGATATCAGAAATTACATGTTCAAATCATCTAACTAAAAACTATTTTTAAAAAAAGTTTAATAAACAGTTTTCCGAACACATACTTCCTGATATTCGATTAACTTGATTTTTTATAAGTATGATATACTCAACAAATTTTAAAATGTGAACGGTTTGAGTAATCGAAATTGGGCTTAAAAGTAGGCCCAATAGCCCAACAAGTAGGGAGGCAAAGAGAGAAATCAATGAGAGGATATTGATTCTGATCCACTGGCGATGAAGACACTAGTCAACTCTGTATCCATCGTCGACATGATCACCACCAGCGTCCCTTACACTCCTCCGCCGATTTTCCTATTCTGCTTTCCTCTTTCTCTCATCCGCTTCTCTCTCTCTCTCTCTCTCAAATCATTTCTTAGAACCCTAGCTAGAGAATAATATTCTCACTTACACCACCATTAATAGTGGAGCTACAGCCCAAAAGGCCATACCAACAACAATGAAACCCTCGCAGCGGTGACTTCGGCCGCAAAGATCCAGATGAAGTGGAGGAGGGAGACGAAGGAGTCCCTGAACAATCTCTTCTCTAATCTCTCCACCATCATCAAAGGCAAGCTTCAGGTTCTCTCTCTTTCTCTCTCTTGATCTATCTATTTGCACTTTCATTCTCTAGCTTTTGACGCCTCGCTTTCTAGGGTTAGCCCTCAGACTTTGTTTAGAGCACAGTTACCTTATTATAGTTTAAATTAATTTATGTGAATTGATTATTTTATAAAGAAACTGTAATCTTCACACAAAATCTCAGTACCTTGGTCTAGATCTGAAGCCCTAGCCAAGATCCGACTTCGATTCGTAACCTTCGTCACCACCTTTAAAGATTCAACCTTGATCCGACTTCTACATTTTCACTCTCCATCTCTCTCTTTTTTTCTCTCTCTCTAGATTTGTATGTCAATATTTTGTTATTTGTTGTTGATTATTGAGTTTTGCTTCTGTTAGGGTTTCTATTAGTGATCAAATTAGGCAATTAGGTCTTTAGAATAGACATTTTGAATTAACTTCTTGTTGTTGTTGTTGTTGTTGAAGATAATGATGATGATAAAGAAATATACTGCAATAGGTAGGGAGAGGGAAAGAAAAGAAAGATTTGAACAGATAAAGTTTGGTTTAGCTTGGTATTTGCAACAGATAAGTGTTGTTTTGGCTCTATTTCAACAAATAGAATTTGGTTTGACTTGTTTCAACAGATAGGGAAAAAAATTAAAAAAATAATCGAATAGAATTTTGATAAAGAATTCAGCAAAAAAAATTGAACATATAGATTTCAACAAAAAGGGAAAATCAAGATAGGTTTTAAATAGATAGAGAGAGAAATCTATAGATTTTAAATAGAAAGAGAAAAATCCATAAGTTTTCAATAGATTGGGAAAAAAATTGAACAGATATGGAAAAAATTCAACAGATAGATATAAATTTGAATAGATAGTCAAAATAATTTGAACAGATAGAAAATGATTTGAACAAATAAATATAAATTTGAATAGATAGTCAAAAAAATTTGAACAGATAGATATAAGTTTGAACAGATAGTTAAGAAAGTCAAACAAATAAAAAAAATTAAGAGATAAAATTGGATACAAAATATGGACCTCTCATCAACAAAAAATATCCTTTGGAACTAATATCTTAGACAATTGTTAGAGTGAATTTTTCACCAATTTTCTCAATCAAATCTTATTGTCTGTCTCATAGCAACTCTTACTAACACTAGCTCACGAGTTTTATGATGGATTGAGAATCTCTTATATTCTCATCTTAATATGAAAAATTTTGACGGACCTATATAGAATTCATCATTGATATTATTTTGATAATCTGAATTGTTTATTTTGTAGGACCCTCAATGTATATTATTCATAAAAAAAAATTAAGTTGATTCGATAATCATAATAGTTTCATTTTTTTGTGTTCGTCTCTAAAAAAATGAATGACCTATTTTCAAAAATATTTTGTCTTCCATTTCCATCAAAGACAAATGCAATAAAATAAAAATATTATAATTATCCGATTGAACTAATTTTTTTCATCAATGATATACACTAAGGACATTACAAAATGAATAATTTAGATTATCATAACAGAATCCGTGATGGACCCTATGGAGAAGGGCACCCAAACACTCGACGGGCCTAAAGCAAAATGTTAATGGGAGGCTTTTAATACTTAAATATAAATTCAAATAATAATATTATTTTTATTGAAATTTTTGTGAGGGTTATAAAATGAAAAGACATGAAAATTGATATTATACTATCCAATAATTAGAGCTTAAAGATTTAAAATGAATGTCTGTGCTAGGGAGAAAAAAAAAATTGAAGACTGATAAACTTCAACCTATTCTAAATTGGTGGAATTTTTTTTTTTTTTAAATTTATTAAAGTGAGTCCTTCTACAATTATAGATGGGATATTTTTCAAAATATGTGGAGTTTTTATTTTATTTTAAGTGAACCTTTTAAAAATAGAATCATTATTTTTCATTTATAAACTAAATCGATGTAGCTTTTTCTAAATCCGTAGAACTTGTACAAATATTATGGAGGCCTTTTGGCCTTTTCCAAAATAGAAACAGTCTTATTAACGAGTGGCTTAACGACATTAGTTAACAAAATTAGAAAGAAGACTGTTACATATGATTTTATTACTACTTTATATCATTGGGTATATGTTAGGATAATATTTATTTTTATTAATTCCTTAATAATTATATCTCTAAATAAGAAAATTAATTATCAATGTCTATATAAGCAATGATACAATTCGGTGATAAAAATTTAGTAACATATAATCTTTCTCAATTTAAAATAATTGTACATTTTTTTATGACACATACATCTTAAGAAAATATACAACCATTTCAAGAGAGTTTAATAAATGAATTTAGAGCACTCTCTAATAAATTTTTTTTTTTTTTTTATCAAGTGAGGCCTAAAGTGTAAACTTTAATGGCTTTAGCTTTAAAAACTTTCCAAGCAAAGAAGCAAGAAGGGTGAATCATCCCTTAACTGAAAATGGCCTCAAACCACCACCTTTAGGCCACAAAAATAAAGTTTTTTACATTTCAAAAATAGGCCAAAAACAGTTGTAAAAGATGGCAAAGCAAGTGTACAAAATAAGTGTAAAATGAGAGTGTTATACCTCTTCAAGAGAAGACACAAATGAGGCAATAAATCAAGCCAAGACCACCTTCTAGAGCTCGAAGAGGGTCTAAAGTAATCTCAACTTAAAGATAAGCAACTTTAATTAAGGGTTGATAGGCAAACTTGAAGTGTATCTACACTTGTATGCACAAAAGTTCAAGAAGATAGAGAGAAATGTAGAGAGGGAGAGAGAGAGAGAGGGAGAATTTTGTTACAAAATTTTCAATCCTCTTCAATGGGGGAGAAAGTCCCATATTTATAAAAAAAACAAGCTTTTGGCTGAGTTATATCAATTCATACACGTGTATGGTGATCAAGCTGATTGTGCCAACAGCTGGAACAACTGTCAAGAAAATATCTGCAAAAAAAGTCATCAATGACCAGCAGGCCACTAATGTGGCCGACTGTCCACCAGTGATGGCCAACAGGCCACTTGGGTGGCCGGTAGCCTCAATTGGTGGCCGGCAGCCACCAAGGGTTGCAAGCTTGAAAGTGTTAGTCCAAAACAGGGCATAGAATGGATGGGGTTTGAAGGCTTAAAGACAGGGTATTCCACCAAGGACTTCGGGCACCAAAACAAGCACAAATAGACACAATCATCATGTGCACCAATGATGACATCCAAGTCTTGAAGACGGTCAAAAATAGAGTGTCTACACACAGTTACCTTATTATGGTTTAAATTAATTTATGCGAAATGATTATTTTATAAAGAAATTGTAATCTTCACACAGAATCTCAGTAACTTAGTCTAGATCTGAAGCCCTAGCCAAGATTCTACTTCGATCCTCAACCTTTGTCGTCACCTTCGAAGATTCAAGCCTAGATCCGACTTCCACATTATCACTCTTTCCCCTTCTAGATTTATATGTCAATATTTTGTTGTTTATTGATTGTTGAGTTTTACTTCTGTGGGGGTTTTTATTAGTGATTAGATTGGGCAATTAGGTCTTTAGAATTGACGTTTTGAATTCACTTCGTGTTACTGTAACAACCATCACCACTGCTTACCGATTAATTACTGATTACTGTTAAACTGAGGCTGATTATGATGGGTAATTGAACTAATTGAAATACTGAACTGACTAACCGAAATCTGAAGCTGATTAATTGAGTATATCTGTTTGAATTGTATTCTATCTGTTTGATTGCCAAATTATCTGTTCATGTCTTTGTGTTTAAACTGCTAATTAAAGGCCTTATCGGCGGCCGAACCTGAAATTGGTTGATGATTTGGAATTATTGGAATTTATGTGATTTTATGGTGTATTTAATTAAAATGTGATTTGATATGATTAAAATAGATTAAAATAAGCTTAATTCCACAAGTTACATTATTTACAACCTTGCCCTATTAGTGGACCACTAACTAAACATTTTGGGGCTTGGTTTATTTCATCTTGGCAACATTTTGTTCATCTCATTTGAGACCCTTAGCCGACCAAGAGAGAAGAGAGGGAGAGAGTGAGAGAAATTGAATTCCTTCTTGTGTCTTGCTTGGTGAATTAAAGAAATTGGAGGATAATTGTAAATTGAGCTCCTACACCTCAAACTCAAGACTTAGGTAAGGAGATTCAACCTCTCATTGTTGTGTTTAAGCTTGTTCTTGCATGGTTCATGAGCTTCTAGTGATCTGAATCAAGATTTAGTCTAATAATGTTGAATTGTAGCTTGATTGTTGCATGCATGTATATATATATTGAAGTTTTGAGGTTGTAGTTCATAATTCCTGACATGCATGTTCATAATTTTACATTAGACCATGATTTGATCTTGTTTTGAGGCTATTGAGCTCAATAAAGCATGAAATTGAAGCTTTGATTGGAGTTAAACTCATGCATGTCATGTTTGTAGCATGTTCATGAAAATTGGTTTGAATTTGGATTTAATTAAACTACCTTTGGGCCTTGATTTTACAAATTGAGCTTTGAATCATGTTATTCTATGTATTTACAAGTGTTTTCCAAGAAATGGGCCCAAAGGAATTGATTTTGATACATTGGAACTTGATATGAGCTTGGAAGTTCAAATCTGGAAATTCCAGATTTTGGACTCTCGCTCGAGCGGGGAAAGTGGCGCTCAAGCGGGAAATTCATGCTCCCAGTACTTTGCACTGTTTTGAAGTCCGCTCGAGCAGAGGAATTGATGCTCGAGTGGGAACTTGTGTCTTATGCTCGAACGAGTGTCGAGCGCCCAATCGAGCGTGATTTTCACCTATCCAGTACTTTTGCCCTATTTTGCAAAACGCTCAAGCGAGAAAGTATACGCTCGAGCGGATACCTTTGTCTGCATTTACGCCGGCGGAAATCACGCCGGCGAGAACTTTTTACGAAAATTCTGAAAATGCTTTTAAAGTGTATCTTTGCATCCTCATTTTATCCTAGGCATTCTTAGGCCTAGTTTAAGGCATCTAATGAGGATATAGATGTAGAACCACACCGAGGCAATTAGAGATTAAGTCATTATTTTCCCAACTGTGTAGCTTAGTGTGTGTTCAATCTGTAATTGTGTGGGGTTGGCATCAGGGAACACGCTCTAGCTTAACTGTAACCCAGAACTCTGTGAGTAACAATTGTGTAAAGATATGTTCAACTATGAATATTTCTAACTGTTTAACTGAACTGCTTTCTGAACTGATACTGTTAATCGAATGAATGTATGTCCTATATTCTGAATTGTATTGTGGCATCCTTAGCAACTCATCTTTATTCTTATTCTGAGAGATCTCTGTCGGTTCCTTGTTGGAACCACTCATTTCTTGATTGATGGCCATCATTTTCATTTGGTCTTTTAAGACCTCATTTCTTATCTTCGCTATGCTAATGGATATACCACATATGACTGTTATGACTGAATGACTGTTATATTGAATCAATGAATTGTTTTCATTACTATAAGGGCATCCGTTCTTAACCTCTTTATGCATTATGTTATTCACTGGGCTTTAGCTCACTTTTTATATATATATGTAGGTGTTCAGGCATCATACCAGAGCTAGGAGCGTGGGTTAGACTCCCCTTTTTGTCAAGCCAACTACCGTGCCTCACTGCGAGGTTCCGAGCCTGCCAAGCTATGGCTTAGGGGTGTCCTAATTTCCCCGTCTATCTCTGTATCTGTTTGTAATAACTGCATAGACTGATAGCACTATACTATACTGTTTATCAAGGATTAGGTCCCTGTTCTGATCGACTGTAAATGTTGTACATACTGTTTTGTAATGTTCATGTATTTATGTATATGTATAGAAAGTCTTTTTGCATACAGACTGTCACAGCTCATTGGACATTGTTTATTTACTGTATTGGCTTCCGCCAGCCCCTGTACTCTATATTACTGTATTACTGTTAAGCAGGCCTTCGGTAATCTTGGATTACTAGCCAGTTACGGTACTAAACTCATAGGGGCGGGTTTGGGTCGTAACAGAGTGGTATCAAAGCGATACTTAACCACGAGTTATACCGCACACACGTGTCCAAATGAGCTATAGGGTGTCCTAGAAAAGCAATTAGGGCATCACATGAACATAAAAAGTGTATGTGGACATGATATGACTATATGTGTTAAAATGTTAAAATGTTTATAGTATGCAACTTCCTATGTTTATTATTGCTCTGTTGCATATAGTGAAATGGATAATGCAAATACTACTGATGGAACTAAATCATCTGAGGCCAGAATGGCCAGACTGGAAAGAACTGTTGAATTATTAACTGAAGCCTTAAGGCAACAGCAACAACAGAACCAACAGTCCCCACCTCCTCTTTTGGTACAGCCGGAACAGAATGTTAATGATGGGGACATAATTGCTCTCACTCAGAAGTTCAGCAAAATGAAACCGCCATCCTTTCAAGGAGGCCTTGAGCCGCTAAAAGCTAAAGCATGGGTTCTTGAGACAGAAAAGTTATTTGAAGTATTTCCGTGCTCTGAAGCACATAAAGTACTGTTAGCTACCTTCACCTTACAGGAAAAAGCTAGAAAGTGGTGGATGCTAGTCCGTAACACCAACACCGTTATGACATGGGCTCAGTTTAAGGAGTCCTTTTTTGAAAAGTATTTCCCTCAGTGTGTTAGGGACAGAAAAGTAACTGAATTTGAATAGCTGAGAGAGGGGACTATGTCCGTTGCTGAATATGAAACAAAGTTCACTGAACTTGCTAGGTATGCACTCCACATGGTTGATACTGATTACAAGAAGGCCAGGAAGTTTGAAGGCGGCCTTAATGTTGCAATACTAGACCGAATAAATGTCTTGAAACTACCGAACTATGTAAATGTTCTCGACCGGGCATTAATGGTTAAGTCGAACATTGAGGCACTAAAACAAACTGAGACACCAGCGTCTGAATGGCGTGGTAAAACGCAGGGTTTTAAGTTCAAGAAGGGCAAAAATAATCCATTGAACAAGAAACAGAATACGAGGTCAACAATTAGCTCCAACCAGGGAAATGGTTCCATACCACCCTATTCTGAGTGTGGCAAGAAGCACAAAGGGGTTTGTTATAAAATATCTGGTGCTTGCTATAGGTGTGGCAAGGTGGGCCACATGGTTAAAGATTGCCCTTCCACTGCTCCAGGCAATAATAAAGTTGCAGACAGCACCGCAGCATCAACTGTTGCCCCAAAACCAAACCCCAATGCTACCGGGAAAGAGCCTATGAAGCAGGGCCGAGTGTTCGCCCTAGTATCGGGAGATGTACAAAATACTAAGACCGTTGTATCAGGTATCCTCTCTATTTGTACTCAAAATGCATATGTACTGATTGATTCGGGGTCTACACATTCATATGTATCGCATGCTTTTTCGCGAAAATTGAATAGACCCTTAGAACCCATGAATTATCTGTTAGCTGTATCATCACCCGTTGGGGGATCCATGACTTGTGCATATATGTACCCTGCTTGTGAAATTATTGTTGGAAATGCACATCTGTATATTGATTTACTGCCTCTGAACATTGATCATTTTGATGTAATATTGGGAATGGACTGGTTAACGAAATATCATGCTACCATAGACTGTGTAACAAAACAAGTTGTTTTTCGTCCACCGGGTTTACCTAAATTTGTGTTTAATGGAAGTGGAGTAGTACCTCCTCCGTATTTGATTTCATCTGTGAAAGTTGTTAAATTGATTAGAAAATGGTATAAAGGATATCTGTGTTCTGTGTTAACTGTGTCTACTAATATTAAAATTGATGTGAACTGTATTCTTATAGTCAGAGAATTCCCAGATATTTTTCCAGATGATTTGCCAGGGGATTTGATTGATAGGGAGATTGAGTTCACCGTTGATGTGATTCCGGGTACACAGCCAATATCTAAAGTTCCTTACCGAATGGCTCCGACTGAACTGAAAGAATTGAAGGCGCAACTGCAAGAACTGTTAGATAAGAAGTTCATCGGGCCTAGTACTTCGCCATGGGACGCTCTTGTTTTATTTGTGAAAAAGAAAGACGGCTCATTGAGACTTTGTATTGACTACTGTGAACTGAATAAGGTAACTGTGAAAAATAAATACCCATTGCCTCATATTGATGACCTATTTGATCAATTACAGGGTACTCAAGTTTTCTCTAAGATTGATCTCAGATCCGGATATCATCAGTTGAAAGTTAAACCAGAGGACATTGACAAAACTGTTTTTTGAACGAGGTATGAACATTACGAATTCTTAGTTATGCCTTTCGGAGTTACCAATGCACCTGCTGCATTTATGGACCTCATGAACAGAATCTTTAAACCATTCCTCAATGACTTTATTGTTGTATTCATAGATGACATCCTGGTTTATTCCGAAAGTATAGAAGAAGATGAACATCATCTGAGACTTGCCCTACAGACCCTAAGAGAACAGAAACTCTATGCTAAACTGTCTAAATGTGAATTTTGGCTTGATCATGTTATGTTTTTGGGGCATGTTGTTAGCAAAGATGGAATTTCAGTTGATCGACAGAAAATCGAAGCGGTAGTAAATTGGCCTAGACTAACAAATGTGACAGAAGTCCGAAGCTTTTTGGGTTTGGCTGGATATTACAGAAGATTTGTCAAAGATTTCTCCAAAATTGCCTTACCGTTGACTCAGTTAACTCAGAAGGGGATATCATTTGACTGGACTGACCAAAGAGAATCAGCTTTCCAAGAGTTGAAAACTCGACTAGTGACTGCACCTGTTCTTACCTTACCTTCAGGTACGGATGGTTTTATCATTTTTAGTGATGCTTCTCATAAGGGTTTGGGGTGTGTTTTAATGCAGAATGTGAGAGTAATTGCCTATGCTTCCTGACAACTGAGACCGCATGAGAAGAACTACCCGACCCATGACTTGGAACTCGCTGCAGTGGTATTTGCCTTAAAAATCTGGCGTTACTATCTTTATGGGGCGACATGTGAAGTATATACCAACTACAAGAGTCTGAAATATTTCTTCACACAGAAAGAACTGAACATGAGACAACGGAGATGGCTAGAACTGATTAAAGACTATGACCTACAGATTTTGTACCATCTAGAAAAAGCCAACACCGTTGCCGATGCACTGAGCCGGAAATCGATTGGCAATTTAGCCTGTTTACTCACAGGACAGAAAGAGTTGCTTTGTGACCTTGAAAAATCTGAAATTGAAATTGTTTTGCAAGAACGAAGTGGAACAATAGCTGCTATTTCTGCTCAACTGGCACTGATTGAAGAGAAACAACAATTGGATGACTTCTTGAAGAAGATCATCGAAGAAAGGGAATCTAAACCAAGGCCGGGTTTCAAATTTGAAAATAATGTACTGAGATTTCAAGAAAGACTGTGTGTACCGAATGATTCTGAATTGAAAAGAAGAGTTCTGCAAGAGGGCCACAATTTAAAATTTTCTATCCATCCGGGGAATACGAAAATGTACCAAGACCTAAAACTGAATTTCTGGTGGCCGGGAATGAAGAAAGAAATTGTTGATTTTGTATCAAAATGTCTTCCTTGCCAACAAGTCAAAGTCGAACATCAACGACCCGCAGGCTTATTGCAGCCCTTACCGATACTGGAGTGGAAATGAGAACATATTACTATGGATTTTATCGTTGGATTGCCTCGCTCCAGTAAAAGTATGGACTCAATTTGGGTTATTGTTGATAGACTGACTAAATCTGCTCACTTCTTACCTGTCAAGACAATTTATAATGCGGACAAATTGGCTATACTCTATATTGATGAAATTGTTAGACTGCATGGAGTGCCTGTGTCCATTGTTTTTAACAGAGATTCGAAGTTTACATCGAGATTCTGGCAAAGCTTCTGTTGCATTAGTCTTGGGCGAGGCCGAGTAGTGCCTATTATCCTCAGACAGATAGCCAGTCAGAAAGAACCATCCAGACTTTGGAGGATTTACTGAGAATGTGTGTCCTTGATTTTCAGGGGAACTGGGAAAGCCATTTGCCCTTAGCTGAATTCGCCTACAACAACAGTTATCATTCAAGTATTGGTATGGCGCCTTTCGAGGCATTGTATGGCAGAAAATGTAGATCTCCAATTTGCTGGGCAGAAGTTAGAGATGGGCCTTTGCTTGGGCCCGAGATTGTATATGAAACGACTGAAAAAGTGAAATTGATACAACAGAGACTGAAAACTGCACAGAGCCGACAGAAAAGTTATGCGGATGTCAGAAGACAGGATAGAGAATATGAAGTGGGTGATCACGTTTTTGTGAAAGTGACACCGATAAAAGGCCAGACTCGTTTTGGAGAAAAGGGCAAGTTAGCTCCGAGATATGTCAGACCGTATGAGATTATTGAGAAAATCAGTCCAGTGGCGTATCAAGTTGCGCTTCCTCCTGAAATTGAGCATATGCATAATGTCTTCCACATTTCTATGTTGAGGGATTACCTCTGGGATCCTTTTCATGTGATAGGGCCTACTTGTCTAGTGCTGAGTGATGACTACACTTATGAGGAACGGCCTATTTAGATCGTAAACAGATGGATCAAGAAGTTGAGAAATAAAGAGATCCCGTTAGTGAAAGTTGACTGGCAAAACCATGGTGGCGTGTATGCCACTTGAGAAAGGGAAGATGACATGGCCAAGAGATATCCTGAACTGTTTCCACTAAATCCTGTTTTCTTCCAGAATGAAGGTAACTCGAGTTTAGAAAACTAAACTCTTTTTAAGGAGGGGAGACTGTAACAACCCTCACTACTACTTACCGATTAATTACCGATTACTGTTAAACTGAGGCTGATTATGATGGGTAATTGAACTGATTGAAATACCGAACTGACTGACCGAAATCTGAAGCTGATTGATTGAGTATATCTGTTTGAATTGCATTTTATCTGTTTGATTGCCAAATTATCTGTTCATGTCTTTGTGTTTGATCTGCTAATTAAAGGCCTTATCGGCGGCCGAACCTGAAATTGGTTGATGATTTGGAATTATTAGAATTTATGTGATTTTATGGTGTATTTAATTAAAATTTGATTTGGTATGATTAAATAGATTAAAATAAGCTTAATTCCACAAGTTGCATTATTTACAACCTTGCCCTATTAGTGGACCACTAACTAAACATTTTGGGGCTTGGTTTATTTTATCTTGGCAACATTTTGTTCATCTCATTTGAAACCCTTAGCCGACCAAGAGAGAAGAGAGGGAGAGAGTGAGAGAAATTGAATTCCTTCTTGTGTCTTGCTTGGTGAATTAAAGAAATTGGAGGATAATTGTAAATTGAGCTCCTACACCTCAAACTCAAGACTTAGGTAAGGAGATTCAACCTCTCATTGTTGTGTTTAAGCTTGTTCTTGCATGGTTCATGAGCTTCTAGTGATCTGAATCAAGATTTAGTCTAATAATGTTGAATTGTAGCTTGATTGTTGCATGCATGTATATATATATTGAAGTTTTGAGGTTGTAGTTCATAATTCCTGACATGCATGTTCATAATTTTACATTGGACCATGATTTGATCTTGTTTTGAGGCTATTGAGCTCAATAAAGCATGAAATTGAAGCTTTGATTGGAGTTAAACTCATGCATGTCATGTTTGTAGCATGTTCATGAAAATTGGTTTGAATTTGGATTTAATTAAACTACCTTTGGGTCTTGATTTTACAAATTGAGCTTTGAACCATGTTATTCTATGTATTTACAAGTGTTTTCCAAGAAATGGGCCCAAAGGAATTGATTTTGATACATTGGAACTTGATATGAGCTTGGAAGCTCAAATCTAGAAATTCCAGATTTTGGACTCATTTCGGCGGAAAAAAGTGGCACTCGGCGGAAATTCGTGCTCAAGATTACTTTACCTTTGTTTTGAAGTCCGCTCGAGCGGAGGAATTGACGCTCGAGTGGGAACTTGTGTCTTACGCTCGAGCGAGTGTTGAGCGCCCAATCGAGCGTGATTTTTACCTATCCAGTACTTTTGCCCTGTTTTGTAGAACGCTCAAGCGAGAAAGTATACGCTCGAGCGGATACCTTTGTTTGCATTTACGCTCGAGCGGGGAAATCCACGCTCGAGCGGGAATTCTGTTTTCTGAAAATTCTGAAAATGTTTTTAAAGTGCATCTTTGCATCCTCATTTTATCCTAGGCATTCTTAGGCCTAGTTTAAGGCATCTAATGAGGATATAGATGTAGAACCACACCGAGGCAATTAGAGATTAAGTCATTATTTTCCCAACTGTGTAGCTTAGTGTGTGTTCAATCTGTAATTGTGTAGGGTTGGTATCAGGGGACGCGCTCTAGCTTAACTGTAGCCCAGAACTCTGTAAGTAACAATTGTGTAAAGATATACTCAACTATGAATATTTTCTGACTGTTTAACTGAACTGCTTTATGAACTGATACTGTTAATCGAATGAATGTATGTCCTATATTCTGAACTGTATTGTGGCATCCTTAGCAACTATTATTTACTGTTACTGTTACAGAGATCTCTGTCGGTTTCCTTGTTGGAACCACTACTGTTTACTGATTGATAGCCATTATTTTCTGTTTAGTCTTTTAAGATCTACTGTTTACTGTACTGCTATGCTAATGGATATACCACATATGACTGTTATGACTGAATGACTGTTATATTGAATCAATGAATTGTTTTCATTACTATAAGGACATCCGTTCTTAACCTCTTTATGCATTATGTTATTCACTGGGCTTTAGCTCACTGTTTATATATATATGTAGGTGTTAAGGCATCAGACCAGAGCTAGGAACGTGGGTTAGACTCTCCTTTTTGTCAAGCCAACTACTGTGCCTCACTACGAGGTTCCGAGCCTGCCAAGCTATGGCTTAGGGGTGTCCTAATTTCCCCGTCTGTCTCTGTATCTGTTTGTAATAACTGCATAGACTAATAACCTTTACCTTGTCTTGTTTATCGAGGATTAGGTCCTGATACGATCATTGTAAATGTTGTACATACTGTTTTGTATTGTTCATGTATTTATGTATATGTATGGAAAACCTTTTTGCATACAGACTGTTACAGCTCATTGGATATTGTTTATTTACTGTATTGGTTTCCGTCAGCCCCTGTACTCTGTATTACTGTATTATTGTTAAGCAAGCCTTCGATAATCTCGGATTACTGGCCGGTTACGGTACTAAACCCATAGGGGCGAGTTTGTGTCGTGACATATTGCTACTATTGTTGTTAAGGAGAATGATGATGATGATGATAAAGAAGAAACATACTGTAACAGATAAGGAGAAAGAATGAGAAGAAAAATTTGAGCAGATAAGGTTTTGTTTAGCTTGGTATTTGCAACAGATAGGTGTTGTTTTGGATTTATTTCAACAGACAAAATTTGGTTTGACTTGTTATTTCAACAGATAGAAAAAAAATAAACAAATAGAATATGATAGAGAATTCAACGAAAAAAATTGAACATATAGATTTCAACAGATAGGGAAAATCAAGACAGGTTTTATACAGATAGAGAGAGAAATCCACATATTTTAAACAAATAAAGAGAAAAATCCATAGATTTTCAATAGATAGAGGAAAAAATTTAAAAAGATAGGGAAAAAATTCAACAAATAGAAATAAATTTGAACATATAGTTAGAAAAAATTTGAACAGATAGAAAATAATTTGAACAAATAGTTAAAAAATTCAAACAGATAAAATAATTCAAAGGCAAAATTGGAAACAAAATATTTTTCAGTGTTTCTCACCAAACTATTTTACAAAATGTGGACCTTTCATTAATAAAAAATATCTCTTGGACCTAATGCCTTAGACAATTGTTAGAGTGAATTTTTCACTAATTTTCTCAATCAAATCTTGGTGTCTGTCTCATAGCAACTCTAAGTAACACTAAGCCCGGGACTCAAGTTTCATGATGGATTGAGAATCTTTTATGTTCTCATCTCAATAAGAAAAAATTTGAGAGAACTATATAGAATCCATCACCAATCTTGTTTTGATAATCTTAATTGTTTATTTTGTAGAACCCTCAATGTTTATTATCCATAAAGAAAATTAAGTTGATTCGATAATCATAATATTTTTATTTTTTTTGTATTTGTCTCTAAAAAAATAAATGGCCTGTTTTCAAAAATATATTTGTCTTCCATTTTTATTAAAGACAAATGCAATAAAATGAAAATGTTATAATTATCCGATCGAATTAATTTTTTTTCATAGATGATATACATTAAGGACACTATAAAATGAATAATTTAGATTATCGCAATGGAATCTGTGGTGCGGATAGGGCCAACCAAACACTCGACAGGGCCTAAAGCAAAATGTTATTGGGAGGCTTTTAATATTTAAATATAAATTCAAATAATATTTTTATTTTTATTTTTATTATTTTTTGAAATTTTTGTGAGGGTTATAAAATGAAAAGACATGAAAATTGATATAAACTATCCAATAATTAGAGCTTAAAGATTTAAAATGAATGTCTGTGCTAGGGAGGGAAAAAAAATTGAAGACTTTCTTAGGGTTGTAAATCTGGCTCGGCCAGCCCATGTCGGGCCTTGCGGGTTCCTGCCAAAATTCGAGCCCGACTGGGCCGGCCCACGAATCAAAAAATTAGGCTCAAGCCTAAGCTCAGGGGTATTTGGGCAGGCCGGTGGGCCTGGCCCTAGCCCTGGCCTCGGGCTTGGATGGGCCTAACCATTTTTTTATATTTTTTCTACCAAATTTTTTTAATTTTCCACTGAAAAAGACACTGGGTCTAAGGCAGGTTGGGCCTTAGTGGACCATAAGCAGGCCGATGGATAAGGCCATAGGCCGAGCCGGACTTCAAAATGACAGCTCAGGCCTAAGCCCAAGCCCAAGCCCAAGGGCTCGGGTTGCGTTCGAACCTAAACCCAAACGGGCTGGTATCAGGCCGCAGGTAGGTTTTAGCCCGCCCACGGGCTGCGGCCATTTTTACACTCCTAACTAAACTTCAACTTATTCTAAATTGGTGGATTTTTTTTTTAATGTATTAAAGTGAGTCATTTTACAATTATAGATGGGATATTTTTCAAAATAAGTGGATTTTTTATTTTTTTTTTATGTGAACCTTTTAAAAATAGAATCATTATTTTTCATTTATAAACTAAATTAATAAAGCTTTTTCTAAATCCGTAGAACTTGTATTATTCTTGTGGATAATATATATATATTTGGGGATATTTTGGAGGCCTTTTGGCCTTTTCAAAAATAAAAATAGTCTTATTAACGAGTGTTAACGACATTAGTTAACAAAATTAGAAAGAAAACTATTATATATCATCTAATTTTATTACTACTTTATATCATTGGGTATATGTTAGGATAATATTTATTTTTATTAATTCTTTAATAATTATATCTCTAAATAAGAAAATTAATTATAAATGTCTATATAAGCAGTAATACAATTCGGTGATAAAAATTCAGTAACATGTAATCTTTCTCAATTTAAAATAGTTGTACATTTTTTTATGACACATACATCTTAAGAAAATATACAACCATTTCAAGAGAGTTTAATAAATGATTTTAGAGCACTCTTTAATAAAATTATCTTATGACTTTTCAATGGGGGCCTTGTGGAATTTTGAAAACAGAAAGCCTTCTATCAAGTGAGGCCTAAAGTGTAAACTTTAATGGCTTTAGCTTCAAGTCTGATCGACCCCTCAAATTCTCTCATATTAAGATGTAAATATAAAAGAATTTCAACCGTTTCATAATCTATAACTTAAACAATTTTAATAATAATAGTATAAGGAAGAAGTAAATGACATGTGGGATTGGGATTCCAATCAAATTGAAAATTTAATAGTACGTGCCAATAAATCCTAACATTAAAGACTAGCAATTACCTTAATCTATTCTTTGAAATCACAAGGGTAAAATGGTAAATTCATACTACGATTGAGGTCATTATTGTTCATGTATATAATGGGTAGTATCCTCTTTGCTTCAACACTGAAAAATCTATACTAAGGAGAAGAAGATGATGAGAACTATATTGACCCTAGTGCTAGTCATGCTAGGTTTGGGCTCAGTCACCATGGTGAGCCCAGTTGAAGGAATAAGGGCTCAGTCAATTAACAAGAAGATGCAATTTGAGATACTGCCCAAGGTATCCGGTTCATTTTTTGAATTATCTGATTGGGCATTGCCACCACCAAGGAAGATGGTGGAAAAGTCAGATTATAAGTTGCCACATCATTTCGGGATATTGCCTAAAGGGATTCGTATACCTCCATCTGGGCCGTCTACCCGAACATCCGACAGCCCGCCAGTGCCGCCGTGTCGTCCACCCAGACTGGAGCAGCCATAGAGATTTGGGGTTTGTTATAAATTTTATCCCATAATATGAAAATGTGCTTGAGATTTAATTTTCTGAATAAAATTGTTAAGTATGTAATATTGATGAATAAATGACAGGCTTTGATCTTTTGTTCATACCCAATAGTTACATACAACTACAATATGACCACGCTTTATTTTTCTATCTTGGCCTATGTTATCACAGATAATTTAATCTTAAATAATTAATAATTGAGTAATGATATATAAATAAATAAAAATTATATAATACTTTTATACAAGATGATGTGGATCAATGTAAACCATTGAGTTTAACAATAACAGAAAATTACTTCAACCCATAAGTTAGAATATAAACAAGGACAGATTCTCTTCAGTTTCATAATTGAATTAGAGGGATTGAATTAGAGGGCGTTATTGACTGTTGAGTGTTTTTTTTATTATTTATCCAAGTCGACTGTTGAATTGCCTCATGTTGAGTAATATTCTTGACTTGGCACTGGAATTGCAAGTGGTTGGGTTTCTCACGGGTTGACATCTCAACAGGAGAGAACTTGAGGGGTTTATATGTCTCATCACGAGTCCCATTTTGTTTATCCAAATCATTTATTTTGTACGGTATTCAATGTATGATATTCATGAAAAAAATTAGTTCGGTTCAATATTCGTAACTTTTTCATTTTGCATTTGTTTTCAAAAAATAGACGACAAATATATTTTTGAAATAGACTATCGACAAATGTTATAAAATGAAAATGTAACGATTATCGGATTGACCTAAATTTTTTTTAGACTTGTGATGGACCCTATAGGTCCCTCAAATTTTCTCATATTGCAATCTCAATATGAGAGAAACCCAACTGAGTTTGAAGTCACACCCAAACACCAAAAAATAAAAGGAAACAAAATTATTTAACCGGTCAAAATTTACATATAAAATATTTGTCAGTAAAATATTTTATTTTAAAACAAATAGAGCCTTCATTTAGTCTCTTAATTTTCTAATTTTTATTTATAAATCTCTTCATAAACTTAAAATCTAAATACAATCTTTCAGTACTTATTGTATTATTTTTCAGCTATGTACTTAACCATGCCAGGTACACAAAACTATTTAAAAATATATCAAAAAATTTATTATGCCACTCAAATTCATCTTATGTTTGAGTTCCATAATGCATGAATTAAATATGAACCACACAAATTTTTTTAAATATTTTTCTATACACAAATTCCGTGCGCACCTATGTTTTCTGAATACCTAACATGGAATGGGTAGAAATTCAAGTCCAGATGGCACACACCATGTAATCTATTCAGTCAACTAGCTAGAGTGATTCACTAAAATAAAAAAATTAAAAATTAAGCAAACCTGAGGTGGGAAATTTATTAAAGTAACAGACTAAATACTCAGAATTGGGTATTAAAGAATCAGTTTAATTGGCCAAAAAATTAGTGAAAGGTTGAAATTTAAATGATATATTGTGAGTCCATACATAGATTAAATCTCAATCACACACTCATAATTCTAAGTATGTATTGTGATTGTTTGCTAAAAGGGACAAAGACCAAAACCCTCAAAGAATGCAAAGCTATACAAAAAGCATATAGACTAACAAAAACCAAAAACTAGTAATTCACTAAACTTGTTCCTATGTTTTGATCTTGAATTTGTACAGGGAAAAAAAAAAAAAATAGAAAAATGAGAAGGAAATAGTTAGAGAAACTAGTCTTTGTACGATTACCCTTAAATTTTAAACATATACAAGTACTTTCATTTTCCATTTCCATCATAAATCTAAATTTCAAAATCCAAAAATTGCAGTAGGGTAACATAACAAGAAGGTCAAAATCTGCTAAATTTCTCGCCACACCTTTATAAAAAATAAACAAATAAATAAATCTTATACCAAGCACGCAGTAGGTGGGGGATAAAAATTAAATTTGTGTATTTAGCAGCACCCAATCAGGAATGGACAACCAAACTAGATCCATCTCAAAACAGATCAAAATCCCCAACCAAACTAGTCTTAAACTTATCATTGGTCTCAGCTTTGGCAGGTTCAGTATATAAATGAATAAAAAAAAACCAAATCTGTACAACTATTGGGCCAGTACTTTCTAATTATTGAAACAACAAATTGATTCAGAAACTCAGAAAACAACTTTGTTTATAGCAATGCTAAGAACATAGAAAATTTTCGTACGATGGGACAAAGGCGTGAGACTCACATAAGTGGAGTCTACGTGTGGAATCCATCTTTTCACCCATAAAATGCTCTTTTCCGATTGGCAATAGATCCTAGATGAGGTAGTGGACAGGTAGATAACATTCACGAACATGTCAGGTGAGTAAACAAAATCAAACTCCCAAAACCCCTATATTCATCTACAATTTTCACTCAGCATCTGGATTTCAATCTATACTTTCAGAAAAAGAAATGTCAATACATGGTGATCATTTGAGTATTTATTTTCATGATGTAATGATCTTTTTATTCATCATCTACTACACCCTATCATTTTCCATGCACCTAACCTAAAATGCAGTTTCTGATTCACATCCTACATATCTGCAACCTCTGCTATTAGGTCATCTATCAACAACTTCTCAATTTCCTTACCTATTGCGTCGATGCCATCCCCAGAGTCCAGCCACAGCATCTCCCTGTCCAGCAGTCTCTCCGTCACCTCCTCTCTTGCTTTCTTCTCTTCATTTTCCAGAAAATCACGCACCTCATATTTCAAACCATGTTTCTGCCACTCGGGGGGACCAACCTTCCTTGTCGATAGCTTCAACCAAGGGCGTGGATTAATCAACCACTGGAAGATCTCAACGAGCCCAGAATTTATAAGGTCAAATAGCAGCCTCCTCTCAGACCTCAACCATGTCTCGTTGCAATACTTCTTCTCAAGGTTGTCAAATACCCCGGGACCCAGCGGACAATCTGGAGAGTGCCATGTTGCAATGATCATATCGGGATCAGCATCTTCAAATCCAGAGTCAATTAGCACATCAATTAGGTAAGAACATTCGAAGCTGTCATCTTCAAATATTTCATCGTCTTTGTCACTTGACATGAGCATCCCCTCATCTGTATATGCTCCAGACTCCATCTTGAGAAGCTTGAGTTGCATTCGAAGCCCTACCAAGAACAAAGAGAATAAAGTAATGTTAAAGTAAAATGTATATTAATGGAATCAGTAGCAAACCAATGAAATGAGATCAATCCAATGAAGGGGGTGTTGAGATCTGATTGAGGAGATAAATTTTGCTGGCCAGAATGTTAATTTACATACAATGACTGCAATATTATGGAACAAACTCAATAAGCTGAAGAGCAACAAAAGGCGAGGTCAAGGATTTCGACTGAGCTAATGGAAAATATGTCATGGCTTCTGATTTAAATGAAGGTACGCCAAAAAAGATTTTTGCATACGAACCCCAAATAAATTGTATATATCTAGGTTTAGGTTCCTTATGGGACAAAAACCAGCTCACTCTATTACATAAGCTAATATGTTGCATTTATAGCATCTCTTCAAAATTGTTCGATGCTTCAATAATACAGTGAATATTTTTGTTATTATTTTTTCACATGATTGCTTCATTCTCCTTTGTGCAACAGTTTAGTTTCAATATGCACCTAAACCGTTACATTCTACAGAAAATACAAATTATAATAAAAACGAGAACATTCCATAAAAGAGTAAATAAAGTACAGGCATTTAGTTACCTTGAAGGTCTGCACTGACTCTCTCAAAGCATTCAGAACCAGATGATATTTCTTCTGTGAAAGGGATTTCCAGAACTGACACTGGACTCGGATGATCTGCATCCTTTGAGCTACCTGGAGATGGTGGTTCAGGTACTGGGCACTGCAATGGAACTGGATCTTCTTTGGATGGTTCAATATGAGGTTCCTGGAACATCATAAAAAGAAACTTCGTGAATTTAATTATATGAGAATTTTCGCAGGAAGTATTTGGCAAGCATTTAATAATGTATGTACCTACTGAAATCATAGATATGCAAAATGGATAGCACAATTCAATCATATTGAGAATCTCCAAATTAATATTTAAGTTATGCATTATCATCATCTACAAGACACTTGTGGTCTAGTTTAGTTAGCATGGATGCAGACTCCAGACCTTCCACCTACAAATATTTGACATATGCAAGTGGTAAAGATCTTGAAGGAAAACCCGGATTTGGAGGTACAAGATCAAATATCCAACATGCATCCATAGTTTGCTTTCCTAATGCACCACTAACACAAGAAACCAAAGGAAAAGAAAGATGACAAGGTAAAGTGGAAAGGGCCTATCATGGTTTTATATGAATGTGTGCACATGCAAATTTTGTTAAGAACCTCAAACCAATATAAAACAATTCAACAGTACACTTGCATTCAGAACATTTATCTGTTAATGCATGCGACTGTGTGTGCTCTGTGTGTCCTTGGATGTGTATATATATACAGGGACCAAAAGTGGGATTGAAATATATCCATCAGAACACATTTTAGAGTCGATCACAAAAACTATTATGAGCAGTGGAAATGGTTTTAGAGTCTATCAAGAATTTGAATCTCATACATCCCTTACACTGCACATGCACACCCATATGGAGTTCTCAATAGATCTTTCTCCGTACCAATGTGGAACTCATAAAAATAAGCAAAGAGAAAAGAAAATAAAGCAAACAAATACACAGTAGAATCAGGACAAAATTCTCTAAAGCTTTCTCAACACTAAACTGATTATGTAAAATTTAAATATATATATGTATATATATTGGGGAAAAAAGACGCAATGTCCCACTTCTTGATAAACTCATGGCGGATAAATAGTTAAAGAAAGCCAAACAAACCAACAGTATATCATGCAGTCAGCCCACTCCACTCTTGTAAGAAAGGAAACATAAGGTTGTTAAAATGTGGATTCAGTATTGCTAACATGGATGTGCAATGTAAATACCAAGAGAAAGGAAGGCACAGTTGTACCTCAATGTAAGAATCACATCGTATATTCTTTCTATTTCCTACCTTTTGAATAGCTTCTGATACCTCTCAAATTATTTAGCTTGCACCCCCCACCCCCAACCAAAAAAAAAAAAAAAATAGGAATGGTTCTAGGTTCCCGCTGCTGAAGACAAAATTTTATTATAGAAGTTCTGATTACCCAAAAAGAACTAAAGGAAAAGGAAAACAAGAACAAAAAAAGGGGAGAATTGCAAGTCAGTGGGAAAAAAGTGAAAGTAATTGCAAAAAGCATGGAGGTGCATGTGAGTCTGTGTTCTACTGCAAGTGAAAATTGTGGCCTAACTTGCACTAAAGCATAGACCCTGTGCTCTGGTGCAAGTGAAAATTGTCCCACTTGCACTTATATTTTTTTGTAACTAACTATTTTCATGTCATCACACTGATTTTCAATTTCCCCAAAAGAAAATAATATATTTCCAGAACACAAAGAAATTTACAAAAGAAACTTAGGTTGTTCAAGTTCATGTATCTGCTTGCACTAGACAAATTCTGAAGTATGATGTATATGGTAAGTGATAATGTAATTACATCTACATTTTCCATGTTCTAACCAAAAATAAATAAATAAATAAATCCAGGTTCTCACTTAAAAAAATAAAAAATTTACAATTCCAAGTTTTGGCCTCCAACAGTGTCCATATACACTTCAGTAAAATGTCAGGATAAACATGTGGCACTAAATTTGAAACAATGTAGAGAGATATAGATGCAAAGGAGGCAAAAAAGGAAATATGGCATCAAGGTTTTAGTCAGCAGATCTGACTTGTCCTACCATATTCAGATGGGAATGGAACAAGTTTAAGAGGGGTAGGGTTGACAATAAAATTTCAGAAGATGAGAACGTGCATGGTCATTAAAATGAGGATCCCAAAGTGGGATCGGTGAGAGGTCTCGTCAGTCAAATCATCAATTTGGATCAAGGATGGACCCCCCCCCCCCCCCCCCCGCGATTTTATATATTAGTATTAACTATTAATTATCTTTAAATTATACATATTGGCTGCCTCTAGATTTGAAAAAAAAAAAAGTGGTTGCATGATCTACACCTTTTTATATATGAAAGGTGGAATGCAAAGTATAAAATTTAATAATTTCGACAAAATATAATAATAAAATTTGGTTTCTCACAACTAGTGTCGATATATTGTCTTATAATGATCTTTTATAACTCAATATGAGTATAGGAGAACATGTTTATTAATATATATTTTATGCTATTTTGTACTTTTCATGTCCGTAAAAATTGATGTTGTAATTTACACTTCATTTTTAAAATTTTTGTTAGAATATATGTTCGCCCCCTCTATGTGAAAATCTTGCGTCCATCCCTGATATGGATTGATGATCGTAACTTCATAAGATCCATTTTCCATTTAAAAAATAGGGTGAAAAGTCACTAGTAATGATGATGTATATTAATAACATGCGGAGCGTGCATAACAAATGAAAACAATGATAAGGTGGAAATTGGGAAGGAGATAGCAAGAAACCATCTAGAAAATTTAGTAATATCATCACAATTACTGCAATTTATCGAAAACAAATCTTAGGAAACAAAAAGCAAACATATCATCAAACACAAGGGGTTCAAAAGTGTTAAATCGCCAATTATCTCCAAAGCTTAAATTTTTAGCAAATGAGCCGAACAATATATATCAAACTATCCAACACCCTCCCTCACGTGCAACCCCATCTTGCACGTAGAGAGACAAACAGAAAACTGAACAGAAAGAGAAGCAAACAACCAAACAGAGAAAAATAAACCAAACGGGGACAGTATACCAAATGCCAACGAAGAAACTTGCACCCAAAACTCTCTCGACTACCATGTTAATTTGAGAATAATGTGTGTATATTATCTTGGGTAGAAATCAAGCCCTAAAGCTAGTTATTAAGGTGAGGGTGTCCTCACACTTATATATACCGCACATTACTTTCGTACCCAGGCGATGTGAGACTTTGTTGCATACCCTCCCTCACACACAGCATGCTCACTCGACAACACTTCCCACATGCAATCCAAGGACACACATCTTACCCATCTATAGGACGTGTTTGGACATGTGTTGAGAAGTGTCTGATGAGTGTTGTGTCATGTTGGAATCTAACACAATGTTGGACAAGACATGACACCTTCTTGAAAGTATTCATGCTTCTTAGGTTATTGCGATTAAGGGTGTAGTAAAAATAATAAAAACATATCAAAATAGGAAAAAAAAGAAATAGGAAGCAGAACAATAAAAGATTTGGTTTCAAGAATTTTGAGAATGATACTAGAATAGAATTTTTTTTCTCTTACCAATGTTTCAAATGATTTAAATGTCAAATAAAAATCATTTCAACAAGAGGCAAAGAGAACGGTGTTAACAAAATGTTAAGGTTTTATATATCTAGAAGATTTAGTTTATTCTTTTAACAAGAGAAAAAGGGAGGAGAAAGCAAGAGAGAAATTGGAGAGTGAAGGGGAGCCATCGTTGCAATGGCAACCAACGTTGTGAATATCATACTGCTTACAACATGTGTTATTGGTATAGTAGTAATAGTACACACCGATACTGGTGCAGTTTTGAAAATTGTTTCAAATTTATTGTTATAAATATTATATATTTGTTTAAAATATTTTTATTTACTTACAAAACTTAAAATATAATTGACATTAGTTTAATTTAATGAGCATGATATAAACCTTTTATTTAATGAATACAATATGGGATTTTATTGTTGAAATCATTCATTAATATACAAAATCTTTTATAAATTGCTCTTCAGTAATATATGTATCTAGCCCACTCTTTGAGAAGAGACTATATAAAGCCTATGTAATAGATTATGGATACGTGTACTCTTTTTTCTTTTTTTATGTGAATATATGGATATACGCACTTACAAACTATAGATGAGAGTTTACAGTGGAATAACAAATGATGACTCTCGATAGAAGAGAAAAGAAAATGAAAGAATATTTGTAGGTTATAGAGAAAGAGTTAAACAAGGCTCAATTAGTACACATTAATGTGTTTGGGAGGGTAAAGATTAGATACACACCTAACCTTTGACGTAGTACACTAAATGATTATAAAGAAAGAGTGAAAGAGAGAAGTTCTCTGAGATGATACTAGAGGAAAACTGAAGAAAAAGAGAACGGTGAAGAAGCATGGTGTTGAGGGTAAGTTTAGCACCAAACCGATCCTTTTGATTTTGATGGTTGAGGAACTGATACAGATCATATGTTATGATTCAGTTTTATCGGTTTTGTCGATTTGATGTAAAAGAGGGATTTGCATGAGGTTTTAAAGGGTTTTATAGAACCTTGCAGAATTTCACATTGAAAATCAATAAAGGAAATGTATAAAAGTTGCTCTATAAATGTTTCCCTCCTTAGGCCTCGTTTGGGAACAGGCTAATTTAGTAACTTTTTGGCTAATTGGCTAAAAAGGTTGGTAAGAAAAACCTGTATGTTTGGGCCAACTTTTTGGCTAATTACGAAACGACGTGCAAAAAGTAGAGAGAAAAGGGAATCTTTGACTTTTTGGTATGGGTTGTTGGCTTTTTGGCTAAAAAGGTAACTTTTTGGCTAATTGGCTATTTTAGCCTCTTGCCAAACGAGGCCTTAGTTTTTATCACAAAAATATATTATATTAGTCACTTATCATATAATGCTTGAAGAATTAAAATATATAATTACTTAAATATAATTTTGGGTCGGTTCGGTCGCATCAGTATAAAAATATTTAAAACCGAAACAAACCGTATGTTATGAAAAACATACCGAAATTTTAGTTTTAGGAGCATCCCGATATGGGCATCGTTGAAGTTGCCGATATGGGGATATCAATGCAGGAGCATCCCAATATGGGCGTCATTGAAGTTGATAATTGCCGAAGTTGATGTCGTTTGACACTTTGATAGGTGGTCATCTCATAACAGAGGGGCATCCAAAAAGGAATTTATGTTTATTGTATCGGACCAAACAGAGTCCAAAAATGAATTTTCTATGTATTTTTATAGTAATTGTAGTACTCATAGTTTTATTTATATATATTTAAATTTTATTTATGACATTACTATATATCATGTTTTAATTTCGATTGATTTAGTAGTTGAACCGATGACCATTGACTAGGTGCTTTTTTCGTTCACACCAAGTTCAGTTTACATAACATTGCTTTTTTGGTCAAAATGGTACATCTCGAACCGTACCGACCTATCTGGAACAAGATTCACAACTCTGCTTGCAACCATGGTGGTAGTGCAACACTTTTCGTGTCACTTATGTTTCTCATACTCTATTTTTTCCCTTTCGTAAATACTAAATTCTCCTAGTTTTTGGCCAATTGTCGATTTCAACCAATTTAAAAAAGGACATATGGCAATTCGAGGAAGCAAAGGTTGCTTCATAAATGTCCATGCAACTATGCTAGTAATTCCCTTAGTATTAAGTTAATTCTCCACGTATTTTGGAAGGAAACAAAGAATTTAAACACATTTTTCAATTGTGCATGAGTGGAAGAAACTATGCATGGCAAGTCCATTCATTTATGAAAACCACATAATGGTGATACTTTACAAAGAAAAATCTCTATAAACTATAGTGTCTCACACGTAGGCACATTGCAACAAATATCATCATATCATATCATATCATATCATATCATATTAGTATCAAGTTTTCCATGAACGAAATGATTCACTGTAGTTGGTACTTGATGTTGAGGAAGAATGCATCATGCTTGACCCCCAAGATTGTTTCACTAGTGATCTTCCTAACTTGATAGTGACCAAGTTCAGTCCCTTCTTCTTGATCTTGTATTGATCCACGACCATCCTTGGTATCCTTTGTGGATACCTCATGAAATCCACGATCAGGGTTCCACAAAAGAATGTAGAGGGAAGGTAACTCACGAAAAAACATGATTTTAAATCTTGGTTTTGGTTCAATGCAAATTGGCCAAGTTTGAACAGGAAAATTAAGGTCCTGAACAGGATGGCCAATTCACAATGAGAACTAGTTAGACCGGATAAATTGCCAAGTTGACAACAAACTGGTTTGGTTCAACTCGGTTCGGGCCATGCAGGGTCATGTGCAACATTTGAAGCTTCAATTTCATCATTTTCTTTTTCATTTCTCCACCTCATTTGTACGATGTCAATGAATTCCACAAAATCTGTAGAAGCCCCATATCTCTTCTCTACCTCTTGATTTTGATATCCAAGAAAATGATCAGGTGCCAACAAATAAGAGAGAGACAAGTGATTGCAAGAGATCCGGAAGCTCCAATCGATGACAATGGGTTGTAGCATTTAAGAAGCCCCATGTTGCAAAAGATGTGGTGGCTCTGTTCAACGATGAAGAGAATAGGTTGCAGCATCCAAAGAAGCACGTATTGCAAGAGATCCGACGCCAACAACCGAAGTATCATGGTGAGGCAGTCTGTCTTTAAATTTCTAATAGATGAACTGAATTAAGTCTTTGTTGCTGCTTGTGCTATCCACTGTGAGTGGGCAGCCTCACTGCTGTGTGAGGGCTAATGCGTCTTGTATATCCCCTTTCTTTGATGGTCTCAAGTGCTAAAAGGTTCTGTTATACGGTATTGGGTAGAACTCAATCCCAAAAACTAGTTTGTGGGGTGAAGGGTGCCCTCACGGTTATATACTTCACACTACTTCACTACCCATGCGACGTGCGACTTTGCTTCACGAGTTCTTGGTGGCTATTGGTGTATTTTGTCTTGGTGGCAACGTTTGTTATGAATGTATGATGAAAAGGTGGTTCTATGTTATAGATATGATAACATATTTGCTTCTCGTTTTATATGACATTAAAAGCAAAACATTTAATAAATTTTACCTAATTAAAAACCTCTCCTTTCTCTTACTATTTAAAAACCTCATATTTTACACATTGTGTGCTACAATTAGTATATTGGCTTGTGATTTAATAATTATTTCATTATTATCAAATAAGCAAAACATGCTCCATACGTCGCCAAAAAAGTGACAAATTGAGCTTAAGAGTAGAAAAAATATGTATTGTTGAATTTTTTAGGGGTTGCTACTTGCTAACAATTTTTAAAAATTCACAACAATATTAATTGATTCCCAATACATATCGCTCGATACTCTTGATAGGCTGACAAGGCTACGCTGCGACCAATACCAATACGTCTCCCGATACCGCTATTTGGAACCATGGTCATAATGGCAGTCCACTATAACATTAGTTTGTCTGGAGAATGACTGCAACCCAACCCACTTTGGATTGTGTCAAATCCAAGAAAGGTTCCTTCTATTCTAGAGCAGGATTGAGGGAGAATCAAAGGTCAACCCAAACACACCCCATTGCCATTCTTAACAAACAAGAGAAATTCTATAAATATTCTCTTTAATGTTAATGTATCTTTGATCAAAGCAATAGCGTATTATTTAGTTCGAAGGAAAAGTTAGGAACTAGATTTTCTCAAAGAAAATGCCAAAGAGAGTCAAAGTAGTGCATAATATATCATACATATAATGTACCTGACCTTAATGCAAGACACAATAAAATTACATATAATGCTGTAATCATTTATGATGAGATATAAACAGCTATGTAAATATCATAACAACTAAACACATTGTAAATCATAATTAAAGGGGAAAAAAAAAAAAAAACCAACAACAACAACAGCAACAAAGACCTTATAAACCAACAATCAATGCACGAGACTTAGGTTCGTCAAATGGAATTGTACTGGGAAAGAAATGAAAAGATATGAAAACAGTGTCATGCTAATTAAATTATATTGGCTCACAGTATAGGTTATGGAAAAAGGCCAACAACAACTAGCATAATAAAGATTATTTATGTGAAAGTGAATCAAACCTGAGCTTTTGAATCCTCTGGACCAGGAGTAGAAGAATTTCCATTTCCTAACAAACAAGGTGACAGTTTTGAGGCCAGTTCATCAGGGGATTCAGAAGACATGGTCATATCTTCAAGTTCAGCGTCCACCTCCACATCGGTAATCGAACTTGTACTGTTGACATTATTAGCAGAAGCCAAAAACTTTTGACCAGATGGATCTTTCTTTCCAAGGTTGATTCCCATTTGAAACTGATTAAAGTGCTTTTCCTCCAAAGAGTCACTAATATCACCATAGGTGCAGCAAGGGGACTGCCATTTCTTGTTGTCAGATCTAAAGTTTCTGGATAAAGAATCTTCTTTCTTATTTAAATTTCCCTTAATTGCCTTGTTTCTACCAGAATTCATCGCTTCTCTTGGCATTGAATAAATGTATTGGTCAAGAGCTTGACGTTGCTTGCTTGTTTTAGGGCCAACACATGAAGCAGGAACAAATCTCAATCTGGATGAATATCTGACACATCCATCCTTCCACCCATCCCTGCTACTAATACCCAAAGGATTATTCCATTCTGCAATTTCATCATTGCCAGCAAATCTGTCACTTGGCTCATCCAGTTCAATCACTGGATCCAAGTTCTCTGGCCTCATTTCCCTATCTGGAATGGTAAGCATTTCACCCAGTGTGCTACCCTTACCAACTTCTCCAACAACCTGATACTTTTGGGACATCTTCCACCTCTCTGAAAGTCTCTTCTTGGCCTCCTTACTTACAGATGACTCCATTAAATTCAATGACATAAACTTCCGCCGGTTACTCCAGTGAAAGGACTTTCTGGACATTGACACCTCTGATTCACTTGCGGAATCACTGCCAGAAACATTATATGAGCTCTCATCCGCAGCATATCCCTTAATGGAGGACAAATTTATCGGATCACTGCAAAAGCTCTCTCTCATTTTCCTAGTAATCTCCTTCGCTATTTCTCTCGGTTCTTTAGACATCAGCCTTGAAAAAGCAGCATCACTAGATATATTTTTCTCAACCCATGCTCTTGTCTCCCCAGTGCCAATACTCGGATATTCCAAGAGCTTCCTAGAATCTAACACAGGACAATGTGAAGAAGAGGGTGATAAAGCAGATTTACTAGCATGCCGCACCTTTTCAAGGTTCGGTTTTAGAACAACAATCCTTTTTGGGAGGATGTCTGTCTCATGCTTCCCTTCTAATTGAATTTTTGATGACTTAAGAGGTTTTTGAGCACCACGATGATTGTAGGAGTGGGTAGAAAGACTACTAAGATGTTTCCAATGAGAGCCAGTGTCAGACCGAGAAGTCTCTTTCTCTGATTTCCAGCCAATGGTATTGCTTTCATAGTTTACCGAATTTGTTGGCTTTAGCACTGCTATGTGACCGCAATGTGATCTGGGAGCAGAACCTTTCAGATCAGAAAGATGCTTTGCAAACAAAGAATCTTGTTGCCGAAGATATTGCATCAATAGGTCCTGGTTAGTATCCAGCCTGTCAAACGTATCACAAAATTCTTTTGAATCATCAGGCGTTTCGTCAGCAGAAAGACATTTCACATTCATCAGCTTGCGTCGAATGAATGCCATCTCTGCTTCAGAATACCTTGGATTTACAGTCCCCTTCGCTGGGTGACTTCCCCTATCAACTTCTGATGTTTCCAAAACTTCATACACATCCTTAAATTCTTGCTGCTCCATGGAGTTTTTCCTATTCATTCGGCGTTCATAAGGTTTTCCATCCCTTTGGGATACTACTGAGATGGTCCTGTGTCGGTAAGTTTCCGAGAACCTCTTATCTTGTCTATGAAGAGGCAGCTGAGGTGGCAACCCATCAAGACCCATCAATCTGGTAATGACACTACCTGGAAGTCTCTTGGACTCGGTTTCTTTTGACATTTCTTCTGCTAATAATTTCTTTATTGGTGTTCCAATTACTCGTCTGGAAGAGCTCCTCCCCAACTCGCATGTGAACTACAAACAGAAAATGAATTTTTTTAATTCGAAATTCCTCTTAAAAAATAAAGAACAAAGAACTAGAGTCTGATGCCAATCAGCAGATTTCTAAATGACAATACACCAATTCAAATCATAAAGCTCTAATATAAATACAAACAAGAAATCAACTCACCAAATCTTCCTTGGTGGTACCACCAATGTAAGAACTATAGTCTGATGCCAATTTTGGTACACTTCTTTGTTTTTGAGTTTGCCTGTTTCCTGTAAATGAATATAGACAACATTATAGAATGGTAATTCCAAGATGATATATACATATGACCACACATACAGAGGCTTGCAAATTGTGTGTACAGAAATTTCAAATCACCAAAACCAAAGCCATGAAACAATGGCAGGAAACATGCAATAGAAAGCACAAAATTAAGAGAGAATCGCATCTAACACACTAAGTTCATTTGAAATGATTACATTATCCAACTCGACTCCAAAACTCAAAAATTTAAAATTTAAAATTCAATAAAAATAAAATAAAAATTTGTACAATTCAGATTTTCTGAAGAAACACAAGCAAGTACAATGAGAGGAAAAAAATACAGAAATCAAAGAAAATTTTGATATATGCTAAATTTCTAAATCACGAATCAGAGAAGTACTAAATAAACTAACCATAGGAGCTTCTAAAGCGCTATACACTGCAATTATTTCTCATGATAACCCTCAAACTAAAAAAGAACAAACGAAATCATTTTCACACCACTACAGCAAAGGCACTACTCAATTGCACTTGCAAACAAAACTTTAACAAAAGCACTAGAAAAGCCAAAACTCAAACTAACTAATAAATAAGCTCCACGCTTCCCAAAGTGCAAAGAGACAAATAAAAACAGAAACGAACACCAAGTACCCGTTTGGTTACTGAGAAAATGAAGGAAAGGAAAGCAGAATTTTCAAAATCACAAGCCTCAATTCTTTGAAAATATGAGAATTATTTAATTAAAAAAATTACTAAAATAAGGTAAATCAATTTGTCTGCCTTGTTTGAGGTGAAATTTTTAGCTTTTCGAAAACATAAAAAGAAAATCCTCAAATAAAACAGAGGCACCACTCAATTGCACTTGCAAACAAACCTTGTTAGCAAAATAAAAGCCTAAACTCAACCTTACTAAAGAGCAAAGAGACAAACAAAAGCAGAAAGAAACACAAATGATCCGTTTGGTTAGTGAGAAAATGAAGGAAAAGAAAGCAGAATTTTCAAAATTCAAGCCTCAATTTTTTGAAAAATGAAAACTATTTAATAAAAAAATCATTAAAATCAGGCAAATCAATTATCTGCCACATTTGAGGTGAAATTCATAGCTTTTAAAGAACATAAAAGAAATCCTCAAACGATCATTTCCTTTGCTTTTTCTCAAAATCACAAAAATGAGCAAAAATTTGAGGAGAAATTTGCAGCTCTTCAAAAACATAAAAGAAAATCATCAAACAGCCATTTACTTTGCTTTTTCTCAGCTTCTCAGCAACCAAACAGACATACATTTAATAATTTAAAAAAAAAACTCTCTTGATTTCTCGGTTTTCCCAGCAACCAAACAGACATACATTATGGTGTTGTGAGTGCGCGTGGGACACACACAGAGAGAGAGAGAGAGAGACTGACCTTCATTGGTGGTAGGAACTTTCGACTTCTTCTTTTGCCGAACTCTCTCCATTTACCACTCATTCAACAAACACAAAGTCAAAAGAGAAAAAAAAGGAAATTCCAGAGAGAAAAATCCTCGAAAGTGCTTCCAAGTAGAGATAGAAAAGATTCACGAAGATCACGAGAGCAAAAACCCTAGCCTTTCAGCTAAATTCACACACAACTTACATACAAAATCTAACAACAGATCTTCAAAATCTATCTAGAGAGAGAAAAACAAAATAAAATAGAAAGCACAAAAACTTTTAGAGAGAGAAAATGAGAGACGAAAGGCATTGTTCAGAAAGAGAAAGAGAAGGGATATTAATGAATGAAGGCCAGAATCGAAACATCGAAGGAGATAAGTCCTTGCTGGGTTTTTTTGAACATTCAAATCGTGATGTGAGGGAGAGGAGAGAGGAGAGAGGAGAGAGAGAGAGAGAGAGAGAGTAACTGGACCTTGAGTCCTGACCTTCTGGGCGGGCAAGTCCGAGGGTCTCGTATGGTGCACAGCGCTTTGTCCTACCTGCCACGTTTCCGAATTTAGTTAGGCCACGTCGTGTGCATGCTCGTTTGGCCTAGTTCAGAATTTGTTAGACAATTGGTTGGCTCAAGTATCTTTTTATTTTGTCTTTTTTCACCTTAAACTGTCCGTTTTTTTTTTTTTTTTTTGTTGTTTTTGTTGCTGTCAAAAACTAGTTTTGGTTTTCACTATTCAAAAAATAAAAAATATATTTATATTATGTTTAATTTTGAGTTTTTAAAAATAATTTTTAATTCGTATTTCATTATTTTTAATTAATTTTAATCAATTTTTTGGTCTTGATATATTTTAAAAGTATAAAATTTGAACATATATTAAATAAAATATTGAATATAATAAAATATGAAAAAATATATATATATATTTTTTTTTTGTATTCAATGAATTTTTGAAAGATTTTTGCACAAAATTTATATTTTTCATGTGTATTTAAATTAAGTGAATCTAAAAACTAAAAAAAAAAAATTTATTAAAATATTTTGAAAAATCACCAAAAGTAAAAATATACTAAACTAATTTATTAAAAATATATTAAAATGGTTTTTGAAAATTTCAAACCAAACTAAACATGTGTTTTTAATATATATTTGAATTTTTTTATAAAAAATATTGTATATTTTGTATGAAAATATGAATAATAAAATTATAAATTTTTTAATTATTTTTAAAATATATTCTATGACCGCACGTTAATTAAAAAAATTATTTTTTGTTATGATGCTAAAAATAATGTATTTTGTAATAGTGATAGCAACCGGTGACAATAATGACGATGGTGGAATGGTGGTGGCCACTTTGGTAGCTATGGCCATGATGACAATAATAAGAAAAATGCTTGAGAGCACTAAAAAAGGATCACTAGAGGGAGCACTAATGATGTAGCAGTAGGCCCCGTCCACTTTCTATGCCTTGTTTTTATTTTTTTATTATTTTTTTTGTCATTCCCAATGTATTAGTGCTATTAGTGGTGTATTTTTTAGTGGTCTAAATCATTATTACAATAATAATGATGAAATTGGTAAGATTTTAATTTAAAAATTAGATTTTATCTTTAAAATGTGAAGTATTATTTTTTTTTTTGTCTAAATTGATTATTTTTTCCGTTAATCATTAAAAATATTTCCCTTTAATTTTCATTGTCTTCAATGCCACATAAAAAAAAATATTTTTTAACAAAAACAAATGAAAAGCAATATAGATATATTTTTTTTAATTTCAATATATGGATGTGGTGTTTAAATTTGAAACCGTTTTCTTGAGATTCCTAACTTCTTCTCTTTTTTTTTTTTTGAAAAATGTTTGAGGCCCGAAATCAAGGGCTCAAATTTGGCTCGAATTTTGTGTTTTGAATTTTTTTTTTCCCTCTTTTTCTTCCTTTTCTTTCTTCTTTTTCTTTCTTTCTTTGATTTCTTCTTCTTCTTCTTCATTTGAACACAGGCGAGAGAGAAACAGAGGAGAGAGGCGAGAGAGAGAGTCGTCGTCGTCGTCGCAATTCGTACCGATCATCGCTAAATGTCGCCGTCACTCGTCAGATTGCACTGCTTTTGCCTCCGCCTCAAATTTCATTTTATGGCCCCTCGATTCGCTTCTCCTTCTTCTTCCTCCTTCTCTTCTTCTTCTTTCTCAAATTCGAGCCAAATTCGGGCCCCAGTTTTCGGGCTCTGTATTGGGGCTGTTTTTTTTTTTATAGGTACAATGATATGTAAGTTATGGGCTAATTTAATAATGGCATTTGACCTAATAGTTATGTAATTTCGTTTATGATATAAGATTTCGGATTTAACTCCCAAATAGAAAATTTTGATATCTTTTGTGATATTTAGTTTCTTTCTTTTCTATTATGGGGGTTATATGTGATTCGTAGTGGCGGTTGGGTTTGGATAGGCTTGGTGAAGGCTTCGTTTGGCAATAGATTTTTCGGCTAAATTAATTACAAAAAGATAAAATAGGTTAAAAAGTAAATAAGACAAATATCACATTTAAATTATAATCATTTTAGTTTTTCTTTCACAAAAGTCAAAAAGACAAAAAAAAATCAATCCAAACAAACTTTTACCCATGCAAAGTCAAAAAGCCAATTAAAAAAAGGGTAAACTACCAATAGGTCCTACTTTTAAGACTTATTACCCATTAAGTCCTATTGATAAATTTATTAAGTGATAAAGATAAATTTATCAGTCTTTTATTTTTATGAATAAATTTATAGTGATAAATTTATCAGTCTCTTTATTTTTATGCATAAATTTATAGTGATAAATTTATCAATCTCTTATTTTTATAGTGTTAAATTTATTAGTTAGGACCTGTAGGTAAATAAATCTAGTTAATAGGACTGATTGGTAAGTACCCCTTAAAAAAACCCATTGCCAAAAGACAATTTTATTGACTTTCTAACTATTATAGATTAATGGTCTTTTTGATAATGTAAATATTTCTCATTATATAATTATTCTTCAATCTATTGACCAAAAAAAAAGTTATGGGCCAATTTTGAATTTTTCACAAATTCAACCATATAAAACTCAACTCACTAACCATTATTGTAGATGAATTTAAGAATTTAAATTGTGAATTTATGCCATTTTTTATTATTTAGATGCATATTATTGAAATTAGGGAGTTGGTTATAATTAATGACGAAGGAATTACCATTGACACATCAAAAAGAGTAAGTTTATAAGTACAAAAATTAAACACGGAATATAACACAACCTTCTCATAAGGATTGAGGCTCGCATATGTGAGACTCACATGTAGGATCCACCTCTTGTAAAAATATATGTCTTATTCTGTATTTGGTTTGTATTCACAACTCATCCAATGCTTCATTTTAAATTTTGAAAAAAAGGGCTAATATATCATTTAAAAAGGGTATCAACAATTAATGGCATAATCTGTATTTCTACCAGAAAGATAACTTGACAACACAACGCCATATTTAGGCCAAGTTTGGGAATAAGAGAAAAAATCAAAAAGTCAAAAAGTTACTCAAAAAGTTAAAAAGTTAACACTATTCACCAAAATTCAATAATTACGGCTGCACAACTCCCAATTCGAATTTTTCTTACAAATCAATTTTTACAATTTTTTATTACACATTTTTTCATAAAAAGTTAAAAAGTTAACTCAAACATCCATATTTTCAACATCAATTTTTTAGTCCAAAAAGACAAAAAATACACTTATTTAGGACACTCCAAACAACCCCTTATTGTTTGAAAGAGAAACTGAACTCAAGCGCATCAAACCATGGCACTAATTCAAAATGATACTTCAAATTAACATAATATTTATTGGATAAGTTACATTGATCTCTAATAAAATTTTAAAATATATATACAATTTTATAATTTCCACATAATTATATTGATTTTTCTTTTAATAAAGTTCAAGAGATGAAAACTAATATAAATAATGTGAACAAACAAGAATAAATAATAAACTATATATTTCGAGGTAAAAGATAGGACAAATTTATTTTTCCATTCATATGGCTAGAATATTGATGAAAAATGGGTTAAATGCTACGTGAATTAAAATCTTAAGAAGGTTCAATTTTGTTTTGTAATGTCATGTTTAAATTCAAATTTGATGACAATCTATTGGAATTTTAAATTTGTGAAAGGAAAGAAAAAGAAGAAGGAAAATATATATATATATATATAAAATAAAAAAGACAAAAAAAAAGGGACTAATTTATTCACTTTTTGCTTTTTCTTTCTTTTGCTTCTAAAAATTCATTTATAAATTCAAAATTTAAACGCATCCATCCTTCTATGTGTTTTGTGCATGGAGTTCAAAATTCAATTGAAATATTACAACTTAAATGTAGTTATTTTTGTTTTAATCATATTCATATGAGATTACTATAATTTATACTCTATCTGCCCCCAAATTGTTTATCCATTTTGTGCATTCGTGCGTTTTAATTGGATAAAAAATAATATATTTTCTTTAAAAAAAAAAAAATTTTAAAAATCACAAATTAAAAGAAATGTACAAAAAATAAATAAATCCTGTGACACTTATCATTAAATTTAAAACACTTTTTTATTTATTTTTTATTTTTTTATTTTTTAACAAATGCCTTAGCATTTGTCGGCTGAATTTACTTTCGACCACCTCATGTGCATGCTTGCTTGGCTTAATTCAAAAAGTGTTGACAATTGGTTGTTTGAGGTATCTTTTTTTCTGTCTTTTTATTCCTAAAAATAATTTAATTTACACTTGTTTTGTTTTTGTTGTTTTTTTGCTATTGTCAAAAAAGTTTAATATGAAAAAAGAATTCAAAAAAAAATTTAATAAATATTTTTTTGATAACGAAAAATCTGGGTCAATGATAATTAAACTATGCATAATTCACATATGCATTACGTTATGTGGTGCTGAGAGGGCATATTCATTTTTTATGTTAAAAAAAAAATTCCGTTAATTTTCTTTTTCTTTCATACTAATGCAAAATCATAATTTTATCTAAACAAACAAAATAAAAATTATATTCGTCTATTTTTTATTTTTGATTTCAAGGTGTTCGGGTGGAATTCAAATTTGATCCCTTGTTTCAATGCATATGATTCGAATGTACTATTTAAGATGAACTTGGTGAATTTAATTAGGGATTACTATTGACATATCAGAAACAGTGGTGCTACATATATTAATTAATGTATATATTAATATATCAATTAGTGTTATGTTATTATTATTAACTCCACCTATTAAACAAATTACAAATATCCAAAATCTTTAAAATTATGCTACATCATCTGTTAGTATACTAGTTAGTACATTAATTGGTATATATAGGATTATTCTATCAGAAACGGTGGTATTACATGCATCAATTAATGTACCAACTAATATTATGTCATTATTACTAACCTCACATATTCTATAAATTACAAATACTCAAAACTTCTAAAATTATATCACATCATCTGTTAGTATGCCATATGCATTAGAAATTCATAATCTGTTACCATGGCATAATCTGTATTTTTGCCTTGACGTAATTTGTTAGTTTACTTACGTCACATCATCTGTTAATATAAGATAATCTGTAATTTTGCTAGAAAGTTACCTTGACAACTATGCCATATGCAATAGAAATTTTGAAAGAGAAACTGAATTCGAGCACAGCAAACTCTGTCACTAATTCAAAATGATACTTCAAGTTAACGTAATATTAATTTAGGTAAATTACATCACTTGTCTTTCTAGTTTGAGCAAAATTTCATTTTAATTCTCATAGTTTCAATTTGAACCTTACACTTTTAATTTAGTTGCCATGTGATCCTTCATAATGTGTTGTTAACATTTTGAATGAAAAAAAAAAATCACATGCAAAACTAGAGAGACCGATGTAGAATTTAAAAGAATAGGAACTATTGGTATAGAATAATGTTATATGTACCAATTAGTATACTAACTAGTATATTAACAGATGATGTGGTATAATTTTAAAGGTTTTAGGTATTTATAATTTGTATAATAAGTGGAGTCAGTAATAATGGTATAACACTAGTTGGTACACTAGTTAATATATTAATTGGCACATGTAGCATCACTGATTGCTATAATTTATTCATCACACTAGTAGTTTCCTCTAGTTTTGCGTATGGTATTTTTCTATTAAAAATTCTAACGGTAAGTGACGAAAGAATTACATTGCAACAAAATTTAAAGTGCATGGTTCAAATTGTTCAAATTATAGGGAGTAAAGTGATACTTTCCTTAAACTATAGGGACTAATGATGTAAATTACCTAATTGATTTTTTTGCAAATAGGTGAAAGTTAATTCAGGAGGTGTATATGAGTTTCATGTTAAAAAAAAAAAAGTCCTACACACACCTAAGAATAAATTTTAATTGGTTAATGAAATCAAGAACTTGTGTTAACAATATATTACTTTACTATTAAATATTAGAAAATAAGGTTTATTGTAAATTTGCATCTGCTGAAAAACCCATTCATATAATCTTATGAATTCAAATTAATTATTATAAAAGTTTCCTTTAATTATAAGTGGGATTACTATCAAAATTAACATGATGTGTCCCATATTGGACCTTTTTCTATTTGGATCATTTTATTTTGTAATGTCATGTTCAAATTCAAATTTGGTAATATTGTATTGGAATTTAAAAATTGTGAAAGAAAAGAAAAAGTAAACGGAAAAGTTTTAAAAAAAGCTTCTAATTTATTCACTTTTCTTTTTTCTTTTCTTTTCTAAGTTATTCAAATACATATCTAACTGAATTCAAATTCAATTGAAGTATTACGAATAAATTTGGTTCTTTTTGTTTTTATATGAGATCACTATAATTAGTATCTAGTATTGTAGAAGAATTGAGTCAAGCTAAATAATAAATTGTTGAAATTTAATTTGAGAATTGGAATGACCTTCAAAATTTATTTAAATTTGATTGGTTTATTTTTCAAATTGAACTCAGATGAGGTTCAATTGAGCCAAGCTAATAACTTGGTTTTTTACAGTCTTATAATTGCATAAAGTGTATCAAGTTGAACTCAAAAATTAGCAAGTTCCAAAATATATTTTATTTTATTTTTTATATTTAAAATGAACTTTTATTTAAAACGTATTTAAAATGAACTTTTATTTAAAACATGAATCAAGCTTTAGTAGCATTGTTTTATTTTTCAGCCTTGTTTGGTCCATATAGTTTAAGTGAAGTGTCAATTTAGTCTTCGTACTTTTAATTTTGTCAGCTTGTTTTGGGTATAACTTATTTTTTATGAAAAGACATAGAGAAAACTAGAGAGATGATGTGATTCAAATAAACCAATAAGATGCTTATTTTTTGTGTTACCAAAAGGGGATTATTTAATGTTAGAATTTTGAATAGAAAAAGATCACGTGCAAAAAACAAATTAGAAGGACTATTAGTGTAAAAGGATCATCAATGTAATGAATAAATTACACTAATAGTCCCTATAACTTCTTTTGAATTTCATTTTGGTCTCTCTAATTTTGTATGTGATTTTTTCCGTTCAAAATGTTATCAAAGTGTTACAAAATGATCACATTGTAACAAAATTAAAAGTGCATGGTTTAAATTGAAACTAGAAAAACCAAAGTAAAAATTAGCTCAAATTAAAAGGACTAATAGTGTAATTTTTATATGAGCATGACTGATATCCATAGCAAACATTTCTATTGTTTAGATTGTTTTCTATTCTATATTGGAATACCATATAAAAATAAAAAATAATCATTAGAAAGTAAAAATTAAATTTTTTTAAAAGTCTTTCTCACCAAACTTCATAATAATTTTTTTTTTCCACTTTTTAAAATATTTTACATTATAAACTATAAGTAAAAATTATATCAAATATTCTTATACAAATTTCTCAAAATAAAAGCAACACCATAAGATGTACTAAAAATAGTCCTGAATTTGTCATTCACAAATGTCTAAAATACCCTATTACAACCACTAGGGTTGGTGGCCTGGTGGAGGACGCAACATGTTCCCTAGCCACGACCCAGGTTCGATTCCTGGGAGGGAGCTATTTGTTATCTCTGCTGAGAGCTCGCCCTTTACTCCCCTCGTTCCTGGGCTCGGCTATGGCGCGTGTCTGCCTTCCATTGGTGCCTTGGTGGTGGGTCCCCCACATAGTGGGGGTTGATTCCTAACTGGCAACCGGTTACCCCGGGGTTAGGGCCCACGGGGGGCGTGACCTCCACCGTCGATCCCCTTTTTACTATGTTCAAAAAAAAAAAAAAACCCTATTACAAGGCATCACCAATTAAGACATTATATCTATTTTTGTAAGTAGATATTTTCACAATGGAGAATGCTAGAGACCCTAAATGTTTTTATCAACATTTCTATTAAATGTGTGGGTCTCACACTCATATAAGACATTTAGTAAAAATATTGATAAAACGTTTGGAATCCTTAACATTACTCTTTCACAATTTTCACCTATATTATTTTTTAGATGGGATAAACCAGTGAACTACAAAGCTTTAGAAAAAACTATAGATCATAAAGGTGAATGAATGTCTTCTATCCATACTGAAAGCCCAGATAATTGGCATGCTATGCGAGCCAAACCATGTGCAACTTGATTCCCAAGACGCGAAATATGAAATATCCGAAACTAACTAAATTGGTGCCTCTCATCATATGCCTGTTTCAAGATATGCCCAAAAGAAAAAAAAACAAATACGAGCCATCCCAAAGAGCATTGACAATGGTGAGTGAATTGCCTTCAAGGTGGACATTCTGTAAACTCAATTCAGCAGCAAAAGTTATCGTACGAGAGGCCACCTATGCCTCAGCACAATCCGCCTCCATCCAACACTGAATTGGCTCTGAAAGAGAAACAATTGTTGGAAATCTTTTGTGTAAAATAAATAACTTGAAACAAATTAAACAAACAAAAATAAATTACTTACAGAATTTATTTTACCGAAATGAATAAGTAATGAAAACAATCAAGTCGAGTGTGTGACACTCTATCCTTAAAACAAATTCGCCTCGCTTTGGTGCTTACGGATAAATGGCGTCTATCTCCCAGGATACAATGATCTACACAAATTGTAGTAATGCTCCAAACAATCTATACGGTAAACAAAACCTGTGTTCTATACTCTTAGAATTTTATCCTAAAAACTATAATGAAGAATAATGTAAAGAGAGCAAAACCGCAAGGAAAGCAAGAGAAATTCAGACTTTTCAGGATAAATCAACTGCTGGAAGATGATCTCTATTTATAGGCAACTTGGTGACTTTCAGATCTATCCGAATAGGTGTAAAACAACGTGAATAGATGTAGTCTCCAAAATGAACAGGTGCAGTTCGAATTTGAACATATCTGTTGGCAGTTTTGGACAGATAACTGCTGGGCAGTTTAAATCTGTTAAAAATGGTTTAATCTGTTTAGAAATTTCTAGACTGGAAGAGGTACAATGTTCGATAGAAATTTAAATTCGATTTTGGCACAAAATTTGAATTAATTTCGTTCAGAAAAATAAATTTTTCCGCAAGAATTTTTAGAAAAATTCAAATAAATTTTGTCAAAAAAATTAATGTTAGAACCGACCCGACCCATACCCACGCCCAACACAGTTCGGCTCGGCTAGTCGGTCGGACAAACGGCGGCGGCATGCGCGTGTGGTTGTTTGGGCCAAGGTCCACTTTGTCCATAACTTCTCATTTCTACAAACTTGGGGTGCCTCTAGGGGCCTAACCTAAGTGTTGCCACCAAGAGCTTATATACATACATAAGCTCTCTTAAAATTTCAATGTGGGACAAGCCTTATAAGGAAACCTACATTTTATTCTTTAATTGTCTATTCCACAAACCCGAAAACGACGTCAACTTCCCATTCACTCATAAATGGTTTTGACGAACTGTTTGCACCGTGTGACTTGTCATGCAACAAGGAACACATCACTTTTGGACTCACCCCAAAAGATGTGTGGAACCTACTCGAATTTGGGCTTAAAGGAAACTCACATTTTTTTCTTTAATTGTCCATTCCACGAACCCAAAAACGACGTCAACTTCTCATTCACTCATAAATGGTTTTGACGAACCTTTTGCACCATGTGACTTGTTATGCGGCAAGGAACACGTCACTTTTGGACCCACCCCAAAAGACGTGTGGGACCGTTTGGGACCTTTCCTTATGAGACACTATTGGATTTACTGATTAACCAGTAAACATGATATCTTGAACTGTTCAGCCGTTTGTGTATACCAAGACAACAGAACTCACATAGGCACCGTTTGGGAAGCCAAAAAGCCAGGCTTTTTGGCTATTTTAGCCACAAAAGACAAAATAGGCTTTTTTAGCCACAAAAAACAAAACATCACATCCAACCCATAATCATTACACTCCTCTCTCACAAAAAAAGTCAAAAAAACCAAAAAGCTAAGAAGCCCTTCCCAAACCAAACTTTTAAGCCCAGGCTAAAATAGCCAAAAAAACCAAAAAGTCAACCCACTTCCCAAACGGAGGCATAGTATATTACCAGACACAATTTAGTTCTCAATATTGTGTTCATTTTGGCCCTAAACAACTTGGTCTCTCATGAGTGCTCTAGAGAATTGTAGCCTTTCACAAATCTCATAGAACTAGCCCAGTTCACACTCATATAGGTGATTTTTATGAAGAATATCCTGCCATACTCCATAGGTATTTCTAGATATAAGAATCATTAAAAGTTTTACTTAATCTAAAACGCTGTAGACATCACTATTTCATCATAGAAATGTGTAGGAGTTTGATTTCCCAGTGATCCTTATGAGTCATATACAACTCGGTTGTCCCTTTAAACCTAGATCTTGGGATCTCCAGTCAACTAGGTTGGGTTGTTGTAATGGCCCCAAAATGCATGTGTAGACGTGCCCGAACGTCCTGGCTCCGCATGCGAATTGGCGCAAAATCCATTTTGTTCATTAGCTACTGCAGTTCGGACTCAATGTCACGGTTCTAAATCAAATCTCGCAAAGTGCAATGCAAGACCGATAAATCACCAAAGAGTCCAAATCTGGTAAATCGTTTTGGAAAATTGATTTTAATAAAGAAGCGCCAAACATGGAATGCTTTGCCAGATACAGAGTCGCCACCTAAATGTTTTGTTTTGGAAAATTTAGGAAACCCTTACTCGTGCTTATGGCCACGTGTCCGTCATCACCAAAGTTGCCTCGGTTCGGGAATTTGGGTACAAGAGGGGAAGGTCATGCAATGAGTACCCCCACTCGCCTGATCAAAGATCGACCTTTACTAACATGATATTTTGTTTTTGAAAACACATGCACTCTTATTCTGGTTTATTAGCTAATCTTACTATGTGATACGCATAGTATACAAGTATAGACTAGATCGTCTAAGTTGGAACACAACATCTCATGTTTGTTTGTTTGAAAATGATTTGAAGGTGCTACTCGCAAGTAAGCTAAGACGTGGATTTGCCACCCTCGAGTGGGCTTAGAAAAATATGATTTTGCTACCCTCAAGTGGGCTTAAAATGCACATTTTGATGAATTGTTCCAATTCAAGCAATGAAACCTTCACCCACAAGTATTCATGCAGTTAATCACTTAAGCAGGTAGCCTCATGGCAAGCATGCTAACATGGCAACATACACATCTCATGCAGGGATGCTAAAGCGAAAACACTCACAGTGTACTCCGAGCCAAAAAAGAAGCTAGTTAGTAATCGATGCATGATCCTAGCTATGTTACAAATGCCTAATGCAACACATGTAAAATGCAACTAAGATAGGCTCGGCTATTCTAAGATGTCATGTGAATGCAACTAGATAACATGTATTCAAATTGGAATTGAAATACAATGCAGTTAGCATGATGCGCCAAGCCCGGTGCATGCAAAACAGATGAATGGATGCACGCATGCAAGCATAAGGATGCTAATTGAAATATGCCCTAAAACTAACCATCGAAAGCAGTTAAGTAAAACGGAGAAAGACGTAGAGTTGGAAGACATGCATCACACACACGCACGCCTATTAGAAAATTGTGCCCTCTCAATGGAGGGTCCGAATAAATAATACAAACCAACTAATTAACTAACTATCCTAGCTAATTAATTATTACAAAACCCTTAACTAATTAAACAAATCAAGTTACAAAACCAGCCAAGTATGAAACTAAAACAGGCTGCTATAACTCTACATCGAAGTGATGAATGATGCATGCTCGATCGCCTCGCTCGGAAATCTGTTGCCATGCCTCATGTTGCCTCTGTTTGCACTGTTTTAGACTTCTGAAAACTGTGCCAACTTCTGAAACACTTCTGATCCACCTCATAGATATGCTGAGAGGCCATCGGCCAAATGGTATGGTCATCGGCCAATGGATAAGGGTCATCGACCATTTTTGAGTCCATCGGCCAAACACTGATAGCCGATCGACACACTAGATAGTCAATCGGCCATCTCTTCCTGCAAACTGCTCCTTTTGCTGCAGTAGAGTACAAACAGACGCATGGCAATACATTTGCAAGAAAATGTTGTGCAACAACACCCCTTATCATGTTTAAAGCTCAAAGGAGTGTAGTGCTCGACTCTCAAGCCATCAATCACGCATTTCGATGCATAATGGCCAAAGAGGCAAGTTGCACAAATCAATATAGAATGAATGCACAAAAACACATAAGTGCCTTAAACTCTATCACGTTTGATTAAGAGTGTCGGCGACCGAGGATTAAGGCACGTTTCATCACTTCAAGTATGAAACGTCTCTTGTTCCTTGTGTTTGGTTTGACACCCAAACCAAACACAATGCAATGTATGCAACATAAGCATGCCAAACAAAGCTAATGTAACAAGCATGCAAAAACGATGCAAACAACAAGCATGCAACAACATGCAAAGATGGACTTAAACCAAAATGGACAGCCTCAGCCATGCCCAAATCAGTGGCCGTAACATCAAAATTAAGGCACCAAAAGGGAAAACAAACATGCACACATATTGGTCCATTACTTAGGCATAAGAGCACAACTCTCAAGAGTGCTCAAAGAGTGACAAAAGTGGAAGTGTAACAACACTATAAGCTCTAAAATGATGCATGGAATGATGCCAAATCAACCAAACAAAGCAAGTATAGCACATCAAGAGGCTCGAAGCTCAAGGTTAGCAAAGGCACTTGCACTAAGGTTATGCAAAACATGAAGCAAATGGCCTAAGCAAACCAAAACAGTCCTAAAGTATACCAAAGTGAGTCTAAAACATGCATGGACCAAAGCCAAAACAAGTCAACATGAAAGGTATAAGGCATGATGCAAGTAAGGCCAACAAAGAGGATTGCACTACACCTATCAAAACCAAACATGGCATGACTTTGACAACAAAAATCAGATATGCATCATGGTAAAACAAGACCAAAAATGCATTGAAATGATAGCCCAAAGGCCTAAGCATAGAGGTATGCACAATAACCCACTCTTAAGGCATAAAACACCAACTCTTCAAAGTATTGAAAGGATGACAAAGGCAAGTGTATGATCATGAAACATGCACTGAAATGCCATTTCAAATGATGCCAAATCATGAGAATAGCCTAAGCCATGCATGCTAATGGCTTGGAAACTCAAAGCTAACAAGCTAGATTGAACCATGGCTATACAAAACAATGCATGCATGATCAAGACAACACAAATCAGAGCTTAAGCATGGTAAAATAAGGCTAGAAGCTTCTTTGAGTTGAGCCAAAACATGCAAGAATGATGGTCCAAACACAAGATGCATGTTAAGGCAATAGAGAGGATTACACTACGAGTGCATGGTGCATGCAAGAGGCTATTAAACCAACCTTAGACAGAGGTATAGCATGGTAAAATAACACCAAATATTTGCTAAAATGGAGCCAAAACAAGCTTAACAAACATGTTGCTTTTATGAGCCATCAATACAAGCATACAAGACACAAGGAGAGGGGATGACCCTCTCCTATTTGGGACCTCAAAACTACCTTTCCACCATTAAAAATCCTTTGGATTTTAGTGGTGAGAAGGCCAAAACAAGGTGGTCTCAATAACTCAAAAAGGAAGGCACAAAATAAGGCCAAACAAGGCCTAAGAGGGGATAAACTACCCCCAACACAAAAGTGACCTTAAACAAACATCACAAGCATGAAAAATTAGAACTTTTTGCAGTAGAAAGTTAAGCTTAAATCAGCATGAAAATAGGTCTAAAAGCTTAAGCCAAAACAAGGGATTAAAAGGTTAGTTTCTCACCCTTGAAGAACACCTTCAAGAACACAACTCCAGTAACTTTTCTGAGTTTAAACTAACCCAAAAACACTAAAACCAACTCCTCAGTACCTCAACAACAAAATGATGGTGTTCTAGTAGGTGTTTGTGTGCAATAGTATGAAGAAATCACACTTTTGAGCACAAACAAGAACAAATGGAGAGAGAGAGGTAAAATATAGAGAGAGAGTGATATATGTTTTGTTTATCAATTTTCAGAACCTCTGGAAAGGGAGAAGGGCCTCCGTTCTTATAGAATTTTAATTCTCAAGCTTGTTAAACAAGCTTGAGTCTTGATGTAATCTCTCCATACACGTGTATGGATGATGAGAATTGTGCTCACCAGCTGTCACAGCTGGCAGAAAAATATCTGCAAAAGCAGGTGGAAAGGTCTCGGCCAAGAAATATGGCCGATCGACCAAAAAGAGTGCCGATCGACCAAAAAGAGTGCCGATCGGAAAACACTTATAGCCGATGGCAAGAAAACAAGGCCGATGGGTTGTAGGGATGGCCAAGAAGCCACCCTCTTCCCTCAGAAGCAAAACCACAAGTCCTTGGTCCACAACCAAGCACAAAACAGACAAGTTGAGAGATCCTAAGACAAGGCGCGCAACCGAGACCTTCGGGAACTCAAAACAAACACGAGCATGGATGATCATCGAGTGTTCAAATGATGACGTTCAAGTCTTGAGGACAGTCAAAATGGGGTGTCTACAGCATGTCACAATTATCCTTATTTAATTATGCGATAATATGAATTAATTGGAGAATATTCGTTTGAATTGGAAAAATATCTGTTGAGGCTACAACTTTGGGACTGAGATTGACAACTATAATGGCTTCGGAAACCGAAATTGGGTACATGGATATGCTAGTGGGAATTTTTAGAGCCATTTGGGAAATTTAATTAAAAATTGATTTCGTCTGACTCGTTAAGCCATGTTTGGCTCAACCTTTAGACAATTCTATATAGATATAGATATGGGCCTTTGTTTGACTCAAACAAAAAGAAAGTAAAAAAATATGAAAGAGGAAGAGAGTTCTAGAGAAAGAGAGAAGCCAAGGAAAAGAAGAAGAACAAAGAGGGGATTAAGCTAAATCTTCACCAAATCAAGCATCTAAGGTGAGAATCTATCCCAAATCTCTTGAAGCTAAGTGGATTAAAGAGTTGGGTAGTGTAAATTGTTGCTTAGAACTCACATGAGTTTAAAAGAGGAACTGAAATCATCCATGGCATCAAATCATTTAATTTATGTTCATGAACTTGTTTTCTTGCATGATTCTTGGTGATGGAGGGTGAAACTCCATGGATTTGTTAACATGTGCATAGTTGTTGATTTTGCCCTTTAATTCAAAGCTTTGATCTTCACATGAAACATTGAGTTTGATTTAAAGTTATGATTTTTATTTGAAGTTAGAAATGGGAAATTCAAGTTGTTTTCAAGTGTTTTGAGCCCTGAAATGTATGAATTGAAAGTTGATTTCACAAAAGAAAGAGTTCCTTTTCAAAGTAGATTTTCGGACTGGTTTTTCACCCAGACCGCTCGAGCGGCCTGGGACATCGCTCAAGCGGCCAACCTTGATTTGGGCCAAAATTGATTATGAAGTTCCACCTCCCGTGCGCCCAAGTCCATCACACGAGCGGCCAGGCCACCGCACGTGCGGCCAAACAGGGCAGAATTTCTAATTTTGTTTTCTTTTTGTTTTCTGACTTCCGGGCCTGCATTTACTTGATTTTCACATGTCATTTACATCCATTAGCATTCTATAAGCATGAAATAAAGTAAGAAAAGAATAAAAGTAACTGAACGAACAAATAACGGATAATCGAATAACGTTAAGAATCAACTGAATGACTCGATATCTATGTATATTAAGAAATTGTGCTATGAATGTTTGTATTTGTAGGTCAAGACTTGAAGATTGTGCAACCGGTTTTAGAAGTCCACTGTGAGGAACATTTTTGTAAAGATATGTTGATATGACTTATGTTTTAACTGTTATTGATAAGTTATAATTTCTGAAATGTTATTTTGATCATGTGAACGAATATCCTATTTGCGAATCTAATATGGCATCCACGGATAGTCCCAAGTCATGGGAGACAACACATTAGTGCGGGTCCATGACATACACGTGATACAAGATCTCGTTAGCCACTTCGTTGTGGTGATATGTATTTAATCGGTATCCGGAACTGATTACTCTAATCGGAAGACAACCTATGTGTTATGTCCTGTGAGATGTACCATTATGTTATGTTCTGATATGAGACTGATATGAATGATTGTGACATGATTTGTTTTACGAATATGTTATATGTGGAATTTGTTCACTAACTCCTTTACTTTAATGTTATTCATTGGACTTTAATTCACTGCTTTTATGTATATTTATAGGTGACCATTCTGGAGGGCAAGTATAGAAGGGTTTTTACCAAGCCACCGTTTTGAAGCCTACCAAGTGTTTTGGGTGCCTCCGAGTTAGGGCTAGGCCTGGAAGGTCGTTGTGAAGCTTTTGATTTTGTTGTGCACTTTTGACCCGTACATATGTTTTGTATAAGATATTATGTTATACATTATGTAATGTAAGTGGGTAAATTAACATTTTTGCATGTAAATATTTGTTCATATAGATGCACTCATATAGATGCACAATTCATTGGACTATTGGTGTTTTTGTCTTTTGCTTCCGCAAGCCTCGATTATTTTCATTGTACAGGAAGACCTTTGGTAATCCAAGGATTACTGACCGATTACGATGCCAAACTTTTAGGGGCGGGTTTGGGTCATGACAGTTGTTGTTGTGGTAACTCTTATTTAATAGGCTTAAGTCGCATTCCCCTCGATGAATTCTCAGCTAACTCTTTTGCTAACCCTTTGGTTAATGGATCCATTATGCTGTCTTTAGACTTCACATATTCAATGGAAATAATTCCATTAGAGAGTAGTTGTCTCACGGTGTTATGTCGACGACGAATGTGTCTTGACTTACCGTTATACATATAACTTTGTGCTCTACCTATTGTTGATTGACTATCACAATGTATGCATATGGCAGGCATTAGTTTTAGCCACATTGGAATGTTTTCAAGGAAATAAAAAAACCATTCTGCTTCTTCCCCAGCTTTATCTAAAGTTATGAATTTAGATTCCATAGTAGACCTAGCAATGCAAGTCTATTTGAAAAATTTCCAAGATACAGCTGCACCACCAAGAGAAAAGACATACCCATTGGTGAATTTTGAGTCTTTAGTATTCGATATCCAATTTGCATCATAGTATCCTTCAAGTACTGCTGGATATCTAGTATAATTTAGTCTAATGTTACAAGTAAATCGGAGATATCTCAGAACCCTTATAATTGTTTTCCAGTGTTCTATTCCTGGATTACTCATATATCTACTTAATTTAGTTACTGCATAAGCTATATCAAGGCGAGTGCAGTTCATTAAGTACATTAAGCTTCTAATAATTTGGGCATACTCTAATTGAGAAATACTTTCATGTACATTCTTAGAAAGAAATAAATTAACATCCACAGGTGTTCTAGCAAGATGATCATCATCTTTACTGAATTTGTCAAGTACTTTCTCAATGTAATGTGATTGTAACAAAGCATAACATTATGATGTTTTGCTAATTTTCATACCAAGTATTACATCAACAATCCCCATATTTTTCATGTCAAAATGTTTATTCAACATTTTCTTGGTAATTTTAATCATGTTTTCATTACTACTTATAATGAGCATATCATCCATATAAAGACATACTATAACATAATCTTTGTTTGTGTTTTTAATATAAACACATTTGTCACATTCATTAATCTTAAATCCATTTGACATTATTGCTTTGTCAAATTTCTCATGCCATTGTTTTGGCATTTGTTTTAAACCATATAATGATTTAACCAATTTACACACTTTCTTTTCTTTTCCTAGAACAGAAAATCCTTCCGGTTGTTCCATGTAAATTTCTTTATCTAACTCACCATTTAAGAAAGCGGTTTTTACATCCATTTGATGAATTTCTATATTATATATAGATGCAATGGCAATTAGCATTCTAATGGATGTTATTCTAGTAACTGGTGAGTATGTGTCAAAGTAATCAAAACCTTCTTTTTGTCTATATCCTTTGACCACAAGTCTTGCTTTATATTTGTCAATTGATCCATCCGTTTTCATTTTTCTTTTGAAAATCCACTTGTACCCAAGAAGTTTACAACTTGGCAGCAAATCCACCAATTTCCAAATGTGATTTTGTAGGATGGATTCAACTTTGCTATTGACAGCCTCTTTCCATGAAGGAGCTTCAGGACTGGACATAGCTTCTTTAAAAGTTAAAGGCTCATTTTCTAACAAAAATATTAGAAAATCTGGACCAAAAGACTTTGAGGTTCTAGCACGTTTACTACGCCTAGGTTCCTCTTCTTCATTTTGATCTATCTCTTGCTCTTGTTCTTGATCATGCTTAGTAATAGCATCATAAGATTTGTTATTAGAACTAGTCTCCTGTCCAGCCTTATTTGGAAATATATTTTCAAAGAACGATGTATTCTAAGATTCAATAATAGTATTTAAATGCATTTCGAAATGTTCTGACTTATAAATCAAAAACCGATATACACTACTATTCTTAGCATAACCAATGAAAATGCAATCAATAGTTTTAGGACCTATGTTAGTCTTTTTAAGACTAGGAATAGCCACTTTAGCCAAACACTCCCACACTTTTAAGTATTTATAGGATGGTACTCTCTTATGCCACATTTCATAAGGTGTTTGATTCATTTTGTTTCGGGGTACTTTATTAAGTATATAATTACCAGAAAATATTGCTTCTCCCCACAAGTTCTATGGTAATCCAGAACTTATTAACATGACATTCATCATTTTCTTTGAAGTCATATTTTTCTTTTCAGCAATTCCATTTTGCTGAGGCAAGTAAGGAGCGGTGGTTTGATGAATTATTCTATGTTCTTTAAAAAACTCACCAAAAGGTGATTCATATTCACTATATTTATTACTTCTAAGTTTTTAAAATTTTCTTACCAAGTTGATTTTTAACTCCATTCTTATATTGAATGAAAGTTTTCAAAATTTCATCGTTGATTCGAATTAAATAAACATAACTATATCTAATATAGTCATATATGAAAGTGATAAGATATTTTTTCCCACCTCTAGTTTGAATTAATTTAAAATTACAAATGCCACTATGAATTAATTAAAGTGGCTCCAAACTTCATTCAATTGAATGAATAGGAGTTTTAGTTAATTTTTCCTCAACGCAAATTTCACATTTATGATTTAAATCAATGTCAAACTTAGGTAAACATTCCATATTAATTAATCTACACAAAGATCCATAATTAACATGTCTTATTCTACCATGCTAGAAATTTAAAGACTCAAGCAAGTAAGAAGAAAATGTATGTTTATTAATAACAGAGGATACAACAGTTATTACATTCATTTTGAAATGGCCATCAGACATGTAACATTTTCCTACATACATCTCATTTTTAGTAAGTACAAATTTATCAATCTCAAACACTAACCTAAACCCATTTTTACTCAACAGAGATCTGGAGACCAGATTCTTGCGAATGTTTAGTAAATGCAGCACATTGTTGAGAGTGAGTTCCTTTCCAAATGTCATCTTCAGAATAATCTTTCCTTGTCCTTCAACTTTAGAAGTCAAAGAGTTTCCCATGAAAAATTGTTCACCGTTGTCCACTATAGAATAAGATGTAAATATCTTTTTGTCAGCACAGATGTGGCGAGTAGTACCAGTGTCCACTCACCATTCTTTAGGATTTCCGGCAAGGTCTTCTTCGAAAACAACTATAAAAAGATTTATGTCATCTACATCATTGAAAATTTTGTCCACTTCGGTCATATTAGCTTGAGTAAGTTTCTTGCTTGATCTTTCTTTGCCTTCGCGTTTGCTACAGCAATCTTTGGCCCGATGTCCCTCTTTGTCACAGATGTAACATTTGTCATTAAACTTGTACTTCTTAGTTTCTCCTCCTTTAGAGCCTTGTGTAGAACTTTCTCCAGAATACTTTCGTTTCTTTGCTCTTGGAGCATGTTCCACCACATTTGCCTTGGATTCCATTGGATACTTACCAACCCGTTTCTTTGAATTGCGGTTGTCTTTCTCAATCTTCAAACGCACAATTAATTCTTCCAAAGTCATTTCTTTGTGCTTGTATTTGAGGTAGTTTTTGAATTCCTTCCAGTCTTGTGGTAATTTTTCAATTAAGGCATCATATTGGAAGAATTCACTGAGAGACATGCCTTTTGCATGAATGTCATGCATAATGTGTTGAAGATCTTGAACTTGGCTAATCACAGTCTTTGAATCAACCATCCCAAAATCCAGGATTTTGCCAACCACAAATTTCTTTGAGCTAGCATCTTCTGTTTTGTACTTTTTTTTCTTCAAAAACTCCCAAAGTTCCTTTGCCGTTTTGATAAGACTGTGGACGTTATATAATGTGTTGTTAAGTCCGTTCAATATGTAGTTCCGGTAAAAAAAATCAGCATGTTTCCAGGTATTAACTGCAGCAACCACTTGCCGGTCGGTTTCATCCTCGTTCAGAGTCGGAGTATTTTCACAAAGGAAACGTGCCAAGTTTAGAGTAGTAAGATAGAACAACATTTTCTGTTACCATCTTTTAAAATCAGTTCTTGAGAAATTCTCTGGCTTCTCACCGTGATTGACTGGCACAGTCATACAGGAGGAGGTATTGGAGTAATTACAGCCATTATACCAGTACTTGTTTGAGCATTAGTTTGACCAGTTTCAATAGTCATGAATTCTAAATTATAAAACAAAATTATAATTAGAATTTTATACTACACAAAAAATTTAAACTAAAACCACAGAATTAAATTCTGTAAAAATAAAGAAACAAGAATTGTAACTTTTATTTCCAATTAATTTGAAAATAAAATAAAATTTTATTTAAACAAATTAATTCCACACAAAAAATATTTCTGTAACACTTCAAAAATTAAAATACTGAAAACAAAATTTTAATTAATGAACACTAAAAAATTATTTCTGAAAACCAAAATTATTTCTGACCAACTTCACAAATAAATATTCTGAATTGTTAATGACTACCAGTATATTACTACTAGTTGTCAAAGAAAATAAACAATATATTACTATTATTTATCAAACAGTATATTACTACTATTTATTTTTCCAACCAGAATATTATTTTGTAAAACCACAAAAAATAATTTCTGTAAGAAGAAGAAAGAGAAAAAGAAACAAATGAAAAATTCTGTATAAAAAGAATAATTCAAGTTTGTCTTAAGATTGTTGGAATAATCTTTTGTGTAAAATAAGTAACTTGAAACAAATTAAACAAATAAAAATAAATTACTTACAGAATTTATTTTACCGAAATGAATGAGTAATAAAAACGATCAAGTCAAGTGTGTAACACTCTGTTCTTAAGACAAATTCGCCCCGCTTCAGTGCTTACGGATAAATGGCGTCTATCTCCCAGAATACAATAATCTACACAAATTGTAGTAGCACTCTAAACAATCAATACGGCGAACAAAACCTGTGTTCTATACTCTCAGAATTTTATCCTAAAAACTAGAATGAAGAATAATGCAAAGAGAACAAAACCGGAAGGAAAACAAGAGAAATTCAAACTTTTCAGGATATATCAATTGCTGGAAGATGATCTCTATTTAAAGGCAATTTAGTGACTTTCAGATCTGTCCAAAGAGGTGCAAAACAACCTGAATAGATGCAGTCTCCAAAATGAACAAGTGTAGTTCGAATTTGAACAGATCTGCTGGTAGTTTTGAACAGATAACTGCTGGGCAGTTTAATCTGTTTAGGAATTTTCGGACTGGAAGAGATACAAGGTTGGATAGAAATTTAAATTCAATTTTGGCACAAAATTTGAATTAATTTCGTTCAGAAAAATAAATTTTCCCGCAAGAATTTTTAAAAAAATTCAAATAAATTTTGTCTAAAAAATTAATGTTAGAACCGACCTGACCCACACAAGACATGGCTTGGCCGCCCGGACGGCGTCAGCGCACCCGTGGTGGTTTGGGCTAAGGTCCACTTTGTTCATAACTCCTCCCTTCTACAAACTTAGGGTGCTTCTTGGAGCCCAACCTAAGTGTTGCTACCTAGAACTTATATACATATACAAACTCTCTTAAAATTTCAATGTGGAATATACCTTATAAGGAAACCTATATTTTATTATTTAATTGTCCATTCCACGAACCCAAAAACGACTTCAACTTTTCATTTACTCATAAATGATTTTGACGAATTGTTTGCACCGTGTGACTTGTCATACGGTAAAAAACACGTCACATCTTTTAACCTATCCCAAAAAATGTATGGAACTCACTCAAATTGAAATATAAAATTAACTCAAAATAAATTTATAAAACCATTATTTCCAGCAACAATCACCGCCCTTTATAATCTCTGACTACTATGCCGATCCCAATCATTTGTTGTAATAAAAAAAAAAGGGTAATGCTATAGTGTGCAACTTACACCTTACACCTTTTTGTGTTCACTTACACCTTACACTTATACCTTTTTTACCTTGCACTTACACCTTTTGTGTAAGTGGCACATGGTGTGCAACTTATACATTTCATTTATACCTTCCACTTACACTTACACCTTACACTTACACCTACACCTTTTGTGTGAGTGGCACATGGTGTGCAACCCACTTACACCTTTTGTGGGTTGCACACTTAAGAAGAAGCCAAAAAATAAAAGAGAAGTTAAGGCACAAAAAAGCAAGACAAATTCAAATTAACATGGCCATATCAATATTAGACATGAATTTATGGGTCAAACAACAGGCTTCAAAAATTGCATAAATTTTTATATATGTATATCCTTATTCTTAACTCAAGATGACTCAGTCTCACATGATTTGGTGTCATTGTTGTATACAAAGCACATCCGTGTGGCTTGTGAAACACATTTTGAATCATATTTTAATAATTTAAATTATTTAATTAAAAATATTAAGAAAAATATACATGTAATAAATAAATTAATTAGATATTGATAACCCTTTCATCAAATTATATTTATATTTAGTTTGATATATATATATTTATTTTTTATACAAATATAATTTGATGGAAAAGTATCGATATCTAATCAATTTAATATTTTAAAAAAATATTCTACTCAATATGTTTTTAAAAATAAATGATCCCAATCATCAAAATAGAGGTTGAAGTAAATCCCACCAGCCGTACAATAGGCACCACTGTACATTATGTACAGGAGTGACTCCAATACAGAGCAGTAAGATACTAATTATTGGCAAATATGAACAATGCTTACTCTCTCTCCTATTTTTTATTTTTTGGGGAATAAAAGTGGTACATCAAAAAAAGAAAGTAAAAGCACATGGTTATGGAGTATTTGACCATCCTAGCAACATTCATGAAGATGATAATTTTTTCTGATCTTGCTCCGTCCTTGCATCTCATCTCGTTTCATGTGGGTTTCTCTCACCTTGATGAGGAAGTAGGGTGGGGAGGAAGACGGGTTTACTCCTCACACCATTTTACTCTACGGAAAATGTTTACGACCCTCACAAAAGAGAAGTCTCGTGACTTTCATTGATGTATTGATCATTGATGTATTTAAATTTTTTTAAGAAGTTGTGTTTGACAGTGACATGAATGGTTTAGATTATTTTGGGAGTTGTATTTTGTAAGGGTCTCTATCATTACTGTAATAAATTTAAAATATTAAAATATTATAATTAATATTTATTTATCATTTGAACTCTCATTAATTATAAATCATTATTCGTAATATATTACATTATCTCCAATTTTTATTATTATATTGGTACAAGGCAAGACTGGGACACTACAACCTTGCCACAAACTCCCCCCAATGCAATTAATTCATGTGATGATGATTAGAGAGGCAATTAGGTGCATGCTGAAAAGTCAATAATCCTAAGTCTCTAAGACACGAAAGACACGAGTCACAGTATCTCTTACCTAATGTGCATTTTATGAGTTAATTATAGTCCATCTCTCAATGTCCGTAGCTTGGCTGCTATGCTAATCAAACCAAATTATTCATTTTCCAATGTATTATTTTATTTGTATCATTATTACTTGGGTAAATTATACTGCTCTCCTTGAAATTTAGAGAAAATATAACAAGTCTTAATTTTAATATAATTATATTAACCCCTTTTCAGTAAAATTAAAGATACTGAAATTAATTCAAATGATATAAAAATATAAAAATAAACAAGATAAAATATTCATCTCAGTATAAAAAAGATGATAATATTATTTTGTCATTAATGCAATTAACAAATTCCTAATGAAAAGAGAGATAAGTGTCGTATAAATTAAAATCTTAAAGAAGTTCAGTGTAATTAATTTACTGTATTTTGTTTAAAGTGAGGAGACAGGGAAATTTCTCTTTCCTTAAGAAATGGACAAAAATATGTGTGGTTGCATAGATTTTGATAAGATTTGACTTAGAGGAGGCCCAAAATTCATGCAGTAAAGTTAGGGGAAATGACAAGGGACCCAACGGCAAAGGAATCTTCTGTTATAAAATTTTCACCTATTGCGTATCATTTGTTTGATATAGGTGCCAGTTACATCTCTAGGTTTTGTTTTGATTGAGAAGATTTGACATTGCCCTTTGTTTTTTTTTTTTTTTTGGTGAAAAACAAAAAAAAAACAAAAAAAAAAAGAAAAACAAGACTACAGCCTAACCACCCTGGAGGAACCAGCCTCCTACAAATCAGTCCCCAAAGCTATAGCCAACAAGCAGGCTCAACAAACAAAATCTCAGTCTGTGTAACCATGCCAAGAGCTTCCTTAGCACACTACCCTTTGTTTTGTTCTATAGAAGGATTGTAAGATTGAATTTTTTTTTTTTGAATCGTCATGTCAATTTTGATAATGAATTAAGGGATGATTTTTTAATATAAAAAAAAAATTAAAAAAAAAGAAAAGAACAAAGGGATGATTTGAGAATTGACTTTTAAAAAAAAATGTGTAAAAAATAAAGAGAATGAATTAATTTTTTATGATAATTTTTTTGACTATTTTATTGAGTCAGCAAATAAGACCTAAATCATTAAAAAGCGGAGTTGGAGATTGAAATCCAAGATTTTACGTTTTTCAGTACATACATTTTGGAAAAAGTGGATTTGGGAGGCTTGTTATCTCTTGAGCAAGCACAACAAATTCTGTTGTGACAATATTTTAAATTCTGAATCAGACCAACCAATTCAACCGATTGACTGGTCCAAATTTTGATTCGATTGCACTCCTAAACTCATGTTTTAAATATCGGATTGAACCAATCGATTTAACTAATTGACCTACTTGACCGGTCTAAATTTTGGTTAATTGCACCTCTAAACCCGTTTTGCATAGAAACCAAATATAACTAGTGTGAATCGGTCATAAGCGCATGGGGCTCGAACTAAAGCGCTCAAGACTAAAGTTTTGTTTGACATTGGCTAATATAGTCAACTTTTTTGTATTGAAACTTTTTTAGTCTTGTTTGGTTTTAATTTTGTAATTTTTTAACTTTTGTGAGAAAAAAAAGTATAATAATTACAGATTGAATGTGATATTTTATCTTATCAACTTATTTAGCATGTTTTGTCATTTTATGTTTTTTTTAACTTCAAAATGATAGCTAAACCAGAGCTAAGTGAAAAGAGTTACAGCCACTGCACCGCTGCTTTAGTTTGTACATAACTGCTAAAATTATATTATTTATTACCTCTTTAGTGCATTTTCATTTCAAAAACCAAATGTAATAATTTGTGTTGATATAAAGATAACTGATAATATATTTATATCTAAATATATGTGCTCTTAATATACGAAGGTATCATATTTATATAATTTAAGTAATGTTTAATTTTAATATATTTATAAAATAATTATAACATCACGGTCTGACTCGGCAATTAAACTAGTAATCCATTCACTTAATCATTTTTTCAATTTACTCACTAGTTTGGATTTCAAAACATTGGTTGTGAGTATTAGTGTGGTTCACTCCGGGTTTGTTGACATAATCCAAACTGTTCATTTTATAAAATATGCAAGAATTTGTTTCAAAAAAATGAAATATGCAAGAATAGATTAATATTGTAAACAACTGTATTGATTGACAATAAAAAATCAAAAAATTAAATCATATTTATCTAAAATAGATTAGACAGTAAACATGATTTTGATAATAAATTTTTCAATTTAAAAAATAAATAAATATGATATGATGATATAATTATTTATATCTAATTATTTTAATTATTTATATAAATAACATGTTTAATAAATTTTACAAAATGAAAAATTTAAATTAACTGGATTGGTTCGGAGTGAGCCTCACCAATGCTCACAGCAGGCAGTCCAGTATCTAGAAAGCTATGTCTAAGGTGACTATTGCTTGGTGGAGACCAAATCTAAGGTGATGGTGTCACGTTACCGAATAATTTCCCCCTTTATTAAAAAAAATTAAGTGTATAATTTTACATGCCTAATGAACTACAATGAACACCAAATATAACATTTAATTGATGGAAAGAAAATGAGAACCAACACATAAGTAAAGTGATTTACAAGGTGTTTAACTAACAAGCTAATTATGGAAAAGGTTGGTAGTGCTCAATTTGACGCGCTTTTTTAGGGTTTGTTTGAGATGTGAGTTGATTTTTTGATTTTTTTGACTATTTAGCCTGAGGTTAAAAAGTCTCGTTTAAGATAAGTTTTTTGACTTTTTTAAAAAAATAAAATGATTATAATTTGGATGTGACATTTTGTTTTATTAACTTTTTAACTTATTTTATTATTTTATAACTAAAATAATCAAAAAAAACTAGACTTTTTGACATGCCAAACGAGGACTTATAATCTATTACTTACACTTTTTTTATGAGACAGTAAAAACTAAATAAACTAAAAAGAGCTAAGTATTAAGAAGTGGAGACATAAAAATGTTGTTTTAAAATTAACATATAATTGATAGAATTTTTTTTTTTAAAAATAAATATACGTGGAATAAGAATAGACAAATAAATAAAGAGATGTGAATTTTTAATTCTCTAGTAAAGTGCAATGCGTTTTAGCCAACAAAGCTATGGAGAAAGGTTGGTGCTACCCAATCTAAAATCTCTTTTTTGTCTAATTTATTAAGGTTACTTTTAATTTATTTGAGAATATGCTAGATGTAAAGACCTTTTTTTTTTTTTTTTTTTTTGTTGATATTTTGTGTCATATTATTAGTCTACTTACTATTTATAGTTTATTTAACAAAAATAATTTAAACAAAAAGGGCAACGTACTAAAAAGTGGAGATATAAAAATGTGTGTCTTAAGCTTTCTTCTTCTTCTTCTTCTTCTTCTTCTTCTTCTTTTTTCTTTTTTTTCTTTTTTTTTTTCTTTTTTTTTTTTTTTGTGTACCGTAATAATATCTCTTTGCAAAATAATTTCTTCCCTATATGAAAGTTGTTAATCCTCTCTGTATGGAGGTTTTCTTTAGGGTAAATTATCAATAGGTCCTATTTTTGAGACTTATTACCCATTAAGTCCTGTTGATAAATTTATTAAGTGATAAAAATAAATTTATCAGTCTTTTATTTTTATGAATAAATTTATAGTGATAAATTTATCAGTCTCTTTGTTTTTATGAATAAATTTATCAATCTCTTATTTTTATAGTGTTAAATTTATTAGTTAGGACCTGTTCCTTTTCTTTATACTTTTTAAAATTCATCTTATACTTTGACATACTTCAGTCAACAAACTTAGGTTTTGTTTGACAAGTTAACATTTTAATTAATAAGTCAAAAAACTTATAACTTATATTAAAAAGTTAAAGATTTTATTTTTTCTCTACTTTTTACATATTTTTTTTTTTTGTAAAAAGTCAAAAAATAATTCTAAACATATTAATTTTTTTACCTCATATTTTAATCAAAAAATTAAAAAAATTATTAAAATAATCTGTTCTCAAACGAGACTTTATTATCAAATGTATAAGTTGTGTTATAAAAATTTAAAATAAAAGATTAACAAAAATTGTAAAACATTTGGCCTAAAATCTGAAATCAGAAAGACTATTGTAGATGTAGACAAGTTGCATGTGGGTAGTGTCCCTTTCAGTTGTCACTCTGTCAAAATTAACCAAATCAAATGCCAAATTGTAGAGTGTACTTCATGGCTAGCTTAGCTTTACCAATTTTTGACAAAAGATAGGCTCATTCCTATCATCCTAAAACAAGCTTCAACCCGATTCAAGTATGGAAAGTCATCAATTTTGGGTGTTCTTCAAAATGAAGCACCTAACCGACTACACAAAGAGCAACAACTTTAGAGACAGCTGTTGAGTCCATGTAGAAAAGCCATGAAACACCGTATAATGGTGTAATCATTTTCACCATTACTGCTTGGTCGTACATGGATATATATATATATATTATCAACACTGTTGCATACACTCACTGGGGTCGACCCCCAGTGAGGTGGCGCAGTGTCATTGGTCCCAACATTGTTTTTTTTTTTTTTTTTTTTTTTTTTTTCAATCCCGCAGTGCCACGTGGCACTGGGGGTGGTGGGGGTGCCTAATCACTGGGGGTAGGAAGCATTTTTGTATATATTATATGTAGAAACACAACAATAATTTATACCATAAATTATTAAGTGCTTTTGGCGTGTGAGTTGATTTTTTAATTTTTTGATATAAGTTAAAAAGCTTCATTTGATATGAGTTTTTTTTGAATTTTTTGACTTTCATAAAAGAAAAAATGCAATGATTATGGTATGAATGTAATATTTTGTCTTATTAATTTTTTAGTTTATTTTATCTTTTTGTGATTAAAATAACAAAAAAATCATATGCCAAACATAGCTTTATTGTTTATTTTTTAATAAACAAACGAGATATAATGAAAATGTTACAACTATTGGACCGATCTAATTTTTTACACGAATGATATGCAAAGACCCTATAAATGAACTGTTCGATTCATCAAAATGGATTATGTGGTAAGCACTATAAACCTCTCAAACATGACAGACAAATTTAGATTATAGAAAATCTAACCATTTTTTCTCAATCCAAATTCAATAACTCTCCATTTATTTGGGTGGAAAATGCTTTTCAGAGAAAACATTTTGCTATGCTTTGTAGTAGTGGTAGAGGGACAAAGGTGGAGGTAGTACCGCGGTCGGGGGGTTGCGGCGACAATGATGGCGACGATGATAGTGGCGGTGGTCACGGTGATGGTGGTGTGGTGCTGGAGGTGAGAGTAGTAATGATAGTGTGGTGAAATTGGTAAGCTTTTAGTCCGGAGAATATTTTTCGCCTTTAAAAATGAAAAACATTTTTTATCCAAGTAAACCTATTTTCCGTTAACCATGAAAAATGTTTTTCATTTGACTTTTATTTTTTATTATATCAAATGTCAAAAAAATATAAAAAAATATTTTCTATCCAAATAAACTGAAGGTAAATAAATATAGATTGTCTTTAAAAGTTAGGTAAAATATAATTTATAATATTTTATAAATAAATAAGTAAAATACTCTGGAAAATGCTCTTAGACTTCCAATGGCTCTCATAAAATGAATAGTTTATTTAGTCTTCGTATGGCATTGATTTTTTTAGTTGGTTTTTTTGTGTTGAGACATTTTTAACTTGGCTTTTTAGCTTTGTTTGGTTTGATTTTTTTGATTTTTGTGAGAGATAAAGGGGTTTTGGAAAGCCCAACTTTTAACTTTTTATCAATTTTGAGTTATATCACCTCTCACATTTTTTATCTACAAAAGGACAAAATAAATTAAAAAAGCCAAAAAAAACTAATTTTTTACTAACTTTTCAAAACACCACAAAGTGTAATGATTATAGTTTAAATGTGATATTTTGTTTTGTTAATTTATATAATTAATTTTATTTTTTTAATGTTTTTTTAACATAAAATCAAATGCCAAACGAAGCTTTGAAGAGTTAGGCTGTGTTTGGTTGTGCTTTTGAAATGTGATTCTACATGCTAGTTTCAGCTCCATGTTTGGTAAGAGTTTTGGAATTAATTTTCCAAAACTCTGTCCATTCTGCGCGTTTGTTGTATTTTTTTTGGCCAGGGGAAGACCACCTGGTCGTCCCTAGGGACTACCACCCGGATGTCCTCTGCTGTACAGATTTTTTTTTTATTTTATTTTATATAATTAGGAAAAATATTTTCTGAAATTTTTAAAATTTTTAATGTGCTTTCAAATAATTTTGAGTTGTATTTTTAGTTATGAGTTGTAAATTTTTGTATTACATATCAAATATCACATCAACAATTCTCCACTCAAATCAAATCTCTTTTCCAAAACTATTTTCAAAACTCTTTACTAAACAAATTTTCTACACTTAAATCATAATTTTATAATACATAAATTCAAAATACAATTCATACTCTCAAATCACATTTACAAAACACAACCAAACGCAACCTTATTTTCTCAATGGCTTTCTGAACAAAGGTACCCCGTGTGTGGTAAAATGCCAAAGTGAAGGAAAATGTCTCAGCAGTGAAAATTGTATGTAATAATTATTAAATCAGATTTTGTGGTTTTTTCAGTAATTGGAAAACCTGATTTATTTTGGCAAATATGTCTGATTTGTATTTGGGAGATGAGTTTTAAAAAAAAAAATTTAAAAATTATTTGGTTTGAGTTTTTCTTAAAAAAATTTCAAAATCATTTTCTCTTTCTTATGCATCAATCAATCACTTTTTCTCTTTCCTCTCTTCTTCTTAATCACTTTTTCTCTCACACACATTTACTCAAATTCTTCTAAAATATCAAATAATTCCAAACTCCCAAAAAAATAATTCTCCTAAAATATACAACTAAACAAATCAAAAAAAAATTTAAATTCTCTCTCCAAATTTTTTTAAAAAAATAACTCTTTCAAAAACAAACCAAACAACCCTATGTTTTACAAATATTAAAGATTGTCGGATAGTACCATTTTCATAATGGGTGAAACATATTGGAGGGAAAATGGCTGAGACCCCCACTGGGGGTACTGGGGGTCCTCTCTGATTGGTCCAAAGTCTGATATTTTTTTTTTTTTTTTTTTTTTTTTTGGAATTTTCGGCCATTGGCAGTGCCCCACCTGGCACTGGGGGTGCTGGGGGTCGCCCCCCACTGGGGGTCCTAGCATTGCCCATATTGGAGCAAGGGCATTGTACATATATTCAAATAAAAAACATAAAAAAAAGGACATTGTACATATATTCAAATAATTTAATGGGAAAGTTAAAATTCAATGAAAGTACAGAAAAGAATTATGGTAGATTTTTTTATTTTTTCTAGGTTATAATAGAGGTGGGAAGGGAAGAAAAAAAAATTACAAATGGATGGAAATCTCTCTATTTTCTTTGTTTTATTTTGTTATTTATTTATTTTTTTTTAGGAGGGAGGGAGGGATTGTAGATCAATGTACTAAAAAATTATAGACTAATGGTAAATTTCATCAATATTAATAATTAAACCAGCAATGTTGTATGGGATGAACTGTTAAGCAACTAAAAAATAACATGTAGATAAGATGAGTGTTGCTGAGATAAGCATGTTAAGGTGAATGTGTGGCAAGATTAGAAAATGGATGAAAATCTCTCTCTCTCTCTCTCTCTCTCTTTCTTTCTCTGTGTGTTTTGTTTTGTTTTTTTAGGAGGGAGGGGGGAGTTGTAGATCAATGTATTAAAAAATTATAGACTAATGGTAAATTTCATCAATATTAATAATTAAACTAGCAATGTTGTATGGGATGAACTGTTAAGCAACTAAAAAATAACATGTAGATAAGATGAGTGTTGCTGAGATGAGCGTTGCTGAGATGAGCATGTTAAGGTGGATGTGTAGCAAGATTAGAAAAGACAGAGTTAGGAATGAATATATTCGAGAATGGGTAGGACTAGTACCGATAAAAGATAAGTTGAGAGAAAATGGATTAGGGGTAGCAATTGGAACTCGACCCAACGGGGACCCAATCCCCCAACTCCAAATTGAGCGGTTATTTCCCGAAAAATATCCCTGACGGGCCGGGGATGGTATTAAAAATTGAATCCCCGATGATATTCGGGCCGGGGACGAGGATACATGTTTCAGCCCCAAACTCGTCCCCGATCCCCGCCTCGATTGCCCCTGATGTAAAATTACTATTTTGCCCCTGTTTATATATAATATATGTGTGAGTGTGTGTAGGGTTTGGGGCTATCTGTTAGCAGACGCAGAACACCCACACACAAACATTTTCTCCCTTTCTCTCTCTCTCTCTCACACACATGACCTTCGTTCCTCACCGCCTCTCCTCACCGTTTTGGTCGACAGCGGCTCCTTCCTCACCGTCGCTCCTCATCTCAGTTTTTCCTATCTCCTTCACTGGCGGCTTCTTCTTCTTTCCATCTCACGCTATTGTTTCTCTCTCATGGTATTTCCTATTTTCTCTCTCTCTCCCTTTCTGGTTTGGTCGGCGACGATTCCTCCCTCACTGTTGTTCTTCACCTCAGCTCCTCTTCTCTCCCTCTCACGGTATCTCCTTGTTTCTCTCTCTTATAGTATCTCCTCATCTCTCTCTCTCTCTTTCTCTTTGTTTTTTGATTTTGTTCTCTGTTTTTTTTATTTTGTTTTTCAGATTTGAAAATGATGAAGATGAAGATGAACATGTTGATCTGTGTTAGATTTGTTGATAAATGTGTTAAATTTTTTGATCTGTTTGTTGATGAAGATCAAGAAAATGAAATTTGTTGTTGAAAATCTCTCTCTCTCTCTCTCTCTCTCTCTAATTTGTTGATTTGTTGTTGATCTGTTGTAAGATAATGATCTATTGTAAATGTATTGATGAAGATCAAGAAAATGTGTAGGTTTGTTAGATTTGTTGTTGATGAATTTTTGTAAATGTGTAGAGTTGATTTTTTTATTTTTTTATTTTTTGGCCGGGGAATTTTCGGGGTTAAGGAAACCCGATCCCCGTCAGGGAACAGAGACGGGGACAGGGGTGGTATGGGTTTCCCGTCAAGGATCGGGGCCGGGAACGGGGGTATTTCCACCATCGGAGATCGGAGATGCAGAGTGTGATCCCTGGCCCCGCCCCGTTGTCATTCCTAGAATGGATTGAGATGATTTGGTCATATACAACGGAGACCAACAGAGATCGTAGTGAAGAGATGCGATACAGTAACAGTAGATGATAGTGTTAGGATAAGGGGTATAAACTTAGATTGACGTGGACTAGTGTAGTAAATAGATATATGAATCTCTTTAATTTGATTAACAAAATGACCTTGGATAGAGTTGAGTGAAAAAATAAGGATTTATGCAGCTGATTCCATGTAATGAGACTTAATGTTTGATTTGGTTTGGTTTAGTCTGATTACACTGAATTAAAAAAATTTCTTTTTGTTTTTTGTTTATTAATATATTTGACATTACAATGAAGCCTTGTGAATTATGTTTGTTATGAAGATTAAATTTAACAAATAATTAATACACAAAGAAACTATCAAGTGGGAGAGAAAAACTCAACAAAATAATGAAAAATACGACTCACACGCAAATAAAAAGATTTAAATCGCTAACCTCTTATTCAAGAAATTTGGTCAAACAAACTAATTCCGTCGGTTGGAATTTATCTTGAATTTATCAAATTGTTCCTTCTCTTCTAGGATGGCAATTTCCCTCCACTTCGACACCTCTTACTCCATCCCATTCGGATTTTTCATACCTTGATAAAGAAGTAGAACGGGAATAAATTTTTTATATTTATAATATATATAAATATATATATGTAATTACATTTTTTTTTAGTATATTCTCATTAATTATCAATCATTATTATATTTTAATTTTTATCAGTATATTCATTCTCAAAGTTACAAAACCAACCCTAGTCGTTTCCCCAATCTGTCATCCATATTCTTCTCTTCTCTTCCCCCTTTCTTTCTCTTTCATCTATAACTTCATTTCCCCAATCTATCATCCTTATTCTTCTCTCCTCTTTCCCCTTTCTTTCTCTTTCGTCTATAACTCCAATGGACTTTGCTGGGGACCTCCAGTGAGGGAGACCTTCCAGTGCCATATGGGGCTCTGCCATTGGCTGAAAGCAGCAAAAAAGAAAAAAAAAAAAAAAATCTTTTTTGGACTAATCACAAGAGACCCCAGCATCCCCACTGAGAGTCTCATTCATTTTCCAACTCGAATTGTCAGTCATCTATTGTCGATAGCCACTATGCCACGATCCTCTGTCACTCCAAATACACTCTATTATTCACAAATCACGTGTAAATCAATAAAGATCAAAAGTAAAAAAAAGTTAAATCTAAGATGTCTGAATTTACTGTTTATCTTAAAACAAATTCCTTTACCATTCAACTTCTTGTGCATTTTTTTTTTCATTACAAGTCCTCCATCATCTCTCAAATTCCCTTAATCCCATCCTCACGAGTCAAATTGTGACCATTGGACTTTTTTTTTTTTTTTTTTTTATTATAGGAAAATCCTCCCTACCTTCTCGCAGGTCCAAGGCAGCACCCCTTGCAGAGATCACCAAGGTGTCCTGTTAGCCGTTCCGAGCGAGGAGACTATAACTTGGGAACTTGCCCCGACCTCTCAAGACAAGCTCCACTTAAGTCAGGACTCGCACAGCGGGGGAACATTGAACCCACACCAAGTACTGACTAGACAACTTGAAATCCAACCTCCTAACCTATAATGCTTCGCCCAAGAGATTAGTTCAAATAGAGAATTGAACGTATGATCTTAAGGCTTAAACCCCAAGATTTTAGCATAGTACCAGAACCCTCGGGTTACCATTGGACTTAATTAAATCAAGGTAAACACATCAAAATCAACGTCCCCAAATGTCATGCATTTGTCCTCAATAATCTAACAATTCCCAATGCATGGTCTGTCACATCATACAATATTTTCCTGCAAGCTAAAGAAAAAGTTGGGGGTAAGAAAGTGATTACGGGGAGAGGATGGAACCACTTAAGCTAATAATTGTAGTTAAAGAAAGGGAAATGCAAACCACCACCATATGTACATAAAAAAATATTAAATTATGTGAAAAATCATTAAAAATATATAAAAATACATAAAATATGTATGGAAATATAATTTTTTTTAATATTATTTAGTCCTCAATAACTGTTGAATGAGCGGTTGTTAACAAAACTCTTAAAGAAAAAATATTTTAAAACATAAAAAACAAATCATTTTAACTAGTGTGTTTGGGGGTCCATATCCACAACTATGGCCACTTGGACGTGTGTCAATCTTGTGTCTGGAATTACTTTTTAGCGTTTTTTTTTTTTGTTTTTACTTTTAGTGAATTTTTTTTAGAATTTTATAAATAAAAAAAATTATACTTTTAAGGTTTACGAATCAAAAAGTAATAAAAATTTAAGAAAAAAAAATTGACTAAAGACTAAGGGGTTGTTTGACATACACTATTTTAGTTCATCTTTTTATTTTTTTTTGGGTTACATCAATTCTTTATTTTTTTACACATTTTTTTATAAAAAATTAAAAAATACACTTATTTAGGACATCTCAAACCATCCCTAAAAAACAAAACAGGACGTTTTTTTTTTAAAACTTTTTATCTGTAGTATTTTTTTAAAAAATTTAATTTTGCTTTTTACTTTTTAAATCATTCAAAACTAGACAAATATAGAAAGGGAAAAAAAATTGATACAAACTTTTTAAAAAATTATTAAAAGTTTTTATTAAATTTTTTTAAAAATATAACTTTTTAAATTAGATGTCATAACGACAGTAGACTATAACCCCAAATAATTGAGGCATAGTTGGGGAATCCATGGGGTAGGTTTAGTATCCTGTCAGTAAAAGAAAATTAAGAAATTTCAACTCCTAAGACATTTTAAAAAGGCCTAGACAAGTATAGGCAGGCCTCCACTTGGGTCTTAATGCAACGATTTTTGCGTTTTAGTAAGTTTATTTTAATATGAACAAAGATTTAGGGTTGGTTTGGTTTGAATTTTTTAAAAATTTTTGAAAAAATTTCTCTACAAATGAATTTTCAGAAAAATTCAAATCAAACAAATTTTTTCAAATTTTTTTTCCAAAACTTATAAATCAAACAAGTTTTTTAAACAAATCTCTCTTTCACACATATTAAATCAATCACTTTTTCTAAAACTCTCTCTCAAAATAATTTTTTAAAACATCTTTCCAAAAAAACCAAACCAAACAACTTTTCGTACTTTTTATCTCCCAAACTCATCTCCCAAACTCAAACCAAACATACCCTTAGTGTCCAAATGAGCCCGCCCCGAATGTCCTGAGAGAGAGAGAGAGAGAGAGAGAAGATCGGGGAAGACGACCGCAGCTCGTCGCCTCGCCGCCCGCCGTCGCAGCCGCCCGATCGTCGCCCGCCGTCGCTCGTCGCAGCAGCTCCAGCTCGTCGCAGCAGCCCTGCCGTTGCAGCTCCGCCTCTGCCTCGCCGCCCCCGCCCCCTGCTTCAGCCCAGAGTTTGTTGGCCCATTCTCCTCCCCTCCCCCTCATTCTCTTCCTCCCTTACCCCTCATTCTCTTCATCTTCTTCTTCCTTCTACTGAAAAAAAATAAAAATAAAATGACAACCACGAAACGACGTCGTTTTGTGGTTTCGGGGCATTCGGGGGAGCCGAATTCGGGCTTTCAATCGCTACTCTTTTAATATATTGAGTTTTATTTTAGGAAGATGGTTAAAAGTTAATTTTTTATTTATTTAATTTTTTTTGAAAAAATATATAAAAAATATGAGAGATGATATTATTTAAAATGATTTAAAAGTTAAAAGATGACTTTTAACTATATTTTCAAAATAATTCTGAATCAATCATCGGCTAAGATTTATGAAATAGATTATTTACAAAAAAAAATTAAATTAATTAAATATCAATAACCTACAAACTTGTTAAATCAACAAACCATTAACATTTTCTGTTGGCATGTAATAAAAATTTATAAAGAACTAAAACCATTTTTCATTTTAAAAATTAAGAAGAAAAAAAACACATTTTCTCAAGGCACATCCAAAAAAGAAAAAAGAAAAAAATGAACCACTAAAGAATTCATATTGTGATGAGTTAAAAATTTCTGCCATAAATCAATCTGATGAAAGACTGACAAGGACTTGAGCATGATCATATAATATGACAATTTGAGTGAAATAGGATTATAAAGAAAACACAAAACAAAATTTATAGATAAAAAGAAAAAATCACATTTAATGATGTATCTCTTTTACATTATTTAATAAAAATAAAAATATTTATCAATTTAATTCATAATTACAAAAATAATATTATATCATCAACCTTACATTAATATCATTTTTGTTTTCTTAATGGACCATCAATCTCCTTTTATTATCTTTCAAGTGTTAGACGAACCTTTTGTAATATTTTTGGCAAACTTTTTGAGAGGAATGATACAAGACATGAGCAAATAATTGATGTCTTCAACATAACCAAACATATACTCATTATTAAAAGAGTCCTTGTTTACTTGGTTTATTACTTTCAAATCCTTGTATATATACTATGGGGGCAGCTTATTTTTGTGAACTAGAGGGTGGTGTTGGACTATGATGACGGGTCCTGTTTCGATGATTTGAATTGTTAATATATAAAATTCGTCAAATACTTTATTTTTGTAAAATATCACATTGATCAAATATCAATAACTACTTGATTGTATCAGATTTTTATCAATAATTTATTTTGAAAATTATATTTACTTTTGACAGAAATCTGATCCAATCAAGTAACTATCGATATCTGATCAATGTAACGTTTTACCAGGATAAAGTAATCGACGAATTCTACACATTGCACGGCTCAGATTATCGAAACGGGACCTGTGATAGCCCCTCACAAGCCCAACAATATGCTCCAATTCGATCACCAATTGGAGAGAAGTTTAGCCCATATAAGCTTAATTTGAGAATCCAAGATTATTATAATATTGTGAGCTTTAAGGAGATAGTTGTTGAGAGAAATAGCCGGCTCATTACAATCTCTAATACATAATGAAACTTGATAGACTCATTGTAATCTCTAATTTATAATGAAACTTAAGTTATGTTTGGCATAAATTTTTTAGGTTAAAATAATTATAAATAGGTAAAACAGGTTAAAAAATTAATAAGATAAAATATTATATCCAAATCATAATCATTTTATTTTTTCTCTCACAAAAATAAAAATAAAAAAAGCTAAAAAATCCATCCCAAACGAAGTTTTTTAACTTCAGACTAAAATAATTAGGTGCCGTTTGGTAACACTTACGTTTTCAGTTTTCTGTTTATATTTACAAAAATTTTAAAAACTCAAATAAAAACTTGTTTGGTAAATTTTTGATTTATAAATCAGTGGTCTCAGTTTATAAATTTGGTCAAAAAATGTAAACTCAAAAAATGTGTTTCTGTTTTAAGTTTTTAGTTTTTTTTTTTTAACCACCTAACACTAGCCACCACCCGCCACCATTTTCTACCATCGTCTTCTGCCACCACCACCCCCTACCACCACCTGCCACTACCACTCACCACCTACCTGCCACCACCACCCACCACTCGCTACCACCACCACCACTACCACCACCACCACCCACCTGCCATCTACCCGCCACTACCATCCATCGCCCGCCACCTACCTACTACCAGTACTCACCAGCCACCTGCCACCACCATCCACCACCCGCCACCACCAGCCACCTACCACCACTAGCCACCTGCCACCTACCCGCTATCACAACCCACCACCACCACCACCACCACCACCCACCCGCTACCTACCTGCCACCACCCACTCGCTTCCACCCACCTCTAGCCATCACACCCACCACCCCACCACTACCACATGCCATTTGCCACCCACCTGCCACTACGACCTACTACCCACTACCCACCACCACCCACTCGTTACCACCCGTCACCTACCCGCCGCCACCACCCACTGCCACCCGCCATCCGCTACCCACCGCCCATCACCACCACCCATATGCTATCACCCACCACCTACCACCGTCACCCGCCCACCACCCACCACCACCACCACCACCACCCGCCACCACTATACAACCATTGGGTTTCGACCAACAAACAAAAAAGTAACAATCTAAACAAAAAGTTGATAAATAGAATTGAGGTTCTATCCAAAGAATTTCTTTCTCTGGATTTACTTGAAAAAAGGATTAGATTGCATAATGATGAGCCTAAAAAAGAATACTTGCCCAAAATATATGATTCTTTCTTGAATGGACCACATCGTGGAACAATACAAAATTTGTTTTCACCTTTAATCATAAATGAAACTTCAATAGAAAATTTCATAGAAAAAAATAAGATTCATACTATCTTTCTTACTGATACTGATTCTCGAGAATTTAAAGACTCATCTGCCACCACCCACCACCACCTGCCACCTGCCACCCACCTGCCACCACCACCACCCACTCGCTACTACCCATCACCCCACCACCGTCACCCACCCACCAACCACCACCACCCACCCGCCACCGCCCACCACCACCATCTGCTACCCACCACCCACCGTCACCACTTTCCACTACCGTCTTCCGCCGCCACTTGCCACCACTTGCCATTTCTCACTCTTTTTTATATTTTTAAATTTTTTTAAACATTTTGTCAATTATTAAACACGTTTGTAGTTATGTTTTTTCTAAAATTAAACAAAAACCAATTTATAAAATTTTTGTAAATATAAACTGAAAACGTAAACATTACCAAACAAACCTAAAAAGTCAACTCATATATCAAACAAAGACTTAGTAGATAAAGATTTATAATCAAACCACGTAAATGTGGTCGTGTTTATCCTGTTTTAATTTTTGTCATATTTGACAATCATATTTTACCACAATAATAATCAATCAAATGCTCAATTCTTCCGGTTGTTGGCCTGATTTGACTCAACCTATAAGAAAAGACCTACTACCGAGACATCAATGGAGCTCAACCACACGCCATAGACGAGCTCAGGTTTCGATCGGAGTATACGACGAGATCTTCGTAGAAAGCCAGCTGCAAAACAGCAAATTCCCCCCTCTTCCTCGGGATTCAAACTTGAGTCACGCCTGTAGAGAAGGATGCCTTCTCCACTAGGCCATCAGCCTAGGCTCATGAATGCAGTGATGACATCTCAGAACATTTTTTTTTTTTTCATTCAAAAAAAAAAGGGCCCAATTCTTACAACCATACCAAACCACTAACCAACATAGACATGGATGGAAAATTACGATTAGAAATATTCAAGAACTATAAATAATGATGGAAACAAAATTGGGTTAAGCATACAAAATTTAATTAAAAAAATAAAAAAATTATATCCATTACATTTATGAGAATCCAAACCAAACAGAATGTGCCTCACCAACTCAACAATCCATTGGTAAAAGCAAAACCAAAGAACTGCAATACATCTGAATCTAAATTTTACACTATTGGTAGCGATGTGATTCAAATTTGTTTCATGCCTGAATGTTTTGAAAACATACCTTGTAGTAACTTGGCATAACCGCATTACAAATTAGTTGTGTTGAACCCGCATAACCAAGTGAGCAATAACAAAATCAAACAAAGCCTTTGTCCCAACAACAAGGCTTCTAATTAAGGACGGAACTTGGTGGTGTAAGAAATCTGGGAATAACTCAAATATTAACAAATCAAATTTATCTAGAAATGAACAAGGGCGTACAATACAAGACCCAAAATGCTTAAGAAGATTAGCAAGTACTGGGCTATGTTGTCACAAAGTTGTAAATATCATTACCCACCTAGCATTTTACATTTGCCAGTTACAAGTTAAATCTAAGACATCGATAAATTGGCCGGAAACCTTCTACATATGATGATAAGATTTCTACAATACTTCTTAATATTTACAATTTAATGTGCTTAGTTTCGTATGCATTCAAAGTTGCATCACTTAACCAACAACAATTAATACATGAAACTAACAAAACTCAACTTCCTTGAGGATTTTAGTGGCTTTTAGCATCAGGAGAGAATGTATATTCTCTCATACAATCCTCCCTCTCCTTGTAAGAGCCACTTGTAGTGAGAGGTCCAACTACATAATGGCCAACAACAACAGAGAAGGAGTTTCTTTCAAGTTGCTTAAAAAGGAACAGAGGCAACAATGAAAGAAAACCCAGCTGGGCTTTAAGAGAGAAGATCCATGGGCCATCAAATCAAGGGTGGCAAGTTGGTTGTGAGGTAGTGTTGCAGAATGTTATTATACCCTTCAGGAGAGTAGATAATTTTGGGAAAGCAGGCAGTTTGGTTGAGTTTTCAAAACTTGTTTTCTGAATTTTTTTTTTTGTTTGAAAGGTAAGAAACTAGTTTGACAAAAATAAATACTAAAAAAAATATTTTAAAATTTTCAAAAATGATTTCTTCCCCAAAACAGAGAACTATTTGAAAATAATGAGTGTTTTTTTTTTTTTTGTTTTTCATTTTTCTTACCAAACTAGTTTTTGACAATCAATCATAAACTCAATCAAATAGAGCTGATGCTTGAAGTTATATTGTGCACTGTCTAAATTGCTTAGGCCAACCAATTTTTACAAACGAAACATAGATCTGGGGAGTGGAGACTATGGCCTGTATTACCTACATTAAACTTAAAATATAATAAAACACTGATTCCCTTATTTTTTATTTTTATTTTTAGGGATTGGAGTTTTGTATGTAGCTAGTTCTGTTTCTTGTATTTTCTTTTGTTTTTTCAGTAAGCATCTTGTCCCCGTTGTTCTTGGAGCTTCTTTTGTATTTCTCTTCTTTTATTAATATATAATCTCTCACAGCTTTAATAGAAGCAATGTTACCTCAAGACACGGATAGTTTTGGGATGAGGAATGGGAATGAAAACAAAATACACCACATGCTCTAAAATGTGGTATGATGGAGGTAGAGTTGTATAAATCACGCTACTAGAATTTAAAGTGACTATTAAATATAACAGCTACTATATTCTAATAGTTAGACATTCAATAAAATATTGTTATAAATTAATCATGTAAAAACACAATTCTAGAAGTATTGTGGTTCATTTGTCTTATATTTGATCATGCAAAAACTCCACTTTCTCTAAATTTTAGTTCATTATATTTGATTTTTATTCCTCTTATAGGAAACTTTAAGATATAATGGAAAAAATTTAAACTTGCTTTGGATTGCTAAATTTTGCGTTTCGAAACAAAAATTCGTAAATTGTTAAGGTATTAGTGCTTTTGAGTAACAAAAAGTAGAAGACTATGCACAAGGTGCCTATATATGGGACCTATTGACAGGTCTCAACCACGAAGTCTGTGGAACAAGGTAATCAAATTAAATTAGATCCATTGGCTCTTTAGATTGTATCCATCGGCTCTTTTGTATAAGCCCTATATAACCGACTTTAGGAGCATAAGATGCAGCTGTTTTGCTATTTCACATTTTAACAACCATATGTGAAAATTATACCATTCTATATAAACGGGAACTCATTCAAGACGCTAGGTTCGAATGCAGAATTACATACATAATAGAACCAAAAGGGCAATTCAACTCTGGTGGACCATACAAATATCCCTAATTACTCAATTTAAATACCACAATGACAAATTGATTCTTCTCAATAAATTGGATCCACAAAAATTGAAACATTCCATAAAGAGAAACTCCTTGATCAGCCATCAGCATATGCTGCTAATTTTTTTTTATTTATAATCCTCCTTAATAATTACAATGAATGTACTTAGTCTTGTATGCATTCCAGGTTGCACGACTAGAGATAGCAAGTGTAACAAAATCACACTTGCCCACAGCAGAAATCTAAATTTTGACTAAATCAGGAAGCATTTGCTATGTGAAGCAAATAAACCCCAACTCCACTGAGAAGTTTAGTGGCTTTAGTATCTGCAGGAAAAAAAAGTAGGTACTTTCATGCAATCCTTCCTCTCTTTGTAACGTCCAAGTACTATATAGATCAACTAGAGGAGAGAAGGGGTTTCTAGTTACCTAAAAAATGAACAAGGCAAGAATGAAAATCCAGTTGGGCTTTAAGAATAAGGAGAAGGGAAAAGGAGTCTGCTGAATGTTACTACTCTTCAGGAGAGCAGATAGATTTGACAGTTTGAGAAAGCAAGCAGTCAGGTACTAAGAGAGACATCGTGCATGAAGTTATATTGTGAACTGTGTCTAAATTGCTTGGGAAAACCAATTTCTACAAGGGATAATTATCACCAGGGTCCTACGAACCAGACTTATTTACTCATAAATTGTGAGTAATTTTTTTTTGTTTTGTATTTGCTCTCCTTTTGATAATGATAAAATTCTGAGACTTTTCAAATGTATGTTTGTGTTTGTGGAATGATCATTTGGTACTAGTAATGATGATACTAAGAAATTTATCAAAGGGATAAATGATAGATACAGTTTTTCTTTTGTTTGTAAGTTTTGAATTATTTTGAATTTATTTGTGTTAGTTTATATTGAAATATGATGCGAGAAATGTAAGTAGTTGAATTGTATTTTTTTTAGATGTTTTTATAGTGACAAATTTATCATTGAAAGTTAAAGCATGACTTATTGGTAAATAGTCCGGTCCACAGGACCAGCCAGTAACTGCCCCTTTTTACAAATAGAACATAGATATGGGCAGCTGTTTCAGTTCATTCTGTGGTACGAGCTTATGGCACTAGCAAAGCCAAAGGAACAAGAAGGCTACTCAGCTCAGAGGGTCCTGTATCTCTCACAGCTTTCAGTGGAAGACTCTGTACAAGTTGTCTATATACAGACACTCTATCAACACGTCTCAAGAAAGCAGTATAAGCCAAATAAGGCTATCAAACTAATAAATTAGATCTGTCAACCCTCTTGATTGTATATGCTCTATATAACCAACTTTGGAAGCATAAGATGCAGCTGTTTCACATTTTAAACTACTACCATCTGTCAAAATTATTCCATTCTATATAGTCCCACCATTCATGACGCTTTGTATGAATACATAATTATATACATAGAACCAAAAGGCAATTCAACTCCGATGAACCATACAAATATCCATAATTGACTAAATTCGAACAACACAACGACACATTGATTCATCCTCAATATACTGGATCAAAAAACAAAAACTAAAGCATGTCACCAGAGAAAAAACAAGGAAGCAATAAGTTAACTATTTCCTCATCAGAAAAACTAGTATACATACTCTCCTAAGTAGTTGGTTTGCTAAAATTTTGACACCCATGTAACCACTCAACCAACCACAACTTTCCACTGAGTTTCTCTGTGGTTTGTGCTAACCTTCCTAGCTACACTTCAAGAAACAAACTGCTATATAAAAACATAAACAAAAAGAGAAACCAGAGCAGAGTAACAAAGAAGAACCTCATTTGTACGCGATCCACCACAATCACTGCACTCCCAGCAAGCCATTCATAGAATTTGATAACCCATTTTTCCCTTCAACTTTTCGAAGCCATTCTCTCATTTTCCACCTTCTGTGCAAAAACCTTGGTTGCAATCATATTATCATCGAAATACTGAGCATATGGGTGCTTCTTTGGAACGAGCCTCCGATACTTCTGAAAATGCTTCTTTGCCTCATCTTTCTTCCTCAACAAAGTGTATATAATTCCTTGACACAAATACGGTCGAAAATCCCTCAGTTCTTCCCTCACAAAAAAACAACGCCCAATTAGTACACGTTAATGTGTGTTTGAGAAGGGAAAAATTGAGTACACACCTAACCTTTGGCATAATGCACAAAGTGGTGGTCCCAGGACTTGAACCCATAACCTCAAGCTCAAGGTTATTAGGTCAAGTCTTAACTATTGAACCAATGGTCACCCCTTAATTCCCTTCGATAAACCTTGATAAATCCCTCTATTCTTCCCTCACAAGCAATGTTATTAAAGGCAATAGGTGCACTAAGGCGCTATGGTCTCTTGGGGCCTAGGCTCAAAGCGTAAGGAGAGGCGTAGGCTTCACCAAAGTGAGGCGCACCTTGTACGGAAAAAAATAAAATAAAAATAATAATAATAATAATAATAATATAAGTAAATAATTTAGGGTTCAATATAAACAAAATGAAATGTTAAACATTTAGTATTCTTCAAAGATTAGGAATTAGGGCTAATTTTTTTTCTATCATTGATTTGGGATTGAATGCCCAATGTATTGGCATCTGTAATAAGAATAAAGATTTTCTATAATTTCACCATATTAAATCAATGATAAGATTTTAAACAAAACCAATTAAAGCAACAATAAAAAAAGCCCTCAAGACACAAGTCTTGGGGCTTATTGTGCCTTGGACCAGTCAGGCGCCTTATTGAAGTCGCCTGGCTTGGAACACAACAAGGTACAAACCTTGGGCCTAGATGGGGCATGGGCCTAGGCGCATGCCTAGGCATGCCTTATCGGAGTCGCTTGGCCTGGAACACTACAAGGCGCAAACCTTGGGCTTGAATAGGACTTGAGTCTAGACGCACACCTAGGCGTGCCTTTAATAACACTGCTTACAAGTTCTTGATAAATCTTTAAAGCATCACTATAATTCCTTTTGATAACCAAAATTTGCACAATCAAGAGCTTCTAATCCCTCAAGTCATCCATTTTCTTCTCCCTCTTGCTCCTCTCCATTGGCTCCACAAGCCTCTTCTTAATCTCCTTCAATTGGAACTCTGAATTGGCCTCTAACATAGTCATCACAAGCCCGTGATAAACCTCCACATGACAAGGGTCTTTCTTGAGTATCTCATTGAATCCTAATTTCACCATCTTGAGGTCTCCATCGAATGATGCAAATAGGCTTTCAACAATGGCCACTCGACATCTTCGGGTTCGAGTCCAATCAATTGTTTGACAATGGCGATTGCTTTGTCGACCTTTCGATTCTTGATCTTCGCTTCCATTAAGCTCCGGAGGGCTTGAACATCGTTCGTATGAGAACTCGCGTACTCTTCTAGGGTTCGCTCTTTCTCTTCGTAAGAACAAGCTTCCCTCAGCGGCGAAGGTGACCAGCGGAGAAATGGCAGAGAAAGAAATGAGGGGTTTGAGGTTAAAGCGAGTAAAGAGTAAGGTGGCGGCAGCAACCGCCGCGATGGCGGTGGCTTTGAGGAAAGAGAAAGGGAAAAGGTTTGGAGTAAGTTGGGGTTTAGGGTTTTGGAGATTTGGGTTTGAGAATGAAGCTGATGATGATGAAGATGCTATGATTGAGAGTGATGATTTGAGTGAAGATGATGATGGTGGTGGTGGGGTTTTGAAAGAAAGTGAAGAAATGGGTATGGAGAATAATGGACGGTGGTGATGGAGGGAGCGGTGGAGTGGTTGGCAACGATGGTGGACTTTAGCTACACACTCCATGTTTAGGGTTTATGGCGGTGTTTTAGACACACACACACACACACAGAGTAAAACCCTAATGATGGTGAAGGCAAGGCAAGACAAGACAAGAAGAAGCTTAGAGAAGAGCATGGTTTGAAATGGGCGTCTATTTGTGGGTCTAATTTAATTTAGGTTCACATCCACATTTTATCATAGGGGCTTAGCGTAAGTCAATGGATTGACTTATTGTCTAATAGGTTATGTGATAATTAATAGCGTTTGTCATCAAATACTATTAAAAAAAGTCACTTATTGTTAATTTTCAGTGACAGTTAAAAAATTGTCACAAAAAAATCATTAATTATAAGTTTTAACGATAATTTTAAAAAATCATTACTAATTTTTAACTTTCAGTAATAATTTAAAAAATTCATTGCAGAAAAACGTCACTAATTACAAATTTTAGCGACAATTTATAAAAATCGTGACAAAAAAAGTCATTAATTGTTAATTTTTAATGACATGTAAAAAATTGTTAAAAAAATTATTTTTAGTGACAATTTTACTAAGATTTATTTCCAATAAGACTTGATGGAAATTAGATTCAATTATTAGGACCTATTGGTAGTTTAACCTTTTATCATTGTTTGAGTGGCAAATTACTCATAAGTCGAGTGATTCTATTTGCACTCAAATAGTAACTTAGTATGTTCAATTAAAATTTTGAAATTTTAGTTGCTATTATATTCTAATGTAAATTTATTAATAAGGATAATGTACATTAAATCTTAAAATAAAATATTATTTTTTCTCATGATACACCCTAATTTAAAAAAAAAATATTTACTAGCTCGGGACAAAAATTTCTCTATGCCTAAAGATAGAGATAGACTTCCACTGTCACAAAAATGATCTTGAAAGACCGACGCAAGAACTTTCAGGGCTTAAATGATAGGCACATTTTTGCTTTTGTTTGTAAGTTTTGAATTATTTTTAGTTTATTTGTATTAGTTTATATTGAAATATGATGCAAGAAATGTAACTGGTTGAATTGTTTTTTTTTAAAAATGTTTTTATAGTGACAAATTTATCATTGAAAGTTAGTAAATAGTCTGGCCCACAGAACCAGCCGGTAACTGCCCCTTTTTACAAAGAGAACACAGATACGGGGCAGCTGTTTCAGCTCATTCTGTGGTAGGAGCTTCTGGCAAGAGTAAAGCCAAAGGAAACGAGAAGGCTACTCAGCTCAGAGGGTCCTGTATCTCTCACGGCTTTCAGTGGAAGACTCGGTACAAGCTGTCTATAGAAACTACCGGCACGTCTCAAAAAAGCAGTCTAAGCGGAACAAGGCTATCAAACTAAACTAGGATCTGTCAACCCTTTTGATTGTAAAGACCCTATATAGCCAACTTTGGAAGCATAAGATGTAGCTGTTTCACATTTTAAACTACTACCATCTGTCAAAATTATTCCATTCTATATAAACCCACCATTCATGACGCTTTGTACGAATACATAATTATATACATAGAACCGAAAGGCAATTCAACTCCGATGAACCATGCAAATATCCATAATTGACTAAATTTGAACAACACAACCACACATTGATTCATCCTCAATATACTGGATCAAAAAACAAAAATTAAAGCATGTCACCAGAGAAAAAACAAGGAAGCGATAAGTTAACTATTTCCTCATCAGAAAAACTAGTATACATACTCTCCTAAGTAGTTGGTCTGCTAAAATTTTGACACCCATGTAACCACTCAACCAACCACAACTTTCCACTGAGTTTCTCTGTGGTTTGTGCTAACCTTCCTAGCTACACTTCAAGAAACAAACTGCTATATAAAAACATAAACAAAAAGAGAAACCAGAGCAGAGTAACAGAGAAGAACCTCATTCGTATGCGATCCACCACATAGAATTTGATAACCCATTTCCCTTCAACTTTTTGAAGTCATTCTCTCATTTTCCACCTTCTGTGCAAAAACCTTGGTTGCAATCATATTATCATCGAAATACTGAACATACGGGTGCTCCTTCGGAACGAGCCTCCGATACTTTTGAAAATGCTTCTCTGCCTCATCTTTCTTCCTCAACAAAGTGTATATAATTCCTTGACACAAATGCGGTCGAAAGTCCCTCGGTTCTTCCCTCACAAGCTCTTGATAAATCTTCAAAGCATCACTGTAATTCCCTTCGATAACCCGAATTTGCGCAATCAAGAGCTTCAAGTCCCTCAAGTCATCCTTTTTCTTCTCCCTCTTGCACCTCTCCATTGCCTCCACAAGCCTCTTCTCAATCTCCTTCAATTGCAAATCCGAATCGGCCTCCGACACTGTCATCACAAGCCCGTGATATGCCTCCACACGAAAAGGGTCTTTCTCGAGTATCTCATTGAACCCTAATTTCGCCATCTCGAGATCTCCATTGTAACGATGCAAGTGGGCTTTCAACAATGGCCACTCGACGTCTTCGGGTTCGAGTCCAATCAACTGTTCGACAATGGCAATCGCTTCGTCGACCTTTCGATTCTTGATCTTCGCTTCCATTAAGCTCCGGAGGGCTTGAACATCGTCGGGATGAGAACTCGCGTACTCTTCTAGGGTTCGCTCTTTCTCTTCGTCCGAACCAGCTTCCCTCGCCGCCGTTTCGGCGGCTGCGACCGGCGGAGAAATGGCGGCGAAAGAAACAAGGGGTTTGAGGTTGAAGCGGGCGAAGAGGACGGCGGCGGCGGCGACCGCCGCGATGGCGGTGGTTTTTAGGAGAGAGAAAGGGAAAGGGTTTGGGGTGAATTGGGTGGGTTTAGGGTTTTTGAGATTTGGGTCTGAGAATGAAGATGATGGTGATGGTGATGAAGATGCTCTGATTGAGAGTGAAGATGATGATGATGGTGGTGATGGGGTTCTGAAGGAGAGTGAAGAAATGGGTCTGGAGAATGATGGGCGGTGGTGATGAAGGGAGAGGTGGAGTGGTTGGCAACGACGGTGGACTTTAGCTACACACTCCATGTTTAGGGTTTATGGCGGTGTTTTACAGAGAGAGAGAGAGAGAGAGAGAGAGAGTAAAACCTTGATGATGGTGAAGGCAGGACAAGAAGAAGCTAAGAGAAGAGTACGGTTTGAAATGGGCTGAAAATTCAGAGGCCCAGTTTGTTTTTGTGGGCTTCTTTGGTTTGGGGTCCAATTTAATTTGGATTCACATCCACGTTCATTATGGAGACTTAGAGCATCTTGAAAGGATAGTCAAAATAGTTATTTAAAATTTTACTTTACTATTTTTGTTAGTTATTTTTTTAATATATACTCCAACAAAATCATCTACTTTAGCTATCTTTTATTAAAATATTATTATACTTCAACTACCTTCTTTCCCATCTAAAAAAAAAAAAAACTAACTTCTTTTAAATTATTATTATTTTCATTATTTTAAATATAATTATATTTTTGTGAAAGTTACATTTTTCTATTGTTGTATTTTTCAAACAGTCGTATTTGTCTAACAGTGATCTCCAAAGCTAACTTGCACAATTGTTGCATCAAAATCTAAATAGTGGTCTATTTGAACAATTGGCATTGGAATATAATCAACACCCTGCTCAAACTTCTGAAATGGAAATATGGTGTTAATGTTTCAATCTTGGCAAGTGATAAAAAAGAGGTAGAAGAACTTCAGTCAAACTCCTCAAAGGAGATTAAAGAGAGGGGAAAAAATGATTACACAGCCAGTAAAATATAATTTTACAGAGTACTGCAGAGGCTTTGTGAATTTGAATATCTATAGTCACTAAGATATATACAAAAACGCTTTGTGAATTTGGACATCTACTGTCACTAAGATATATATAAAATTGTAGTGGCATCTCTAGCTGGTTAGTGTGCTATAAATAATGCTCAGTACAACTTTTAAATTTGAAAAGCTTGAAAAATACTAGCAGCAACATATGAAGGAACATGCCAAACCACAAGTAATGTCTCTAGGGAAAATGACCATCACCCTTCTGGTCAACTGCCATGTTTCAAGTAATTCTTCATGAGGGCTAAACAACTGGAACTACCATAAATCCATAAAAGTAGTATTGATGAAATTGCTACTACAAATAAACTTGAATTTTCTGCGAAAAGATCTAAATCCTCCAAAGAAACATTAGATTAGGCAATTAACACTACCATCATTCGTGCCAAATACCCCATTATACCCTGTTTCTACATTGTGTACTAAAACATTGCTAAGTTCAACATCTATCCTAGACAAAGGCAAACCCAAAAGCAATACTAGACAAAAGCAGAACCAAAATACCATATATCAAGTTTCTAGCCTATTAGGCAAAAGCCAAAATATCATAAGGAGCAAAGAGAGAATGAAATTCATTCTTCTTTTCTTAATGATTTTCATCTGCTGAGCACGATAAAATTCTTGTTGGATTTCCGACAAGCCACTAAGATCCATCAAAATAACTCTTTCGTCCTCTTTGAAACGTTCCATTTCATGCTTTTCAAGTTCCACCTCATGCTTTTCTTGCATGATACAAAGTTTCACTTGTTCTTGAACGTATACTTTGTCAATCATTTCAATTTTCTTGTCAATAATTTTCTTTGTCTTCCTTGATGTCCTCCAAAGTCTTTGTAATACTCGAATGTACACTTTCTTTGTTTTTTTGTTTATTCAATTGCTCATTTTCAGCCTTCCTACCGATTGGTCTCTCTAAGTCTACAAAAGCATTAGGTGAGACATCGTCTTTCCCTAAATTTATCGAATTCAGACTACAAGGGGAAGAGGTTGTCCCTGTTCTTGGTCTTTTTGGTTGCTTTTTCTTCTTAGACTCTACCACCCATTTTGGTTGATCTCTTAACATGATCCAACAGTGTTCGAATTAAAATGTAGATTTCTTCAGTTCCTTGTACATAATTTTCGCCTTGGAAATCTGAAAATTAAATAAATAAATAATATTTAGCAACTTTACAAATAATAATAATTGTAAATGTACAATATTCAATAACTTGTCATCCCTATTTATGCCACTTTGACGCAATGATTTAATTTGGGCGTAGCACCCACAAAACTTATTCATGGCAAGTTGAATGGTTAACCATCGATTCATAAGAGAATTCTCATTTCGATTAGACTCAAATTTCTTGTGCTCATGGAAAACATCCCACTCTTTTCCAATAGGTAGAGCATTTTTGCTCATTCCCATGTACCGCATCTAAACTAATATTAAGCCAAGCTGATACAAGGAGTTTGTCTTCTTCTATTGTGAAGTTTCCTCCACGTTGAGGTTTCTTCGACAAAGATTCAATTTTAGCATTAAATTGAGACTCTTGGGCAAAGACTTGAGTATTTTGATTCAAATATTGAGATTCCATCAGATAATGTTCATCAATGTTGGGCCCTTGTAAAAAATTGGTAAAGTAACCATCTTGTTGTGAATCCATACCTATAATTGAATAATTGTTGGCTACATATTTTGTAAAAGCCAATCACAATTCGATACATGGCAGAGTAAGGGTAATATAGGAAGACCAGTCAAGTATTTGATCCTGATCGTATACGTGGCAGTTAATGTTGGTTCTCACGTGATCTGAGTAGCATTGGATCAGTAAAGAGATGCAAGGTGCCGTGGCTTCAACGGTTACTTACATTCAAATTCAAATATAGGAGGGAAGCCTAACTGCAAATAATGGTGTAGTGGAACTACTTATAAGGCAACATGGTCAGCGATCATGTAGAAGCAGTTCGACGGTTTGAAGTGCAGTTCGAAGGTCATCCTTGACAAGTATAAATAGCAGGGAAGCCCCCAGAAAAAACCCCCAGACTCAGATCCAAAAAACCAGTCATTTACTTTATATTTTCTTTTCCAGTTTTACATTTCCAGTCTTTACATTTCCTGCACTTTAAATACCTGTTCTTTATATTTCCTGCACTTTAAATTCCTGCACTGCACTTCGTTCATAGGAGTAGTTTCGAGTAAATTGTCGCTGTAAACATTTACGAGGCTGAGTTTGGATCATTGTAAGTTTTCATCTTAATGAAATACTTCAATTGTTCGTCATTTAACTGTTATTTTGCTTAATTTCTCCTAAGTCAAGCCACCAGCAAAAGTCCTCTTCATTGAGGCTGAAAGAACTAAAACACAATCGTCTGATAATTGGTTGGCAATTATAATTTCTGTAAGGACTGATTGATCCTTGCTAGCACGCTCGCATTTAAAAAAATACCCTTCGAAAGCCAAAAAGCCAACATATATTTTTGGCACGCCCAGTGGGACCTGTTAAAATGGCTAGACGAAGACGACAAGGAGAAAATGAACGCTTAAAAGAAGGCGTAGAAGGAGAGGTAGAAATACCTAATCCAGAGGATAATGTGGTAACACATCCTGTGGAAACTCCCATATTGTCAGAACCTATGGTCGAACAGACCAGTACTTCGGCACAAGAACCATATGTTCATAATATTGGACGAAACCAAGGAATTAGACCATCCACTGTTCCATCTACTCAGCCAACGAATCCATGGGATGGCCTAGTAGATGCTATGGGACAACAATTAATGAACACAATGGAAATGTGGGCAACATCCTTTTTGGATCGAATGAATAACCACCAACCAACAAACACAAGACACACAGAGGAAGTTTTAAATGTCCCTCAGCAAAGATTGACTAGAGACAAACAACCTATGCAAGTTAATGGACATTCTAATGGTCAAACTAGTAACCAGAACTATGAAAGACCATCACCTCAGTCTTGGTATGAACCCATATCGAGGCTTATAACAGGCCAAAATGCCTCAGTACTCAACAATGAAACTACGCAAGTTGGTGGATCTGGTCAAGTACAAGAAACTGGCGTAAGAATGGTTACAAATCCCATGTTCGAAGCCATACCTGGCACTAGGGGGTATAATAATCCCTTATTCGAATTTATACCCGGGGGGTTGGAAGGTTGGCCTGCAAATGGAAGGGACACAACACCTGTTCCAGCACCTTTCGTAGGTCCTTTTGCAAGATAGGCTCAAAGAGGCTACCCACACCCCCAATAGCAACCTACACCACAGGGGCAACTAGTCCTAAATGTACCACCTTATGGACCAAGAGGACCACAGGCACAAGGTTGTCCACCAAACCCTGTGTTTGTTCCTCCAGTAGTGGTTTAGCAGGCACAAAATATGGTCCCTAGGGACCAAATTGCTGATATTGTTAGAGAGATGTGTGGACCGATGGCTCGGGGGGTCCAGACTCCTGTAAACAGAAAACCATACCCAGAATGGGTAGATAGGGTACATAAATACCCAAGGGGGTTCAGGATACCAGATTTTACCCTTTTCTATGGGACTGGAAATCAATCAACAATAGAGCATATTGCTAGGTTTGCTGCTCAATGCGGTGAATTTACTAATCATGACTATATGAAGCTAAGATTATTCCCAAATTCTCTAACTGAGGGAGCGTTTGTATGGTACATCAACCTTACACCTGGCTTCATTCAAAATTGACAACAAATGGAAGAGGCATTTCATGCCCAATTCTTCCAATCGGAGCCAGAGGTATCTATGGCAGACTTGGCTAGATTGAGTCAAAGGCCTAAAGAGAAGGCTACTTAGTTTATTGCTAGATTTAAAAGGGCTCGAAATAAATGTAGAGTCATCTTGCCAGAGTCAGAATTCGTAAGATTGGCTCAAAATGGCCTAGAGTTCAAGCTTCGAAAGAAGTTTGACTCAACTGAATTCAGAGATTTGGTGGAACTAACCTATAAGGTGTCTAGATACGAAGCATTACTAGAGGAGGAACAAGATCGAAATAATGCATCGTACAAGACATATTATAGAGATCCTAATTATGAGATCGATGCAGCAGAGATTGTGGGCAAAGAACCTGTGATCTGTGAGGCATTAGTTCATAAGGATACAACAATTGACCAACAGTTTAAAAAGAAAGACTTTCACAGAAAGTATTCTTTCGATTTAACAAAAGCAGATGACATTTTTGATCATTTGCTTGCGGCCAACTTCCTTAAGTTACCTAAAGGAGTAAAACTGTCATCTTCAGATGAACTTAAGGGAAAAGTATATTGTAAATGGCATAACTTTTGGTCTCACTTGACTAAAAACTGCATTGTTTTTCGAGACAAGATCCAAAAACAAATTGGGAAAGGAAGTTTGAAGTTCCCAGCCAAAACAGAAAAGGCCATGGGGATCGACAGTAATCCATTTCCAGAAGTTGGAGAGGCGGCAGCCAATGTCATTACGTCAGACTTCCAGAACTTGTCCTTGACAGAATTGGAAGAAGTCAATGTGCAGATGCATGTTGCTAACCAGACAACCATCAAGAAGGACACTAGAAACCTACCAGTTATTGGAAAAAGTTTCTCACATCAGAGGGAACACTCTGATGAAGAATCACTGGATGATGATTCCTTGGAGGCAGCAGTGATACAAAGGATGTGTTCCAGGTGCAGACTGAGTTATAAATGGTTGAAGGGGCTTCCAATTGATGGGAAGCAATACTACAGGGATGTTCAGAGACGTCCTAAATCAACCAACGCTTACAACAAAAGGCCGTATCCGGCTAGTGATAGGCAGCGACCGCCAGTGGTTGAGCCTGCAATGGATAGAATGCATGCTAAATGCAAGAGGCCCTTATATGAATCCAGGCCACCTAACTATTATAGAATGGAGAGCAGTCATTCTGAAAGAAGACTAGAGAGAGGCTCAGCTCATGGGATTAAAGCCAGAGATTGGCCCCCTAGACCAGCCTCACGCAGGACAAAAAGTAGCTACATTCATCGAAGGTCTGAATCAAGTTCAAAACATGAGGTCAGAGCCAAACACTTACCTTCACAGCCAGCTTCGAAGATGGCTTCGAAGGTAAAAAAAAGCAGTTCAACATCTGAGTCAGCAAGTTCGTGGGTACCTGGAGTCCTAGACTGGTTTGTAATGCAAAACAAACCTAGGGAAGTGGCTGCCCGGAGAGATGTTGGAATCCAAAGCAGAATGGTCAAGCCTCTTTTGGTGGCTTCGAACAATTGGGTATTGCTTAAACACCCAAAGACAAAGGAACCAGATATGGTCCCAGTCATTTCAAGATCACAAAGGAGAAAGATTCAGCGCAGGTACACTCAGTACCATAACGATATGAAAAAAAATGGAGAGAGCTCTTCATTGGTCCAGAAAGAAGGAAAGAAGACTCCAAAGTCAGACCATACTCCAAAGCCAACTCTACAAAGCGAAGTGGGTTGCAGCAGAGAACAGTTGGCCAAAGTTCATTCTGAACTAAAAGCCAGAGAGAAGTCTAGCTTAACAGGATTAGAGAAAGCTCTGATGGAGAGTGATAGCGAAACAAAAGAAGAAATTGGCATAAGCCAGAAGAAAGAAATGGTGGAGGAAGACATGTTCGAAGCCTTCATGGCTGAGCAAACATTTTTGGTTGAAACACCAGATGAGAAAGATCCTTTGAAGGAATCAGTTAACAACGAAGTACCAGAGTGCAGTATAGAGGATGCTGCTGAAGTAACTGAACAAGGTGGCCAAGGGAGGAAGCAAGTACAGCCAGCCATCCAATTTGGCTCATTTCCTCCAGTACCAGTTAATATGGTACACATACTGCCTCATGAGTTCCAAGCTGGGGATGATGACCAAGACATGGATCCTATTCCTGTCTCTAGTGAAGACTCACAAGTAAGTATGGTACAAGATGATTCTGGAATAGCTACCCCAATGGAAACTGAATATGAAAGTAGAGAAGAGATGAGCATTAACCTCTCGTATCCTTTCGAGTATCCCTCGAATTCTATGACACAACATGTCAAGCCTTTGTACATCAAGGCTTTCTTCGATGGGATACAACTAAACCGAGTCCTGATAGACAATGGGGCAGCAGTGAACTTATTACCGAAATCTTCTTTGAAAAAACTAGGAAAAAAGAATCCCAGGTTGATCCCAACTAGCACAACCATTGCTGGCTTTGTTGGAGACAAACAGATGGCTCAGGGGATTCTACTCATTAACTTGAGTGTGGGAACCAGGGACTGCATGACAGCATTCTTCGTAATCGACAGTAATGCTAAATACAATGCTTTACTTGGGAGAGATTGGATCCACACTAACAAATGTGTGCCTTCCTCTTTGCATCAGAAAATTATGATGGCCTTAGGCAATGGAGAGACGGAGGAAATTGATGCAGATCCTCAACCCTTCATAGCCTGTGCAGACTTTGCAGAGGCCAAGTTGTATATTGGGGGAGTGACTCCACTCAGTATATTGAGGAAAGCTGATGGCTCAGCCGAAGTGACGACTGATGAGGAAGTGACACACTTGAAGCACTTAGTCCAAGAAAGTGCTGATGAAGAGATTGTCATTAAGGATGACAGTGATGCCTGGTTGTAGGCAAAGAGATGAAGAACAAGAAGCCAAGTCTTTGGCTCTAATTAAGTTTTCAACATTGGATGTAAAATCAATAGTCCAGCAAGTACAGGAGCAAGAGAGAAAAGCTATGATAATTGGCTACAAACAGGAGCAATAACAGGTCAAAATTTTGACCCTTGGCAAATACTGTGTATTGGACATTGAAACAAAAGTCCAGGAGATACAGGAAGAGGATGCCTTATGGATAGATTTTGTCTATGAGAAGGAGGGCAAAGATGTTGAACTAAAGAACCTGGGAGCAGAATAAAGCGAGAAGGTTGCTTCGAAGGTAGAAGAAACCAAGGAAGAAGCTTCAATAAGTTCTCAGACACAAGACCCCTTAGAAGAAGTAAATTTAGGGGAAGGTTCTATGCAACAGCCCACCTATATAAGTGCTTGTTTGAATGATCTAGACAAGGACCAGTTATTGGTTGTTCTAAAGAAATATAAAGATTACTTTGCATGGTCTTATAAGAACTACCAGGATTGGATAGGTCATTAGTGGAACATAGGCTCCCTATGAAGCCTAATTTCAAGCCATACAAGCAGAAACCAAGAAGAATGAGTCCAGAAGTAATTCAGAAAGTCAATGAAGAGATTCTTAGACTACTCAAGGCAGGCTTTATTAGGACAGCCAGGTATGTTGAATGGCTATCTAATATTGTGCCTGTAGTCAAGAAGAATGGTAAAATGAGGGTATGCATTGATTTCAGAAACTTAAACCTAGCAACTTCGAAAGATGAGTACTCTATGCCTATAGTGGATCTGTTGGTAGACAGTTCAGCAGGGCATCAAGTTTTATCAATGATGGATGGGCATTCTGGTTATAACTAGATCTGCATTGTAGAGGAGGATGTCCACAAGACAACATTCAGATGTCTTGGAAATATTGGCACCTTCGAATGGGTTAAAATGCCATTTGGCTTGAAGAATACTGGGATTACATATCAGAGGGCTATGAACACTATCTTTCATGATCTCATTGGAGGGTATTTAGAGTGTTATATTGATGACATTGTAGTTAAATCCCAATCCATAGAGGAGCATCTGTTTCACTTAGAAGCAGCCTTTGAAAGAATGAGAAAGTTCAACTTGAAGCTCAATCCTCTTAAGTGTGCTTTTGGCGTATCATCTGGAAACTTCTTGGGTTATGTGGTACACAAGAAAGGAATACAGATTGACCAGAATAAAGCCAAATGCATCATTGAAACCAGGCCTTCATTAAGTAAGAAAGAATTACAAAGGTTCCTTGGACAGGTTAACTTTCTTCGAAGGTTCATTTCTAACACTGCAGGGAAAACTAAAGTATTTTCTTCCTTGTTAAGGCTGAAAGATGAAGAGGAATTTGTGTGGACAGCAGAGCATCAAATTGCTTTCGAACAACCCTCCAGTGCTGATGCCACCAAAAGGTGATAAGCCCTTGAAGTTGTACATAGCTGCAGCAGAAGATTCATTGGGAGCTTTCTTGGCTCAAGATAATGAAGAAGGCAAGGAGCAAACTGTTTATTACCTTAGTAGGTTTTTAAATTCTTGTGAATGTAAATATTCAGCTGTTGAAAAGCTGTGTCTTGCTTTGTATTTTGCTGTAATGAAATTAAGATACTATCTTTTACCTACAACTGTCTTGGTAATTGCAACCACAGATTTGGTTAAGTACATGTTATCTAGACCTATGTTGAGGGGGAGAATTGGCAAGTGGATACTAGCCTTATCAGAATTTCATTTAGAGTATGTCCCCTAAAGTGCAGTAAAAGGGCAGGTTTTAGCCAATTTTCTAGCAGACCATCCATCTTAAACAGAGAACCAAGAGATAATGGAACTTGGTATGGCTAGTGTTGAGCCATGGCAGATGTGGTTCGATAGGTCGAAAGTCAATGGCTTAACTGGAATCGGTATTGTGATTAAATCACCACAAGGGGGAGAAACCACACATGGTTTCAGAGTAGATGAAGCCACTTGTTCCAATAACTAGGCTGAATATGAAGCCTTAATAGTGGGACTAGAGATTCTTATTGGATTACAAGTGCATGCAGTTGACATTTTCGGAGATTCTCAATTGGTGGTTAACCAAGTGAAAGGGATTTTCAAGTGTCAAAGCATAAGCATTTTACCATATTATGTTGTTGCATTACATCTGCTTTCTCAATTTCAAATAGCAAATGTAACTCATGTTAATAGAGCTAATGATGTGGCTCAGAAAGCTTCGAACTTCAAGAGAAGGGATAATACCCAAAGGGATATAAGCCAAACAACATATCAGAAATTAATACCACCTTTGAATAAAAGGAATGTGGTCTTGGAAGTCAATCATAATGACTTACAAGAACAAGATTAGAGGCACCCAATAATGCAGCACTTGGCTGGTCCATCTTCGAAGGCCAGCAGGAAAATCAAATTGCAATCTATGCAATATATGATATATGGCAATGCTCTCTACAAAAGGGGTGGAGATGGCTTATTGCTGGAATGTTTAAGCCCAAAAGAAGCATTAACAGCTATGGCTGAGGTTCATGAAGGCATCTGTGGTGCTCACCAGCCTGGTGTGAAGATGAGATGGTTGCTTCGAAGGCATTTCTACTATTGGCCAACTATCCTTAAAGACTGCATAGAGTATGCAAAGGGTTGCCAGGCATGCCAAAAGCATGGCACAATAAGGCATGTGCCCATAACTGACCTACATGCAGTAGTGAAGCCTTGGCCATTCAGAGGGTGGGCTATGGATATGATGGGGAAAATACACCCACCTTTTTCGAAGCATCATTGTTTCATTTTAGTGGCCACTGATTACTTTACTAAGTGGGTCGAAGCCAAGCCATACAAGGTTGTAGATCAGACAGAGGTCATTGGTTTCATTAAAGATTTGATCCATAGATTTGGCATCCCACAAACTATAACTGTGGATAATGGGACTGTGTTCGATGGAAAGATGGTGAAGTCCTTTGTGGCAGAATTTGGAATTAGCCTTGTTAATTCCACACCCTATTATGCACAAGCCAATGGTCAAGCTGAATCATCCAATAAATCCTTGAAAAAAGGAATACAAAAGGTTGTGGAAGACAATCCCAGGGATTGGCATAACTTATTGTTGGATGTTTTGTGGGCTTACAGAACCTCCCCAAGGTCAAGCACAGGAGTCACTCTTTATGCCTTAGTAAATGGGCATGACGCAGTGTTACCTGTGGAGATTAATGTTAAATCCCTAAGGGTAAGGTGCCAAGATCAGTTAGATCCTAAGCAATACCATCAGAGTATGTGCTTGGAATTAGAAGGCATAGATGAAGCCAGAATTCTATCATTAAATAGCATTCTCTTGCAAAAGAAGAAAGCTGCTAAAAATTACAATAAGAAGGTCAAATATATTGGCTTTGATGAAGGTGATTTGGTATGGAAAACAATACTCCCAATAAGAATTAAAAGCCATAAGTTTGGCAAGTGGTTACCTAACTGGGAAGGACCATATCAAATCCATAGAGTTCTGCCTTTTGGAGCATACCATTTGAGAAATTTGAATGGGTATATACATCCCAAAAAGATTAATGGTAGATACTTGAAACCTTATTTTCTAACAATTTGGGAAACACAAGGAATAAAGTAAAACACCAAGTACAAGAACATAAGATTGCTTAAATGATAGACAAAAATTTGCTTTTCATAAAGAATTAAGTACATTTTGCCACAAATTGGCCCAAAAATCATTACAGTGTCTTAATTGTTTTTGTACAACAGATTTCCTATTAGTAAATGCTGAAAACAGTTGAATAGCTGCAGCCATTTCTTCCTTTCGATCAGGCAGTCCTTGGTTGGTGATTTGCAGTTTAGTGTCAGTTCGGACTAGGGCCTGATTCACTGCAGATAGCTCCTCTTCAAGTTGAGCTTTCCTCTCCAGCAACTGGATTCGAAACTGGGAGGCAGAGGAGTGCTGTTCCTTAAGCTTTGACACTTTAGTATGTACGTAGGAAACAAAACTCTGGTCACCAGCCAATTTCTCATCCTCAGCCTTGGCAGCTTGACAAATGCCAATATAAAAATCGACAGTAGCTGCTGCCTGAGATAGGTGACTTGAAACATTCATGCCGGACTGCTCAGCAACTTTGCAGCATTGGAGGAACCCATTTCTGATTATAGGCCTTTGTAGAGCCTCGAAGGGAATCCTCGAAAAGGAAATCAACAGATCCAGGTATGTGTCCAGGTCTATCAAAGGTGTAGAAGGCTTGCTGCTGGAGGAAGAAGAGCTCTCAAAAATTTCTAGCAAGGAGTTAGCCAAAATTAATGGCTCAGCTTCAACATTGAATGTTGGAGAGGTAGAGGATGTGTCGAAGAGACTAGCTAGTCTGGCTTCGAAGACATCAACCTCATCCATAGACATGAGAGGCGCAGAAAGAGTTGTGGTAGAAGGCACAAAGGATTGCATGGGGATAGGAGAAATAAATGGAGTATCTTTAGCAGTCTCCATGGTCCTAGCCACCAATGAGTCAAGTGAAGAAGGGCCGGAGCTAGGTAAAGGCGATAAACCTTGGATTGGAGAGCTTCCAGCACCCTCAATAGGGGAATCAACTGCCATCGTAGATGGAGTAGCAGTTGGGATTTCCTTGGAAGAAGAAGGGGGAGCAAGGCTTGAAAGAGAAGTGTCAAGGGTCAAGTGAGGAAGATAGGGAGTCAAGCCAAAAGAAAGAGTTAAAGGAATGCTAGGACTCAAAGGGGTACATGAAGTACGGGCCTAGGAAGTGGAAGTATTATCTGGATGGCTTTCACATTCTGCATCTGATCAACTTCAACTGAAATTAAGGGAGTCCTCATTGGAAGTATAGCCTCAGTAGTTGTTGCTGCCAAAAGGGAAAAAATGTAAGGTCAAGCTTTAGTGTCGAAATTTGATAAGGCAAAACCGTAGAGGCATGAGAGGAATTACTTGTTTCAGAGATGTTGGCAGTAATGGGAGAGCTACGAAGGGAGTAATGCTCGGCAGCTTGTTACCTTATTGCAGTTTCCCTTTGTAACGCATCAGCAGCAGCAGCTTCAGCTCTTAGAAATTGTTACTACCGTTTCTTCTCAGCCCTCTCAAAGACGATCATTGCTTTAGAATGTTCCTGTTCTACTACCTTGGCAGCAGTTTCATGGCTAGGATTTTCAATCAAGTCAGTAGCAGGAATAGTCACTTTCTTTCTCTTCCTTCTTGGTAATGATACTACTGGCTCCTTCTCAACCTCTCTTTCTTCAATAAGGGGATCAAGTTCTTCAGAAGTAAGCTCCTGTTCCATTGCTTGGTTAGCTATCTTGGAATCAGGATCTTCGACCAAATCAAAAGAGGGGGCAGCCACCATTGTTCTCGTCTTTCATTGTAATGGCGTTTCTTGCTCTTGCTCAATCTCTCTCTCTTCATCTTGATATTCAGATTCTTCAGGAGTGAGTACCAGTTTTCTTTTCTTTTTCTGCTGCTGTCTGGCCTTGAGAGCAGCTAGAGTTTCAGTTCTTTTGGGAGATTCTTCTTGTGGAGATCCTCCATCAAAATATGTGAATATAGTGGAGACAAATAAAAGAGTTGAAGGGAAAAGGAACTTAGAAATGCCTACCCTTCTTCGAAGCAGCTCTGGTAACTCTAGCTAGAGGAGGTGAGGCTGCAGGAGAAGTTGTGGTAGCTGCAGAAAAGGGAGGAATGTTCTCAATTGTCGCTGACTTAGCCTTCGAAGGCATTCCTAACCCTATTAACAAGTCATGAGGATGTGTAGATAGGCACACTTCCATATTGGCTGTTCACCAGTTCTGGAATCTTTTCAAAACTAAGCCAGATAGGAGAAAAGGGACAAATTGAAATTCATTCAATTCCTTCAGCAGTTTGAGTATTGCCGCCTCTAGCTTTGATTTAGATATTCTTAAGTCTCTAGCTGTAAGGTGGACATTCGAGAGATTGCAAAGTGGAACGGGTATCTCTTGAGTGAGCCAAAATTGCCTGGCAAACTGAGAAGGATAGTACACCTCAGATATGCATTTATAACCTCGAGGGTTTAAAGTGCCAATAAACAGCTCCCTAGGTAGCAAAATTGAAGCCCACATATCTTTGTGTGGTGAGGTGGAGCACTCTTTATCAGCTAGAAAAGTTTATAGCCAAGCAGGTCCTTTATTGGCATCAAAAGGACAAAAAAGGAAAGTAGGAGGAGAAATAGGGAGTTGATAAAAGAAGGCAAAGTAATAAGCAAAAGAAGCAGGATAAAGAACAATCCTAGCATACTTTTCCCCATAGGTGTTAGGATCCTGAACAAGGAATCTTAGGCATTTTTGATGCAAATTAGTGAAATAGACAAAGAACCAGAGCTGGAGCACCCAAAGGGGACCTCCTTAGTTAACATCAAGAGGTTTTTCACAAAATTGGGAACAAGCTCTGTAAACATGACCTAAAAGATAAGAGGCAAGAGCTATGTGTTTTTTCAAGACAAGTGCCTTCGCAAGTGGATTGAACTCAGGCATAATCCTTTGAGATAAGGTGCAAAAGAGAAATTTGCACAACCAGTACAAAATGAAGGAAAATAGTTCTCTGTCTCTCACGGGGCCTTCCCTTTTATTTTCAGCCTTCTGAAGTCCTTTGTAAGAAGAGTTTAAAATTTGGAAGAGAAAATTTGACAGGGAGGTCCGGGTAGTTGGGAGTAAAGGGAGAGCCATGGGGTGAAAGCCCTAAAAGATGGCAAATATCAAGAACGGTGGGGGCCATCATGCTGCACCGAAATTGGAAGAAATTAAAAGCCATATTCCAAAAACATAGAGCAGCAGGAATTAAAAAGGGGTCCTCAGGAATGATGAACTTGGAAAGACGAAGGGCGTCAAGGATACAGAGCTCTTGTAGGTCATCTTCCCTCACAGGTACAACTCTGTCATACCATTCCTCCCATTCGATTCTCAATGTCGGCCAACAACGATAAGGCCGGGTCACTCTCCAATTGCTCCAGTCGAACCCTCCTTCGTAGAGAAGAAAGTAGTCCTCCAAACGGGGATATAAAGCTGGAAGTTGGTCAGGGGCTTCTCGAAAGATGGGACCTAGAACGTACTCTTATTGGTTGCTGTGGCGAGGAATGAAGAGACGTCCATCTATGGCGTTTGGCCCACCAGTTGTTAGCTTGGCGATTTCTTCATCAATACATCGTTTCAAAGCCATGGTAGGGCTAATATGGTCGCCAGCAAGAACTTTTAGCGAGGAGGGATCCATCGGTAGCAAGCAGTAAGGAAGAGAGGGTTAACAGAAGATCGGTAGAAAGAAGGGTTTGTGCGTTAAAAGAACAAGTGATTTCGGAACACGAAACAAAAGGGTTTTTAAAGCCTTTGTGTCTGAAAGATATATTACGTAAGTCGTTAAGTACTAAAAGTACGAATACGAGGAGTCTCGTCCAATATTGATAGTTTTTGGAGGGAAAAACACATTCCGAATGGTGATGCCAGCTTCAAAGCAAGATATTTGGCTTCGAAACCAGATTTTGGCGCCAAAAATCAAACAAAGACGGCTTCGAAATACAGAAGCCAACTTCGAAGCATACTAGATGCTTAAAAATGTAAGAATACTCAAGGATGGGTTTACTTAGAAGAGATTAAAGACCTGTAATAGGTTTCTTAACAAAAGTAATACCCTTGAGGCAAAACTTAAGGCCTCTTAAGGATGTGAATTGTTGTTCGAAACATCTAAACCAATAGTTGGTTTGTATATACACAGAGAATTGTTTGTTTGGTTAAAACAGTGTACCCTAAGGGCAATTGCCATATTGTTGTAAGTATGAACTGTTGCAAAACTAGTCAGTATTAACCATGACTATATTTTGGTTATGATCAAAACAGGCTTTGAGGGGAAAGATTGTTAAAATTCGAAGCACCAATTCCAAACAAAAATCAACAAGAGTTGGTAACCATAGTCCATAAATTGGACAATTCATCTCAGCATCCTTATTGGAATTGATTGGATCTATATTCGAAGGATAAGATTGTTAAATTCGAAGCACTGATTCTAAATGAAAATCAGTAGAATTGTCAGTTCTATTCCAAAAGTTGGAAGAATTCACGTTGATTTTAGTGTTTTAACAATTGTGTCCAGTTTCGAAGAATGAGTTTGTTCAGTTCGAAGCTCTGAATTGGCTTTTTAAGACAAAAGGAAGCAGGGTCAAACAATGCCAAATACAGAGGAATTTTGTTTGTATTCAAGCCAAGGCAACTACATCGAATAACCCTATTTGGGTATGAATTCAAGCTCATAAAAATAAGGAATGGAATAAATAACAAGATCATGAAATTTGGTCCAACAGTGATCAATGAATTTTTGTTCTTTCTTTATTATATCTTCTATTTCTTCTAATGTTGGCTGCATGAGTTGATGTGCTCTCACTTCGTAGTAGAGCTCTTCAGCCTTTATTTCGAAAGCTTCCTCTCTTAATCTTTGTTCCAATTCGTCTATGACCAAATCATCCCAATACGCAGAATCTTTATTCTTGAAATCATTGAATTCTTCGATGAAGTTCTCTGCATCGTACTGGGCATGAATTCGAAGAGATGAAAGTTGGTCTAAAGATTGTGTAGTAGCCATAGAATTTCGATGCCAGTAGAGGAGCAATGGAAGTTGGTCTAGGAACATATGAAGTTCTACTTAGGCAAGGGGATTAAGGACATGGCCCCTAGTCAGAATATCACAAGCCCATTGAAAGTTCTTGAGAGGGACTGCGTCCTTAAGAACATTGAAGGGCAAGTGAGAGAAAGCTGCAAGCAGAAGTTGAGCTTGTTTCTGCTCAGCTGGAGTAGGGGATAGTGGAGGTTTGTAAGGTGGAAATACTTCATTCATGGGGAGGGCAAGCCTCAGTTTCTCTGTCCAATAGAGAGTTGGTGGAGGAGAAGGTATAGATGCTTCTGCTTCAGAAGATGGAGAAGAAGGTGTGGATGCATCTATTATGGGAGATGGCACGGGGATGGAAGGAACAAAGGCATTAATATAATCAAGCCAGTCAGAAGAACAAATCTTTGCCTTCTGGGCTAAGAATGATGGGTTGTATCCTTGTGCCTCTTCTGGGCGTCGGGCAACAAGAATTGTCGTTGTGGGCATGGAAGATGTATACCATGCCACAAGCAGATTCACCTCCAAACTACGTCGATGGTCAATGGGCACGTAGGGGTAGACCACTGAACTTTGAGCGTAGGAAGGGAACTCCAAAGGGTCAGTGAACTCAACAAAATGATGGTTGATTCGTTCCCTCAAATCATAAGTCTCAGGGGTTGACCAACTTGTCCAGCCAGAAACTCCAAAAGATGAAGAAGTTATAGCTTTATCCCATGCAGAGATTTGTGAAGAAGAGTTTCCCAAATCCATATTTGCAACTTTCTGAATCAAAGATTTGGGAGTAGTTTGTTCGAAGCACCAGAGTGAGTCAGAGGAGGAACTTCTTGTATCTATATTCACAGGTTTCTGAATCGAAAGATTAAGAGCAATGTGTTCATAATCCAAAGGTCGATAATTTGTAAAGGCATCCATGACCTGAATATGGAAAGGTGGATAAAGGTGGCTAATTAATGCATGAAAATTTTTTCAAGGAGGAACAACATCATCATATGACTCTTCGTGTGCTCGATCAATAGAGGAGAAAGTTGATTCGGCCATAGAAGGAGTATCAGTCTATGCGAGTGCTAAGGTATTGGGGCATTCACAAGATTGAAAGTGAATTAATGCAAATGATCATCAATAAGTGACGGTTGCATTTCTAGAATTTAGACCCCATGCACGTTCTAAAAAAAAAAAACGCAGGAAAAAGAGTTTTGATCCACTAATATCACCATGTATTGGGTATATTAGTGCGGGGGGTAATGTTGGCTACATATTTTGTAAAAGCCAATCACAATTCGACACGTAGCAGAGTAAGGGTAATATAGGAAGACCAGTCAAGTATTTGATCCTGATCGTACACGTGGGAGTTAATGTTGGTTCTCACGTGATCTGAGTAGCATTGGATCAGTAAAGAGATGCAAGGTGACGTGGCTTCAACGGTTACTCACATTCAAATTCAAATATAGGAGGGAAGCCTAACTGCAAATGATGGTGTAGTGGAACTACTTATAAGGCAACATAGTCAGCGATCATGGAGAAGCAGTTCGACGGTTTGAAGTGCAGTTCGAAGGTCATCATTGACAAGTATAAATAGCAGGGAAGCCCCAGAAAAAACCCCCAGACTCAGATCCAAAAAACCAGTCATTTACTTCATATTTTCTTTTCCAGTTTTACATTTCCAGTCTTTACATTTCCTGCACTTTAAATACCTGTTCTTTATATTTCCTGCACTTTAAATTCCTGCATTGCACTTCGTTCATAGGAGTAGTTTCGAGTAAATTGTCGCTGTAAACATCTACGAGACTGAGTTTGGATCATTGTAAGTTTTCATCTTAATGAAATACTTCAATTGTTTGTCATTTAACTGTTATTTTGCTTAATTTCTCCTAAGTCAAGCCACTAGCAAAAGTCCTCTTTATTGAGGCTGAAAGAATTAAAACACAATCGTCTGATAATTGGTTGGCAATTATAATTTCTGTAAGGACTGATAGATCCTTGCTGGCACGCTTGCATTTACAAAAATACCCTTCGAAAGCCAAAAAGCCAACAATAATATATAAGAATTAAAATTGTTAATCATATTGTTTAATTTTGATGAGCTCCAAAATATTATTTGAAAATTTTGAATTTTTAATATACGTATTCTATATTATTTGACACAAAATATTATCTGTTTAAAATATAAGTTGTATGATATATTTGTTATAAATTTAATTTAAATAGAAATATTTTGAAAATATTACTATTCATGATTTTGAAAAAATTCGACTAATCACTATTCACTTTTTGACAAATTTAAAATTGATTAGTTGTATTATTTTGACAAAATTGATTAATTGGTTGGTTGGTCACTATTCACTTTTTGACAAAATTAAAATTGATTAGTTATATCAATTTTGACAAATGTGATTTTAGTGAATTGTCTTCTTTTGACAAAATTGATATACCCACATGGGGTCATGGGTTATTTTCATCCAAAATCTCTACAATAGCCACAAAAATTTTAAATGGAGTATATATATATACATATATATATTTTTAAATAAAGATATTTTACTATTCATTCAAATATTTTATTAAAAAGTATTGTGCTAGTTTTGAAAAAGAAGTTCGCATTGATCATTTTGTAGCCATGTGCCTATTTGAGATGATTTGGATTAAAAAGTATTGTGCTAGTTTTGAAAAAGAAGTTTGCATTCATCATTTTGTGGCCATGTGCCTACCTGAGATGATTTAGAGTGATTTAAGCTATCAAAGAGGAGCGTGGGTCTTGCGCCAGCAAGGAGCGTCTCTCCTTCCTAACGAGTATATTTTGTTGTATAAATAGAAGTGTTTTGTATAGAGAAAAATCAAGAACTTAAAGAGAAAAAAATTTCTGTGTGCTCCAAAATTTTGAGTATATTGTATTCTGCTATTTTATTTTCAAATCTAAGTGTAGTCTTTGTTCTTACACTTTCATATCTACTCTTTGTGAGAGAATTATTGTAAAAGAGGGTTTAAGTACCACTTATTTTTATTCATTATTTTTGTGAGAGATTTTTGTAAGGGTAAGGCATTTATTGTTGAGTGAGCTTCAATAGATAAGAGTAAGTCCTGTGCAAAATCCACAAGCTTAGTGAAGACTTAGTGGTGTATTAATTCAATTTGATAGTAAAGAAATTCTCAAGGAGGTTCCTTGGGTAGTGGACGTAGTCCTGGCGTGCCGAACCATTATAAATCTCGGTGTTTGATTTTCTCTCCCTATCTCTCTTACTTTTATATTGATAATTATTATTCTATTTTTTATTTGTTAAAATTCTGAATATTGTGTTTATAAATTTTAATATTGTAAAATTTTTTAATAACCCAATTCACCCCCCTCTTGGGTTGCCTACCTGGGATAACAATTGGTATCAGAGTCTAGACTTTAGTTTGTGTGACTTAACCGTCTTAGAGTAGATCATGGCAACCCCTAGTTATTTTTTACCTAATGGACAAGCATCCAATAGGCCACCACTGTTTAGCGGCACAAATTTTAGCTATTAGAAAACTAGGATGATCATACATGTTCAATCTAATGTTGTAATGATCCAAAAATTCCTACAAAATTATAGATAGCCTTAAGGTACCAAAACCTGAAAATGAGTGGAATGAATCAGATACTAGAATGGCTCAAATTAATGTCAGAGCCACAAACATGTTGTGTTGCGCTCTAGATGCCAATGAATTCAATAGAATTTCCACATGTAAAACTGCAAAAGAAATTTGGGATAAGTTTATAGTGACTCATGAGGGAATCGAACAAGTTAAAGAATCTAGAGTCAGTTTGCTAGTCCATAATTATGAACTCTTTAAAATGAAGCATGATGAAACTATTCCTCAAATATTTACTCGCTTTACTGATATTATTAATGGTTTAATTTCTCTTAGCAAAATATATACTAATGCTGAAATTGTAAGAAAAGTGCTTAGGTTATTGCCAAAAAGTTGGAAGACAAAAGTTATTGCCATTACCGAAGCCAAAGATTTATCAAAGCTAAGTCTAAATAAGTTAATGGGATCTCTCTTAACTCATGAGCTCATAATGCAAGAAGGAAAAGAAGAGGATGACAACAACAAGAAAAAATGAACAGCCTTCAAATCCACTCGAAACATTAAGAGAATGAGGAAAATGATTCAGAAGATGATGAGGAAATGACATTCATCACTAGGAAGTTCAAAAGGTTGTGAAAAAGAAACAAGGTGTGCAAAAATTTTTCAGAAAAGATTTCAACAATAGAGATTTTCAAAGGGGAGAAAATCACAAAAAATCTGAAGTTATTTGCTACAAATGCAACAAACTTGGACACTACAAATCAGAATGTCCGGAACTTAAGAAACAATTTAAGAAAGACAAGAAGAAAGCCATGATTGTAGCATAGGGAGAAGATAGTGATGAAAGCGACTCAGAAACTGAAGTTTGCAAAAATGAGGTTGATAACCTATGCTTAATGGCACTTGGAAACGAAGATGAGGTAAATGACGAATCTTTTATGTTTAATGAATTGCAGTCAGCTTTTGATGAATTACATGCTAAATTTATGAAATTTAGTTTGAAATGTAATTGTCAAAAGAAAGTGATTTCAAATTTATTAAAACAAAATGAATCCTTAAGTTCCAAGATAAATACTTTAGAAAATGAAGCCATGAAAATGAAAAAAGGAAAATGAGATTTTAACTTGAAAAGAGTTTTCAATTTCTAAGAAACAATTAGTTGTATTACAAGAAGAAAATGAGTCTTTAAAAAAAGAGCAAATTGTTTTGAAACAAAATATTGAAGACTTAAAAAATACTCTCTCAAAATTCACTTAAGGTAGAGAGATTTTAGATAAAATTCTTAAAAATCAAAATCGTACTTTTGATAGAACTGGAATTGGTTATAAGCTTTTTTCAAAAGTAAAGACTCCCAAAAATGATTTTGTGCATGCATCTTCTAATCACTCTCATCTCACATGTCATTTTTGTGGTAGAAAAGGTCATATTTCACCTTCATGTCCTGTTAAAAGAAATCATTTTACTAAAATAAAAAAGATGTGGATCCATAAAGACATTTCAAGAGCGTCAAATTCTAATTTTTATGGACTCAAGAAAATATGGGTACTAATAGAAAAATCAAATTTTTGTAGGTATGTTTCAAGACAAAATCCAGTAATGATAGATGGTATCTCGACAGTGCATGTTCGAGGCACATGACTGGAAATAAAGCTATGTTCATTACACTCCAACCAAATGATGGCGGATATGCCACTTTCGGCGACAATAGCAAGGGTAAAACATTGTTGTAGAAAGTATTAGTAAAAATCCTTCTCCTATTATTGAAAATGTTTTATTTATTGAAAGTTTAAAACATAACTTGCTTAGCATTAGTCAATTATGTGATAAAGGGGATAGAGTTATTTTTGAGAAAACTCATTGCACTATTAAGAACACCCTAGAAGATAAAACTTTATTTGTATGTTATAGACATGAGAATGTATATGTGTTTGATTTGAATAATTTGTTTTATTATTTTAATATTAAATGTTTATCTGCTATAAATGATAATGGTTGGCTTTGGCATAGAAGATTAGGACAAACTCATTTTGATTTAATTTCCAAACTTTCAAAAAATGCGTTAGTCATTGGTTTACCAAAAATTGTTTTTGAAAAAGACAAACTTTGTGATGCATGTCAATTTGGAAAACAAACTAGAATTTCTTTTAAATGCAAAAATATCGTTTCAACTACTAAACCGCTTTAACTCTTGCATAATGATTTATTCGGACCATCTAGAACGTTAAGTTTATGAGGAAAATCGTATACTCTTGTTTGTGTTAATGATTATACTAGATATACATGGGTATTATTTTTAGCACACAAAAATGAAGCTTTTTATAATTTCTCAAGACTTTGTAAAAGAATTCAAAATGAAAAAAAATCTTAATATTTGTAGCATTAGAAGTGATCATGGTAGAGAATTTGAAAATAATGATTTTATTATATTTTGTTATGAGTTTGGAATTGATCATAATTTTTCTACCCCTAGAACTCTTCAACAAAATGGTGTAGTTGAAAGAAAAAATAGTACTCTTGAAAAAATGGCTCGTACTATGCTTTGTAAAAATAATTTGCCTAAATATTTTTGGGCGGAAGCCGTTAACACTGCATGCTATGTTGTAAACCGAACTATGATTAGACCTATTCTTAAGAAAACCTCTTATGAAATTTGAAAATGTAGAAAACCGCACCTTGCTTGTTTTCACTTTTCAAAAAACACTTTTCAGAAAATTCTACTTTCCTATTTTTCGTGTTTTTTTGTTTTTACTGAATTTTTTTAATATTTTAAGTAATTTTTTTACTTTTTAGACACACCTAACATAAACACACCTAAAAAGTAAAAAAATTGTAAAAAAAATCTTTTAAAAATTCACTAAATACCAAAAATACAAAAAAAATAGAAGAATTCAATACATTTTTTATATTTTTATGTATTTATTAATTTTTTAAAATATTTTTTCACAAATTTTTTTACTTTTTAGATACATCTAAGTAAGGTGCATCTAAAAAAGTAAAAAAAATGTTTAAAATTTAAAAAATATTCACTAAAAAAAAAAAAAAAAACACGAAAACCGAAAAAGTCAATTTTCAAAAAACTTAATCCAAAAAACTCAAACCAAACACACTGAATTAGTCACTTGCGTGCATTTGGTTGTAAATGCTTTGTATTGAATAATAATAAAGATAATTTAGGAAAATTTGATGTTATTCAATTTCCTGTAAAGCTTATAGAGTATTTAATAAAAGAGCTCTACTTATTGAAGAATTTGTGCATATTGTTTTTGATGAATCTAGTAACATTATTTCCAAGAATCTTGTAAGTAATGATATTGTAGAAAATTAACCAAGCATGAAGAGCATTTACATAAAAAAAAATGAAGAAAATCCATTATGCGAACATGAAGAAGAAATGACAATGGAGAAACTTCAAGAAATATATGTTTTTCTAGAAAACGACTCAAATCTACCAAAAGAACGGAAGTATGCTCATGGCCACCCCAAAGATCTCATCATAGGTGATGCGGTGGAAGGTATAAAAACTCGTTCATTTGTTAAAAATGTTTGTGGTAACTTAGCGTTTGTTTCATAAATTTAACCAAAATCGTTTTTAGAAGTTGAAAATGATGAAAACTGAATTTTAGCAATACAAGAAGAATTAAATCAATTTGAAAGGAATGAAGTTTGGTTTTTAACTTCCTGACCTAAGGATCATCCCATTATTGGTACAAAATGGATTTTTTGAAATAAAATGGATGAATCCGGAGTTGTTACTAGAAATAAAGTTAGATTAGTAGCTCAAGGTTATAATGAAGAAGAGGGCATTGATTTTGATGAAACTTTTGCACCAGTTGCTAGACTTGAAACTATTAGAATGTTACTTGCTTTTGCATGTTTTAAAGATTTTAAATTATATCAAATGGATATTAAAAGTGCTTTTTTAAATGGGTACATTTCGGAGGAAGTTTATGTTGAACAACCTCCCGACTTTGAAAATCATGGATACCTGGATCATGTTTTCAAACTTTCAAAAGCCTTATATAGCTTAAAATAAGCTCCTAGAGCTTGGTATGAAAGATTGAGTAATTTTCTACTTGACAAAGGTTTTTTTAGAGGAAAAATTGATACAACACTTTTTATAAAAATAAAAAAGGAAGATATGCTAATTGTTCAAATTTATGTTGATGACATCATTTTTGGTGCTACTAATGAAAATTTGTGCAAAGAGTTTGCAAAAGATACGTAGGGTAAATTTGAAATGAGTATGATGAGAGAGTTAAATTACTTTCTTAGTCTACAAATTAAACAAACTAATGATGGAATCCATTTAAATTAAACGAAATATATCGAGGATCTACTTAAAAGGTTTGAAATAGAATCATTAAAACTTGTAGCAACTCCAATGAGCACATCAATAAAAATCGACAAAGATGAGCAAGGTAAACCGGTAGATGAAAAAAAATATCGAGGTATGATTGATTCCCTACTCTATCTTACTGCAAGTAGACCTAATATAATGTTTAGTGTTTGTATGTGTGCACGCTTTCAATCTGCACAGAAAAAGTCACACATCACCGCAGTCAAACGTATTTTTAGATATCTTGTCGGCACTCCAAATTTGGAATTATGGTATCCTAAGGGAATCACTTTTGAATTTTTTGGTTACTCAAATGCCGACTTTGCGGGATGTAGACTTGACCGAAAAAGCACTAGTGGCACTTGTCATTTTCCTGGACACTCTCTCATTTCTTGGTTTTGCAAAAAACAAAACTTAGTGGCTCTGTCAACTGCTGAAGCAGAATACATTGCCGCCGCTGGGTGTTGTGCCCAATTGCTTTGGATGAAACAATAATTTCAAGATATTGGACTTCACTATGATCATATTCCTATAAAATGTGACAATACAAGTGTTATTAACCTTTCAAAAAATCCTATTCAGCACTCACGCACTAAATACATTGAAATAAGACATCATTTTCTAAGAGATCATGTACTCAAAGGTGACATTGAACTCGAATTTATGCCTACAAATCGGCAATTAACTAATATATTTACCAAGTTTCTAAATGAAGAACAATTTTGTTATATTAGAACTGAACTTGGTATGATGAATATTTCAATATTATGTTTATATTAAAAATAATTTTTTTTATAAATAAATAAAAAATAATTAAATAAAATAACTATAATAATAATAAATTATATACATATATATATATATATTCTCTTTCTCTCTATCTCTCACTAGCTCTTTCTCTTACTCTTTGTTTTCTCAATTTCTCGCTCTCTCGCTTTCCCTTTCTTCCTCTCATTCTCAGAGGACACAACTTTCATCCTTACCATCGTTCACAACCAGCTCTACCATCCACAACATTATCCATTACCTTCATCACTACCATCATCCACTCAAATTCTTCATCAACTTACCAAGATCCATCATGGCTCTACTTCCATCACCAATCTTCAACATCATTTCTGATTCATCCAAATCAATTACCGATCCATCAAGATCAGTTACTGATCTACCAAGATCTGTCATCGATCTACAAAAAATATCACTGATCTACACGATCTTCTCCATTATTTTCGATCATCAAGGTAATCACCGATCAACATGTTAAAATTATTTTTGCACTGTGTTATATTTTTTTATTTTGTTGTATGTGCTCCAAACTCTCTTGGATTTGATAATGATTGCTTCTACCTTGTCTGAAGAAATTATTTTTATTTGTATTTTCTCTTTTTATGCTAGTGCACTTGGTGTAATTGTTTGTTGCCGGATCTTAATGGCTCTTTGCATTATAGATTGGTAATTTGTTTCTTCAAATTTATGTAATTTTTAGTGTATTAATTTAGGAGGAGACTCATATATTTTGAGATTAACAATTATTATAAATAATAATAATAATAATAATAATAATAATAATAATAATAATAATAATAATAATAATAATAATAATAATAAAAGGAGGCATTTGTATATTTTGTGCACAATTTTAGGGGGAGTATATACACCTTTTTTTTTTTTTTTTTTTTTTTTTTTTTTTTTACTCCTTATCTGCACTACTTCGTATCTGCACTAACAATTTTTTTTTTGCAAAGACAGAATTTATATAAAAAAAAACAAAAGAAAAAAAGAAAGGAAGAATGAGAAATGCTTGCAATTTTATTTCAGAAGGATAAAATATTACTCGATTACATGTAAGTTTTCAGAAGGCTTCATAGATTTTTTTTGTTTTACTTCTCTCAACAATTTTTCATGAGCCTCTTTTACATGCCTCTCTCTATTTTTGACTTCTGTGAGTCTTGGCATTATAACCGTTGCATAATATTGCACCGCATTCCCTAACTACGTATTTTTCTTTTCTAGCTCTCTTTTCTCCTTATGAATATTAGCCAATTGTTGTTTTAACAAGCATACATCATCTCTCTATTGCTGATTTTCTTGCTTGTAATCTTCGTGCCATATTGGAAACTGCAGTCATTGCCTATGTACTCAGAGTCATAGTGTTATTAATAGTTTCGATATCATTTCGATTACCAGTAACACTAGGACCTTCATTTACAGGAATTGCGTATGCCTACACCATTGGTACACTCTTATTTGCTTGCATTACAGGCACCTTATGTATATCCAAACCATTGATGGCTAAGGTAAGGAATGACATGATTACACAAGAAGGTACAACAAATTTTTCTCTCCAATACTTGATACTTTCGGATCTTTGCCTATCATCCTTGTCCCTTTTTATACACTCCGTCAATCCAATACTCAATGCATATCTGCTCAAATCTTTTATTTGTCAACATTTTGTGCGCCAGAAATGCTCCAAAATCCGCACAATGATCTCGACAAGACCTAAGAACCACTATTATATTTTTGGCATCTCAGATTATTTTATCAAATGTGTTTGTTTCCTATATCCATATTTTATTTTGATGATATCAAAAGGAGAGAACACATATGATTTTGAATTGCTGTGTATGATTTTGAATTGTTGTGCATGAATATGCTTTAAATTATCATCAAATAACGTGCTGATTTTTATTTTGTGTCAAATCCATACAAATATTGTCATCATTAAAAATAGGGAGATTGTTAATCATATTGTTTAATTTTGATGATGTCTAAAATATTATTTGAAAATTTTGAATTTTTTAATATACATATTCTATATTATTTGACACAAAATATTATCTGTTTAAAATATAAGTTGTATGATATATTTGTTATAAGTTTTATTTAAATGGAAATATTTTGAAAATATTACTATTCATGATTTTGAAAAAATTCGGCTAATCACTATTCACTTTTTGACAAATTGAAAATTGATTAGTTGTATTATTTTGACAAAATTGATTAATTGGTTGGTTGGTTACTATTTACTTTTTGACAAAATTAAAATTGATTAGTTATATTATTTTGACAAATGTGATTTTAGTGAGTTGTCTTCTTTTGACAAAATTGATATACCCACATGGGGTCGTGGGTTATTTTCATCCAAAATCTCTACAATAGCCACAAAAATTTTAAATGGAGTATATATATATACATATATATATTTTTAAATAAAGATATTTTACTATTCATTCAAATATTTTATTAAAAAGTATTGTACTAGTTTTGAAAAAGAAGTTTGCATTCATCATTTTGTAGCCATGTGCCTACCTAAGATGATTTGGAGTGATTTAAGCTGTCAAAGAGCAGCGTGGGTCTTGCGTCAGCAAGGAGCGTCTCTCCTTCCTACCGAGTATATTTTAATGTATAAATAGAAGTGTTTTGTATAGAGAAAAATCAAGAACTTAAAGAGAAAAAAATTTCTGTGTGCTCCAAAATTTTGAGTATATTGTATTCTGCTTTTTCATTTTTAGATCTAAGTGTAACCTTTATTCTTACACTTTCATATCTACTATTTGTGAGAGAATTATTATGAAAGAGGGTTTAAGTTCCACTTATTTTTATTCATTATTTTTGTGAGAGATTTTTGTAAGGGTAAGGCATTTATTGTTGAGTGAGGTTTAATAGATAAGAGTAAGTCATGTGCAAAATCCACAAGCTTAGTGAAGACTTGGTGGAGTATTAATTCAGTTTGATAGTAAAGAAATTCTCAAGGAGGTTCCTTGGGGAGTGGACTTAGGCCTGGCGGCGAACTACTATAAATCTCAGTGTTTGATTTTCTCTTCCTATCTTTCTTACTTTATATTGATAATTATTATTTTATTTTTTATTTGTTAAAATTCTAAGTATTGTGTTTATAAATTTTAATATTGTAAATTTTTTTAATAACCCAATTCACCCCCCTTTTGGGTTGCCTACCTGAGATAACAAAAATTTTAAAAACAGAGCTTATAGCAAGCTGTAACAATTTGAAACTCATTCAATGGAGCAGAAATTTAAAGTGTCCTGTCTATATGAAACTCATCTGATGGGATAAAATAATTAGGTACAATTTACAATCTTTATTCTAACAGAAATTACAACAAATATATGGTGTGAAATACAAATACATAGTATTTCCTCTTTTACAAGTAGTAAAATCATGACCTATTGATTAAGAACATGGAGCCATAACTTGCCGCAACCATTTGTAAGATGAGATTAAAAACAAGGGAAGCCACAAAGCGAATGAGAAAATATACATTCACATAAATTTCCTTCTATAATCACAAATGACAAAGCAATGTATAATATTTTTGCCAAAATCAACAAATATTGAAATAAGGATGCAACAATCTGAACATTTGCTTTCATATTCTCCAATTTCTTATCCACTATTCATGGCATAAACAAACAGAAATGACAAAATTTATTACCTCCATTGAGCAGAAAGTTTGAGAAAAAGATAGAGAGAATGAGAGAGTTTGTGAGTTTTGGAATGCCTTCTCTATGGATTTGTTGGAGAAGTACTAATAGAACTTTTAGCACCAAAATGAGGGAAAAACTTTACGGCCAAAAACAGAACTCAAGAAGCAAAAACAAATAAAACATTGAAAGGCCCATGAATAGTAGGCGTAGTACTGTAGCTCACAACCATCTCAGCGATATTTGAGCGAGTCTGCTGGAGTAGTCTTTCACCCTTCCATGATCGCTTCTATGGTTGAAAAGAGAGAATGGCTATACTGCTGGAGATGCTCTTACATGTAGGTACTAATAGATGGATTTATTATCTAATAAGTCATGTGATAATTAATGATATTTTTCATCAAACACTATTAAAAAATATTACAAATTGTTAATTTTCTTCACCAGTTTAAAAATTTTGTCAGAAAAAATATCATTAATTATAAGTTTTAATTATAGTTTAAAAAAATTATCACTAATTTTCAACTTTAAGTAACAGTTTAAAAAATTCGTTAGAGAAAAACGTCACTAATTATAAATTTTAATGATAATTTATAAAAATTGTGACCAAAAAAGTCACTAATTAGTAATTTTTAATGACATATACAAAAAATCATGAAAAAAAATTATTTTTAGCAACGATTTTGTTAGGATTTATTTTCAATAGGACTTTATCATAATTAAGTTCAACTATTAGGACCTACTGGTAGTTTATTCTTTTATAATTGATTGAGGGGCAAATTACCCATAAGTCGGGTGATTCTATTTGCAACTAAATAATAATTCAGTACGTCCAATTCCTATTATACTCTAATATAAATTTACTAATAAAGATAATATACATTAAATTTTAAAATAAAATATTATTTTTTTCTCAGGACAAAAATTTACTATCTTAAGAAAAAAATTTCTCTGTGCTTAAAGATGGAGATAGACTTCCACCGTCACAAAGATGAACTTTGAAGACTGGAGCAAGAATATTCGCGGCTTGAAGCATCTGTTGAATCCACCAAGCTACATCATAAATCTAATAGGTCATGTTTGTTTGGGTAGACATGAGCTTGGGATTGGACTAATAGTCCAATAAAATTATCAATCCGATGTTTGATTAAACAATTAAAGTACGGACTAATTATTTTAAGCTTGACTATTAGTTAAAATAGGATACATAATCCAACGAATTCATAATCCTAGGACTATTAGTCATGGGAATGCTAATCCAGTCCGCCCAAACAAACATGGCCATAGTGTATTAATGGTAAGCCCCAAGGAGAAACTATGGTTTGTAGTGAATTATATAAGTACATTTTTTTAAAAATCTTTTTTAAATTATATTTTATATCTTTATTTTTTTGCATATATATATATATTTTTTAATTTTATAAAAAGTCACAAAGTGTACTTATTTAGATCATTCTAAACAACTTTAAGTTGGATAAATTGGAAGATTCTTCAAATAAAGAAGTGGGTTATAATCGGGAATGTTTAATTTGTGTGAAGATGGAGTATTTGTTGTTTTCCTGTTGTGTGCCCATCGTTTGCGAATAAATTATTTTATTAATTTTTTAATTTTTTTATAAAAAGATATGCAGAAAAGTAAAGAGACTGGTGTGACAATTTATAGTAGCTTTTTAACTTTTTGACGAAAATATATAGTTAACAAACGAGACTTAGATGTATTATAAATTGGTTTATTTATTATTTAGGCGTATTATAAATTATAAGGGTAATTGGTGAAAAAACATATAATGTATTGAGAATAAATTATTATTTTAAATAATTTAATAGAGAATACTAAGAAATTATTAGTACTTTATGATTTTTTTAGTGGAAATAGAATTACTTCCATAAGTCTCATAACTTTTTGTGTAGACTCAAAATCCTAAGGCTCCTTCTTTTTCCTCTTTCTCTTTCTAATATGCACTTATTGGTAGCCGATGACTACTATCAATTACGGCAACCACCAACCGCTAATTTATTAATTTACCCTCACTAACGGTGAAGGAAATGAGTTTTTTTATGATATTCTTGATATAGATCTACTCAAACATGACCAAAATCACAAGACAAGATTCACTGGAATATTCAAATTTAAAGTAGATATGAGTAGATCTACATCAGATTTAGTCAAATCTAAACAAAAAATAGTTACCGGAGTACAATACTTTCTTTATGTCTGTCTGTCTACTTCGATCACTTAGTTTTTCTTTTTTTTCTCTACTACACATTTCTCTTTTTTTATTTTAATGGAGAAAATTTTTAAATTCTGAATAAATATTTTTCGAGTTTTAATTATAGGCAATGAAAATTGCAAAAATTTTCAATTTCATTTTTTCAAGTACTGAAAGGAATTATACTTTAAAGCTGTAAAATTTTTACACTAATATGCTTTAAAATTGTAAAATTTTATAGTTTCATAACATATTTTTAGCTTTAGTAAAAAGGAGGAATGCTTAATAGAATCATACATTAAATCTATAAACATATTTTTTAGTTTGATCAATATAGGAAACTATTTACTTATGCCCTATAAAAATTGAAAAACAATATATATTTTTTCTCCATTGTTATTGTTTCTTGTAGTTAAGGCTTTTTTTGTTTTTTCTTTTTGTCCTTTTAGTTTGTCAATATTACCAAATTTTGCTATGTTTTTTTGTTAGAAGTGGTTTTGAAAATTCTGGAAAAACATAATTTTTCTTAAACTTTGGTCTAATTTTTAGGTAGGACCCCTACGCCAAAGTTGGTGGGTCTAAGTGGTAACATGTTCTATGCCGTGTTGTGATTCACGTGGTATATTTGGTTGCTCAAAACCATTATCGGGTGAATGGAAAATTGAAGCCAAAGTGAGCTCCATGGAAATGAAGTTTTTGGTGAAAATTCTTTAAGGTTTGTTAAATGGCTTGTCCCACATTGATTTGGTGGGAAACTTTGAATGGGTTTATAAGACTTGGAATTGAAACTTAGGGTAGGCCCCAAGGGGCACCCAAGTTTCGTAGAGAGGGAGGTTTTGGGCAAAATGGGCTAGACCCATTGGATCCAAAAATTACCACACACGCGCGCGCTGCCATCTGTCCGGGCGGACTGGGCTGGGCGCAGGTGTGAGGTTGGGTTGGGCTTGTCCGGCCCAATACTTATCTTTTTGGGCAAAAAACATTTGAATTTAATTTAATTTTTTTTAGTAAAATAAAATTTGTTTGAAATTTTAATTTCAAATTCAAATTCAACTGTTGCACCTCTTCAAAATTTTGTACAGGTTCGGACATATTCAAATCTGTTTCACCCAAACAGATTTCAAATCTGTTTAAATTTCAAACCCAAACAGTTTATCTGTTGAAACTGCGCCTTACCTGTTTAATTCAAACCATACCTATTCAAACAGGTTTTGCACCTGTTTAATTCAAAATTAACAGCCATCTTTCCATCTATATAAAGGCAGTCCCTCATTTGGATATTCACTCCAATTTCGTCCTTAAATCTGTTACTGCTCTCTACATTTTGCTGCATCTAAATTTCTGTGAGATAGAGTATAAATAGTTAGTGTGTTCGTTGTACGAAAAATTTGTAGTGCTGCTATTTTTCGTTGATTGATCATTTTATCTTGGGAGATAGATGTCCATATTCTGAAAGTACTATGGAGAGGACGAATCTGTTTTAAAGACACAGTGTCTAACATTGGACTTGATCAGAATATTATTCAAGAATTTAATCAAGTAAGTTGTTTAATTATTTTTTGTTTTTATTTATTTATATCAGATTTTGATTTTATTTTTGTAACAAAATAAAATATGTTTTTATTTATTTAATTTTATTGGTTTGACTTTTGTAATCAAATAATCTCTCTCTCCTTTCCTATTTTTCTTTTGTATTATGTTTGTTGTTTAGTACACAAATAGAGTTTATTTATTTAAATACAGTGAAGATTGTCCAACAATCTTAAGACAGACCAATTTTTGGTGTCTTCATTGTATTTAATTTTCTGTGTTTTCACAAAAGTAATGTTCTGGTTGGAAAACAAATAGTAGTAATATACTGTTTGACAGATAGTAGTAATATACTGTCTATTTTCTTTGACAACTAGTAGTAATATACTGGTGTTATTAACAATTATAGAATATTAATTTGTGTTACAGAAAATTATTGTGGCATTTTATTTTTCTAGTTTTAGTAACAAGAAAAATAAATTTATTTTGTGTTATAATTTATTTTCTGGTTTTAGTAACTAGAAAATTAATTTGTGTTTTGATTTTTTCTGATTTTTGTAATCAAATATTATGGCTACTGCAACTGGAAGTGGTACTCCAATTGTTACACCGACTCTGATCCTTATCTAGAACCATGTTCAAGTTCCAATAAATCATGGAGAAAAATTGAAAAAATTTAACAGTACTGAGTTTAAGAGATGGCAGCAGAAAATGTTATTCTATCTTACAACTCTAAATTTGGCCCGATTTCTCCGTGAAGAGGCTCCAATTCTGAGAGAGGATGAAAGTGATCGGCAAGTTGTTGCCGCTGTAGATGCTTGGAAACATTCAGATTTCCTGTGCAAAAACTATATCCTCAATTGCCTTGACAACATGCTGTATAATGTTTACAGCCCTCTGAAATTAGCAAAAGAATTGTGGGATTCTTTGGAGAAGAAATACAAGACAGAGGATGTCGGCACAAAGAAATTTGTTGTCGGTAAATTTCTGGACTTCGTTATGGTAGACTCCCAAACAGTAATTTCCTAAGTTCAAAATTTTCAAATAATTTTGCATGATATTCATTCTGAAGGTATGTCTCTTAGTGAGTCTTTCCAAGTCTCTACTTTAGTGGAAAAGTTACCACCGGCTTTGAAAGATTTCAAAAATTATTTAAAATATAAACGCAAGGAGATGACCATGGATGAGTTGATTGTAAGATTGAGAATTGAGGAAGATAACCGAAAGGCTGAAAAGAGAAATGGGAAAAATCACATTGAGTCCAAGGCTAATGTGGTTGAACAAGTTCACAAACCACATAACAAAAAGAGGAAGTTTACTGGAGATGGTCCTAAACAAGGCGACAACAATAGCAACAAGAAGCTCAAAGGAAAATGCTATAACTGTGGCAAGACTGGACATCGAGCTTCTGACTACCGCCGCCCAAAGAAGGATCGCGGAAGTACAAGCAAGAAGACCACTAATCAAGCCAATGTGATAGAATTAGATTACATCTCTGATGGGGTAAATGACATCAACCACTTTATTGTGGTATCTGAGGCTAATTTGGTTGGAAATCCTAAGGAGTGGTGGGTTGACACTAGGGTAACTCGTCATATTTGTGCGGACAAGAAGATGTTTACTACCTACAATGAGGTTGCAAATGGTGAACAACTTTTTGTGGGAAATTCTTCTACTTCTACTGTGGCTGGACAAGGAAAGGTGATCTTGAAGATGACATTAGGGAAGGAACTGACCCTCAACAACGTACTGTATGTACCAGACATCCGGAAAAATTTAATTTTTGGTTCTTTGTTAAGTAAAAATGGTTTTAGGCTTGTTTTTGAGTCTGATAAATTTGTATTAACAAAGAGTGGTATGTATGTTGGTAAGGGATATATGAGTGATGGTCTTTTCAAATTAAATGTAATGACGGTTGTACCAAAAATTGCTATTAATAAGAATAACACATCTTTTGTTTATATTCTTGAGTCGAATTTATGGCATGGTAGATTAGGACATGTGAATTTTGATGCTTTGCGTAGATTAATTGGTTTGGATTATATACCAAAGTTTGATATTGATCCTAATCATAAATGTTAAATATGTGTAGAAGCGAAACTAACTAAGGCTCCATTTAAATCGGTTGAAAGAAAAACCGAACCTCTAGAATTAATTTATACTGATGTATGTGATCTTAAATTAAATCAAACTAGAGAAGGCAAAAAGTATTTTATAACTTTTATTGATGATTACACAAGATATTGTTATGTTTATTTACTTAGAAGTAAAGATGAAGCTTTAGAAATGTTTAAACTCTACAAAACAGAAATTGAAAATCAACTTGGAAAAACCATTAAAATAGTTAGAAGTGATAGGGGTGGTGAATCTGATGCATCATTAAATGAATTTTGTGCACAACATGGCATTATTTATCAAACTACAGCACCTTATTCTCTACAACAAAATGGAATTGTGGAAAGGAAGAATAGAACCCTAAAAAAAATAATGAATGCCATGTTACTAAGTTCGGGCTTACCGCAGAACTTGTGGAGGGAAGCAATATTGTTTGCTAATCATGTTCTTAATAGAATACCCTACAAGAAAACTAATAACACTCCTTATGAATTGTGGAAAGGTCGACCGCCTTCCTTCAAATACTTAAAAGTGTGGGGGTGTTTGGCAAAAGTTGAAGTTCCTGTTCCGAAAAAGACAAAGACAGGACAAAAAACAGTGGCTTGTGTGTTTATTGGTTATGCTTAGAATAGTAGTGCATATCAGTTTCTGACTTATAAATCAGAAATACCTGATATAAATGTGAACACTATTATAGAGTCAAGGAATGCTGTGTTTTTTGAACATGTCTTTCCTTACAAGAAAGGACATGAATTAAGTTCACAGAAAAGAACTTATGGTTGTACACAAAGTCAAGAGACTAATGACAATCAAACACAAGAGACTAGTAATGGTCTCGACCAACATGATTTAACTGATGATAAACCAAGACGATATAAGAGAGTAAGAACATCAAAATCTTTTGGTCTAGATTTTTTGACATACTTGTTAGAAAATGAACCTCAAAGCTTTAAGGAAGTAATGACAGATTCTGAAGTACCTTTGTGGAAAGAGGCTGTTAATAATGAAATTAAATTCATTATGCAAAATCATAGTTAGGAATTGGTGGATCTTCCACCTGGATCTAAACCTCTTGGATATAAATGGATATTCAAGAGAAAAATGAAAGCAGATGGTTCAATAGACAAGTATAAAGCAAGACTTGTAGTACAAGGTTACAGACAAAAGGAAGGTCTGGACTATTTTGACACATATTCCCCTGTGACAAGAATAACATCCATTCGCATGCTTATTTCTATAGCAGCGTTGTTTAATTTAGAAATACATCAAATGGATGTTAAGACAGCTTTCTTAAACGGTGATCTAAATGAAGAGATCTATATGGAGCAACCTGAAGGGTTTGTAGTATCGGGGCAAGAAAAGAAAGTTTGTAGGCTTGTAAAATTTCTTTATGGATTAAAACAAGCACCTAAGCAATGGCATGAAAAATTTGATCATGCAATGCTTACTAATGGGTTTAAGATAAACGAATGTGACAAGTGCGTCTATATTAAAAACACTGACCAAGGATATGTCATAGTTTGTCTTTATGTGGATGACATGCTTATCATTGGAAGCAGTCAAAACATGATCAAATCAACTAAACAAATGCTGAATAAAAGATTTGATATGAAAGATATGGGGGTCGTAGATGTTATATTAGGAATGAAAGTTACTAAAACATCTAACGGATATGCATTATCTCAATCACAATATATTGAGAAAATTCTTGATAAATTTATCAAGAATGATATGAATGTAGTTAGAACACCTGTAGACAGCAGTCTTTATTTATCGAAAAATGAAGGTAATGAGGTGTCTCAGTTAAAATACTCCCAGATCATTGGAAGCCTAATGTACCTAATGAATTGTACTTATCCTGACATAGCTTATGCAGTCAGTAAATTGAGTAGGTACACTAGTAATCCCGGAGAAGACCATTGGAAAGCAATCATTCGGGTTCTTAGATATTTAAGATTTACCCGTGATCATAGTTTGAACTTTACTTGATATCCAGTAGTACTCGAAGGTTATTGTGATGCCAATTGATATCGGATACTAAAGATTCAAAATTCACTAGTGGATATGGCTTTACTCCGGGAGGCACTGCTGTTTCTTGGAAATCCACGAAACAAACATGCATCGCACGATCCACAATGGAATTTGAGTTCATTGCTTTAGACAAAGCAAGAGAATAAGCAGAATGGCTTCATCACTTCTTAAAAGACATTTCAATGTGGCCAAAACCTATGCCAGCTATTTGCATTCATTGTGATATTCAATCTGCAATAGGCAGGGTACTGAATCATATGTATAATGGTAAGACACGACATATTCATCATTGACATAATACTGTAAGGCAATTGCTCTAAAAAATGGAATACCCTTAATAGATTAGGTAAAATCTAAAGAGAATATTGCGGATCTGTTAACAAAAGGTTTGACTAAAGAGCAAGTGTATAGTTCATCGAAGGGGATGTGATTAAAGCCTATTACATAAGAGTCATCATAATGGTAACCTTACTTGTATGATTGGAGATCCCAAGAACTAAGTTCAAAGGCACAACTAAGTTATGTGTGGCTCGCCAGAAATCACCAAGGGATTAAAATTACTTACCCATTCCTATGGTAAGAGTGATATTTGCAACACGTGTTGTATGCAAGGGTCTAAGGATAAACTTAGCTTTTAATGATTACTTATATCTTGATTTAGGCAAAAAAATCAAGACGAGTATAAGGAGATACTTACAATAAGAATCACCTATATGAGTGTGAACTGGGGCTGGTTCTATGAGAATGAAGAGGCTAAATTCTCTAGAAAGTACTCATGAAAAACCAGGGGCGTTCAAGGCCAAAATGAACAAAACAGTGAGAACCACGATGTGTTAGAAGATATTTTGTGTGAAATTTATTGTCTTAGCTTACACAAACGGCTGAACAATTCAAGGCATCGCGTCCATTGGTTAGCTAGTAAGTCTGATAGGTTATCACTAGGGAAGGATCAAGGCCGAAAGCTACCTATCTTGACGCGAGATATTTTCGATTTATACTCTTTCGACAAATTCTACATATTGTTGCATTTCCATTGTCATCAAATTTCATTCATGTGGGGGATTGTTAGAAATGGTTTTGAAAATTCTGAAAAAACAGATTTTTTTCTTAAACTTTGGTCTAATTTTTAGGTGGGACCCGTGCGCCAAAGTTGGCGGGTCTACGTGGTAACGCGTTCTATGCCGCGTTGTGATTCACGTGATATATTTGGTTGCTCAAAACCATTATCGGGTGAATGGGAAATTGAAGCCAAAGTGAGCTCCATGAAAATGAAGTTTTTTGTGAAAATTCCTTAAGGTTTGTTAAATGGCTTGTCCCATATTGATTTGGTGGGAAACCTTGAATGGGTTTATGTCATGACCCAAACCCGCCCCTATGGGTTTAGCACCGTAACCGGCCAGTAATCCGTGATTACCGAAGGCCTGCTTAACAAGAATAATAATTGATGTCAATTGGCGGAAGCCAAAACAGTGAATGAAAGATGTCCAATGAGCTGTGACAGTCTGTATGCAAAAAGACTTTTAAGAACATATTCACATTGAGAAACAAAACAGTATGTACATACAACATATACAGACATTCAGGTTAGGGACCAAATCCCTACCATAACAGTACAGTACAAGCCTCAAACAATCTATACCAAACAGAAACAGAAAAGGGGAAATCTAAAACACCCCAAAGCAGCCTTGGCTTGGCAGCACTTAGAACCTCACAGTGAGGCACAATGGTTGGCTTGACAAAAAGGGAGTTTAACTTAATGCTCCTAGCTCCGATCCGGTGCCTGGACACCTACATATATACATAAACAGTGAGGTAAAGCCCAGTGAATAACATATGCGTAAAAAGGTTAAGAATTAATGTGCTTTCAGTATTTAAAACAGTCGTTTATAACAGTATATCAGTCATTCAGTCATAGCAGTCATAAGTGGTACATCCCATAGCAAAACAATACAGTAGGTCTTAACAGACCGAATAGTCAGTTGATGGCCATCATATCGATGTGATGGCGGTTCCAACATAGGGAACCGACGAGATCTCAGAATGTGATAGCGATAAGAAATTGCCATGGATGCCACGAATACAGTTCACAAATAGGACAAACATTCATTCAGTAAGAAATATCATTTCAGAAAGCAGTACAGTTGTGTAGACGCGCCCCTTTGGGCTTCACTCTACAGTTCGGACTCCCTTTTGTTGTTGCGGTTCTTAATCTGAACCAAAGAGTCCAAATCTGGCAAATCGTTTTGAGAAACAGATTTTTGAAAAGAAGTGCCAAACATGGACTGCTTTGCCAGATACAGAGTCGCCACCTAAATATTTTTTATGGGGGAATTTAGGAAACCCTGACTCGGTGCCAAAGGCCACGTGTCCGTCATTACCAAAGTTGTCTTGGCTCGGGAGCTTGGGTACGATCGGGAAAGGTCAGCTATGAGCACCCCCTTTCGCCTGGTCCGAAGACCGGCCTCTACTAACCATGATATCCGATTTTGAAAACATTACATGTTCTTATTCCGGTTATTAGCCTAGAATTACTATGTTATGCGCACAGCAAACAACTATAGACTAGATTGCCTAATTTGGAAACAAGCATCGCATATCCGTTTGTTTTGAAAATGCTTTGGAATTTGCTACTCGCAAGTAGGCTAAAACACGGATTTCAACGAGTTTTTCCAACTCAAACAATCCAACATTCACCCACAGGCAATCAAGCAGTTATATCACATAAGCAGCTAGCCTCATGGTAATCATGCTGTTATGGCAACATTCACACGCATGCGATATGCTAAAGCATAGAAGCTTACCTAGTACTCCAAGCCAAAACAAAAACTAGTTAGTAATCATATGTATGATCCTAGTTCATGTTAAGTGGCTAATGCAACACATGCAAGATGCAACTAGAATAGGCTCGGCTATCCTACACATGGCATGTGGAATGCTGCAAATAACACGTATTCGATTTGGAATTGAAGTACAATGCAGTTAGCGTGATGTACCGAGCCCGGTGCATGTAAACAAATGCATAGATGCACGCATGCATTGCATAAGGTATACTAATTTAAATATGCCCTAATCTACCATCGTAAGCAGGTAAATAAAAGGGAGAAAGAAGTGGGAGTTGGAAGACATGCACACACACACCCACACTTATTACAGATTTGCCCTCGCTCGGAGGGACCAAAAGAATAATACAGTCTGAATAATGAATCAAACATCCTAGCTAATTAATTATTACAGACCCTTAAATTAACAAAACAAATGCAGTAATAAGATGGCCACAGCCCTGCCTCGGAATGCGTGAATGATGCATGTTTGACTCGTCTCGTCCGAAAAACTCGTTGCCATAGCACTGTTGCCTCTGTTTTCACTACCTTGCTTCTCTGAAGACTGCCAAAGTCCCAGGGTATACTCTCTGAATGTTGGGGAATACCACCGGCCAGAAGGAATGGTCACCGGCTACGGGGAATGATCACCGGCCGTTGTTTAATCTGTCGGCCACTGATGGATGGCCGGTCGGCACTATATGTAGCCGACTGGCCAAAACTTCCTGCAGAACCTGCAATTGATAGCAGCAGAGGGCAAGCAGTGTATGGCATGGAATTTTCAAGTAAATGTGTGCACCAACACATCCCTTATCATGTTTGTAACTCAAAGGGACATGGTTCTCGATTCTCGGACCACCAATCGCGCATTTCAATGCGTGACGGCCCAAGAAACCAAGTATGCACTTTGATTTCAAATGAGATGCACATCAAACAAACAAGTGAAACCCAACCTCTATCATACTCAATTCCAGAGGCAAGGCATGTATGCTCATGCAATGCAACCTAGGCATGTTAACTAAGTATGCAACATGGGCATGCAAGCAAGTAATGCACAATGCATGTTAGGCACACAACCTAAGCGAGCAAGTATGCAAGATATGAAATAACAATGGGAGTGACAAGCATACAAGATGTGATCTAAGCATGCAAGTGTGCAAGGCATGCATCATGTTAGGCAACCTAAACATACAACAACACACAAGTATGCAACAACACACAAGGTAAGCATGCATCAACATACAAAGGATGGTCTTACACTAACTTGGACAGCCCTCTACTAGGTCCAAAACAGTGGCCACAATGATGCAAGTGAGGCAACAAAATACATGGAATGCATGCACAATGCATTAACCAAGCTTAAGGCACAAAAATGCAACTCTACCAAAGCATGGCAAGGGATGCAAGATGGCATATAAGCATATGAATTTCAGTACCAAAATATGATGCTAAACAGCCCCGAAACATGGAGATATGGCACCCGATGCATGAGATGAACCCCGAAATGCAAAACTAGGCACATGGAATGACTTACAGCTATACAAGGCATGCATTATTGGACTATGAAGCATGAAGACAGAATCTAGGAAGTCCCAAAACATGGACTTTTCCAGTTCTAAGCATGGCCAAAAAGTGCTAACAAGATGGACTAAATTAGCATGCGAATTTGACTAGCTAACATGGTTTACATGGCAAGTGTATGATGCACATGGAATCTGACCAAACCATCAAAAATCAGTGAATAAACCATGCTAAAATATGCCCAAATAACCACTGAAATGAAGCCAACACATGCAAGAATGATGAGCTCCTTTAGAGGGCTATACAAGAGGTTATTAAGCACATACATGATGGACATTTAACAAGGCCAAACCAGCACTGGAAATGACCTATAGGGTCCTAAAACCTGCTGAAAAATTCTGAACTGATCTCAAGAGGTGTGCAAATATAGGCCCCTTTGTAAGGCCAAAAATACAAGCAAACAAGACAACAAGGAGAGGGAATGACCCTCTTCTTCTTAGGACCTCAAAACACCACCCCCACCACTGAAACCCCTTTGGATTTCAGTGGTGGGAGGGCCAATACAAGGTGGTCCCGAAGCTCACAAAAAATGCACAAAAATAAGGCCAAACAAGGCCTAAGAGGGGTCAAACAACCCCAAACACCAAAGTGGTCTTAATTAAAGATCTTAAGCATGCAAATACAAGATTTTTTTATGTTATACACAAAGCTCAAAACAGAAAGAAAGATAGGCTAAAAGCTTGTGCAAGATTGGGGAATCTAAAGTAAAAAGATTACCCTTGAAGAACCTTTGATGAACAGCAGGTGCAGCCACTCTCCTCTAATCAAAACCAGCCCAAAAACTTAAGAATCAACTCTCTAAGCCCCTCAAGGTCGAAGCAAGGTGTAATGGTGTGTGCCTTGGTGCAAAACTAAGAAGAAATCACACTTTTGGCCCTTAAACACACACACACAATGAAGAGAGAGAGGGAAATATAGAGAGAGAAAGTGTATATATCAGAATATATGCGTATTAGGTCTGATTTTGCTGAACCAAAACAAAGGAGGGGAGGGTTCTCTTTATACAGGCAATGCAAAGGCTCCAAGCTTCTTAGAGAAGCTATTGTAGAAGGGTCAAGGGGGTCAAGGGGGGCAAGGCTTATCAAGGAAGCTAAGGCAAGGGTGCAAGCTTCTTGAGGAAGCCAAGACAAGGGGTCAAGGCTTCCTCAAGAAGCCTTGAGCAAAGGGTGCAAAAATGGGGTCAAAGGCTCAAAATAGCCACATATATGCACGAGGCGGGTTCATGCATCCCGGTGGCACAGCTGGCATGCACCATGCCTGGAAGGTGCAAAGAGGTCAAACCGGCCAGAAAAGGAGGTCGTCGGCCAAAATAAATGGCCGGTCGGCACAATAAATTTATGGTCGGCTAAATAGATTGCCGATAGGTGATTCCAAGCTCAAAAACTGGCCGGTGGGTGTTCAGATTGAAGCCCCGGAAGTTAGCTTTCCAATACCACAAACCTTGCATTAAAATTCCTTCTATGCAAAAAGTCATGCCCTTTTTGGTGAAGCCGTGCAGATTCGATCCAACCGGGATGATGCCCAACTTCAACCAATCATATCTCCCCCACCCGGACTTGGATGTAAGAGATTCTTGAATGAAAAATGAAGCCCCAGAAGTCTTCTTTCCAACGGTGGTGGCCTCATAACTAAACTCCAAGTATGACGATGAATAAGCCCGATTCAGCGAGGGCTGCTCGACCCTCTTCTACCTGGATTCATGCCGAACTTCTTCTCTAACTTGGTTTCTCCCCTCTTCTCCTCTTCTCTTCAACTTCAAACCCCCAAGTAAGGTGTTTTGAAAGATTTTTTTAAAGATTTCATCTCTCTTTCATTCATCTCCACTTTGTCCTTGCTCGGTTTACCGAAAAGCGCAACATTTACCGAAATGCGAGCGTCAAATCATCGTGGAAATTTTATTTCAAAAATGTTTTGAAAGAGAGGGTTTTAAGGTTTGAAAACCATCCAAAATAGTTTTGGTCCAAAATGGGGTGTGAAGTTGAGATTTGTCTCTCTCCTTGCCGAAGAAACTGGACCTTTGCCCTGCACAGTTTTCTCCACTAGGTAAACCATCAGTAACGCCCAAGTCTCGAGGGCGGTCAAAAATGGGGTGTCTACAGTTGCCCTTCTTTGATAGAACTCAAAAGTCATAACAATGACGGGAGTGAATGTCAAAGCCCAGAGACGACCCATTTTTGACAAGGCCGAAGACTTGGACAAACAAACAAAATATTGATAAATAAATAGTTGTGCCCGCAGGCTGCCTACGTATCCCTTTGCAAGGAATCAAACCCGCGTAGTTCAGGGACAGGATGCAAATGATATGCAGGAAAATCTTGAAAATTGGACTTATACGCTGCGCAAAGCCGGTTTTGACAAGTAAAGTGCATAAAACAGTACGATGCGCAAAATAGCGCGAATGAGATGTAATGCAAAATGCAATGAGATGCACAAAATAGCGCGATGCACAAAATAGCGCGAATGAAATGTAATGCACAAGACAGTGCGATGGAGGTGCGTAAGATAGCACGATGGAATGCATGTCAAATGCAATGAGATGCACAAAATAGCGCGATGCACAAAATAGTGCGAATGAGATGTAATGCACAAGACAGTGCGATGGAGGTGCACAAGATAGCTCGATGGAATGCATGTCAAATGCAATGAGATGCACAAAATAGCGCGATGCGCAAAATAGCGCGAATGAAATGTAATGCACAAGACAGTGCGATGGAGGTACGCAAGATAGCGCGATGCGTTAGACAACGCGAGTGCACAAGATAGTGCGATGTAGATGGGTGTGTAAGACAACGTGAGCAATGCAATGCACTAGCAAGTGTAGGTAAGATGCGCAAGAAAGCGCGAACGATGCAATGTAATGCACAAAACAGTGCGATGCGAAAAATGGCACGAGTAAAATGCAATGCACTAACAAGTGCAGATGGGGTGCGCAAGATAGCGCGAGCAAATGTAATGCACAAAATAGTGAGATACGCAAAATAGCGCGAATGAAGTGTAATGCACAAAACAGTGCGATGTGCAAAATAGCGTGAATGAAATGTGATGCACAAGACAGTGCGAATGCACAAGATAATGCGTTTCACTAAACAGTGCGATAGAGATACGACCACAAGATGCACACGACAGTGCAAGTGAGATACAATGTGTAAGTGCACAAAAATAGTGCGAGTGAGATACAATGCACAAGAAAGTGCGATAAAATGCATGTTCTATGCAAGTGAGGAAGAATGCATTTTCTCTGCAAAAGATACGAGCATTTTCTATGCAATATTGAAAGCAAAGCATATTCTATGCGGAATCGAAAGTAAGCGTATTCTATGCATGAATCATAACGATGCGTGGCACGTATGTAACAGAAGTGTATATGAAAGTGCACATTCTATGCAATAGAGGGGCATCAAACATGTACTCTGGTGCCTCTGATTTACCTCTTAGATGACTTTGCAACATACTCAGTTCAAAAGGGGACACCCTGTCTATATTGGCGAGAGGTAACATCTGCATGTGAAACCCTCAGATGTTGCTTGGACTGCCATTCTGACTTGAAGCAGGCCTACACTTGAAGTAGAGGCACACTCATTCTTCGGAACACTGACAAGGTCTGAAGAGGTACATCCAGAATACAATCCCGGAATCTGCCGAAATTGAAACACACTAAGATGCTCCAAAATTTTCCTTTTTTCTTTTGCTTTGCAGTCTGGAACCCACATAGCTTCAGATAGGTCCTTGTTTTACTGTTCATACTTATCGGGGGTGGGCCCTGCAGTTTTATGAAAGAACGAATCTTGTTTTGCACAAATGTGGAAAATGGCACAGCACCCTGAGCACAAAACGATTTTATTTTGAAATCGAAATTGAAAATGATTTCTCAACTGGGTATTGAGTCTACAACTGGACACAGCGCATCACGACTCAACAAAGGAAAACAAAGGTAAACAACCTAAACACATCGAGACACACTCGGAACGACTCAAAACAAGAATCGAGACAAACAAAATAAAAGACGCGGCACACAAACGTGTTACAAAGACGAAAGACGTCTCAGTGCACAAGGAGCCAGTTTCTTGGGGTATTGTTTCCCACCCTTTCTCATTTGTGATTCTCACATCACTCTGGCACTCAATCTCTGTTTTTCTGGAAAAGCCCTTTTCTCACTTTTTCTCTCAACGCACATCTCTCTATTCTTCAATCTCTCATTTTTTATCCCTCCCCTGGGTGGTTGGTGGATAAACAGGAAGTTGTGGGCTCTTGCCCCTAGCATTCAGCTAGATTCTTTTTCTTCTGCGCACAACAGTGAACTTTCCCACAGAGGGGTTGCGATGCGGCTGGATGTGCAGCAGATCTACAGCTGACATCGGTTAATGATGCTTTGCTGGGGAGTTTGGACGCGATCAGATCTGTCCAGATGAGGGAGTGGAATATCTTGATCCATTCCTATTCGTGCTTCGCACATGGCTTGATACCTCGTTGCTTGGAGGGTGAGAGAGCTTTCAGCCCTTTGTTGTTGACTTCAATTGTGCCCTTTTCCGGCAGGTAGAGTGCCCTTTTCTGGCAAATATGGTGCCCTTCCTGGCAAGTATTTTGACAAAGGGGAAAAGACAGAACACCTGACTCAACTGTGCCACTAGTTCATCATTTTGACCATTTTTTGCTTTGGTTTTCTACTAAAACAATTTTGATCAGCATAAGAGTTTGATTAACATGCTTTCTCGATTTTTGATTTGAAATCATGCAAGTCAGGCTATGAGCACTAAAAATTTTCCTTTTCTGGGTCCATGAAAAGGGTCCAGTTTTGGAAAAATGGAATAATTTTTTAGAGAAAATCAGTCAACCTCAGTAAAAATCTTCAAAAATTATTTTTGCAAACAGTCAATGCTTAACAAGCATGGAACCTACTCTTGAGACGCACAACCTCGAATCCATAACAATGGAAAATTGCCCCTTGTCTAAGGGGTATCGCATGGCAACGGAAAGTTGCCCCTTGTTTGAACGGCACCGCAGTGCGTTGAATGGCAACGGAAAGTTGCCCCTTGTTTGAATGGCACCGCAGCGTATTGTAGACAGTCCTCAGAGTGATGATTACAACCGAACTCTCGGATACAGAGAAGGTGAGGATCATCAAAACCAATACATGGACACACTCGAATTTGAAGTGTTTTACGGCTGGACTTCAGAATGAAGTTGCCTACGTATCCCAAAGATGGGAATCAAGTCTTACGTAGTTCGGGGGTTAAGGTACACTCGGGTATTTAACCTCTCCTTTTTATGCTCTAACTTTTGCCAAGGCGCCTGTTGCAGGTTTTCGACCTTGCGAGCTTTGTTCTCCTTTCTTTTCTTTTTTTTCTATTCTTTTCATTCCTTTTTCTTCTTCTTTTTTTGCATTTTTTTCTTTTCTTTTTCTTCGTTTTTCTTCTTTTCTTTTTTTCATTCTTTTTGTTTTTTTTTTCTTTTCTTCTCCTTTTTTTTTGTTTTGTTTTTTTTTGCTCTAACTTTGCCTGGGTCGCCCTTCTGGGTTTTCAGCCCAGCGAGCCTCTCAAGGGTAAAAGTGTAGCTGATCCACGTCAAATGGTTCTGAGATCTCGAAGCCATATGAATCCAGGAGGATGGCTGCTATTCGCTGACGATGCAGGAGTCTATCTAATGGGGGGCCGAATTTGCCCCTAGTGCTGTGGATAGGAACTTGGTGACTCATCTTTGACTCTTCAAGCGCATCTGACATTTTCACCCCTAGTTCGGGGGGTGCTTTCGATTTAGCTTTACAAGCTTCCTTTGATTACATCTGATATTCTCGCCCCTAGTTCATGGGCTGCTTCTGATCTGGCCACACAGACCTCATGTTGTAGTTGACCGTTGAACCTTCTGAGTCAAAGTTCACGGTTTAAAAATGATGGGTCGAGTCTCGAGGCCAAGAGTGATCCTAAGCGGCACAATCTCAAGAGCGATTCCACACAGGTCTTCGCAATACCGCGCAAAACATTTTGGTTTTTAAAGTTTTTAAGAAAGCGACAAATCGCTCGCGCAGAAGATAATGTGGAACCAATCTGGATCAATCCAGGATCCTTTTCAGTACTCACATTAACAAGCATGATCTCATTCATTAAGGGCTTAGCATGCCTCTCTTTCTCTCAGTTTGATCAAAGTTTTGCAAATCCCGAGGAATTCCTCCCTCTTTGTTTTTACCGCAGTGTTTGAAAAGTTTTGAAAAACTCAGGTCATTACAATGATTTCAAGGCACAGAAAAGACACAGCTTCTAGTCAAATACTGCCATCTCATTTAGAACTTCTGGCACAACTGGCACACGGCAGAAGCAAACACAAGAGTGTGAAAATCACTGTTGTTCCATTCAGATCTGTTGGCATAACTAGCTCCAAAGCAGAAACAGACTCAGAAGAAAATGGAAAGACAAACGTAAAACAAGTAAGTGATGTCCGAGGTAATACTCCTGAAATCACCCGACTCTAACAAAACAAGACTGACTCAATACAACAAGACAGACCCGACTGACTCAATATGAAAAGACTGACTCAATACAAAATGACAAGACTGACCCAATATCCAAGTCAGAAAGTACAAAACTAGCATTCGCAAATGCTCAAAACAGTGCTTGCTAAACGCCACATCCGGAGTAAACTGAGTGCCGCCCGCAGGTGGTTCATCCCCCGATCATATGGTCACATTATTCCCCGCAAGTTCATTGATCAAGTGCCGATAGACTTTGCAAGACTGGCACGGCAATGATCCTGTTGTCGATTAGATTTTGTATTTCATGACAAAGACGAAGGCACATGTTAGTGTCATGGCCAGCTCGCTGATGGATGGCACAGTAGTCAGCTGGATTATGTGAGGGAGGGGGTTTCTTTGGTAATGGTTGTGGCTCCAGGGGCTTCAGATACCCCTTTCTAATCAGGACCCTCAAGGCCGCTGATAGAGACATGTACAGTGGGGTGAACACCCTCTGGCCCCGAGGTAGATAGTCCGAAGTTCGGGGGTTTGAAGAAGATGCGCCAACAAAGGGGTCGGCAGGTGCTGGCTGGGTTTGCTGATCTTTTTCGGGAGTAGGGTTAGAGCTGAAAGGAACATTCCTAGCAAGACGGCCCTTTTCCCGGCCTACCCCTCGATTCAAACTGCTCTCACTCTGAACGGCAAAAGTGCCATCCACGATCGTTGCAACGACTGCTAGTACTTGCTGTTTGTTCAGTCCTTCAGCTTTCCAAGCCTCAACAGCCCACTGAAGATGTTCATGGGGACTAATGCTTGCCCCTGGCTTGTTCTTATCACTGGCCTCCACTTTGCTAAAAGATTGGCCTTCTTTCGACGCAACCCATCCCAAGGTTGGGGAGCCTTTTGACATGAACTCCCTGGTATGTGATGTGGTTGATGACGGAGCCAAAACTCCAAAGGTTAGATCTGCCACAGTTCTCTGAAGATCTTCGATCATCCTCATCAGCTCAAAAGTAGTGGGCTCACAGGTTTGAGATGATTGGGATTCAGGTGCATCCATCATGTACAAGTCCGTGCTTTCTGGAATGAACACTGCAGGCTTGGGCAGATGGGCTGGGGTGATGTATACGCTAGGGTCGTAAGGGACGGCCAGTGTGTGGATTAGATTGAGATGTGGATGAGGTATTTGGTCATTGGGGTCTGAAGGTGGAGCTATCGTTTGGTTGTCAATGAGATTTTGGATCTCATGACGAAATGATAACAACGGTGATGGTGCCATGACCGGGCCTTGATGGTACATCTGATGCTTGGAAGGGTTATGCCTGGTTGGGAGTGGGTCAGGAAGAGGTTGAGGATCGAGGGGTTTGAGATGCCCTCTTTCCATCAAGACTTGTAGGGCGCTAGTCAAGCTCATATAGAGGGGTGAAAGTTACGCCTGAGCTCAATTGGGGCTATTGCTTGTAGGCTTGGTTTGGCAAAAGGGTCGGTTGTGGCAACTGTATTGATTTCGGTGGGTTTGGAAATAGCGCTACTACGAGCATTGGTATTCCCTGAAATCACCCTCCTTGTCGGTTCACTTGTTCTGGGAATGATCCCACTGTTGAACGCATTCTCGATCTGAACCCCTAGTTCATGCAAACTTTTAAAAGTGAATAGCGGAGCGACTATCAGCTTTTGCAACATATCATGCTCAAGGTTTCGCACCATCATTTGCACTTGATCCCTCTCAGAAGTTCGATCTGTCATCTGTGCTGCCTTTGCTCTCCACCTCGCAACAAATTCCACAAAAGGCTCTGTTGGGTTCTGGCAGGTGACTTCAAGATCACGGGTTGTGACCTCAATCTGTGTGTTGTAGGAGTATTGCTCACTGAAGGCCTCAGCCATCTCTTCCCAATTCTGTTTCACAGAGTTCTCCAATTTCGTATACCAGATTGCGGCTATCCTAGACAGGGTCCGGCCGAATAGTGATAATTTCTAGGTCGTGGTCAAACCCATTGGCCTCAAGATATCAGAAAATAGTTAGAGGTGCACCATTGGGTCTTCAGAGCCATCGAATCGATCGATATGTGGCATTTTGAACCGATCCGGTAATGTCACCGCTAAGTCGGTATAACCATCCTCTATATCAGGGATAGAGTGGGCCCCCTGAGACTTTTTGAACAATTTCTCAAGCTTGCTCACTTTTAATGCTGTGGGGTCCATCTTGAACTCAAAGGGAGAGTCCGGTACATTGGTAGGTGTTTTGGATTGCTGGGGTAAAATTGGGGGCGGAGCCGGCCCTACCGGAATGTCCGTACCTTCCTGGACAGTGGGTGTTTCCCCGGGTGTCTGAACCCCTGGTGATGGAGGAGCTTGATGCGAAGCAGATGCTTCGGTTTGTTGCTCTAGCCTGGCAATTGTCTCTGCCTGTTGGGCTATGACCACAGCTTGTTGCTTGGCGAATTCCGCTTGACGGACAACGTCTTGCTGCATGGTTTTCATACTATCCTGGAGTTGGCGCACCATCTCTTCCAGACTTGACATATTGTCCTGGTCTAACTGAGCAACCGGTATAGCTGTTTCTGCAGTAGGCTCGAAAATCTCAACCCGATTGCTCAAAGATCACTGATCTGGTAGCTGTTGTACTGGTGGTCTGTGCCTGACTAGCCTTCTCTGGCCCTGATTACCCTTGAATTGAGTCTCTGACCTGACAAAGTCTATCAGCACAAATCCAATGTGCTCGGGGGATAGTGGAGCCTTCTGAAGCAATGATTCCAGGACTACCCTAGCAAAAGAGAAAACAGACAGCATCTCAGCTCAACTTCACTGGAATGGATACGAGCAAAGCTGAACGATCAGATTCTATTCTCGATCATCGTTTCCTGAAATCATCGCCTAAATCTGAATCTGATACCCGCAGATATAATCGATTCTCAAAATATCGTCATCGGTGCCCGGATGCAGACTCGCAACCGGTATATGCATTCCTGTAGAGATACACTCTAAAAGCACATAGCAAGTAAATGAGAGCCAATACACCCCTATGTTGGGGTAGGGTTTCCTATCCTATTTTGTCGAGAGCTAGGGTTTCACTCACGCATGTGGTTTCAAACAACCTATATCGGGTAAGCAACTTTGTCCTAGTTTGGAATGGTCACTATGGAATCTGATATGCACTAGCTCGAATGGTCAAATTGGGTGCCCCAGAAACCGAGGTTTGTGTTCCCATCTTGTCGAGCCCATAACGGTCGACCTTATGGTCATGCCTTGACAAGACAAGCCTCCCAAGAAACCGTTCAGGAATGGCAGATGGCAAACACGGTGTCCTAGGCGCACCAATGCACATGCAATGCAAAGAGACACATAAATGAAATCAAAACAGGATATCACGAGTTCGAGTCAAGCTCTCTAAACTCCCCAGCAGAGTCGCCAGAAACTGTTGACGCGCCCCTTTGGGCTTCACTATACAGTTCGGACTCCCTTTTGTTGTTGCGGTTCTTAATCTGAACCAAAGAGTCCAAATCTGGCAAATCGTTTTGAGAAACAGATTTTTGAAAAGAAGTGCCAAACATGGACTGCTTTGCCAGATACAAAGTCGCCACCTAAATATTTTTTATGGGGGAATTTAGGAAACCTTGACTCGGTGCCAAAGGCCATGTGTCCGTCATTACCAAAGTTGTCTTGGCTCGGGAGCTTGGGTACGATCGGGGAAGGTCAGCTATGAGCACCCCTTTTTGCCCGGTCCAAAGACCGGCCTCTACTAACCATGATATTCGATTTTGAAAACATTACATGTTCTTATTCCGGTTATTAGCCTAGAATTACTATGTTATGCGCACAACAAACAAGTATAGACTAGATTGCCTAATTTGGAAACAAGCATCGCATATCCGTTTGTTTTGAAAATGCTTTGGAATTTGCTACTCGCAAGTAGGCTAAAACACGGATTTCAACGAGTTTTTCCAACTCAAACAATCCAACATTCACCCACAGGCAATCAAGCAGTTATATCACATAAGCAACTAGCCTCATGGTAATCATGCTATTATGGCAACATTCACACGCATGCGATATGCTAAAGCATAGAAGCTTACCTAGTACTCCAAGCCAAAACAAAAACTAGTTAGTAATCATATGTATGATCCTAGTTCATGTTAAGTGGCTAATGCAACACATGCAAGATGCAACTAGAATAGGCTCGGCTATCCTACACATGGCATGTGGAATGCTGCAAATAACACGTATTCGATTTGGAATTGAAGTACAATGCAGTTAGTGTGATGTACTGAGCCCGGTGCATGTAAACAAATGCATGGATGCACGCATGCATTGCATAAGGTATGCTAATTTAAATATGCCCTAATCTACCATCGTAAGCAGGTAAATAAAAGAGAGAAAGAACTGGGGGTTGGAAGACATGCACACACACACCCACACTTATTACAGATTTGCCCTCGCCCGGAGGGACTAAAAGAATAATACAGTCCAAATAATGAATCAAACATCCTAGCTAATTAATTATTACAGACCCTTAAATTAACAAAACAAATGCAGTAATAAGATGGCCACAGCCCCGCCTCGGAATGTGTGAATGATGCATGTTTGACTCGTCTCGTCCGGAAAACTCGCTGCCATAGCACTGTTGCCTCTGTTTTCACTGCCTTGTTTCTCTGAAGACTGCCAAAGTCCCAGGGTATACTCTCTGAATGTTGGGGAATACCACCGGCCAGAAGGAATGGTCACCGGTTACGGGGAATGATCACTGGCCGCTGTTTAATCTGTCGGCCACTGATGGATGGCCGGTCGGCACTATATGTAGCCGACCGGCCAAAACTTCCTGCAGAACCTGCAATTGACAACAGCAGAGGGCAAGCAGTGTATAGCATGGAATTTTCAAGTAAATGTGTGCACCAACACATCCCTTATCATGTTTGTAACTCAAAGGGACATGGTTCTCGATTCTCGGACCACCAATCGCGCATTTCAATGCGTGACGGCCCAAGAAACCAAGTATGCACTTTGATTTCAAATGAGATGCACATCAAACAAACAAGTGAAACCCAACCTCTATCATACTCAATTCCAGAGGCAAGGCATGTATGCTCATGCAATGCAACCTAGGCATGTTAACTAAGTATGCAACATGGGCATGCAAGCAAGTAATGCACAATGCATGTTAGGCACACAACCTAAGCGAGCAAGTATGCAAGATATGGAATAACAATGGGAGTGACAAGCATACAAGATGTGATCTAAGCATGCAAGTGTGCAAGACATGCATCATGTTAGGCAACCTAAACATACAACAACACACAAGTATGCAACAACACACAAGGTAAGCATGCATCAACATACAAAGGATGGTCTTACACTAACTTGGACAGCCCTCTACTAGGTCCAAAACAGTGGCCACAATGATGCAAGTGAGGCAACAAAATACATGGAATGCATGCACAATGCATTAACCAAGCTTAAGGCACAAAAATGCAACTCTACCAAAGCATGGCAAGGGATGCAAGATGGCATATAAGCATATGAATTTCAATACCAAAATATGATGCTAAACAGCCCCGAAACATGGAGATATGGCACCCGATGCATGAGATGAACCCCAAAATGCAAAACTAGGCACATGGAATGACTTACAGCTATACAAGGCATGCATTATTGGACTATGAAGCATGAAGACAGAATCTAGGAAGTCCCAAAACATGGACTTTTCCAGTTCTAAGCATGGCCAAAAAGTGCTAACAAGATGGACTAAATTAGCATGCGAATTTGACTAGCTAACATGGTTTACATGGCAAGTGTATGATGCACATGGAATCTGACCAAACCATCAAAAATCAGTGAATAAACCATGCTAAAATATGCCCAAATAACCACTGAAATGAAGCCAACACATGCAAGAATGATGAGCTCCTTTAGAGGGCTATACAAGAGGTTATTAAGCACATACATGATGGACATTTAACAAGGCCAAACCAGCTCTGGAAATGGCCTATAGGGGTCCTAAAACCTGCTGAAAAATTCCTGAACTGATCTCAAGAGGTGTGCAAATATAGGCCCCTTTGTAAGGCCAAAAATACAAGCAAACAAGACAACAAGGAGAGGGGATGACCCTCTCCTTCTTAGGACCTCAAAACACCACCCCCACCACTGAAACCCCTCTGGATTTCAGTGGTGGGAGGGCCAATACAAGGTGGTCCCGAAGCTCACAAAAAATGCACAAAAATAAGGCCAAACAAGGCCTAAGAGGGGTCAAACAACCCCAAACACCAAAGTGGTCTTAATTAAAGATCTTAAGCATGCAAATACAAGATTTTTTTATGTTATACACAAAGCTCAAAACAGAAAGAAAGATAGGCTAAAAGCTTGTGCAAGATTGGGGAATCTAAAGTAAAAAGATTACCCTTGAAGAACCTTTGATGAACAGCAGGTGCAGCCACTCTCCTCTGATCAAAACCAGCCCAAAAACTCAAGAATCAACTCTCTAAGCCCCTCAAGGTCGAAGCAAGGTGTAATGGTGTGTGCCTTGGTGCAAAACTAAGAAGAAATCACACTTTTGGCCCTTAAACACACACACACAATGAAGAGAGAGAGGGAAATATAGAGAGAGAAAGTGTATATATCAGAATATATGTGTATTAGGTCTGATTTTGCTGAACCAAAACAAAGGAGGGGAGGGTTCTCTTTATACAGGCAATGCAAAGGCTCCAAGCTTCTTAGAGAAGCTATTGTAGAAGGGTCAAGGGGGTCAAGGGGGGCAAGGCTTATCAAGGAAGCTAAGGCAAGGGTGCAAGCTTCTTGAGGAAGCCAAGACAAGGGGTCAAGGCTTCCTCAAGAAGCCTTGAGCAAAGGGTGCAAAAATGGGGTCAAAGGCTCAAAATAGCCACATATATGCACGGGGGAGCAGGGTCTGTGCATCCCAGCTGGCACAGCTGGCATACACCATGCCTGGAAGGTGCAAAGAGGTCAAACCGGCCAGAAAAGGAGGTCGTCGGCCAAAATAAATGGCCGGTCGGCACAATAAATTTCCGGTCGGCTAAATAGATTGTCGATAGGTGATTCCAAGCTCAAAAACTGGCCGGTGGGTGTTCAGATTGAAGCCCCGGAGGTTAGCTTTCCAATGCCGCAAACCTTGCATTAAAATTCCTTCTGTGCAAAAAGTCATGCCCTTTTTGGTGAAGCCGCGCAGATTCGATCCAACCGGGATGATGCCCAACTTCAACCAATCATATCTCCCCCACCCGGACTTGGATGTAAGAGATTCTTGAATGAAAAATGAAGCCCCAAAAGTCTTCTTTCCAACGGTGGTGGCCTCATAGCTAAAATCCAAGTATGACGATGAATAAGCCCGATTCAGCGAGGGCTGCTCGACCCTCTTCTACCCGGATTCATGCCGAACTTCTTCTCTAACTTGGTTTCTCCCCTCTTCTCCTCTTCTCTTCAACTTCAAACCCCCAAGTATGGTGTTTTGAAAGATTTTTCAAAGATTTCATCTCTCTTTCATTCATCTCCACTTTGTCCTTGCTCAGTTTACCGAAAAACGCAACATTTACCGAAATGCGAGCGTCAGATCATCGTGGGAATTTTATTTCAAAAATGTTTTGAAAGAGAGGGTTTTAAGTTTTGAAAACCATCCAAAATAGTTTTGGTCCAAAATGGGGTGTGAAGTTGAGATTTGTCTCTCTCCTTGCCGAAGAAACTGGACCTTTGCCCTGCACAGTTTTCTCCACCAGGTAAACCATCAGTAACGCCCAAGTCTCGAGGGCGGTCAAAAATGGGGTGTCTACAAGTTGGTCATTCAAAAAATATTCATGATTGAATATATCTTTACAACATTGTTACTCACAGAGTTCTATGCTACAGATAGGCTAGTGAGCGTTCTCGGATGCCAACCCTATAGTTACAGAATGAACACACACTAAGTTACACACTTAGGAATCAATGACTTAGTCCCTATCTTGACTCGGTGTGGTTCTACATCAATATCCTCATTAAGATGCCTTAAACTAGGCCTAAGAATGCCTAGGATGAAATGAGGATACAAAGATGCACTTTAAAGCACTTTTCAAATTTTTGCTGAAATAGGGTTCTTGCTCGAGAGTGGCTTTCTCTGCTCGAGCGGATATACAGACAAAAGATCTATGCTCAAGCGTGACTTTACTCGCTCGAGCGGACTGCAAAAGTACTGGATGCATGAAATTCCAGCTCGACGGGCGCTCGACCCCTGCTCGAGCGTGAGACACAAGTTCTCGCTCGAGCGTGCATTCCCCCGCTCGAGCGGACTATAAACACATGCAAAGTACTGGATACATGTATTTCACGCTCGAGCGGACTGCGTGAACTCAGAGTGTACGCTCGAGCGTGGAGTTCCTCGCTCGAGCGTGGATCCAAAATCTGGAATTTCCAGATTTGTCTCCAAGCATGAAATTCAACATTTAAAGCATCAAATGCGATCCTTTTGGGCTAATTTTCCGAAAAACACTTTAAAACTCATAATATGACATGTTTCAAAGATCAATTTGCAAAATTAAAGCCCAAAGGTAGTTCAATTGAACCCATTTCCAAACAAAACTTCAAGAACATGATGTACATGCAACATGCATGAATTTAATCAACTTCAAAGCTTCTAATACAAGAACAAATGAGCCAATCCTTTCAAAAACATGCTGAATTCATGAACTATAATCAAGATGTGGACATGCATGTAGCAATTTTCATGAAAACAACTTCAAAACTCAACAATATGTACATGCATGCATGCATGATTTACTACTCAATTCAACATTTAAACCAATTCTTGACTTTAAAACTCTAATCTTCCATGAATCATGCAAGAACTAACTTAAATTCACAAACAAGAAGGTAAATATCCTACCTTAGGTCTTAAATTCAAGGTATACAAGCTCAATTATGCAATGAATTCTTCAAATCTTCTAAGTCTCCAAGCAATTCTCAAACGAAATCAAGCTTCCCCTAACTCTCTCTCTCTATTTCAGTTATGGTCTAGGAAAAGTGATGAAGAGTGAAGCCAAGCATATATAAATCAAGACTAAATAAATGGCCTAGCATTGTCCACTAATGGCAATTTGGTAATAAGCTTGAACTAATGTAATTTAACTTAATTTAATCTAATTTAAACATACCAAATCAAATTTCAACTAAATTTACCATAAAACCACATAAATTCTAATTAACATGAAACACTAATCAATTTCAAATTCGGCCGCCGATAAGGCCTTCAATCCACAGTTCGACACTTAAAGCATGAACAGATCAATTAACAGTCAAACAGATAGAAATGCATTTAAAACTAATACACTCAGTCAATCAGTCAAAATTTCAGTCAATCAGTCACTTAACATGCTTAATCACAGTTTAGCAGTAATCAGTGGTATTATCAGTCAACAGTGGTGAGGGTTGTCATAGTTTATAAGGCTTGGAGTTGGAATTTGGGGTAGGCCCCAAGGGGCACCCAAGTTTTGTTGAGAGGGAGGTTATGGGCAAAATGGGCTAGACCCATTGGACCCAAAAATCACCACACACGGGCGCGCCACTGCCGCCGTCCGTCCGGACGGATTGGGCTGGGGACAGGTGTGAGGTTGGGTTAGGCTTGTCCAGTCCAATACTTATCTTTTTGGGCCAAAAATATTTGAATTTAATTTAATTTTTTTTAGTAAAATAAAATATGTCTAAAATTTTAATTTCAAATTTAAATTCAACTGTTGCACCTCTTCAGAATTTTATACAGGTTCGGACATATTCAAATCTGTTCCACCCAAACAAATTTCTAATCTGTTTAAATTTCAAACCCAAACTGTTTATCTGTTGAAACAGTGCCTTACCTGTTTAATTCAAACCATACTTGTTCAAACAGGTTTTGCACCTGTTTAATTCAAAATTAACAGCCACCACTCCATCTATATAAAGGCAGTTCATCATTTGGATATTTACTCCAATTTCGTCCTTAAATCTGCTACTGCTCTCTGCATTTTGCTGTATTTAAATTTCTGTGGAATAAAGTATAAACACTTAGTGTATTCGTTGTACGAAAAATTTGTAGTGTTGCTATTTTTCGTTGATTGATCATTTTATCCTGGGAGATAAACATCCATATTCTGAAAGTATCGTGGAGAGGACGAATCTGTCTTAAGAATACAGTGTCTAACACTAGACTTGATCAGAATATTGTTCAAGAATTTAATCAAGTAAGTTGTTTATTTATTTTCTGTTTTTATTTATTTATATCAGATTTTGATTTTTTTTTTGTAACAAAATAAAATCTATTTTTTTTAATTTAATTTTATTGGTTTGATTTTTGTAATCAAACAATCTCTCTCATTTTCTATTTTTCTTTTGTATTATGTTTGTTGTTTAGTACACAAACAGAGTTTATTTATTTAAATACAGTGAAAATTGTCCAACATTTTCGCTATACTTTATCCATTTATTCTTGGATGAATTATACTAACAGTTCTTGTAGTTTGAGATTTGTGTCACTTTGGTCCCTAATTTTTCAATTGTGATATATTTGACTATAAATTTTAAATCTTATTCCAAACAAGGATAATCAAAGATGTTTCATTTGCAAATGATCTATTTCAAGGGCAAAGTCATCATATAATTTATTTTATGTTGGTTAACTTGTATATTATTTGAAATGTAATGGCATTTTTTTTTAATAAATAATGTTGTAATTTTCTTGGTTATAAAGTTCTCTTTGGTTTGGTTTTCTTCATCTATTTTTTTTTTTTTAAAAAAAATCTAAGAAACTAAAAATTAAATTAGTGAAAAAAAATTAAAATCACATCATTTTTATATAATTTTATCTTTTGGAAGGGTAGAAGTAATTTTTTAAAATAAAGTTTTTTTTTATATTTATTTTCGTTAAATTAGTTTTTATTTTTTTCAAAAATCAAACATGGCAACAATTTTAATGTCATTATTAAATCAATCCATTAAATAAAAAAAATCAAAACTTAAAATATTTAATATATTAAACATATTGGTTAAACATTAAAAGCCTAATAAACATCTATTACATGGTAATTATCCAAAAATATATGTTAACAATAAATATAACCATCTATTACGTGATAACCATCCAAACCCATAATAAAAATTGTTGGAAAAAAAAGGGTTTTTGGTAACTTTAATGTGAAATTAAAGTAGGTCCCAACTATTGGTTGATGTGGGATTAAATGGGTTTAGATTCTTTGTAATAAGATCTTTATACCATAAAAAGAATGACAAAAACCCATTAAGATTAGAATGAAAAATTGATTCATTAATTTGGCCTCATGAAAGAGGTGTTGGGAAAGGTGACTACATGATTATACACAATATACATGTGTATAAAACCTGGTAACTCCTTTGTATTCATGATGGATTAAAACCATCAATTTTGCAATTTATATCTTGGGAGTTTTGCAAAATTAAAACTTGCATTTGTTGCAGGAGTATTTTCCTCTCTCCCTCTATGTGTATAAAAGAAGACCCTCTCCTTCATTCTTGTACACCAGAAAGTTTGCTCTCCCTTTGTGTTCAAAGTTTTGCTCTAGAATTTTTATTTTTCCTATGTGAGAAAGTGCTGCTATTGTTGGTTCGCTAAAGCTAACAGAAGGTGCTTCTGCGTTAGCCAGTCTAAACCGTCGTATCTTAGGAGACAGAAATCGATGTACCTCTAGCACCCACAATGAGGTGGCTAATCTGTTTTAAGGACATTGTGGTATCACACAGGTTTCAGTTTGATTCATTGTCTTTCATTATTTTGGCTCCATATGTATTTCTGTTAATCATGTTTCATGTTCTATAATTTAACTGATTAAATATGAATCTATTTGTTTTATTTAAGCGCATAATTTATATAACAATCTTAAAACAGATTAGATATTTTGTTTTATCAAATTAAACAAATAGTTTCATTTGGAATTAGGTGTATACACTGGTTTTACTTTCATAATAATTTGCCTAGAAATATTGTTTTGGTTTCTGTGAATAATTAGCATCTTTGCAGAATGTGTCTACACCACTGTTTGTATATGGAAGTCATGTTTAGGAAATTACTTTATGTGTATATATATATATATGTTTGTGTGACTGTCACATAATAATAAATATATACATAGCTTTGCATGCTACTTTTATTCCTAACAACCAAAGCACCTGTAGCATAGTGCTATCGCTTAGATTAATGTATGGAAATTTATTTTGTTTTTACTATTGTTCATTCATTCTGAATATATAGTTTTGATTGCTGTTTACCCGTGTTCTTAGATTCATGAGCAGTGTTAGTTAAAGTCTCCTCAATTTCTTTGTATGAGTAGGCTACTGTTTCCATATATTTAAATACATATATGCATAATGTTGCTTTATATAAATTCAATTAGTTTTTTATTCCCAGGATGTCACTATGAACTGTTTTGGTTATAAATTCAATTTGTTTTATCCTTATTTGCATGCTTAAGGGTGTTGATTTTAGTTTTCTTAAATTATTTACATGGTTATTGTTTGTAATAATTACATACATAATCATGACTATTAAATTTTAATTCAATGCTTAGAGTTATAGGTTTATTTTGTAACTCTTGCCTATTTATGTTTTAATTTAACTATGTAGCTATAAATTTTAATTGTGTAACTTGTCTATATTTATGTACATGTTTAATGTGTCATAAGTTCACATATAACTCTTGCCAATTAAAATAATTATGTGCATGTTTAATGTGTAATAAGTTCATATATAATTCTTGCTAATTAAAAGTTTTAATTTTAATTGTGAAGTCATAAATTTTAATTTTGTAACTCATCTAGCATTTTAATTAATTGGTTAATTTTATTATTCAATAGTTGGCTAGATTGTTTTAATTAATTTATTATATTTCAAGTTTCTTTAGATTGTTTGGCTTGTGTTTTCTTGTGGTTTTCTGCTAACTTTCTTTACAGGAATACTTATGCGAAAGGGATTGGGAAAACAAATACAAAACCAAATGAATAGTCTTTGGGATGTACAAACAAAAAGTATGGATGACTAGCCTTTGTGATAAACTGGAATAACTAATCGTAGAAAGGATTTTGGACTATATAAAATCCTTATGGATTGGTTACTCTTTTTATAATTGAAGCAATTTTTTGCTTGTGATTTAGTAGTAGTTAATTGCAAATTTTATTTTCCAACAAGGTTGTTTGCTTGGCATGTTGGAGGCATTTTATATGCATGTAATTGTTGTAGCAATTTTTTACATTGCTTGTAATTTGATTAGCAATTTTTAAATTGCATGTAAGTTTGGAACTTGGTTTGATTTTTTGTAATAGAACCAAAAGTGTTTAGCCTTGGCTAAAGAGTAGTTCTTATTTGTTCAAAAATGACAATTAAGATGGATTTGGTTTCAAACCTTTGGGGTTTGTGGAAGTCTTTGGGTTTAATCATTTTATTCCCAAAGTGTTGGAAAACCAAGTTTGGAAAACGTCTTTGGTTATAATCTGATTATTTCAAAAGTGTTTTGGTTTATAATTTGATTATTTCCAAAGTGTTTTGGTTTTGAGAAAAGAAACCAAATTTTTGCATTAGCTAAAATATTTCTGATTTTTATTCAGAAATAATGGGCTTAGTTTCGGGAGTACCGGTTAACTTTTATAAGTGATGTAATTCTGGTAACAAATTTTATTTGCTTGGGAATTGGTTTGTTTTAACCTGGTTTATCCCTTGAAAAACTTAATTCTAAATTTCTTTCACATGGACTAAGAGTCAACATGCCCTTGAAAGTTTTGTCTAAGGTTAACTGGGTCTTAAGTGGGACCGGTGTGACCCTCTAGTCTTCCTAGAAACTTTCCGAACCATGTTCGATTCTAGGGTAAGTGGTGAGATCAGTTTTGAATTAAATTTCAAACTTTGGATTTTCTAGTGCTAAGTTTAGTTTCTAGAAAAACAAAATAGTGAAATTTTGCTGTGATTTTTCAGAAATGGTTTCAAGAGGTGACAACAGAAATATTGTTCCACCTGACAACCTTAAGCCTTGTGAGGTTCTTAAAGGAAGATCTAGAGAGATCAAGTGTGATTAAAGGAAATCATAAGATTGCATGATAATATCTTTGAATTAATCAAAGGTAAATAGTATGTTATCCTTGTGTCAATTATAGCATATATGATTGCTATGTGACTTTGCTTGAAAGCAAAGATGAGACAACCCGTTAGGGTGGGTGAATATATTTTTGAATTTTTAAATTCTAAATATATTCTTAAATTGGTGGCTCCTAATGAGTACAAGATCACTAATCACAGAGATAGAAAACTAGTGGTTCCTAGGAGGTGTTAGACCACTAGCTACACAGTTATGAGATTGTGAACAGATTACTGATCACATGTCAAAACATGATGATTCCTAGTAGTGGAGGGGCTACTGATCATATGTTAAGACATGATAATTCCTAGTAATGAAAGAGTCTTTTGATCCTATGTTAGGAAGTTGTGATTCCTAGTAGTAGAGTGACTATTGATCACAAGTTAAAACATTGTGATTCCTAGCAGTAGAAAGCCTACTGACCATTTTATGAAATTCCAAATAGTAGACTATTGAACATTGGATTTGTGTTTCCTAATAGTAAGACTATTGGCTTCAGAGTGATAGGTTGGACCAAATATGCTTGGTTGCCTAATTTGGTTGATGACATTTTGGGAATGTATTTACTGTGATATGATTTTGAGAGTTTCATAATCATTGTGACACAATGAATTGTTTAAAGACTCTGTATGAATTTTTGGAAAAAGCCAAAAGCCTTTGTGTAAATTCTACAAATATGAGGGTGCTATGCAAAAGGTGGTAATAGAGGGTTAAAATAAGCCTAAATACTGGTTGACTTTGTATTCAACGGTTATGCACAATATAGTAGTGCATATTCATTTTTTGTGTTTAAGTCTGCTATTCCAGATATACATAAGAATACTAGCATGGAATCCAAAAATGTATCTTTCTTTAAAAATGTATTTCTTTGTCGTATCCAAGAAGGGGTTCCGAGTTTCATGAAAGAGGATAAAGGTGACAAAGATCACATAGATGATCAAGTAGATGATCAAGTTGAGAAAGTAGATGGGCCAAGAATGAGTAAAAGAGCTAGGATCGCAAAGTCCTTTGGTCCAGATTTTTTGACTTATATGTTAGTGGGAGAACTTCGAACTTTCCATAAAGCTATGACTTTATTTGAAAGTCCTTTGTGGAAAAAAGCAATTAAGAGTGAGATTGACTTTGTCTTATAGAACCATGAGAGTTGGTTGATACCTCCATGCAGTAAGGCCTTTGGAAGTAAATGGATCTTTAGAAGAAAAATGAAAGCAAATGGATCAATTGATGAGTATAAAGCTAGGCTAGTTATCAAAGGATACAGGCAGCGAGAAGGCCTAGATTACTTTGATACGTATTTATCTATGACAAGGATAACATCCATTCACATGATGATTGCGATAGCATCTTTACGTGGTCTGGAGATATATTAGATGGATGTAAAGACAACTTTCTTAAATGGAGATTTGAATGAAGAAATCTATATGGAGCAAACCGAGGGGTTTTCAGCTCCAGGACAAAATAAGAAAGTCTGTAAGCTTGTCAAATCATTGTATGGTTTGAAGCAAGCTCCTAAATAATGGCATGAGAAGTTCGACAATGCTATATTGTTAAATGGGTTCAAAATCAAAGAATATGACAAATGCGTATATGTCAATGACACTGACAGAGGTTATGTCATTTTGTATCTATACGTTGATGACATACTCATTGTTGGTAGTAATGATGAGATGATTAGAACTACCAAGAGATTATTAAACTCTAAGTTTGACATAAAATATATGGGTCTTATAGATGTCATTCTGGGTATTAAGATTCCTAGAACATCTAGTGGTATTGTACTTTCTCAGTCTCATTATGTTGAGAAAATACTTAAGAAATTTGATAAATCAGATACAAGTGTGTCTAGGATACCAGTAGACGTAAGTCTACATTTGACCAAGAATCATAGTGAGAGTGACTCTCAGCTAGAATATTCTCTGGTCATTGGAAGTTTGATGTATCTGATGAGTTGTACAAAGTCGGATATAGCTTACTCTGTTAGCAGACTTAGTCGATACACGAGTAATCCGAATGCCACTCATTGGAGAGGCATTACGTGGGTGTTAGGTTATCTATGCTGCACCCGGGATTGTGGGCTGTATTATACTAGATATCCAACGGTACTAGAAGGGTATAGTGACGCTAATTGGATATCTAATATAAAGGACTCCAAATCCACTAGTGGTTATGTGTTTACCCTCGGAGGGGCAGTTGTGTCTTGGAAATCTTCTAAGCAAACGTGTATATCGAGATCAACGATGGAATCTGAGTTTATTGCTTTGGATAAAGCAACTGAAGAAGCTGAATGGCTTTGCTAGTTCGTTGAGGATATTCTACGTTGGCCGAGACCTGTGCCTGCTATCTGTATTTATTGTGATAGCCAATTGGCGATTGGACCGGCACAAAGTCATATGTATAATGGAAAGTTTAGACATATTCATCGTAGACATAATTCCATATGACAACTACTCTCTAATGGAGTTGTCTCTCTAGACTATGTAAAGTCTAAGGACAACATTGCGGATTCGCTAACCAAAGGGTTAACTCGAGAGTTAGTAGAAACGTCATTAAGAGGAATGGGGTTAAGGCCTTTAGTAATGTTACCAGAACGGAAAACCTAACCTAGTTGACTAGAGATCCCAAGATCTAGGTTCAAAGGGACAACCTAATTTCATGTAACGGGTGAGTCACTGAAGAGGTAAATCCTTTAGCCCATTCCTTTGTACAGTGATACCTGTAGCTTGACTTTTTTGGAGGTTTGAAAGAAAGCCCTACAATTCGGACTCCTGCGGTTCTGAATCTAATCTCACAAGTACAATGTGAAATTGATAAACACCAAAGAGTCCAAATTCGGCAAATCATTTTAGAAAATTGATTTTGAATAAAAAAATGCCAAAATTGGACTGCTTTGCTAGATACAAAGTCTACATCTAAATATTTTATTTTTGGAAAAATTTAGGAAACCCTTGACCCGTGCCAAAGGCCACGTATCCATCATCACCAAAGTTGCCTCGACTAGGGAACTTAAGTACGAGAGAGGAAGGTCATGAATTGAGCACCCCCGCTCGCCCAATCAAAGATCGGCCTCTACTAATCATGATATGATTTTTATCAACATTATATACTCTTATTCCGGTTTATTAGGCTGGCATTTACTATGTGATGTGCGCACACAAGATATAGACTAGTTTACTCAAATTGGAACAATTCAATTTCATGTTTGTTTTTCGAAAAGGTTTTGAATTTGTCACCTCAAGTGGGCTTAAAGTTGCAAATTTGTCACTAGACATAGTGGGCTTAAATTTACATTTATTGAATCGTTCCAATTCAAGCAACAAGCCTTCATCCATAAGTATTCAAACAGCTATATCAATTAAGCACTTAGCCTCATGGCAAGCATGCTAGACATGGCAATCACACACACTCATGCAAGTCTACTAAAGCACTAAAAACTCACTTAATACTCCAAGCCAAAAGAAATCAAAGTTAGAAAAAATGCATGATTCTAATTATACAATTATGGCTAATGCAACACATACGATATGTAACTAATTGTCACGACCCGAACCCGCCCCCGTGGGTTAAGGACGTAACCGGCCAGCATTCATGAGATTACCTACGGCCTCAAACTGATCCAAATGTATTTTAGCAGAGTTAATGGGGGCCAAACGGAAGCAATTTAAAACTTTGTCCATAGAGCTGTGTTTACATGGCACGTCAAGGAAAACCATACTGATACATGTTAATAACTCACTTCAAAATATGTACTAACACAAAGCTTCGTACATACAGGATCATAATAGTCTAAGTCACCCTGTCGAAACTTTATGCAACAGATACGAAGTCTTCGCCAACATGACAGAATATGAATACAAAGCAGAAGGGCGAAGACGGGTCTCGTACGTGAGACGCAGGGGCTGACTCTCAAAGACTTGGTTGTTCCACACTGGCTTCACAGGGGCTGGGTCTGGACCTCTCATAGCTCACCTACAAACACACGAATGAGCGTGAGCGAAAGCCCAGTGAATAATATCAATTAAGAAGATACAACAATATGTAGAACAACATATTCCGAACGGCCTTGGGCCCAATTCGTATTTCTAATTAACATATATATACACAATGTAAGTCAAATGACTGTGGTTCTAAACATACTGGCCTTTTGGCCTCTTTATCTTTCATTTATGTCAAAACGGCCTCTGGCCCACTCATTCGTTCTTGTCAAAACGGCCTTTGGCCCAATCACACTTTCGCGTCAAAACGGTGCTTAGGCCCAAATACACTTTCGTGTCAAAACAGCGCTTAGGCCCAAATACACTTTCGTGTCAAACGGCGCTTAGGTCCAAATACATTTTCGTGTCAAAACGGCGCTTAGGCCCAAATACACTTTCGTGTCAAACGGCGCTTAGGCCCAAATACACTTTCGTGTCAAACGGCGCTTGGGCCCAAATACACTTTCGTGTCAAAACGGCGCTTGGGCCCAAATACACTTTCGTGTCAAAACGGCGCTTAGGCCCAAATACACTTTCGTGTCAAACGGCCTTCGGCCCACATTTTATCAATCGGCCTTCGGCCCACATTTACATCAAACGGCCTTCGGCCCACATTCTATCAATCTGGCTCATAGGCCTTCCATATCAAATTGGCTCATAGGCCTTTATATCAGATTGGCTCATAGGCCTTTCATATCAAACTGGCCAATAGGCCTTTATATCAGGCTGGCTCATAGGCCTTTCATATCAAACTGGCTCATAGGCCTTTATATCAGGCTGGCTCATAGGCCTTTGATATCGAATTGTGTCCACCATTCAAATTAATGAACTTTACAAAACTTACATAGAAGTAGCAATTGAACAACAACATATGTCAGATATTACTCACAGTGATCGGCTTGTGGATTTGCCCTGGAGCTTGACCTTACACATTTCATGAACACAAAAGGGTCACTAACAGTTCAATCTGTTCTTTAATTCACATATTCCTCTTTAAGCTTTATTCCTATCTCATTAACTCATTTACAATGCTCAACATATGCCTAAGAATGCTTACAAGTGAAAGAGAACAAAAAAATATAACACAAAATGCATTTTCAGAATTTCAGAAAACAAGGTCCCTGCTGGAGCGTGGACTTCCCCGCTCGAGCGAACCCTTAAGCCTGCAAAAGTGCTGGTTATCTCAAATTCCCGCTCGAGCGTGAACTCGGCCGCTCGAGCAGACTGCCTGTCTACATAGCTTCCCGCTCGAGCGTAAACTTCCCCGCTCGAGCGGGCACTATGTCTGTCAAAAATGCTGGGAGCTCGAATTCTCCGCTCGAGCGGCGGTTTCCCCGCTCGAGCGGGCACCAAACTTTCTGGGTTTTCCAGAACTGTTCTTGAGCTTCAAATACACATTCAAACTGATATTTCTTGCATTTCACAGCCCATAGCACTCATATACATATACCAACATGATATAAACACCAAATTACAACATATTGAAGCTCAATTCCCATGAATCAATCACATGCAAACCCAAATTATACCAAACTTACTTCCAATACATTAAATTCATGCATTTAAGCTTCATATCCTCATCAATCATGCATGCATGTCAATTCTTGACTCCATTTCTATTTCAAATGGTACAAATGGTGCTTCTAACCATGAAACTCAACAAAACTATGCTTGCATGTATGATTCAACACTCATATTTCCATATTCAACTTAATACATGCTTGATTATGCAAAATCATGGTGATCCTACACATGCATGTGCATTTTTAACTTCAAATTCATCAATTATAGCACAACTCTTGTTCTTGATCACCAATTTAACTTTAATTCACAAATTATAAGTTAATATTCATGAATCCATTTACCTGGAGGCTCAAACCTTTCAATCCAAAACAATTTCTTGAGTAATCTTCTAAAACTCCAAGCCTCAAGACCAAAACCTCAATCTTCTACACCTTCCCTCTCTAATTCGGCTCTCCCTATCCTCTCTGGGAGTTGATTTCGACCAAATGAAGAAAAAGAGAGGGATTGGTGTAAAATGCTCCACTAAATACCATTTCACTTAATTACTATCATCAACATTACATATTTGAGCACTAAGTCATTATTTTAATCTAATTAATTTGATCCGAATCAATTTCCAATTAAATTTCACCGTAGGCTCTAAAAATTATGCCAATCACAATGGGGCAATCAATTTCGGGTTCTTTGGCCGATAAGGCCTTCAATTTAATTCCAAAGTAGATAATCAAACAGATATTCCTACGGTGAACAGATAGAGATTCAAAACCACATATTTTCACATAATGGCACACAAAACCATATCAAACACATAATCACATGCACAATAAGGGCCAATTAACATAATTTGAGACAGGGTTATTACACTAATAGGCTCGGCTACTAGTATGACATATAGATCAATTAAATTAAATAACATGCGGTCTAAGCACATATTCAAAGAAGTATTGAAATGATAATGCAGTTTGAATGATGCGCCGAGCCTCGGTGCATGCAATACAAGATAAATGGATGCAAGCATAAGGTATGCTAATTGAAACATGTCCCTAATCTAACCATCAAAAACGGGTAAATAAAAGAGAGAAAGACGTAAGGTTGGAAGACATGCACATTGTTACATTATGCTCTCATGAAGGAGAGTCCGAATGAATAAAGCTAAGCTAATTAAGCTAATTATTACAAACTGAATAAATTGCTAAACTAATTAACTAACTATTACAACACTTGAATTAACTAACTAATAAACTAATTAATTAAATAATTACAAGACAATTGCAACTAATAATGAAACTAAGTAATTAACTATTCCGTCTTGGGAAATGAAAGATGTGCATGTGCATGCTTGGTTTCCACCCGAAAAGACCTTCGTTTTGCTCCTGAAAGCTTTTATTTACACAGTTGAACATTCTCAGAACCATTTTGCTCCACCTTATTAACACTTTGTTGAGATTTGCATCGGTGGCCAACCAGCCATTGGTGAAGATTACCGGCCACCTGCCAGCCATGGATGATGGTCTGCCGGCCATGGAAAGTCGCATGCCGGCCACTGATGCATATGTTCATCTTGCTGTAACAGAGGACACATAGAGCATATACAGGGTATTTTCAAGTGTTGTCTGTACAACTCACCCCTTCTTTTCATTAATAAATCTAAGGAATGGTGAATCTTAAGTCACAAACCACCAATTCAAGCAATTTTATTACATGATGGCTTGTGACTTAAGATGTGCAAGCTTAATAAATGCAAAACAAGACACAAGTCTCCTCCCTTTCATGAATAATCAAGGGAAAGAGTAGACATTGGAGACTTGGATCATTTCATCATTAGCAAATATGAAATGGTCCAAGTTCCTTGTGTTCAATTAACGTTCGATTGAACACACAAAGTTATTATCTTGCTCATTTTTAGCCCCAAGTTTTAGTTACTCATTTTAACTTACCAATCATTTTTTAATTCAATTAGGTCCATTGGGTGAATTAAAGTCCTTTAATGGAAAGAGGGCTCAAAACATAAGTTGCTTTAGGTGTGAAAGAAGTATTATACCGTTGGTAATGAATCCCCTAAGAGATTAAATCATTAAGTATGTGTAGACACCCCATTTTTGACCGACCTTAAGACTCAGACGTCACCGATTGAGCGCTCGGTGATGTTGCATTTTGTGCTCATTCAGAAGTCTCAGAGTCTCGGCCGTGAGCCCTGCCTCCGGACTTCCGAACCCTTTTCTGTACTTTGTCTCGGTTCGCGAACCAGGCTTAGTTTTCTCTATTTTTGTTCCTGAGGGGAGGGAGAGGTCCCGTAGACCATCTCTCAGTGGCCGTGGGCTACTTTTCGTGGCCGTAGGCCATTTCGCCCATTTCAGAGCTCGGTTCCCGGTTTTCGGAACCATCAGGCCATGTACCTTGGTTCGGGACTGCCTAACCATCTCCGATTGCTCTGATTTTTGGCATGCATCTTATTTACTCCCTTTCAAGGGACACTGGGGTCTTAGATACCCACTTCGTGGTCGAATGCCACTTTCGGTGCTTAACAGCCTATTTTCGGGACCTCGAACTGCGTGTTTTGGCCCCCGCGCCTTCATTTTGCATCGGTTTGGGCTCATTTTTGGTGGAGGCCTTATTTTCATGGTTAGGAAGCTTGTAGGAGGGTGGGAGGCTAGCAATTGTTTTGACAACCAACTTTTTGTTTGGCCAAAAGTGGTTCAGCATGAATCCGGGAAGGAGAAAAGTCTGCGCGGTTTCACCGAAACGGGTGTAACTCTTTGCACAAGAGGAATTAAAATATGAGGCCACCACCATTGGAAAGCTTACTTCTAGGGCTTCATTTTTCACTCAAGAATCTCCTAAGTCCGGATCCGGGGGGAGGAGATATGGTTGGTTGAAGTCTGGTTAGACCGAATCTGCGCGGCTTTACGGAAACTGGCATAACTTTTTCTACAGGAGGAATTTTGATGCAAGGTTTGCGGCATTGGAAAGCTAACTTCAAGGGCTACATGGTCGACCAGTCTTATGGCTTGGGCCTTTTGACCCTAGCCGGCCAGCCACCATTTCCAGCCGGCCAGCCACCTGCAACTAAAGCACCTTTTGCCCACCTTTTCTCCGATTTTCTTGCCTATATAGCTGGCCTGCCAGCCCTTGTAGAGGGGTTGAAAAATTTCTCTCAAGGATATACATTGATATCTATCTCTATCTCTCCATTTTTCTCTCAAATCTTCAAGTTTAGGCTCCATTTCTTCATCATCTTCAAGCTCTACTACCACCACTCCATTCCAGCTGAAAGGAAGGGTTTTTCAGAGGCTTAGGAGCAGCAAAATTGAGCCAAGAAGCAACAAGAGTGTGATCTTCAAGGGTAAGTATCAATCACCCTCTTTTGGCACTTTTTTTTGCACCATTCCTCTACCCTACTTGCTCACTGTTTTGGACTCCCGCCCTAACTGAAAGGGGCCTTATTTTGAGCTATTATACATGTTTTTTTAAGGGCTCAACCCTGTTTGAGCCCTCTATGATTCACTTGCTTCAATATCATTTTGTATGTCAATATCTTGCATGCTTTTTTTAGTTCATGTGTGATCTATTTATGAGCCTGATATAGACTGTGAGTGGGCCTATTTTGAGCCTCTCTTCAACATTGAAGAAGGGCTCAATCCTGTTTTGCCTCTCTATCATGCACTTGTTTCATAATCTCTCATATTTACCGTAAATTTGCATGATTTGTTTAGCCTCTGTGAGATCTATTTTGGAGCATGTCATGAACTGTGAGTGGGCTTATTTTATGTCCCTCTACAACATTGTAGAAGGGATCAACTTCATTGGGGGTCTCCATGTTATACTTGTCATTATACCCCTCTTTGGCCCTCATTTTGCATGCTTTGTTAGGCCTATTTTGATTCTGTTTTAGGCCATGATTAGGTCTGGAAAGAGTCACATTTTGGCCTTCTTGTCATCTTTTGTTAAGGGTCCAAGGCTGTTTGATGAATGTTTGGCATACCTCATGTTCTAGCCTTTGTTGGCTTCATTCTTGCATGACATTTTTAGCATGTTTTCATACTGATTTGAGGGATGTCATAAACTTCAAATGTGCATATTTTTGGTCTCTCATCAGTTTTTTAGAAGGAAATTTTTCAGTTTGAGCATCGCATATATCACTTGTTTCAATACCCCTCTCTTGGCCCCCATCTTTGTATGCCATTGTTGTCCTATCTATGCTCACTATTTCACCATGTTTTGTACTGAAAAAAATGCTATTTTGGGGCTGCCTTGCTGCTGTTTTGCATGTCATGTACCAATTTCGCATGTTTAGTATGGCTGTAGGCCATTTCGGGTGCTTAATATCGCGTTTCGGGACCATTCCGTGCATTTGGTGCCATTTCCCCACCTTTCGGGACTGTTTTGCATCATTTGTGAGTGCTGAAATTCATTTGCATGTTTGCATATCATTTCCATGTCATTTCGTGCCTTAGGGCCATTGCTTCGGTTTGCGTGCCCGTGTGCACGCATTTCGAGGCATCTCATTTTTCATCCACCGGCTTCTTATGTGAGTGCGGCTGAGGCTCTCTCATGTTAGTATAAGTCCAATTTGCATTTGGAGTGCCATTTCATGCTTTAGTGCCATTGCCTCGGTTTGCGTACCCGTGCGCACGCATTTCGAGGCACTTCATTTTCATCCAACGGCCTTTTATGTGAGTGTGGCTGAGGCTCTCTCATGTTAGTATAAGTCCATTTTGCATTCTGTTTGTCATTTTAGTCTCATTGCATTCCGTATGCCATTGCCTCGGTTTGCGTGCCCGAGTGCACGCATTTCGAGACATCTCATTTTCATCCATTGGCCTCCCGTGTGAGTGTGGCTGAGGCTCTCTCATGTCGGTATAAGCCCATATTGCATCGCATATCTCATTTTAGTCCTGTTGCATTCCGTATGCCATTTTCTCAGTTTGCGTGCCCGTGGGCACGCATTTCGAGACATTTCATTTTAGTCTCATTGTATATCATATTTCAGGCCGTTTTATGCCTTTATGCCATTGCCTCGGTTTGTGCGCCCGTGTGCACGCATTTCGAGGCATCTCACTTTTATCCGACGGCCTCTTATGTAAGTGTGGCTGAGGCTCTCTCATGCTAGTGTAAGTCCATTTGCATTGCGTATGCCATTTCATGCCTTAGAATCATCGCCTCGGTTCGCGTGCCCGCGTGTACGCATTTCGAGGCATCTCATTTCCATAGCATTGTGTATGTTAGGGTTGCATTTTAATTGCATTCATGCATATCATGCATATTGCATCGTGTTCGGGGTAGGAGTTAGCCCGGGCACGGGAAACGAGGCGCGTTTCGTACTTCGAGTGACAGAACGAGTCTCAATTCCCAAGTCACCGACACTCCGGATTACCCATGATGGAGTTAGGTTTTGTTATAGTATTCATGCGCATTCATTCTACATTGAGTTGTGCAATTCGATTCCTCGGCCATCATGTATCGAGATGCGTGATTGGTGGCACGAGGATCGAGGCATGCATATATTTGTGAAATACATTGCTATGCCCTTTTCCTGCTCTCTGTTGCAGCAAAATGAAGAATCAGCAATTTTTCGGGACTTGGCACGCATTTCAAGAAAAAGTGCAAACAGAGGCTAATCGGGGCATCGTCGTGGACTTCAGCGCCAAGACAGCCCAACATGTATCATTCATCAGAATCGGCTGACCCAGCCTCTGGCGCGATTCTGACTTTCTTAGTTAATTTGTAAATTAATTAGGAATTTGTATTTATTTCGGACTGTAATATTTTGGACTGTAATATTCTTTTATTCGGACTGTATTATTTATTCGGACCCTCTGCGCGAGGGCATAATTGTAATAAGTGTGGGTGAGTGTGATGTATGTCTTCCAACCCCCACTTCTTTCTTCCCTTTTATTTACCCGCTTATGATGGTTAGATATAGGGCATATTTCAATTAGCATACAGTATGACAGCATGTTTGCATCATTCATCTGTTTTGCACGCACCGGGCTCGGCGCATCATACAAACTGCATTTGTATTTCAATTCCAAATTGAATACATGTTAGTTGTTGCATTTCACATGCCATGTTTAGAATAGCCGAGCCTGCTATAGTTTGCATCTTTGCATGTGTCGCATTAGGCAATTCTGTATACTTAGGATCCATGCATGGATTTCTAATCGGCTTTTGTTTTGGCTTGGAGTACTAGGTAAGTTTTATGCTTTAGCATCCTTGCATGCGTGTGAGTGTTGCCATGAATAGCATGCTTACTATGAGGCTATGTGCTTATGTGATATAACTGCCTTGAATGCCTGTGGGTGGAGGTTGAGTTATTTGGATTGAGACAATTCATCAAATGTTTGTTTTAAGCCCACTAGATAGTGGCAAAATCATGTTTTCTAAGCCCACCTGAGGGTGGCAAATCCGCATTTTAAGCCTACTTGCGGGTAGCACCATCAAGCCATTTTCAAACAAACAAACATGAAATGTTTTGTTCCAATTCAGGCGATTCAGTCTATACTTGTATGCTGTGCGCATCACATAGTAACCTAGGCTAATAACCGAAATAAGAACTCACAATGTTTTCAAAAACAGATATCATGGTTAGTAGAGGCCGGTCTTTGACCGGGCGAGCGGGGGTGCTCACGAAGTGACCTTCCCCAATCGTACCCAAGTTCCCGAGCCGAGGCAACTTTGGTGATGACGGACACGTAGCCTTTTGGCACCGAGTCAGGGTTTCCTAAATTTCCCATTTTAAAATATTTAGGTGGCGACTCTGTATCTGGCAAAGCAGTCCATGTTTGGCACTTCTTTCAAAAAATCTGTTTTCAAAAATGATTTGCCGGATTTAGAATCTTTGGTTCAAGATTGAGAACCGTGACATTTGAGTCCTTCGAACTGTAGTGACCCAATATCGAACCAGAACGGGGGGGACTCGCACTCCCTTCCCCCGGGATGCGTTCGGGGACGTCTACAGTATGAAACCTCAATTTCACACTTAGGCAAGCAAGTGACTTGAAATCACTTTCAAAGCAAAATTAAAAGCCAAGAAAGGAAAGAGGTTGCAGAGATTATGCTTGCTGAAATTAAGTATGAAAAGCACTAAAACAATGCAATCAACTCAAACAAGTGACGTCTAGAGGCCTAAAATACCAAGTTTGTGAAGATTATTATACTACAAACATGCAAAACAAAGCTCAAATGCAATAACCAACCCAAAATAGAGTTAAAATAGTTCAAATCAGAGACTAAAACATGCTAGAATTAAGCTAGAACAAGCTAGAAAAATAAGCTAAAGCATGGCACCAACTAGGCTAGTAAACAAGGCACAAGGAGGGGAGGATAACCCCTTCAAATTTGAACCTCAAAACATAATTTTCACCACTGAAAATACTTTGAAATTCAGTATTTAAAGGCCCAAAAAAAGATGGTTTGAAAGTGGGAAACAAAAGTGAAAAGGCCTTACCAACAAGGAATAAAGAAGGGTGAACCACCCCCTAACCTTAGATGGCCTAAAATACTAATTTTAGCTCACAAAAACAGAGTTTTTTATAGCCCAAAAATAGCCCAAAACAGTGGGGAAAAGTTAGGAAAACAAGTATGCAAAATAAGCCAATAAAGCAAGTATTATACCTTTTGAAGAGAAGAGTAACTCTAAGCAAGAAAACCAAGCAAGTACACTCTCTAGAGCTCAAACCAAGCAAGTACACTCTCTAGAGCTTAAACCAAGCTCAAGAACACCTCATCTCAAAGATGAGAGGATTTGGTTAAGGGTGTATAGGCAAATGTGTAGTGAATGTAGGCTAAAATGTAGAGAATTTGTAGAGAGAGATGAAAATTTTTGAGTCTTAAATTTTCTAACCTTACTACAAAGAAGATGGGGTCTCTATATATAGAAAACATGAAATTCCTACAAGGAGATCCAGCCCTCCACATGTGGACAAATGCATGCATCTGTGTAAACAGCTGGCATAAAATATCTGCAGAAAACATTGGTGGCCGGTAAACCAAAAGTGATGGCCGGCAGCCTCTAGGGATGGTCGGTAGGCCACCAGAGGTTGCAGGCTGGAAAGACCAAGGCATGGTCCAAAAATAGGACAAAAATGATGGAAGATGAGAAAGGCTCAAAGTTATGGCATTCCATTGAGGACTTCGAGCATTTGACGAGCAAACAGGCTCATCATCGAATGTACCTGCAAGGACATCCAAGTCATAAGGGCCGTCAAAAATGGGGTGTCTGCAGTTGCCCCTCTTTGACAGAACTTGGAGTTATGAAATGACGTGAGTGAATGTCAAAGCCCAGAGACGATCCATTTTGACCAGGCTGTAAGACTTAGACAAACAATCAAGACAGAAAACAAAATGGTTGCGTCCGCAGGCTGCCTATGTATCCCTTTGCAAGCAATCAAACCAGTGTAGTTTTAGGACAAAATGCAAATGATATGCATAATGCAAGAACATAACTTATGATCATGCAATGAGGCTGTGCAATGAAACATTTGAATGCAAATGCCACGCAAAGAAAATGCCACAGTTAAATAAATTGAAACAAGGCATAGCAATTCTAATCATGAAAAGAAGTAAGTAAATAAACATACCTCACGTGGGACTCACGAGCCAAACCACATTTCATGCAGAAAAGATGTAAGAAAATTATGCAAACTTAACTACGCGCGTGCAGGAAAGGCAAAGGGTGACGTAACCATCGGGCGCACCCGAGGTCTCAATTGAGATCCTAACGCGTTGCACGCGTGAGGAGAAAAAGGTGGTGTGAACACCGGGTGCACCCGAATTTTTTTTAAACGACGCAAACAATCCTAACGTGTCTCACGCGATAAGAGGAGAGGTGGTGTGAACACTGGGTGCACCCGAATATTTTTAATTGACTTGAAATCCTAACTTGTTGCATGCGAGAAGAGGAAGGGTGGTGTGAACACCGGACGCACCCGAATGTTTTTAACCAACTTGAAATCCTAACGCGTTGCACGCGAGAGGAGGAAGGGTGGTGTGAACACCGGGCGCACCCAAATTTTTTTAACCAATTTGAAATCCTAACGCGTTGCACGCGAAAGGAGGAGAGGTGGTTTGAACACTGGGCGCACCCAAATGTTTTTAACTGGTTTAAAATCCTAACGCGCTACATGCGATAAAAGGAGAGGTGATGTGAACACCGTGCGCGCCCGAATGTTTTTAACTGATTTGAAATCCTAACGCGTTGCACGTGATAGGAGGAGAGGTGGTGTGAACACTAGGCGCATCCGAATGTTTTTAACCGATTTGAAATCCTAACGCATTCCACTCAATAGGAGGAGAGGTGGTGTGAACACCGGGTACACCGGAATGTTTTTAATCAATTTGAAATCCTAACGTGTTGCACGCGATAGGAGGAAAGGTGATGTGAACACTGGGCGCACCTGAATGTTTTTAACCGATTTGAAATCCTAATGCATTACACGCGATAGAATGAGAGGTGATGTGAACATCTAGCGCACTCGAATGTTTTTAACCGATTTGTGAAAAAGATACGATCCGAATATGACACGAATGATTTTAACTGGAACTCCCCTGAATGAACCGTGCATGCAATATCGTTTGCCTGTATATGAAAGAAACTTAACAAGTTGCAATATAGTAAGAATGGATGTTCTATGTGTAACGCCCCACTCCCGAGTCATTAAATACACTAAAATAGCCTAAAAAAATACAAGTTTTGCTCCAAAAAATAATAATTACAAAATCATCTCTAAATGGTACAATATCCTCCAAATATTCTAACTGCCTCCAAAATAAACAATATTACAACTCTCTCCAAATTTAATAATTACAGTGGTGGGTCCCAAATCTCTATATTAATAAATCTTTTTAATCTCAATTTTGAGCTCCGCTAAAATCTGCTCCGCACCTGAAAAATAAATTAATTCGGGAAGTATACAATACGACAGGAATACAAGGCTCAGATACAGAATAAATTAACAGGAACCCAACAATTTATGACACTAAATCAACGATATGATAATCAAGCAATTTACCAAATTGCACAACAAAGCAACCATAATTTATCTAGACCAAATACCCAGTTCTACTCAGTACGTGACCAGTGAATAAATTCATTTATTCACCTACCTCACCCAAGCTCCACGCTTATCCCGGCATATTAGTGTAAACAATTAATAAGATTCACTTGATCTATGTACGGAGTATTTCCATGTCATTCAGTCAGACAAATCACAATTTTAATACTGAAATATTTGTAGAGAATTTTACCAAATGATCAGAATATCAATGATTCGACAACAAATGATTTTACCACAATAATCAAGTAGATTACAAATTAAGGATAATTTAAAATAGCGAACTCTTTGCAAAGAGATTTAAATAAAGCATATTGTATACAACCCAAATTTACCTCATAATAATTGATTTCGTCACCATAAATCTGAAATTGCTCCATGGATCTCCAAAAAAACTCTGATTAAACTTCTACGGCATAAAGTACATATAATTTAATAAAATCTACAACTCTCAATTTATTTATTTATTTTATAAAATACTCATTTTCACTCTAAACACTCCCATATCTAATCTTAATATTTCTATTCTACACAATCTATGAGAGGGGAAGAGTCGAATGCAGATAATGAATGAAGAAGGAGGGAATGTGAGGAGCTCCCTCACTCTACCCGTTTATATAGGGATAAAAGAGAGAAAAAAGATTAAAAAATTAAAAGTAAATGAAATGATGAAGTGATGGAATGGTGGGTTTGGTGTGCCATGTCAAAGAACTGTGGATAGCCCATGGTTTTGTCTTTTCTTTTTTCTTTTTTTTATATTGTTTCTTTTTCCACGTGATGGGGAATTATAGGAAAAATTAATTTATTATTATATCAAAATAAATAACAATATGATAGATATAAAAGGGATGAGATAAATAATTTATTTTTAGATTCTTATCTAAAAATCTCACCATTAAATTATCATAATAAGCCACCAAGACCACTCACTAAATATTTATACTTCAAAAATACGGGGTGTCACACTATGCAAAACGAACAACTGAGATACAATGTTAATGGAATGTTCTATGCGAGATAAACAATCGAGATAAAATGTTAATGGCATGTTCTATGCAAAAAACAATTGAGATACAATGTTAATGGCATGTTCTATGCGAGAAACAAAACAGAAGCATATTCTATGCGTGATTCAAGAGCGAATGCATATTCTATGAGTGATTCAAGAGTGAATGCATATTCCATGCGTGATTCAAGAGTGAAAGCATATTCTATGCGTGATTCAAGATCGAAAGCATATTCTATGTGTGATTCATAACAGATGCTAGACGTGCATGTAATATGTGTGAAATGCATATCTGTGAAATGCATATTCCATGCCACAAAGTGAAATGCATGTTCTATGCAATAACGTGAAATACATATTCATGCAACAACATGAAATGCGTATTTATGCAAGGTAACTTCCGATTTACCTCTCGGAAGAGTTACAATATGTTTAAAGGATACACCTTGTACATGTTGACAAGTGACGAACATCGTGCACCGAAAACACAGTTTTGAGCTTCCGTAGAGACAAATTGAACCATACAATGAACTGTCCCTACACTTCTTGGAAACCAAGGACACAAAACAACATCAAGACCATAGGGGAGGCCATAGGACACCTGCTGGCCACAAGAGGAGGCTACTGGCTAGGTGCTGGCCACTGGTGAGCCTTGTCGGCCACCGATGGGCCTTGGCGGCCCCATGCCGGCCATCGATGGCAGATTCGAGGCTTTTTGGTCTTTTAGCCTTGGGTCTTTAAATATAGGCCACAACTCTTCATTTCCTCACAACCTTATACCAGAAAATCCTCTCTCTCTCTCTCTCTAGACACTCATTCTCTTTAGATTTGCGCTTTCTATGCATTTTCCAACGCCCCACGTAAACTTTAATCACTAAACCCTGTTTGTTTCCTTCACTTTGAACCGATTGAAACTTGGTTTCAATGCCTTTTCCTTCACTTTCACCATTCTAGGCTTGTTCCGCTCGAGTTCTCTCGAGTTTTGTAGACTTTTCCCGACTTTGACTTTTTCTTCCATTTTCTCTCTTCTAGGGTTGACTTTTTCCAAGTTTACCCTCTTTTTGGCATTTTTCTTCATTTTTCACCTACTTTGCACCCATTTTCAGATAGCGGACGAGATTCTTCATAACGGAGCTCCTCTAGAGGTTCCACTTACATCTTTACCCATTCTCGAGGTAGTAGAGCCAGCAACTGACCTTGAGGCCGACCTGGAGGCAGAGTTCGAGCCCGAGGCTGAGCCAGACCCACTACCGCTGAGGGTATGGCCTTTTTATCTGGAGAGATACCACTCCCAGACACATATATTGCCTACTGCCGGAGGCATCAGATACTTCACTGAGTTTGCTCGCGACACCCCGAAGGACCTCCTGCTGAAGGAGCTAGCTTCTTACTTGTTAGCGATTGTCGTTAAGGTATGAACTCTGTTTTCATGCATTTCTACCTTTCTTTACTTGTATTTCTTGCATTGCCTTTCATTTGACTATTCTATTATCACTACTTTATATAATTCATCTGTCCTTTATCTGTTACATTTGTTCTTTGCCACAAGCCGAGTCTCGTGCCTTTAGAGGCTACGGTGTTATGATCGCTCGAGACTAGTATGACGAGCTCTTCGCTGGAGTTCACGACATCATTGACGAGGCTGGCTTTGGCCTTTTCTACTCTGGCCTGACTCGGGTCCTCGCAAGTCATCCTCTCCTAGGAGCGCTCGTGGAGAGGTGGTGGGACACTATCAACTCCTTCCACTTTTCCATCATATGGGAGATGACGATGACTCCCTACAACTTTGCCATGAACACCGGCTTAGACGTAGGGGGTGATTCAATCCCTTTCGATATAGGTATGGAAGAGTGGGAGGCGGCCTGGTTCGAGCTACTGAGGGCGTATCCACCTATATATCGTATGGGCATGGTCAGATACACCTAGTTTGCCAAGCGATTCAGAGGGACTGAGCCCGAGACGATAGAGGAGATTGAGTAGTACGCCAGGGGTTTCCTAATGGTCGTCTTCGATACCACCTTGTTTTTGAACAGGTGGAACACCGTAGGCCTACATTTGCTGAGCGCCCTGGTGACCCTTCAACGAGTTTACTTCTACGATTGGGGTGGAGCCAGCCTCGCCACACTATACGGATATATGAGCTCGACTTCCTGTCTGAGAGGAGATTTGATCAGAGGCTACTGGCGAGCCTAGGAGGTACACATCTCAATTCCCTCTTAGCACTTTACATTTTTTGCTTTACAATTGCTGCTTTACATCTATTCAACACTTGTGCTTTCTGCTTTGCACTTTCTGCATTTGTTCATACTGTATGCTTTCTGTTTTTGCACTTCTGTATCTGCTCATGCTGTATGCTTTCTGCTTTGCACTTCTATATCTGCTCATACTGTACTGATCACATATCACTGCATTTTTCCCGTAGCTATGGGTGTATGTATACTTTCCAACTCTCTCCCCAGAGCCTGTAGAGGTGCTTTCACTGGTAGTCCCCTACTCGTGGAGATATGATGGTCGGTTCCACCGTAGGACCCGTGAGCCCTTTACATTCTTCAGGCATTACTTCGACACAGTAACTGCCCATGAGGTAATCCGAAACACAGTTATTTTTGCTTTGAAACTATTCTGATTCACACATTTAGCAACTGACAGCAACTAATGATCTGCATGATTTCTATTTGTAGATCATGTGGCAGCCATGGGCCACGATGCTAGTGGGGGTTTGGGACCAGTATGCTGGAGCTTGGGCCACCTCCCGCCATCGCATTCTACTCGAGGGCCCAGTTTGCCGGGCCTAGTTCTTAGGCAAGCGCTTCATGCGCCAGATTATGGGCCTGCCTAACCCGATTTTCCTGATGACTTCGCCAGATTCGCAGATGGCTTATCCATTGAGGAGGTCATTCAATTTATGGTGGGCCTGGATGCCAACCACTTCCGAGTAGAGGGAGACTACACAGTCTTCATTTGAACGCATCTGATTCCACTCCTGATCGGTGTTTGTGGAGGTGAGAAGACGATAGCTCCTGCTGCGCAAGAGGTGCCGAGAGCGACCCGGCGACCAGGGCTCGTGGTAGAGGGATGTTCCGGGCAGGGTAAAGGACCGGTTGACCAGAGCTTCTAACTGCGTTAACATGTTGGCAGCATACCGGAGATGCTTACCAGATTCTGATTGAGCCTGCAACAGCTGGTCATGAGCTTGTCGGGGTTCGAGGCCCGACTTAAGTATGAACCACACTTTACATTTTACACCTCACATTTCATTTCAGATATTTTCATTGTAGATACTAATCATCCAAATGCATTTGCAAGCAACCATCGAGTACATAGAAGGCGCCCTTAAGCTAAGAGCCTCCCTGATGGGTATGGTACAGAGGAGAGAGACACTGCTCAGCTTCTACGGTATTCAGGTAATTTCTCCAGTTTACACTCTAGGCATCAAATTTCCACTGACACATTGACACTGATATTTCAACTGAAAACTTCCCAAACTGCACTGATACACTGCATCAATACACCGCATCCGGCACACTACACTCACATACTGTGTTCATACACTGTATCTGACTTCTAGATATACTCATGCTGCACATCATGCTTGCATCTAATACACATACTATAACTGACATGTGACAACTATCTTTTTAGATCCCACCTTTACCGATGGCGCCAACGGCAGCTGCAGCACCTGCACCAGCAGTACCTCCTCTAACAGGAGGGAGGAGAGAGAGAGACAGGCTTCGACACACGGCTGAGGCAGAGCTAGGGGCATCCGAGCCTAGAGCGGTCCTTCAGAGCCTATTCTGAGTGATGATGATGCTGAGACGAGTGACTCTGAGGAGGCAGCGAGTTAGTATTCGGAGTCATCTGAGAGTAGAAATGATGACACCGGCTCGGGTTCCGAGAGTAGAGGCAATGTCAAGGCAAGCTCTCAGGAGGAGAGCGGAGATGATGTCGGCTCGAGTTCTGGGATAGATTCAGACAGCGATGCTGATGGAGACAATGCCCCAAAGTCTTCTCCTCTGAGGAAGAGGACGAAGAGCGCCTGATTTTTTGTACTTTTGCTTCTTCTTTTTTTTTTTTTTTCCCGTTGGCAGCATTAGCACATTGTATAGCTTCAGATAGGTTTTAGTTGCTTTAAAAACTTGTAGCCCTCTTTTGTAAAAACAACCATGATCGGAAATAAAAACAGTTTTTATGAAAAAGTGTTGTAGTTTGCATCATGAACACCACATAGCATGAAATGGACATGGAAATGAAATGGCCAAGAGCACTCTTGATTGAAACAAAATTTTAATTGGGTAATGAACCGACCAACAACTGACATAAAAAAACAATATACAACTCAATAAACACAATAACATACAGCTCGATAAACAAAACAACACACTTGCTAAAAACAAAAAAGGACTCAAAACAAGACCTTAAGACACACAAAGAGCAGACCAAAACACATGCTTTCAGCATTGTTCAGCACAAAGGAGAATAGCAGGTCTAAGGAGAAGGCTACCGGCCACAAATAGAGGTTGCCGGCCACATGTCGGCCATGATAGGTGGTCTACCGGCCACCAATGAGGCTTGTCGGCTACCTGCCAGCCATCAATGTGCAAGACCTCCAGATTGTTGACACTTGGCCTCCACTCACTGCCTTATCTTCCATAAAAGGTTTAAGCTTCGTGATTTCTTCATTTCAGCTACAAATTCTTCACAAATGGAGCCATTTTTTGCCCAAAAACTCTCGAATTGGATTGCGACTTTAGACTGCACGAAAAAGGTGAATTTCTGGGTTTTTGGCATAAATGCACTTTTCCCGCTGAGCCATTCTCTGCTTTGTTTTCTGTTTCTTCATGCCACGGCTAGATGTTGGAATCCGATTACACATGTCTTTAGCTGCAGGGGACAAGAGATATGCCCCGACAATCGAAGAATTTCAGGCATTAATGGAATCTTGGCGCAATGAGAAAATCATACCTCAGCCTTGTTTCGGCCACATCCAAGTTTTGGGACAGATGTGTGGGCTCACTCTTCATGAGGCTCGATCCTTAGTTCATAACGGAGAGCTGGACATTCTCAATCTGATTCATCAATTTTTTGACGTCGGCGACTGAGGTAACCTCCTTTGGCGGGGTTTTCGATAACACACCCTTTGATTATGCATGTTGGCTCATTTCTTTCTTGTCCTTAGTTTCGACGGGCCTAGCATTTGGCTAATTGAAGTGGCCCAAGGTCTAAAAGAAGACAAGAGTTGCATTGGCTTGGTGCTAGCCAAGACTTTGATGGACTTAGACGCCTTCTATTGGTGAGAGACTACCAAATTGGCAGAGGGTCCACTACTTCTTCAGGTAATGTTTCCTACCCTTTCTCATATGTGTTTCTCACATCACTCAGCACTCATGCTCTGTTTTTCTATCATAACCCTCTTCTCACTTTTTGTCTCAGAATGCATCTCTCTATTCTTTAATCTCTTTTTTCTTTCATCCCTCCCCAGGTGTGGCTTATGGATAAGCTAAAGGTAGTGGATTCTTGCCCTGAGTACTCAGCTCGAGGCTATTTCTTCCACCAACAGCTAGTGGATTTCCTGAATGAGGGATGGTGGTGCCACTGGATGTGCAACAGATCTACTGTTGACATTGCTTGGCGTTTCTCTTGGCTTAATCTAACCGAAATGAGCTACAGCATAACTCAGTAACCTGGGATTCAGTTGATTGGCTTGACACACTGTGCATTTTACTTTTCACACAGGTTCAGACATCAGTTTGGACATGACTAGACCTGCCTAGAAGAGGGGGTAGAGTACCCGGTTTCATTTCCTATTTAAGGTTCATATTTAGCTAGGTACTTCACTGCTTGGATGACAAGAGAGCTTCTGGCCCCTGCCCCTAGTTTCAGCTGTGCCCTTTCTGGCGAGTGTCTGGCTTGGCTCGATGATGAGGCACGAACTGGGCCCACTTTGGCATCAGAAGCCTCTACGAGCACGAGCATGGGACGCGGGAGCACCTAACTCATCTATGCCCCTAGTTTATTGCTTTAATCTTACTTTTCAAGTTTTTTGAGTGTAATAAAAGCAAATTTGATTTGCATCGAGAGTTGGAGAACTTTGTATTGAAATTAACGAAATTAAAGGTTTGAGCACTGAAATTTTCCTTTTGGTCCAAAAATGGTCTAGTTGTAAAAGGCAAAATTTGAGCAAAAATCAACTTTTATCAAAACTTTTCAAAACCATTTTCAAAAAGGATTAACACCTGACACGCATGGAATCTATCCTCAAGAGGTACAACCTCGAATCCAAAGATCAGAAATTGCCTCTTGACTGAATACCACACTACTCAGCATTGTAACCAGCTCTTCTCTCAGAGTAAGGATCACAACCGAACTTTCAGATAAAGAACAGACAAAGATGACCTAATCAGACACATGGACATGACAGTTGAGTTAGGGGTGTTTACAGCCGGACTTCAGGATGAAGTTGTCTACGTATCCCGAAGATAGGAATCAAGCCTTACGTAGTTCGGTGCGGGTTTACTTGAGTATTAACACTCCCCTTTTGTGCTCTAACTTTGGCCAAGGCTGTCCTTTAGGGTTTTCAACTTTGCAAGCTCAATTTTTCTTTATTTCTAATTTTTTAGTGCTCTAACTTTTGCCTAGGTTGCCCTTCTAGGTTTTCGGCCTAGTGAGCCTCTTAGGGATAATATTTCTTTAAGTAGTCCATGTTAATCGGTTGGGAAAATTCTAGGCCATCCAGGTCCATGAGAATAACAGCTCTACCCGACCAGATAGCTTTGATGATGTAAGGACCAGTCTAATTGGGTCTAAACTTGCCCCTAGGGTCATGGATGGGAGCTCGGTTGTCTTTCAGCACCAAATCCCCTTCTTTAAGATTCCGAGTCTTAACTTTCTTGTTAAAAGCCCTAGCAATCTTGCGTTGATAACCCTGAACATGGTGTAATGCTTTCAGCCTTCTCTCATCAAACAATATCAATTCTTCAAACCTGCTTTGTTCCCAGTCCGCCTTTATTATTTGACACTTAGCTATAACTTGCAACGACGTGACTTATATTTCAATTGGAAAAACAGCTTCCATCCCATAGACAAGAGGATAAAAATTCGCCTCTGTAGACGTCCGGATTGAAGTTCTATAACCCCAGAGTGTGAATGGCAATTTGTCTGGCCAATCCCTGTAAGTCTCAACCATCTTCTACAAAATATGCTTGATGTTCTTGTTGGTAGCCTCAATAGCTCCGTTGCTTTGCGGCCGGTATGTAGATGACTTATGGAAATCCATGTTGTATTTCTTCAACAAGTCTATCACTTCTTTCTTGAAATAGGAGCCATTATCTAAAATGATCTCGTTTGGGACCCCATAACGGCAAATGATATTTTTTCGAATGAACTTAGCCACATGCGTTGCTTTCAACACTGCGTAAGACTGAGCTTCCACCCACTTTGTGAAGTAATCAATTGTCACCAGAATGCATTCATGCCCATTCGACCCTTTTGGTGTGACTTCCCCAATGACATCAATTTCCCAGACTAAGAAAGGCCATGGTGAAGTTATGTTGTACAGTTTCGACGATGGGATGTTCATGCGATTTGCATGAATTTGGCATTTGTGGCATCGTCGAACAAAACCGATACAATCCTCTTCCATGTGTAAACACCCTAATTTTGACCACTTGTAAGACTTAGGCGCTTTATTTCGAGCACTCAATGATGACGATTACATTGAGTAAGTGGTTTGAATTCTTAATAAAAGAATCCGAGTTCGAGCTCTAAACAATTCTAACCTGCCATACCACTGTATTTTTACCCCAAAATTTCAGTATTGCACCTTGTACCAACCTGTATTGAACCTGAAAGTGTAGAACAATGGAGATGGACTGAAGTCCGATGGGACCTTAGTGACATCCGGCCGAAGACACCAAGGTCTGATCGGACCTCTTGACTTTTCAAGCAGTTTCAACAGTAATTTGCTAGCTGCCCAAATTTGTTGATATTTTGATCAAACTTGCTTGAGGCCTATAAATAGCAAGGTTCAAACTGTTGTGAAGAAGGTTAGAAAATAATATCAAGAGTTAGAAATATCAAAGAGTTTAGAAATATCTAAGAGTAGAATTATCAAAGTTATAACTCATCTTTGTTCTTCCATAAGCTCTCATATGATCCATACATACCATACAAGAGCTTGAACTTGGAACTTGATTTGAGACTTGAAGATCATAACTCAAACTTGAGGGTGCTTTAGAATTACGTTTGATTTACAACAAGAACACCTTCCCTACAAGAGGTAACACTTCATTTGTTTTATTTCAATCTTTGTTCATCTTTTTCTTGTGTTTTCATACTATTTTAGGATTGTTTTAAGGGCTGAAACTTGTGATTAAAAGCTACCCAAAAGTGGGGGGGTTAATCACCCTTGCTTGAACCTTATTCCAAGCTTTTATCCTTGTGTTTCCCACTTGTTTTCTCTAATTTTTACCACTATTTTGGGGATGATTTTGGGACTGATTTGGGACTGTTTTTTAACATCTAAAATATGTTATTTGAAGTTGTAAAAGTGGAGGGGTTAGTCACCCATCCTTATACTTGTTTACTAGCATTATCCTATTTTGTTTTATTCACATTTTCTAGCGTAAATTATGCTATTAGGGGCTGTTTTATTTATGTCAATAATTATTCTTTTAATATTATGTGTGTATTGTATTAACCAATTAATCAACTTCACATAATCATCTCTGCAATCTCCCTCCATTCTTCGATTATTTCGATTAAAAAGTTGTGAAAAATGAAGATTGTTATTCAAGTATAAGAAAGAAATTTTTCCAAGCTTAATGGTTTAATATCTTCGGAGATTCATTACCAAAGGCATAAAACTTTCCCATGCTTAATGGTTTAATCTCTTCAGAGGTTCATTACCAAAGGCATACATCTTTCTTATAACGCACAATTTTTATTTTTCATTTCTCTTTATCATCAGTGTGTCTATTTTTAAGGGACTAATTGACCTTTGGAAATCACCAAGGAAAGTGTCATTATCACTTATTATCAAGTTTGGATTTCAAATCATTATCGCTCACTTTAGGTTTTTCTACGTCATTATCACTCTTTTGAGTTTGACTAGTCCTTGTTGCGCATCTTGGGTTTGACTTGAAATCCCTAACTTGTAAATAAGTTTGGTTCTTCCTTTGTAATTTCCCCCGAAGAAAGACAAGGTTTGTTTCTCGGGTTAAGTTGATGCTTGTTTCTCTTTATTATGTTTTGGACTTAGTGGACGTAAATATCACCTTGGACTTAATGGATTAAAGAAAAGGAAAGGTAATATAAAAAGAGGCTAATAAAATTAAGTTTAAAATGAATCAACCGACATAAAGAACCAATATGATTGATTGAATTCGGTCAGACGTTATACCGAGTTTATTGTGTCAAGGTTTGTCTTACATCAATTCATGATGTTTTGATGAATCTTGAAGCATCTTTATGGCCAGACATTATGCCGAAGTCTATTGTGTCAAGGCTTGTCTTACATCAATTCATGATATTTTGATGAACCTTGAAGCGTCTTTACTTCCCTTCTTGAATTCATTTCATGATAAGAGGGAGGGGTGGTTGTTATGTATTGCATTTATTGATCTTTGTCCTATCGTGTCCAAAATCATCTTGCAAATCAACTTGCAACCATAGATGGTTTGGGAATCGAGTTCGCTCTTCTCTTGAGTATTTTTTATGATAGAGAAGGGTAAAAGAGACAAACATGGCTAAGAATACCCTGTCTGCACTGTTTCACCTCAGGCACAAAAAATAAATTTCCGCAAGAAAACAAGGTATGATTGGATTTATTTGGGGCTCGACTGAGTCGCGTTTTGGGTCAGCAAGGCTCCAATAAATTGCAAACAATACACTTTTGGTTAAAAGAAATGATAGGGTGAAACAGAACAAATCCCAACAAGGCAGACACAGTAATTCCTAAGAAGCATCAAGCAATCATTGCATATTATTATTGTAATAAATTAGACGGCCCCTTTTAGTTATTATTCATTCGGATTTGTAATAATTATTTATTCGGACACTTGGACATTTGGACCCTCCTTCACAGGGACAAATATGTATTAAGTTGTATGTCTTCCAACCCCCATTCTTTTTCCCTTTTATTTATCTGCTTATGATGATTAGTATAGGGACATCATATTTTTAAATTAGCATTTCCATGACTTGCATCTATTCGTTTTCCATGCATAAAAGTTCGGCTCATCATATTATTCGAATGTCAATATCAACCCTTTACTTGAATACGTGCGCTATCGCATGCCTTGAAATTGACTCGCATGCCATACTAGTAGCCGAGCTTATTACTTGCACGTTTTATGTGTTACATTAGTCATATTACATTAATTAGGATAATGTATTTTTTCTAACTATTTACTTTCTTTTGACTCACCTTCGGACATAAGGTAAGCATTTTTGCTTTAGTATATTGCATGAGTTTGATTGCTGTCATATCAAACATACTACCATAAGGCTAAATGCTTACTTGATGTACCTATTTGAATGTCTGTGGATGAAGGCTATTCACTGAAATTAGGATACTTTGATTAATGTATATATTTGAGATCACTTTTTCAAATGATACATATTCAAAACAATTTTTCAAAATAAACATGAAATCAAACGTTTCAACTTCTAGTGAAATTAGTCTATACTTGTATGTTAAAAATAAAATAAGAACATATATTGTACATAAGAATCATATCATGATTAGTAGAGGCCGATCTTTGATCGGGTGAGTAGGGTGCTCAATTAATGACATTCCCCTCTCATACCTAAGTTCCCGAACGAAGACACTTTGGTAACGACGGACTAATAGCCTTTGGCACAAGTCACGGGTTTCCTAAATTTCCCAAAATAAATATTTAGGTGGCGACTCCAATATTTGGCAAAGCAGTCCATTTTTTGCATTTGATTCAAAACATCAATTTTTCAAAAGAAATTGCCGAATTTGGACTCTTTTTGTGTTTCCACTGTTTCACATTGCACTTGTGAAATCAGATTCAGAACCACACAAGTGGAGTCCGAACTGTAGTACCTATTTGCCTTCCGAAAGGAGCACGGAAAAGTAGAGCTACAGTTTCTTGTGACTCTACTGGCGATTTAGAGAACTTGAATTGAAATTTATGATGTGAATTTTTATCTACATTTATATGTTCTTTGCATTGGTGCGCTTAAGTCCCTGTGTTTGCCATTTGCTATTCTTGGACGGTTTGCCGGAGGCTTGCCCACAAAGCTTGCCAAAAGGCTAACTGGTCATGGGCTCTGCTATGTTGGGAACACAACTCTTAGATTTGGATTACCGCGTTACCGTTTGATCCTCCTTTCACTTCTCGGTGTTAGGTGTGAGAGGTATATGAGGTAGTCTTGCTAAAGTACCCTCTGTGACTATTCGACCTAATGCATATAGTACGCTTTAGTGACTATTCCAAATTAGGACATGATACTCTTCCATATGTAGGATGTTGTGATACCTTTTGTTTGAGTAGTAAAGCTGTAGATCACTCCAAAAGCTAGGATAGGGAAACCCTAACCTTTCATAGTGGTGTTTTGAATGCTTTTGTGCAAAAATGTGAAATCTTTGGAAATGCGTGATGCAATCCTGAGAGAGTCTTAATCTTGAGGTGATTCCTTTTAAACTTGAGGATCATATCAGAATCAGATTTGGGTCAAAATTCAAGGGTTTGTGTTTGATATGGGCGAATTTTCAGCAAAACTAGAGCCAGGGCCAAATTGTATCTTGCTTTGTTTTGACCAGCACACCCGGTATGCCGATTTGATGAGGCATTTGTTTTTAATGCCAGGTTTTGTCTAAGCCAGAGAAAGAACAGTACCCAACTTAGTAAAGGCCAAACCCAATCCAACCCGGAAAGCCTTAACCCATCATAATCCATCTAATTCCAGAAAAAATCCACTCAGCAAAGGTCCAGTCCATCTGACCCCCAAAAGGCCAGCTCAGAAAAGATCCAACCAATGCCAAAAAAAACAATTCTAAAAAACCCAATCCAGTCAAACCTATCTAAACTAATCCAGTTTAGATACATCAAGTATAACCGGGTCAAAATCCTTGTTAGTCAACTCTTAGATTACACCCATCTATTTCCCCTGATCACCAACTCAGCAGACCCATGATGGCTCAGAGTCCGGAAGAAGTTGTGGCCATGATAACAGCGTCAAAAGACCAATTCTAAAAAACCCAATCCAGTCAAACCTATCTAAACTAATCCAGTTTAGATACATCAAGTATAACAGGGTCAAAATCCTTGTTAGTCAACTCTCAGCTTACACCCATCCATTTCCCTTGATCGCCAACTCAGTAGACCCATGATGGCTCAGAGTCCGGAAGAAGTTGTGGCCGTGATAGTAGCGTCAAACCAGGGAATTACCATGCAAGATGAGACCAATGCTGAAATTCAACGCCCATCTGGGGCATCCACTACACATCCAATCCCAGGCCCCCAGCTGAACTTTGGCCCACCTCTGCCAGCTGAAGATTTGCAGAGTCCAGATCCGCGAGAAGGGTTAGCTCAAGCTCGAGTTTTCAGACCCTTGGTGTATACTAATGAGGGGCTTTATCCCCTTAATATTAATGAGCTCGACCCAACCTTGTTAAAAATTGCTAGCCTTGAGAAGCAGTTCAAAAAGGCACAAGGAATTAACTCCATTCCCAACATTGAGGATGGGTACACCGAGGCAACCATAAAGCTTCCAGACAGATTCAAAATGCCACACATTGACCGTTTCGACGGGTCTGGAGATCCTATGGTACATATCTGGCTTTTCTTGGACATCCTGAAATCGATGGGTCTGACTAAGCCTCAGAAACTCTCTCTCTATGGAAGAACCCTGTCAAGTATAGCAGCCACTTGGTACGCCAAGTTGGAGGATACAATAAAGCAGAACTAGAAAGAGTTGGCTGAGGCGTTTGTCAATCAGTACTCTTATAATACCCAACTTAAAATGACTATTCAAGAGCTTAAAGCAACCCACCAGAATCCTAGAGAACCTTTTGTGGAATTTATTGCAAGGTGGAGAGCAAAGGCTGCACAAATGACAGATCTCCTTTTTGAAAGGGACCAAGTGCGGATAGTGGTGCAGAACCTTGAGCCTGATATGTTACAAAAGTTTATAGTTGCTCCACTATTCACTTTCAAAACTTTGCATGAATTAGGAGTTCAGATTGAGAGTGCGTTTAACAAGGGGATTATTCTTAGAACAGGCGAACCAACAAAGATGGTGTTTTCTAGGAATACCAATGCTGGCAATAGCACTATTCCCAAACCCACTGAAGTCAATACCATCATCACTTATCCAAAAACTGCCGACCCTTTTGCCAAATCTAACCCACAAACAACTAGCCCAACCGACCCGAGCTCAAGGCAGAACTTTTATCCCCCCTCTATATGAGCTTAACCAATACACTAAAAATTCCGATGGAAAGAGGGTGTCTTAAACCTCTCGATCCCCAACCTCTGCCTGACCCACTCCCTGCTAGACATAATCCCGCCAAATACGGTGCGTATCATCAGCAATACGGTCATGGCACCGATCGTTGCTACCACATTCGTCATGAGATTCAAAATCTCATCGACAACCAGATAATAGCTCCACCTCAAGACCCCAACGTTACCACCAACCCACTTCCCATCCATGACCAAGTATCTCCTCTCTACCTTAACCTCATCCATATACTCTCATCTACCTACAAACCTAGCATATACATCACCCCAGCCCATTTACCCAAGCCTGAGGTGTTCGTTCCAGAAAGTACTGATTTGTGTATGATGGATGCACCCAATCTGGTTCAGGTACGCCAAGGGTGCCAAATGGGTGAACCCACTACTGCTGAGATGTTGGGAATGATTGAAAATCTTCAAGGAACAGTGGCAGATTTAACATTTGGGATTTCGATTCCGTCAAAAAAATTTCCAATCTTGGGGCGAGCCGCAGTTGAAAAGAGCCAACCTGAAATTATCTCAAGTTTGGATGATGACAGATCAATAACAAATGGGCCTCGCTTCGATATAGCCATCCAAACTCTTGGCCAAGCAGAAGCAAGTGGCAAGAACAAAGCCGGGACAAGTATGGATCCCTATGCACAACTTCGGTGGGCTATTAAGACTTTGAAGGTCAAAGGGTTAAACAAACAGCAAGTGCTTGCAGTTGTTACAAAAACTGTGGATTACACTTTTGTCGCTCAGGATGAGAGCATTTTGAATCGAGGGTAAACAATGAAAAGGGATGCTTTACTCAAAACACCCATCCTAATTCCAGTCCTAAGCCTATGAATACTCGACCAACATCCGCCACTCCATTTGCCAATATTTCTAAACCTAGTGCTTCTTCCTCCCCGAAACAAACCTTCACCCAACTCTATATGAGCCCAACCCTTGCCTTGAAGGTATGGATGGAGGAAGGGTATCTCAAACCGCTCAATCCTCGACCTCTCCCTAATTCTCTCCCACTTACACACGACTCTACCCAATATTGCACATTCCGTTAGCAGCACGGTCACCATACTGACCGTTGCTTTTGCCTTCGCCATGCAATTCAAGACCTGATTGACAAAAAGGTCACCACCTTACTTGAAAATCCCAAAGCTGTCAATAAACATCTCCCTAACTGCAATAGATTGCCACCCAATAGCATAAATCCTATCCATGGTTTGCTAACAACCAACATTGACCCCAGCTAGCACGGCCAAGGAGATGTGTGGGGACAACTAGGACAATTGTGAGGTTCAATCTATGAGACCCAATTTGAAAGTCTGAAATCAATCATGCTGGGTGTGGATGTTAGTGTTGCTGAATTGAAGGCAGGTCTAGACCTTCTCGTGGGCTACCTGAAGTTGTTTTTAAAATTCTACAGATGAACTTGGAGAAGGAAAACCTCCTTTTATCTCAGAAATTCTTATTTTGTTTTGAGTTACATTGTGAGTTTTATTTTCTTCATTTTTTCTTACGTTGTTGTGTTAGTTGAGTCTTTTCCTTTGAGTTGCTCTCATGTACCCTCAGGTCTTCATCTTTATAAGAAAGTGGGAGTCAAGTTTTTGATCATTTTATTGTGCCTATAGTAACTCATGTGTGACCTTTTGAAAAAAAAATTTAAAAAAAAAAGCTTTCAATTTGTTTTTAGAATGAGATTCTGTTAAATGTTGAGAAGGATCCCCTAAATGGTTTGAGTGAATTCTGACTTATCAAGCGCAAAGTCATTCATAATTTCAGAAACTTTAAGCTGTTTGCAAAGATAAGTTCAAGATTGTGCGGTATTTTACATTGACCTAGGGATTCTTTTTGCCGTTAGGCAATCATGTTGGCAAGTACAAGGAGGCTTTCAGACCTCACAAATCATAGAATTTCTCCCCTAGTGTTTTCATTATTTTAAAGAGAAAAGGATAAAAAGAAACCAAAAAGAAAGAGAAATAAATAAAATAAAATAAAAAGAAAAAAGGAAAGGAAAAAAAAGAAAGAGAAAGAAAAAAAAAGATGGGGGAGTCAACCATCAAACCAGGGGCATTCATTGGAATGAAATCCAAGCAATTGTAAGGAAGGGAACTTCTGTCTGAATTTGGGGAAGCCAATGCAAGAAGGTACCACATTGCGAGAAGAACCAACTCTGAAAATGGAGCAAAAAGAAAGGAAGAATGGGTGCATAAGAGAATGGAGAACCAAGCTCAAATCAAGGCTAAGCCAGTTCCAATGTTAGGGCAAGGATGACTATTGATCAAATTTCACCACAAGTGTTGTAATGCTACCCTTGAGAGGCTCGCTAGGCCAAAACCCGAAAGGGCGACCTAGGCAAAAGTTAAAGCATGAAAAATGAGAAATCAAAAATATAGCTCGCAAGGTTGAAAATTCCTAAAGGGGCGGCTCTGGCAAAAGTTAGAGCACAAAAGGAGAGTGTTAACACCCGAGTGAACCTCAGAAATGAACTACGTTGACCTGATTTCCATTTTTGGGATATGTAAGCAACTTTATCTTGAAGTTCGGTTTTAACCATATCTATCTAATTCATCTCAACCTAATCATCTTGACCGATTCACGCTGTCAGCTTCGCATCAATCCATGAGCTACACCGATTGTTGTGCATATCATATACTTGCGCTGGGTAAGAAAGAACTAACTTGAATCAACAAGTGGAGCAATTTTTGATACTTGAACTTATCAGTAGAATCTCTATCTTGAGCAAAATAGGAATCAAAATTGAGTTTTAAAGGGAGCATAAGTAAAACTAGGGGCACTATGAATGATCAGTTACCTTGAGTCTTTTTATGCTTTTGGGTCAGTTGTGAATTTAGTTGTGTCGTGCCCGGTGTTTGTCTCAGTATGCGCTCTTTATTGAGTCACCATAACGTGTCTGTCGCTCAAAAACGCTCTTCATCGAGTCACCCTAGCGAGTTTGTCGCTCAAAAGTTCAATAAAGTGGCATGGTCAAAATTCCATACACTAGTGTTCGCTCCAAACTCGAAAATAAGTCCATGTATGGAATTCATAAACAAACTGAGAGTGCCCATACAAGGGGCAACGCATTCATGATCAATGTATATGAGGAATCTGTCACAGTTTCGGAGGAGACTAGAGTAAGTTCTCATATGTTAGAAGAGAAGTATGAGTCTTATTGGTTGGCAGCTATTCCAGGATCTGATGATCCCTACCGCATGTGCCTACATAATCTTGAAAACAGTGGCCAATGGCTGGACACTAGGGGCAATTTTCAGTGTATCTGATTGGGCCATCAATTGAACAAGGGACATGAACCTACCTTTCTCTCCATCCGCTCAGAGCCATGTGTTGGGCACTTTTCCTTGGATTAGAGTGGGCTCACCCCTATGATGATTCTGATATGATTCAGCTTTTGAAAGTTGTCTTCGACCATGTCGAGACTCTCTTGGGATTGCCATCTTCCTTCTGATCAATACATGTGCTTTGTATTATGCCTGCATGTTTATACACTCTGGTTGTTTTGAATTACGAGATTCATTGCTCTTACTCTTTACTTTGTTCTGCACTTAAACAGAGTTTTGTTGAGTTGCCTCCCTTTGTGTTATATTTCAATGAGTTGTGGCGTGCTACCCTATACTCATTTCATAAGGTACATGACGCATTACACTGAGTAATGCTCATTTCCTTCTGCATACCATGCATCGCTCACCTATATCGCACTATTTTGTGCATTGCATAGCACTGTCTTGTGCATTTCATATTTCATCGCACTGTCTTGTGCATTTCATTTACATCGCACTATTTTGTGCATTGCATAGCACTGTCTTGTGCATTTCACATTTCATCGCACTGTCTTGTGCATTTCATCTTACATCGCACTATTTTGTGCATTACATAGCACTGTCTTGTGCATTTCACATTCATAGCACTGTTTTATGTATTTCATTTTACATCGCACTATTTTGTGCATTGCATAGCACTGTCTTGTGCATTTCACATTTGATCGCATTGTCTTGTGCATTTCATCTTACATCGCACTATTTTGTGCATTGCATAGCATTGTCTTGTGCATTTAACATTTCATCGCACTATCTTGTGCATTTCATTTTACGTCGCACTATTTTGTGCATTGCATTTTGTATAGCACTATTTTATGCATTCATTCACCCTCACTCACAGTGTCTTGTGCACCTTGTATTTTTGTACCTGATCGCGTTGTCTTGTACACTTCTGGGTCTAGGAGACCTTAAACCCTCTAAAGGTGGTATTCGTTTGGTATTTGTCGTGCCCGAACGACTTTAGGCCATTTGGTATAGCCACCTGACTATGTTTGTAGTGAGTTTCTAGGAGATCAACTGAGACGGTGGAAACTAGAGTTCGAATGGCAATGCCCATAACACAAAGGTTTGGAATTTCCGAGACTAAAGTCTGGTTTAAATACCTAGGGGTGTATCCTCGGCTTGAAATCTGTATAGCAACCCCACCGGTTAAGGTAGTTTGTATGCACCTCAATTCTCGATATTGAACTAACCTAGCCTGTCACCCTATTGGAGAATAGGGAATACTGCAAACATAGCCAGGGAGAAAAGTAGTACCTTGGTTTCGAAGCGCAAGATGAAGGAAGAAGTCTTAAAACCAAAAAATGAGGAGGAACTTTGTTGTTTTGTTTTGTTTCAATAATTCGTAAGTTGGTTTTTGTCCCACTATCGAGTTTTTATCGTCGAAAAATGCACAGTAATTATCGTCGGTGATGTTTTTCCGATGAGTGGTATATATACAAAAAAAACAAAGACGAAAAAAAAAAAAAATTTTGATATTTTCAAAAATAAAAACAAAAAATCGTTCTACCATACCTTCTTCTAATCGCGTAAGACGCATTTGGACATCAAATTTAGAATTTCATGTTTATCCAGTCAAAAGATCATGAATCTCAAGTTCACCATTCCTCCTCTCGCATAAGACGCGTTTGGATCTCAAGTTCACTATTCCTCCTCTCGCATAAGATGCGTTTGGATCCAAAGTTCACTATTCCTCCTCCCGCATAAGACGCGTTTGGATCTCAAGTTCACTATTCCTCCTCTCGCGTAAGACGCGTTTGGATCTTAAGTTCACCATTCCTCCTCTCGCGTAAGACACGTTTGGATCCAAAGTTCACAATTCCTCCTCTCGCATAAGACTCGTTTAGATCTCAAAGTTCACTATTCCTCCTCTCGCGTAAGATGCATTTGGATCTCAAGTTCACCATTCATCCTCTCGCATAAGACGCGTTTGGATTCAAAGTTCACTGTTCCTCTTCTCGTGTAAGACGCGTTTGGATCTTAAGTTCACTATTCCTCCTTTCGCGTAAGGCGCGTTTAGATCTCAAGTTCACCATTCCTCCTCTCGCGTAAGACACGTTTGGATCCAAAGTTCACTATTCCTCCTCTCACGTAAGACACGTTTGGATCTCAAAGTTCACTATTCCTCCTCTCGCGTAAAACGCATTTGGATCTCAAGTTCACCATTCCTCCTCTCGCGTAAAACGCGTTTGGATCTCAAGTTCACCATTCCTCCTCTCGCATAAAACGTGTTTGGATCTCAAGTTCACCATTCCTCCTCTCACATAAGACACGTTTGGATCTCAAGTTCACTATTCCTCCTCTCGCGTAAGACGCGTTTAGATCTCAAGTTCACCATTCCTCCTTTCGCGTAAGACGCATTTGGATCTCAAGTTCACTATTCCTCCTCTCGCGCAAGATGCGTTTAGATCTCAAGTTCACCATTCCTCCTCTCGCGCAAGACGCGTTTGGATCTCGAAGTTCACTATACCTTCTCTCGCATACGACGCATTTGGATCTCAAGTTCACCTTTCCTCCTTACATGTGAGACACGACTGGAGTTGTTTTGCTCTGATTTATTCTTTCATTCACTGTCACATCATTGTCTTGATTGCATTTCATTGCATGATTATAAGTTATGTTTTGTATTTCATTGCATGATCATAAGTTATGTTTTACATATCATTTTGCATTTTGCCCCTGAACTACGCAGGTTTGACTCCTTGCAACAGGATACGTAGGCAACCCTCCGGTTCAACCAATTGTGTGTGCATTTGTTTGTTTTTGCCAAAGTCTTACGATCTTATCAAATGGGTCGTCTTCAGGCTTTGACATTCACTCACGTCGTGAAATAACTTCGAGCTCTGTCAAAGAGGAGCAACTATAAACACCCCAATTTTGACGACTCGTAAGACTTAAGCGCTTTCTTCCGAGCACTCGATGATGACGATTACATTGGGTAAGTGGTTTGAATTCTCAATAAAGGAATCCGAGTTCGAGCTCTAAACAATTCCAACCTGCCATACTCACTGTATTTCTACCCCAGAATTTCAATATTGCACCTTATACCAACCTGTATTGAACCTGAAAGTGTAGAACAGTGGGGATACACTGAAGTCCGGCTGGACCTCAGTGACATCCGGTCGGAGACACCAAGGTCCGGCTGGACCTCTTGACTTTTCAAAGAGTTTCAGCAGTAATCTGCTAGCTATCCAAATTTGTTGATATTTTGATCAAACCTGCTCGAGGCCTATAAATAGCAAGGTTCAAACTGCTATTAAGTATTTTCAACAGCAATCTGCCGGCTGCCCAAATCTGCCACCTGCTCCTCTCTTAAGTATTTTCTATGATAGAGAAGGGTAGATTAGACAAAATTGCTAGGAATACCCTGTCTGCATTGTTTCACTTCAAACACAAAAAATAGATTTCCGCAAGAAAACAAGGTATGATTGGATTTATTTGGGGCTTGATTGAGTCACGTTTTGGGTCGGCAAGGCTCCAATAAATTACAAACAATACACTTTTGGTTAAAAGCAATGATAGGGTGAAACAAAACAAATCCCAGCAAGGCAGACACAATAATTCCTGAGAAGCATCAAGCAATCATCGCATATTATTATTGTAATAAATTAGAAGGCCCTTTTTAGTTATTATTCATTCCGATTTGTAATAATTATTTATTCGGACGCTTGGACATTCAGACCCTCCTTCGCGGGGACAAATATATAATAAGTTGTATGTCTTCTAACCTCTATTCTTTCTCCCTTTTATTTATCTGCTTATGATGGTTAGCATAGAGACATCATTTTTTCAAATTAGCATTTTCATGACTTGCATCCATTTGTTTTGCATGCATTAAAGTTCAGCTCATCATATTATTCGGATGTCAATTTTAACCCTTTACTTGAATACGTGCGCTATCACATGCCTCGAAATTGACTCACATGCTATACTAGTGGCCGAGCTTATTACTTACACGTTGTATGTGTTGCATTAGTCATATTGAATTAGTTAGGATCATGTATTTTTTCTAACTATTTGCTTTCTTTTGACTCGCCTTCGGACATAAGGTAAGCATTTTTGCTTTAGCATATTGCATGAGTGTGATTGCTACCATATCAAACATACTACCATGAGGCTAAATACTTAGTTGATATACCTATTTGAATGCCTGTGGATGAAGGCTATTCACTGAAATCGAGATACGTTGATTAATGTATATATATATATATATGAGATCACTTTTTCAATCTTTTCTTCTTTGACCTTCTAGTCACCGTTCGCTTGAGACACAACTAGGTTCGAGTCCCCGATTACGTCCAACCTTTTTGCTCCTACTTCCAGGGCGGCTTCCAAACCAGCGATACACGCCTCATATTCTGCTTTATTATTGGATAACTTGAATTGGAGTTTGAAGGCTAAAGGTTTATGGGAATTGTCGAGTGCTTTCAGCAACATACCTATTCCATAACCGTATTGATTAGATGCTCTGTCAAAGTACATTGTCCAAATCTCTTCCTCGACTTGCAAAATGGCTTCATCTAGGAATAGGTATTCTACCGCTTCATCCCCTTCCACTGGGTGATCTGCCAGGAACTCCGCTACTGCACTCCCCTTGACCGACTTGCAAGTGACATACTTCAGATCAAATTCGGAAAGGAGAAGCAACCAATGGGCTAGCCTACCCGTAATCGCTGGTTTCTCAAAGAGATATTTGATGGGATCTAATCTCGAAACCAAAATTACCGAGTGAGCTAACAAGTAGTGCATCAACTTCTTGGTAACCCATACTAAGGCTAAGCAAGCTTTCTCCAGCGGGGTGTAACGGGTCTCGTATTCCAGTATTTTCTTGCTTAAATAATAGATGGCTTTCTCCACCCTATCCTCAAATTCCTGAGCAAGCATGCATCCTATTGTTGTGTCCGTTACTGACAGATACAAAATCAAAGGTTTCCCCAGCTCTAGCAGCGACAACACAGGTAGATTCTGAAAGTACTGTTTGATCTGCTCAAAAGCAAATTGACATCGATCATCCTATTGAAATTTCTTTCCTTTCTCTAGGAGACCAAATAGTGGTTCATAAGTCATGGTTAATTTTGAAATAAACCGTCTTATGAATTGCACTTTACATAGAAAGCCTCGCACCTCCTTTTTAATCCTTGGTGGTGGCATTTCTAGGATGGCCTTGATTTTGGAAAGATCTACCTTGATGCCCCTCTATGTGATCAAGAAACCTAGAATTTTCCCTGCTGTTACACCAAAAGTACATTTCTGCGGATTCAACCTCAGTCTGTATTCTCTGATCCGTTAAAAGAATTTTTTCAAGGCGATGTAGTGGCCCTCTCTTTCCTTGGACTTGACAATCATGTCATCCACGTACACATCGACCTCTTTGTGGATCATATCATACAGAATTATGGTTGCAGCCCTTTGATAGGTAGCCCCGGCATTCTTCAGCCCAAGCAACATCACCCAATAGTAGTTAGTTCCCTACGACGTAGTAAAAGTAGTTTTCTCTCTATCATTGGGCGCCATTAGAATCTGGTTATGCCCGAAAAATCCATCCATGAAGGAGAGCAATGCATGACCCTCGGTGAAGTCCACTAATTCATCAATATGCAGCAAGGGAAAGTCGTCCTTCGGACTAGCCTTATTCAAATCTTTGAAGTCCACACACACCCGAATTCTGCCGTCTTTCTTCGGCACTAGGATGATATTGGCCAACCAAGTGGGATACTCAGATACTAGCAAAAACCCTGTGTCTATCTACTTGGTGACCTCCTCCTTAATCTTTAAAGCCTAATTCGGGCGTATTCTCCATAACTTCTGTTTGACGGGACAGGCCTTAGGGTCGAGAGGGATTCGATGCTGTACAATCTCAAGATCGATTCCAGGCATGTCTTCGTAAGACCACGCGAAAACATCTTTAAAATCTTTTAATAAATCGACTAAGCCCTCACGCTCCTCCAAAGACAACGTGGACTCGATCTGGACCAGACACGGATCCTTCTCAGTACCCACATTAAAAGCAATGATTTTATCAGCGAGGGGTTTTGCAAATCTCTCATTCTCTCAATTAATCAAAATTTCCAAAATTAGAGGAATTCCTTCATCATCATTTTCATTAAAATTTTAAAAATCTTGATCAATGCAATAAACAAACAGCACAGAGAAATACTCAAAGTCTGCAATAGTATTTTCATTCAAAAGGTCCAGCTCATCCAGCTCCTCGATTACAATCGACTCAAAAGCAAAAGAAAAGGACGACCTGGACAAGACCTTGGCATCCGGGTTATAACCCCCAAGAATACCGGACTCAAACTCGAAGCACTGAAATCTGATTCCGACCCCACAGACTCTATGGAATCAGATTCTGGTTCACTACCCGACTCAGAACTACTAGACATGTAGCCCTCCTCCAACTGCCAGACGAGAGATGGTGCTTTAGATGCATCCAAAATGCTACTAGAATGGTTCACACCCAGTTAGTCCCTTATCATGGAGATAGTCAGGTTATCTCCCAAGTTCTCTAAGTTGGCTGGAAGATTTGAAAGGAAACATGCCAGTGTTGTCCCTACTTCGAATTCGTTGTTGCCAGAGTCATTTTCTATGCTCTTCTCAACTTCAGCAGTCAGTTCAGCCTTTTCCTCTATATCACTATCTTGCAGCTGCAAGTCAAAGAAAATTTCAAAGCCAAGAACACGCTGCTTCTCAGAATTCAACCAGGGTTCGGGGAGACCACAAAATGGGAAGTCTTCTCCCTCCTAAACAAAATGACCATTCAAGGTTTCCCAGATTGGTCTGTGCACAAGCTCATAGCACTTCCCGGTCTGCTTAGTTTTGGCTCTATCTACCATCTCTTTTCCTTTCCTAACCCAATCCTCTTTGGTGGGCGTATAGCCAAGACCAAATATATGCAGATTATGTGGCACATCGGCCAATACTGTGACACCCTTCCGGCCATTTCTCCCCAACCCCATTCCTAGTACATGTTGGAGCTTGTTCATGAAATAGATTGATTGGGTGCTGACATACAGGCCCTCATCAGCTGCCAAGATGGTTTGTACTATTCGGGCCTCAGCTAGAGTGAACCCAAAAAGGAAAACATCCTCTTCGCCATAAACAATTTCCAACATGGGCGTAGTTACCTCTGGCGGAGGATGTATAGATGAATTCCCAAACACAATAGCTACCCCCTTCTCGTGGGGGTATTTTAGCATTTGATGGAGAGTAGAAGAGACTGCTTTAACCTGGTACAACCAAGGCCTCCCCAACAGTAGATTAAAAATGGATGGCACATCTAGGACATAAAACTCAATATCCTATTGAGTTGAGCTTACTTGAACTCTAATCTGTACCATGCCCATAACCTCTCTGCTCGTATTGTCATACGCTCAAATCACCTGCGCTGTAGGCACGAAATCTGCCGGTTTCAGGACGATGGCATAAGCTGTGCGTGACGGACAGACATTGATAGCCGACCCAGTATCAACCAATACCACTGGCACCCACTTTTCTCTGCACTCGACTGATATGTACAGAGATTTGTTCTGTGTTGAGCCCTCCGGTGGCAGTTCCTTATCTGAGAAGGTTAAAGTTGGCGCAACACCTTTGGGGAAGACCAACCCCACAAGCTGTTCAGGAGTCGTGTCAATGGACAATTTGGCCCTGTCCATCACTGATAGCACAGCTTGTCGATGTACTCGAGAAGCCATAAGCAGACCCCAGATTGAAATGTCAGCCTGAATTTTCTTCAGCTACTTCAGCATCGCCTCTTCTTCCAACTACTTTTCCTTCTGCTTCTCAGCCTCTTTATCTTTCCCAGAGGCTTCAACTTGGTCCAAGTGCGGGGGCTTGAAATACTGCCCACTTCTAGTCATATGATCAACCTCTTCAGAGTACCAAGTGTTGTCTAGCAGGTCTTCACCCCAATCCTCGTCAGTGTGGGCCAGATGTAGATCATTATCTTCCCACCATATACCTCCGGCAATAGATAAGCAATTGTTTGATTCCATTCTAATCGTTCCCTCATCAGAAGTATCCCCCAAAGGGTGTTAAGTTATTCCAGCTTCATGTTTGCTTTGATCCCTCTCTTTTTCAAACCGCTTCAATGTGGCTTCATGCTCTGTATTAGCAGTACTCACGACACCCAATTCTTGAGCTAAATTCTTGATACCGGTGCTCTCCGGCAGTTTCTCCTTTCCCTCGGCCATTCCGGCCACTGCAAGTATTCTTACTCCATATTCCTCAGGTTTTGTTTCAGTTTCTTCCTCCTAGTCAAGTTCATCACTTAACCACCCTAAATTGTCCATCGACCCATTCAGATCAAACCAGTCAATCTACACGTCCCCCTAATCATGTTCGTCGTAGAACTATAGATTGTCTAGGTCCTCCTCTAGCTTCACTAGATTATCCAATCCCTGACTTGTGCCATCCTCTCTGACCACATTGACCTCCACTAATGTTGACAATACCACTTTGGGCTTGGCTTGGTCAACTGGCACAATGTAACAGCACGAGTCATACACCCCCTCAGATAAGTCCGTAGAGCTCTCAGGCAATGGACTGACATTCTCTTCCAAGGCTAACTTCCCTTCTTCTGCCAATGTCACCACCACAAGTTCAGGTTGAAGTGTAGACGTGTTCATCATGCACAAGTCCATGCTTTCAAGAATGAGCATGGCCGATTTGGGTAGGTGGGAAGAGGTAATGTACACGCTGGGGTCATATGGGATGGCCAATGTATGTATTAGGTTTAGGTTCTGAGGTGGGGGAACTTGGTTGTGGGTTGGGAGAGGATTAGTGGTTATATTTGGCTTTTAGGGTGGTGCTATCACCTTGTTGTCGATGAGATCTTAAATCTCATGACATAGTATGTAGCATTTGTTGGTGTCGTGACCATGCTGCTGGTAAAAAGCACAATATTTGGTTGGGTTGTGTATAGGTCAGAGATGATTAGGTAGTGGCCTTTGCTCCAACGACTTAAGATGTCCCTTTTTGATCAGCACCCTCAGGGCCTCGGATAAAGACATATAGAGTGGGGTAAAGACCCTTTGAGATCAGGCCTGGTTGTTTAAGGTTCGTGGAGTTGTGCTGATGAAAGGGTTGGCGGTCTTGGCTGTAGTGGTGACGACACTTACATCAAATGGTCGTGCAGTTGTGCTTCCACTAGCGGTTGCATTGGAACTGCATGAAAAAGGCCTCTTGGGCTGCTCCTTCCCATTAGTTATCAACCCCTGTTTCATTGCATCTTCAATCTGAACCCCTATCTCATGGAGCTCAATGAATGTGAACAACGGCAAGACAATCATCTTTTGTAATAATTTCCCTTGCAAATTGTGGACCACCATCCTGATTTTATCCTTCTCAATGGCCTGGTAGTCATCATCGAAGCCTTGGCCCTCTACCTTGTTACAAAATCTGAGAAGCCCTCATTTGGCTTCTGACGGGTTGCTTCAAGATCTCGGGTTGTAACCTCGATCTAGGTATTATAGGAGTACTGTGCGATGAAGGCCTCAGTCATATCCTTCGAGCTCTGCTTCACAGAGTCCTCCAGCTTTGCATACCAGATAACTGCTATACCTGATAGGGTTTGGCCAAAAAGCGACAACTTTTGAAGTTTGATGAGGCCCATTGGCCGCAGAATATCTGAGAATAGCCGAAGATGGACCATGGGGTCTCCAGAGCCATCAAACCAATCTATGTGTGGCATTTTGAATTGGTCTAGCAGGGTTACTGTGGAGTCGGTGTAACCATCTTCGATGTCATGGATTGAGTTCATACCCTATGCTCGCTTGAAAAGCTTCTCCAGCTTATTGACCTTCAGTACAGTTGGGTCAACTTCAAATTCAAACGGTGCGTCAATTTGGTACACTGGTGCCTTGGAGGCTTGCTATGGAATGAGGTCTACCGGATTGCCCTGATTCTCAGCCTAGACATTAACAGTAATTCCGGGTGCTGGGATACCCACAGGAGATGCATAAGAAGCAGAAGCCACTGCCGGTTGGGGTTGTTGTTACTGCAACTTGTTTATCACTTCAGCTAGGTGGGCTGTAACTTCAGCTTGGCGGGCAGCATCTTGTAGCATGGTTTCCACTGTTTGTTGGAGATGACGAATCAAGTCCTTCATACTGGCTGCAGGATACTGAGTCATTTGAATAGACGAGAAATCTCTTGCTGGCCTAGGTGTAGAAGATTGTCCCTAACTGGATGCAGGTGAAGTAAAGGGTGTCTGCTGGACTGGTGAATTATGTCTAACCCTCCTCCGTTTGGTAACCGGTGGGAGCAAAGCAAACACAGGTTGTCTCCCTAACAAAATCTCTGGATCGGTAAAGCCTCCTCACATGGGTCCAGAGTGCTTGGGGGGTAACTGAACTGTCTGAAGCAATTGTGATAAACTACCTTGCAAAAAGAAATGAAGCAAAAATCAAAAACCGCACAGCACCTCAGCTCAAATGTGAACAACACACAATTGTAATAAAAAAAGCTATAGAACTGCACTCAACACCGACTTCTGTCCCTAAATCTGATACCCAAACTTGCAACTGAAATGTACGTCCCTATAGAGTTTCACTCTAAAAGCACATAATATTTAAGTGAAAACCAAAACACCCCTATGAGGGGGTAAGGTTACCCTGTCCTAGTTTCGTTAGGAGCTAAGGTTCACTATTCAAGCAAAGTAGTTTCACACAATCCTGGATTTGGGTGAGCAACCTATCCTAGTTTGGAACAGTCTTTATGGCATTCGATATGCAACTAGGCCGAATGGTCAAAAAGGATACCTCAGCAAGACTACCTAATATACATATCACACCTAATACCGAGAAGTGAAATGAGGATCAAGCGGTACAACGATAGTCCAGATCTAAGAGTTGTGTTCCCATCGTGGTAGAGCCCAAGACCGGTCAGCCTTTTGGCAAGCTTTTCCAAGCAAGCCTCCGGCAAACCGTCCAGGAATAACAGATGGCAAACACAATGACTTAGGCGCACCAATGCAAATGCAAATGTAAAGAAACACATAAGTGTAGATAAAATTTCATATCATGAGTTCGAGTCAAGTTCTCCAACAGAGTCGCTAGAAACTGTAGCATGACTTTTTCGCGTCCCTTTTCGGAGGTTTGAAAGAAAGCCTTACAGTTTGGAATCCCGCGGTTCTGAATCTAATCTCACAAGTGCAATATAAAATTGATAAACACTAAAGAGTCTAAATCCGGCTAATTGTTTTGGAAAATTGATTTTGAATAAAAAAAAATGTCAAAATTGGACTGCTTTGCCTGATACAGAGTCGCCACCTAAATATTTTATTTTTGGAAAAATTTAGGAAACCCATGACTCGTGCCAAAGCCACGTGTCTATCATCACCAAAGTTGCCTCAACTCGGGAAGTTAGGTACGAGAGGAGAAGGTCATGAATTGAGCACCCCCGCTCGCGCCGATCAAAGATCGGCCTCTACTAATCATGATATGATTTTTATCAACATTATATGTTCTTGTTCTGGTTTATTAGGCTAGCATTTACTATGTGATGTGCGCACACAAGATATAGACTAGTTTACTCAAATTGGAACAATTCAATTTCATCTTTATTTTTCGAAAAGGTTTTGAATTTACCACCTCAAGTGGGCTTAAAGTTGCAAATTTGCCACTAGACATAGTAGGCTTAAACTTACATTTATTGAATCGTTCCAATTCAAGCAACAAGCCTTCATTTACAAGCATTCAAACAGCTATAACAATTAAGCACTTAGCCTCACGGCAAGCATGCTAGACATGACAATCACTCACATTCATGCAAGTATGCTAAAGCACTAAAAACTCACTTAGTACTCCAAGCCAAAATAAAACAAAGTTAGAAAAAAATGCATGATTCTAACTATACAATTATGACTAATGCAACACATGCGATATGTAACTAATAGGCTCGACTACTAATATGACATATGGATCAATTAAATTAAATAACATGCGGTCTAAGCACGTATTCAAAGAAGTATTGAAATGATAATGCAGTTTGAATGAAGCGCCGAGACTCGGTGCATACAATACAAGATGAATGGATGCAAGCATAAGGTATGCTAATTGAAGCATGTCCCTAATGTAACCATCAAAAACGGGTAAATAAAAGGGAGAAAAACATGAGGTTGGAAGACATGCACATTATTACATTACGCTCTCATGAAGGAGAGCCCGAATGAATAAAGCTAAGCTAATTAAGCTAATTATTACAAACCGAATAAACTACTAAACTAATTAACTAATTATTACAACACTGGAATTAACTAGCTAATAAACTAATTAATTAAATAATTACAAGACAATTGCAACTAATAATGAAACTAAGTAATTAACTATTCCGCTTCGGGAAATAAAAGATGTTCACGCGCATGCTCAGTTTCCACCCGAAAAGACCTCCGTTTTGCTCCCGAAAGCCTCTATTTGCACAGTTGAACATTCCCAGAACCATTTTGCTCCACCTTACCAACACTCTACTGAGATTTGCATCAGTGGTCAGCTGGCCACTGGGGAAGATTACCGGCCACCTGCTGGCCACCTGCCGGCCATGGAAAGTGGCATACCAACCACTAATGCATATGTTCATCTTATTGTAACAGAGGACAAACAGAGCATATACAGGGTATTTTCAAGTGTTGTCTGCATAACTCACCCCTCCTTTTCATGAGCAAATCCAAGGAATGGTGAATCTTAAATTACAAACCACCAATTCAAGCAATTTCATTGCATGATGGCTTGTGACTTAAGATGTGCAAGCTTAATAAATGCAAAACAAGACACAAGCCTCCTCTTTTTCATGAATGATCAAGGGAAAGAGTAGACCTTGGAGACTTGGATCATTTAATCACTAGCAAGTATGAAATGGTCCAAGTTCCATGTGTTCAATTAACGTCCGATTGAACACACCAAGTTATTATCTTGCTGATTTTTAGTCCCAAATTTTAGTTACTCATTTTAACTTACCAATTATTCTTTAATTCAATTAGGTCCATTGGGTGAATTAAAGCCCTCTAATGAAAAGAGGGCTCAAAACACAAGTTGCTTTAGGTATAAAAGAAGTATCATACCGTTGGTAATGAATCCCCTAAGAGATTAAACCATTAAGTATGAAACCTCAATTTCACACTTAGGCAAACAAGTGACTTGAAAACACTTTCAAAGCAAAACTAAAAGACAAGAAACGAGGAAGGTTGCAGAGATTATGCTTGCTAAAATTAAGTGTGAAAAGCACTAAAACAATGCAATCAACTCAAACAAGTGATATCTAGAGGCTTAAAACACAAGCTTGTGAGGACTATTACACTACAAACATGCAAAACAAAGCTCAAATGCAGTAACCAACCCAAAATAGAGTTAAAATAGCTCAAATCAGATACTAAAATATGCTAGAATTAAGCTAGAACAAGCTAGAAAAATAGGCTAAAGCATGGCACCAACTAGGCTAGCAAATAAGGCACAAGAAGGGGAGGATAACCCCTCCAAATTTGGACTTTAAAACATGATTTTCACCTCTAAAAATACTCTAAAATTCATTATTTAAAGGCCCAAAAAAAGATGGTTTGAAAGTGGGAAATAAAAGTGAAAAGGCCTTACCAACAAAGAATAAAGAAGGGTGAACCACCTCCTAACCTTAGATGGCCTAAAACACTAATTTTAGCCCACAAAAACAGAGTTTTTTATAGCCCCAAAACAGCCCAAAACAGTGGGAAAAAGATAGGAAAACAAGTATGCAAAACAAGCTAATAAAGCAAGTTTATACCTCTTGAAGAGAAGAGTAACTCCAAGCAACAAAACCAAGCAAGTATACTCTCTAGAGCTCAAACCAAGCTCAAGAACACCTCAGCTCAAAGATGAGAGGATTTGGTTAAGAGTGTATAGGCAAAGGTGTAGAGAATTTGTAGAGAGAGAGAGAGAATTGTAGAGAGAGAAAAATTCTTGAGTCTAAAATTTTCTAACCTTGCTACAAGGAAGAAGGGGTCTCTATATATAAAAAACATGAAATTCCTACAAGGAGATCCAACCCTCCACGTGTGGACAAATGCATGCATCTGTGTAAATAGTTGGCACAGATGGCATAAAATATCTACAAAAAACACTGGTGACCGGCCGGCCATCAGTGGTGGCCGACTAGCCATCAACGGTGGCCAACATGCCACATCAGTGGCCGGAAAACCAAAAGTGATGGCCGGCAACCTCTAGGGACGGCCGGCAGGCCACCAGAGGTTGCAGGCTGGAAAGACCAAGGCATAGTCCAAAAATAGGACAAAAAGGAAAGAGGATGAGAAAGGCTCAAAGTTATGGCATTCCACTGAGAACTTCGAGCATTTGGCGAGCAAATAGGCTCATTATCGAATGTACCTGCAAGGATATCCAAGTTGTAAGGACCGTCAAAAATGAGGTGTCTACAATACCCTGTATGGGTGGAAGCTTAAGCTAATGCTTTTAATGACCTAAGTGATATGAATAATCAACCATGGTATAATGAGATACCTTATATAGGTCACCTATGTGAGTGCGAAGTGGGGCCACTTTTTTAAGAATTGGTAAGGCTGAATTCTTTAAATACACTCACTGAACCAGGCTAGTGTTCTAGGGCCATACCGGACACATAAGTGAGAACAAGAACAATGGTTGGACTAACTCCTGTGTAAGGCTATTGTCTCATTTTATACAAAAGGCAGAATAGTTCAAGACATCACATTCACTAGTCAGCCAGTAAATTCGATGGGCTTTCACTACGAAAGGTTCAAGGCCAACAACTACCTTTTCTAATGCATTGTTAGTCTATGTGCTCTCTCTCTCTGAGTCTCTGTTGTAAACATTGTCTATTTTCTTTATTCGGTCAATTTTTATTCATATGAAGGATTATTGGGGGGAAAAAAAGAGTTTTTGGTAACTTTAATGTCAAATTAAGTAGGTCCCAACCATTGGTTATGGTGGGATTAAATGGGTTTAGATTCTTTGTAACAAGATTTTTACACCATAAAAAGAATGACCAAAAACCATTAAGATTTGAATGAAAAATTAACTCATTAAGTTGGCCTCATGAAAAAGGTGTTGGGAAAGGTGGCTGCAGGATTATACACAATATACATGTGTATAAAACCTGGTAACTCCTTTGTATTCATGATGGATTAAAGCCATCAATTTTGCAATTTATGTCTTGGGAGTTTTGCAAAATTAAAACCTGCATTTGTTGTAGGAGCATTTTCCTCTCTCTCTCCATGTGTATAAAAGGAGACCTTCTCCTTCATTCTTGTACATTAGAAAGTTTGCTCTCCCTTTTGTGTTCAAAGTTTTGCTCTAGAATTTTTATTCTTCATGTGTGAGAGAGTGCTGCCATTGTCGGTTCACCAAAGCTAACAGAAGGTGCTTCTGTATTAGCTGGTCTAAACCGTTGTATCCTGGGGATAGAAGTTGACATACCTCCAGCACCCACAGTGAGGTGGCTAATCTGTTTTAAAAACACAATGGTATCACATAGGTTTCAGATAATTTTATCTTTGGTGAGTAGAAATAAGGAAAAATTACTCATAAATCCCACTTTGTTAAATGTTTCACTACTTAGTCCTGAGTGTTTTTTCTTAAACCATTTAGTCCTTTGTATTTTTGGTATAATATATTTTTTTGATTTATTGTATATGAGGTTTTCTTTTTTGCCCATATTATGATTTGTTTTTAATTTTTTTTCTGGTGTGTGGGTTTAAGGATATACTGTAACATTACACTTTTTTAGGAGGGGATTTCATGGACTCATATGGAAGCATATAATGTTTCCCAGTTGGTGATCGTGGTGTTGACGTTGTTTTGGGGTGTGTTGATGTTCATTTTTTGGGTTGGGTGTTTGCGTGCTGCTGTTTGATTCTTCGAGGTTTTATGCGATTGACGTGCTATGTGAATTTATTTCAGGTTAGTTTTATTTCAATTTTATGTTTTGTATTTGTGATGGGTTTTCTAATGGTGTTTTGTTGTGTTTATTGGACTACTGTGTTTATAATGGTTGTTATGGTTCTAGGTTGTCTTGGATGTTTAATTTTTTATTTTATTTTTTTGCATTTTATGCGGTTTGTATGGGGGTTCCTGTAATAACTCCGACCCATGATTAAGGTTAATCCATGCTTAATTATGCCTAATAAGAAATTAAAGTGAAGTTTTGCATCATATGTTGCCTTATTTGTGTTTATATCTATTTAGCGTAGAAAGATCTATTCATGTTTTCGTTTCGGTTTGCGAATTAAAAGCCTTATCGGCATCCAATTCAGAAATTGACTTGATTTATGTGTTAATTAGAATTTTTTAAATTTTATGGTAGGTTCAATTGAAATTCGATTCGGAACGAAATAATTAGAATAATTAATGCTCATTTGATTAGTGGTAAGCCTAATTAATTAGTCTACTAACCAAGCCTATATAAGGCTTCTATATGCATCTCAACTCACCTTTCTTCATCATTTTGTTGATACCAACCGTGAGAGAGAGTAGAAGAAAGAGACCAAGAGTGAGAGTTTGATGTTCACACTTGAGTTTGGGAAGAATTTGCTAGAAATTGAGGGAATTGGACTTACACACACAAGAATCAAACTTCTAGCTCTCACCTTCACAAGCCTAGGTAAGAATTCAACACTTAGATTATACAATCATGATGTGTAGAACATGAACTCTAGAGAATTAAGTTGGTTGACACAAGAATTAAGTTGAAATTGATGAAATTGAGCCACATCTTGCATAAATGCATAATTCTCATGATTTTGTAGTTAATTCAAAGAAATCCCTCTTACATGTCTTCATTTTAGTCTTGTCCCAAGAATTCAACAAGTTTTTAAGTTAAACACCTCATATGATCAAGTTTTGAAAGCTTTGGAACCAAGATACTTCATGCATGTTATGTTTTCAAAGGTTTGAGTTTGGTTTTGCACAATCGACATACTTTTGGGCCTTGATTTCATGAAATAATCTTCGAACCATGATATTTTACAAGTTGCTAGATGTTTTTCAGAATTTTGGCCTAAGAAGATGAGTTTTGAGGTGTGGAATTCGAGTTTGGAGCTCGGGAGTGCAATCTGGAAATTCCAAATTCTGCACTTCCACTTGAGCGACATATTCTGCCCTCGAGCAGCCACCTTTGTTTTGCACATCCGCTTAAGTGACCTTAAGTTTGTTCGAACGTGAAATACATGCTCCCGGAAGTTTGCATGTTTTGTAGACCGCTCGAGCGACAATAGTTGTGCTCGAGCAGGGGTATGAGTCTCACGCTCAAGCAAGAGTTAAGCGGCCATCGAGCGGAGATTTCTCATAACCAGTACTTTTGCAAAGTTTACAGACCGCTCGAGCAGGAAAAGTTGCGCTCGAGCATCCCCTCACATGTTTGCATGTCCGCTCGAGCGAGGGAAGTCGCGCTCGAACGAGACCCCTATTTTCAACAAGTTTTGTTAAATGTATTCAAGTGCATTTTGGCATCCTCATTGCATCCTAGGCATTCCTAGGCCAATATTAAGATATAATAATGAGGGTAAAATGTAGAAACACACTAAAAACATAATGTAATAAGTTAAGTATATTCCAACGTGTGTTTCAAATGTGTATTTGTTATGTGTTAATGTAGGTCACGTACCATAAACAGTTTGATTAGTCTACTCTGTCTGTCTGCACCCGGAGCCATCTGTGAGTAATAACTTAGTAAAATTATATTCAACTTTATTTATTTTCTGTATGATGAAATAAGATATGTTTTCTGAAATGTTATGTTCTGTATAATAAATGATTGTCCAATTTCTGACAATGTATTCATGGCATCCTTAGCATCATGTGATATCTGTTAGCTGTTACTCGGTATCGGAGGTTCCATTATGGAACTTATTATGTCTGCACTCTGTTACCCGTACCAGAGGCTCCATCATGGAGCTCAGCATATCTGTTATCTATTACCCGGATCTAGAGGTTCCTTTATGGAATTGGTTACTCATAACCACCATCTGTTCTGCATCTGTTTTGTATCTGCTCTGTTAGTACTAATGGATGTACCACGTATGATCAAAGATGAACTCTGTTTTATGTATGTAATATGAACAAGAATATGAATATGAATCTGTTCATGAATCTGAATTCTGATTTCTGAATTTGGTATGGACTTCATTCATTCAAACTCTTTACTCTGTTATTATCCACTGGGCTCCTGCTCACTATTTATATTATGTATGTATGTGATCAGACACGTGACCAGGCTCAGAGTTGAGGCCTTGGCGTTTCAATTTTTGTCAACCAATCTTTGTGCCTCCCGAGGAGGTTCCAGATTAAGTCAAGTTTAGTGGCTATGTTTTTGTGAATGCATAAGACTTTGTTTGTTTTGATTTACGGATAAGTTTTCTGCGTATATGTATATGGAGTGACGTGCAAATACTATATCTTTTGACGTCACTCGTATGTTTATAAAAGTGTAAGATTATTTGTCCCGTATATGTCTCCACAGCTCGATGGACTATGTATATTTTATATATTTGCTTCCGCAGCCCCTAATTATATGTTATTCTGTTAAGAGGCCTTTGATAATCTAAAGATTACTGGCCGGTTATGATGCTAAACCTATAGGAGCGGGTTTGGATCGTGATAGTTCCAGATTTGTATTTGGTGTTCTTTGCCTAGGATTTGTTTGTTTGTAATGTGTCTTTTGGTATTGGATTATGGTTGATATGTATACACAGTGTGCTGACGACGAGTGTTTTGTAGGAATTTTCCATATTGATGTTTATGTCGATGGAGCAGGAGTTTATTGACATATGCTATTGCAATTTTAACATATGACGGTTCCCTTTTCGAAGATTTGCATTTGGTAGGTAGTGTTATGTTATTGTAACATGGCTTAACCATGCACAGTTTGGTTTTCTATTTGGTGTTCTTGTGTGGGAATTGGTGTTTGTAATGTGTATTTCGGTGTTGATTTGTGATTGGTATGTTTACACAATGTTCGACCGGTACATTATCTTTGTTGTGTCCACAATAACTTTCTTTACATATCCTGTAATTGTTATTGTTTTTTTGAATGGCAGCTGTGCTTGTCTCCTTGTTGCCAATTCGGTCGAAGTCTGAACTGAATAACACGACTCCGGAGTTCTACATTCCGCCTTGCGTCTCTCATTCTGCCGGCTTGCACTATCACAACAATATTAACATTACCAAATCAACACAACAAACACCCAACTAAACAACAAAAACAATGACAAACAATAGGACAATACCATAATAACAATGCACACTAAAGGGTTGTTTGCGATAAACTAAATAAGTGCACTTTTTGACTTTTTATGAAATATGGGTTGGGTATGGATTGGATTTGAAGTGATGTAATAGAGAGATGATGTGACTTAAATAGGATAGTGACTTTTTGACTTTTTTTTATTTTGCCAAACCAAGCCTAACACTACTATCCTAGCACAAACTTCCATTACAAAATCCTTCACTCACCATTGAACTGCTTGCCCCAACGTGTCTGCGACAATGTTGTCCACATTTCAACACTGCATCTACAACTAACTACCATTATCATACATTTGTAATCAAAACACTTTTCGACTAACGTTTCAAAAAAACACTGGTGTGTACGACGTCCGTTAGCCAAGTAACTATATCAACACCACAACATCATCGGTACGAACCTCACTGAAATTTAAGGACTTTACAACTTAACATGAACATTGAAATTTTAACAACACCACTTCAACTATTAACTTATTCATGTACCCTACACAAACAAGGGGCCACAACCCACAAAGAAACAAAAACAACCATTTCCAATGTCCACCTCCTCATTTTTTATCACTCACGAACACATCACCCAAAACCAGTGGTCCTTCACCCACGTAAACAAACACACAAATAGACCATCACAAAACAACAGAACCACGACAATGGCTTACTCAAACAAAGACACAAATCCACATTACATCACAACTATATCATAATAAAGGACACAACAGCCGCAACCATTAAACCCGAAATAGAAGTCCTGCCATTAACACACCAAGGTATAACACAGTACACAACATCATCTCAACGTATTATCGTACACAATATCAACAATCGACAAGGGGTTACAACGTAACAACTCCGTTTCAACAATCCTCAATGAGAAATCACAATCACACATCACAAAAACAAACAATACATACTTGCTACCATGTGTTCCTACGACGATCGCTGGCGCCGACAATGTCTTGATGTCTGATTCAACGCCAATTGATGGACGAAACGGTGCTGAGACCCAACTTGACGACGTTGCAACGTATTTCTACGAACGAGGGTTTGAGCTAACTAGGGTTTTCGGTGGCAAACAAATATGAAATTTCTAATTTACATCAACATTACCAAACCAACAACAACAAAATCATAGGAATCACGTGACCAAAATCGCTGCAACGTCCGAATCACAATCCACAACCCAGAAACAACCTTCCACATTCACCTACAGTAAAGGGACAACATCGGAACAATGCATTTCAATGTTGGAAACTTTGGTAAATTTAACACCAACAAAAACCCCTATTTACCCTTAATTTTAGACATGTACCTCATAGTACCATGGGCTCCAAAGTCTTTAACATTGATATGGGATCTATTTGTCTTCAAAAAAAGATACAAGACTAAATGGTTTAATATTTCCAAAATCAGGATTTAATGGTGCTTTACCCTAGAAATAATTTTTTGACATTTATTTTTGTCAAACTAATTTATATTTTATCAAATTGACAATTTTGCCTTGAAATGGAGCAATAGTGTCTTCAACTGTTCTTATTTAGAATGAGATTCAAAATTGAAAGTCTAATGTATCACAATTGAAACATTAAGGATCAAAGTGACACAAGTCCCAAATTACAGAGACCATTAGTGTAATTCGCCCTTTATTCTTTTTTCTTTTTTCAATAATGTTATAGACATTTTGGTGAGTCTCTGGCAATATTCTTAACGTCCAGTGACATTCTGGGCATTTTAGCAATCTCCGATGAAATTTAGAAGACTTTGACGATACTTTGACCAATTTTTGGCAATACTCGAATGATTTTCTGATAATGTTGAACATTCAGGTGAGCCTCCGGTAACTGTCTAAAAGAAGTCTGACGAAAATCTAATGATGCTAAAATGTGCAACGTCGTTAAATTTTTTTTTTTTTTTTTTAAAAATAAGATTTTTTTAATAATAATTAAAAATATATAAACTTAATTAATATAAGCATTTTATTTTGAAATGAGATGAATTTTAACTGTGGAAAGTGTATGTGGGTCAATGCCCCTTAATTGAGGGACTAACTTAGAAAAGGCCAATGATTAGAAAAGATTGACCTAGAAGTGTCTAGGGTTTTTTTGAACTGTATGCAAAGTGGCTAGGGTTTTGGGAGGAATTATCTCATGATTCCGGAACACTGATGACCGCGTGTTGATTAGAACTGTATGCAAACTTGATTTAAAATTTTTAATGAGTTTTAAATTATTTTTAAATTTCACTTATCTGAAACAAATTTTAATGAAGTAAAGTTTGAATAGTTTGATTGCAAAGTTTGACTGTCTTTTTCTTTTGGTACTTATATAAATTTAGGGTAAATTATATTTTCAACTCCGCTACCTAATTCGAAATATCAATGGCTCGAATGGCTCGAAATTCTAAAACGACATTGTTTTAGGATTTTTTTTTTTATTCTCTTACCGGTAAGATAATATTTTCCATATCATTCGAGTCATTCGAGCTCTACGCATTCGAGCTACGGATTATTTTCATTATATTTTTTATCAGTGTTTGATTTAAATTTTATTTTTATTTTATTATTTTAATTTGAATAATTTAATCTCTATATTTTAAATTTATTTTTAATTTGGTTATTTTGTTCAAATTTTATATTATTTTTTTTCTACGTGTACATCTTAGAAGACGGATAAGTATCCCAAAAATCATTAATTTTAACTTTCAACTTGAACATAATGAAAATTTTGAAAAAAATACTTAGAGTGTAGTGACTAAATTGTTTAATTTAAAATAATAGATATCAAAGTAAAATTTAAATTAAACTATAGAAGTTAAAACTATAATTTACCCATAAACTTATCAGGAAAGTAAATGGTTGTTCAAACTTGATTAGAAAATATAAATAATTTTAAAATATATTTAAATTTGACTTATTTATATAACATCTCTAATAAATTTTTAAACAATAAAATATAAATTAAAATTAAATAATTTAATTCATTTTGCAGTACTAATGTTTGCCAAATAACAAAATGGCCGATTGAAGAAAGAAAAATAAATAAAGATAATGAAGCCATGTGGCCTTGTCTTTTGGGCACAGGCCCATGATCTGGACCCATGAAACCTTTTTTTCATGGGCTTTATGAATTTTATGTTCATTGTTTCGATGTGGTTGTGTCCCATTTACCAATTCCACACTCTGTTTGTTCCAATTTTCAGAATTTACTTTTTAAAAAATTATATTTTTTCTTTTTTTTTTGTATATTTTTGTTTTTACTAATTTTTTTAATATTTTAAGCAATTTTTTTTAATTTTTAAACACACCTGATATAAATACACTTGGAAAGTATAATATTTGTAAAAAAAAAATCTTTAAAAAATTCACTAAATACCAAAAATACAATATATATATATATATGAAAATGCAATACATTTTATGTATTTTTGTATATTTATTGATTTTTTAAAATATTTTTTCACAAATAATTTACTATTTAGATACATTTAAGTAAGGTACATATAAAAAAGTAAAAAAAAACAATTACTTCAAATTTAAAAAATATTCACTAATAACAAAAAAACACGAAAAAAAAAACTCAATTTTCAGAAAATTGAATTTAGAAAACTGAAACCAAACACAAAATAGAGTTAAAGCTCATAATTACAAACTTAAGAAATAAATAAATAAAAACAGAGCTAGGGCTCATTTGTTGTCTCAAAAATGAAATTTAGCTATCTTAAAATTAGCCTATTTAGTAATAAATTAATGGGAAAATTACATATACCCCCTCGAGGTTTGGCTAAATTACAAATACTCTCCTGAGGTTTGAGAAATTACAAATTCTCCCCTGAATGCTATATTTGCATAACAAATTATGGGGTAATTTGTTATGAAATTTAAATCTCAGGAGACAAATTGTTATGAAAATACAAACCTTAGGGGGTGGGATGTAATTTCTGAAACCTCAGGGGGTATCTGTAATTTAGCCAAACCTCAAGGGAGGTATATATAATTTGCCCTAAATTTAATTAGATTAGTTACAAAATTTCAAACACATGTATATTGCAGCACCCTTTAATTTTGAAAAACTACAATCAAATCATTTTGAATGGACATTTGTATAAAATTTATATGTATGTTAAAACTTTAGAATTTTGGAAAATTCTATGGTGTGCACTTTTTTAAGTGTATGTCATATGCATCGTAGTATAAATTGATATAATTTTACTATAAAATTTTGTATCATCAACCATAAAATACATAATTTAATCATAAATTAATGTAATAAAAAATGTCGTAACCAAGTTACAAATTTTTGTAACATCAATCACAAAATTATGAATATTTTATTACACTAATTTGTAATGAGGTTAAGCATTTTGTACTTAATGTTATATAATTTTGTAATAAATTTACGTCAATTTATAATAAGATACATAGAGTGTGGACACCATAGATTTTCCCTAGAACTTTTCCTTTTGTTGAGAGTATTTCTTGTGTATTATTTGAGCGTGGACCGTTGGATTAGTAGGTTCCACAAGACCAAATAATATAACTAATAGTTTTTTTTTGTGTGTGTGTGTGTGTGTTGCTCAAGTAGAATCTAATGCACTGAATACCATCTCTTAGTTATGTAGCTAAAAACTACACCAATAGTCACCTAAACACACATTTTACATTCACAAAATGTAAAATATGTGCTTTTGGGAGGCCGGGGCTTAAATAATATATATATTTTTTTTTTTTTGATATTTTTTGTATGTTTAAATTCTAAATTTCTAGCATTACAACATGGTTATCTGAGGTGAACTAATTATTAAAAAATTATTTAAAAGCTCTAAAACAATAAGTTCTAATAGCTCTAAATACACTGTAGTTTCAATTGATTTGATGTTTTGCTCTTTATTTTGTTCTAATAGCTCTCTTTTTAGTGATATGTATCACCCCTGCTAGTTATTATCACAGTTGGCAGCCGAGGCAGCGGTATCTTTTTTGGAAGAATCCAATAACAACTTTTGGATTCCTTGCCTTGTCTCCAATTCACTGCCTCTCTCCTCTCTGCTTTTTGCATAGGCCTCAAAGAACTCTTTGTTTTCTTTCTCCAGCTCCTTCCACACTAAAACACACATTACACGACATAATTAACAACCACTATACAGGGACTGGTTTGTATAAATTCTAAGAAGTGATTAGGACTTATGTTAATTTGAGAGTTTGTGATAAATTATTTGATACAGTTTCTACTTATAATTTATTAGACAGAAACAACTTCAATAAGTTAGAAAAAAAGAATTGATTATTTAGAAATTAAAGGAGCACTTTTAGTTTTTGCTTTCTGATTATCAAATTTTAACTTAAAAAAATATCTACCAAACAGAGCCACGATGCTACATCCACTTAATTTGTCACACCTAAATGATCCCTAATGATGTGATATTGAAGTTAGACTCATAATGAAATGTTTGACAAATCAAAATTTGATACTTGTCAGACACATTATTAGAGTGATTTTTAGGTATAATAAATTAAAGTGTCTTAAGCATTTATATTTGCATAGTTCTTAACTAACATCACAAAGTGTTAGTATTATAAATCGGAAATCAAAATAATAAGAATTGGTGTTAATATACACATAATTTACAAGCTTTTCTTAGTTATAGACCATATTATTAAAATGAATATTGTTGCAATTTTCAAAGTTCTATTATTGTATGACTAAAAAAAATTTGAATAAAATTAGGACACATCATTTTCTATCGTCTACTAACAATAGGAGCAAGTCTCACAACATGTGATGATAGGAGATCTGTTCTTATTGTTACTAGGAGATAGAAAAATAGTGTATTTGTAGCACGACTCGAAAAAAATTTGTAGGCAGATGTCTGAACTTCTAATCTAAAAATTCTAATGCATACAGTCCAATTCTATTTTGTCATAGAATTTTGTCGTATACTTACAATAGGAGCAAGGCTCATACCATGTGATGATGGGAGACCCGTTCTTAGTGTTTCTAGGAGATAGAAAAATAATGTGTTGGTAGCACAACTCGAAAAAAATTCTTAGGCAGACGTGTGAACTTCTGATCTAAAAATTCTAATGCATAGAGTCTAATTCAATTTTGTGATAGAATTTTGTGCACATAAAATAAATAAATAAATAAATAAAAAAACCTCTTGTCAGTGTAAAATATGGAAGGTGAGTAGGTAGATAAAGATAACCTGTGGAAGTAATGATTGGTTGGATATTTGCGTGGTTGGAGAGAGCTTCCATGCACTCTTCTTTGCTCATCTTGAATATGATGCACTCTTCTATCAGGCGTTGTACCTGTTTCAATTACTCATCTCATCATCATCAATAACAATAACTACAAATCAAAAAGCAAAAACAAAATCAAAATCAAAAAAACAACCAACAACCGAAGCAAAGATTGTAGTTATTACCATACGGATATAGGAAGTAGAAGATTCACCCATGATGAGTTCTCTTTGTTTTTGAGATACAAACTCTAATATATAACTATTATCTACAAAACCCTGTTTGGAATCCAAAATATGATCAATGAGAAGAGTTGAGAAGTAGAAGAGCCGAGAGGTTTTAGTGTTGCAAAAAGAAAGTTGAGGATGACGTGGCATAAAGAAGACAAGAAAAAATAATACTAAAGAAAGAAACAAAAGAACGAGCAAGCAGAGAAATCGTTTTGATCATTGTCGTATTATCTACTAATAAAAAGAACAAAAATGCTACCGATCTTAAAAATTTTACCAAATATCTTACGTGAGACTCACATGGGACTCATATTGTGTGGATCCCATACCTATGTGAGACATTTAGTAGAAATTTTAATAAAATTTTTAGAATCTCTAATATTACTTTAAAAAGAAACAAACTCTTCTCTAATTTATTAAAGTGAGTTCAACGGTCTAGTCTAGACTCATAAACCTATCACGCAGTGGGTTTTATTTCGATAATATGGCATCTTACTTTTTTAGATCATTGTGCGTAGATCATTTATAAATACGGTTTTAAAAAGTGACTGCAACCGTTACGTATATGTAACAGTTGTAGTGGTGGCCGCCACCGGTTACAGTCGCTATAACGATGTGACGAAAATTCACATGTAACGGCTATTCCTGTGTTACGTAACGGCCGTAGCGGTACCGTAACAGCTGTAACGGTTCGTTATACATCGTTACACCCGTTTATAATATTTTGAATAACTTCATTTCCCAAAAAATAAATACATAAAATCTTACCAAAAAAAAAGAACAAATACTCAAGTGATCTAAGTCCAAAGAAAAAATCTTATATGAATTTATTTTCTTTATAATTTTTTTATAATTTTTATTTCATTACATTAGCATGTAAAATAAAAAAATATATAACCAATAGTTGTATTTATTTTTATAATCATTTTATTTAATATTTAATTATAAATAATTTTTATTTTGTTACTGTAATGTGTTGTCTAAAAAATATCTTTAAAAAACTTAAAAATATTTTTTGTTTATGGCACAAATTTTATTTTTATAATCATTTCATTTAATACTTAATTGTAAATAATTTTATTCAGTTACTTGTAAAGTGTTGTCTAAAAAAATGCCTCAAAAAAAAATTTTTGTTCATGGCAAAATTTTTATTTTTATAATCATTTCATTTAATAATTGTGAATATTTTTTATTCAATTAGTTCAGGTATTGGTCAAAAATAATTTATAGACATTTAAAATCAATTATTCTTAAAATCATTAACTATTGAAATAAAATGTAAAAAACTCTTTTTATAATGATTTGAAAACATGAAATATATTGGATCATATCTAAAAATTAACAAAAATTGATCAAAATCTATTTTAAACACTAATAAATGTGATTCTAGAAAAAAAATATATATATATATATGCGTATCGGTAAGTATTATTTAAATTGTGGGAAAAATAAAAATAAAATCACGGTTCCGGTTACTACAACCGTTACGCTACGACCTTTATACCCCGCACCCACACCCGCAACCGTTTTTTGAAACCTTGTTTATAAATTAAATTAAATTAGTTATAGGGTGAATTACATCAATAATCTCTGTAATTTGGAATATCATTTTGGTTCCTGACCTTTTAATTGTCATTCATCTGATCCTAAATTTTGAATCTCATTTCAAATAAAGACAATCGAAGACATTGTTGCTCCATTTCAAGGGCAAAATCGTCATACAACTTATTTTATGTCAATTAACTGATATATTATTTGAAATATAATAGCATTTTTCTTAATGAATAATGTTGTAACTTTTTTTGTTATAAAATTCTATTTAGTTTGGTCTTCAGAATCTAATTTAGGAAAAAATTTCTAAGAAATTAAAAATTAAATTGTTGAAAAAAATTAAAAACACATCATTTTTATATAATTTTATATTTTGGGAGGGTATGAATAATTTTTTTAAATAATTTTTTTTTATATTTATTTTCGTTAAATTAGTTTTTATTTTTTCAAAAATCAAACATAGCAACAATTTTGATGTCATTATTAAATCAATCCATTAAATCAAAAAATCTAAAACTAAAAACATTTCATATGTTAAACATATCAATTATATATTAAAAACCTAATAATCATCTATTACATAACCATCTAGAAATATGTGTTAACAACAAATATAACCATCTATTACATGATAACCATTCAAAGATATCAACAAAAACAATTACCTATTACATGATCATAATCCAAACGCATAGTAAAAATTAATTTGGTAAAAAAATAAAAATGTAAAAGATTTATCATTTTTATAAAATTTTATCTTTGGTGAGTAGAAATAATTTTTTAAAATTTAAAAATAATTTTTTGACATTTATTTTTATCAAACTAGTTTATATTTTATCAAATTGATGACTTACTTTTGAAATGGTGTAAAAATGTCTTTAATTGTCTTTATTTGAAATAAGATTTAAAATCAAATATATCACAATTGAAAAGGTCAGAGACTAAAGTGACAGTCTCAAACTATAAGACCGTTTTAGTGAAATTCACTCTTATTCGCATTTTTTTTTCTCAAGAAATAGACGATCTATTTTTATGATTTTTTTTTTTTTAAACAAATATACTCAAAGCATGTGGTTATAATTATAGTATCAATCTATTTTTGTATAAATAATTCATGCATCAAATACCTATAAAATCAATACATATGATCATTGAAGTGAAGATCGTGGTGAGCCCACAAAACACGGGGAAAAGCTCGGTCCTAATAATAAATGGTAAATGAATTAGCTAGACTATCTCTCCTATTAATTCAATCTCTAAGTGATGTAGGGATCTCAAATAATTTATAAGATATTTTATATGGGTGTAATCCTTACACACACGTAAATTTGTATATATCTCACATTCATATAAGAAGTTTGGTAAAAAAATTTAATAGATTATTTGAGATTTATAGTATTTTTTTTTTAATCTCCACTATTGCAAAAGAAAAAAAAAAATCAAAAATTTATACTATTGCATTACAGGAACTTTCACTTTTTTTTTTTTGATCGACAAAAGAGAAGTTTTGTTGATGGAAAACATAACGAGTATGATAATTTACATCAATAAAGAAGAGGGTGCAAAAAGCATTACAGGAACTTTCACTTATTGGTAGTATCTCATACTCTACTTCAACAAACCTTTAATGATTAGATTAGAGTATTAGAAAATGATTTTTAAAAAAAACAATTTATAAAATATCATTGGAAGGATGTGTTGGTTAGAAAACTACTCTTGAAAAAACAGTACCAATTATCAAATTTGCCACCATTTGACAATGATTTATCAAAAGTGTCACCATTTGACATTGAAAATTTGACATTGAAATGTCCTTATACCACACATGTTGAGGTCTGCAATTTACAATCACAAGGAGACAATTTGTAAAGGTCGCATGCAGCTCTCAGAACATATACGTTTGAGTTCTATTTATGCTGTGTTTGGATTATTAGATTTCAACAGGGATTTGAAAAAAGATAAAATAAAATTAAGAAAAAATTTAACATATATTTAATTCATATATATTTATATAATAAGGGAAGAAGGTTTTTGAATTTATCCCAGAAACAATTGTCCTACTAGGATATTTTATATGGTTGAAAACATTTTTAAAAAAAAAAAAGAAAGAAAAAGAAATTTAGAAAGAACTGGAAGAAGAAAAAAAAGCTTTACAACACTCAATCGGTACTTTACATACCAATAACATAAAAATAAATTGTATGAAAAAACATATCTAACAATGCTTATTTTTATTTTTATGTGAGGAACAGTCGTACGAAAAAACATATCTAATAATGCTTATTTTTATTTTTATGTGAGGAGCAGTCGCTTTCAAAATTAACAATATGGTTGAGGTTAAACATAAAAACAACAATAGTTTGATTAAGAAAATTACAGTGAACAACTTTAGTAAAAAAAAAGACAACAGAAATGTGCAAACCTGTCAATAGGAAGAAAATTTTTGACAACTTTGTGGAACAATGAAATGAAAGTAAGGGAATAGAACATGTATATAGGTGCAGGGATGAAGTATTTTTAAAAAATATATATATATATATATATAATCGGGCAGTTAAATGAGAGAAGTTGTAGGCGTGGAACAATAAAAGGTGAGTGTCCAAGACTTGGAAAGTTAAACAACGGAGGTGTAAGTTTTTCATAAAAATATAAGCCTAAAATCAACATTATAATGTTTACATTTTTTTAAATCAACTTATCAACTAAATCAAACATCTATATAATAAAGTAGAATAATTTTTGAATTTATCCTACACACATTTGTTCTATTAGGACATTTGGACGGTTCAGATCTATTCAAACGATAAAACAACGGCTGAGATATATTTTTCAAAAAATATCCTACATATACATTTTCTATTTTCTCATTTTTCTCTCTTACTTTTTCCTTTTCTCTCCTATCCTTCTATAATCTCATGATCCCACCTTCCTCATTCTTTTCATTTTATTTTTTTATTTTCACCCATTTTTATTTTTCTCTCTATTTTTTTATTTTCTCATTTTTGTTCACTTATTTTTATTCATATTATATGGAAAAATCTGCAATCCCAAAATTAGTAGCCAGATTTTACTGTATGCAGTAGAGATTATATTAATGAATTTTTTAGCCCACAAATTAAATGAATTTGAACAATTAATTATTATTTTTAAATATATTAAATACCTGATAGACTTCGTAAATTTAGACCTCATATGAATCTTCAACATCTATATAATAAAGCATGATGGTTTTTGAATTTATCCTACACACATTTGTCCTACTAGGACATTTGAACGGCTTAGATATATTCAAATTATAAAACAACAGCTGAAGATATATTTTTTTAAAAATATCTTACATGTACATTTTCTATTTTCCTTTTTCTCTCTCTTACTTTTTCCTTCTCTCCTATGTTTATATGATCCCATGATCCCACATTCCTCACTCTTTTATTTTTATTTTCTTCCATTTTTATTTTTCTCTCTATTTGTTTATTTTTTTATTTTCTCCTTTTTGTTCACTTATTTTTATTCATAATATTTGAAAAAGTCTGCAATCCCATAATTAGGAGCCAGATTTTACTGTGTGTAGTAGAAATTATATTAATGAATTTTTTAGTCCACTAATTAAATGAATTGAACAATTAATTATTATTTTTAAATATATTGAATACCTGATAGACTTCGTAAATTTAGACATCATATGAATTTTCAACATATTTTAATAAAGTAGGACGATTTTTGAATCTTCAACATATTTTTATCCTATTAAGACATATGGATGGTTCAGATCTGTTCAAATTATAAAATAATGGCTGAGATATATTTTTCCAAAAATGTTCTACATATAAATTTTTTACTTTCCTACTTCTCTCTCTCTCTTTCTTTTTCCTTTTCTCACACCCCTCCTTCCATGACCCCATGATCCCGCCTTCCTCTCTCTTTTCTTTTTATTTTTTTTTTATTTCCTCCCGTTTTTATTTTCCTTTCTATTTGTTTATTTTTTTAATTTTTTCCTTTTTGTTCAATATATTTTACACATATTTTCATACAAATGTATGTATGTCCGTAATACACTAGGACATTACGGGCATACATACAATTTTCATATAATTATATAAACAAAAGCAGTATTATATGTATGCCTGTTGAAATTGTATGTATGCTAGGCACATCTATCTATCTAGCTATATATTACATAAACAAAAGCGAGTTTTCGTTAGAAATTTTGTGAGAACTCCAAAATTTTATAATGAATTTGTGATTTTATCAAATAAAAAATAAATTTAAATAGTATTTGGATTACAATTATATTTTAATCCTAATATTATTTATATCGTGCCTTCAGGCACGGACATACGCTAGTATATATATATTTTAAATCTCTATCCAATTTTATGATATAAACACGGAAAACCCTATGGTATATGCACCCTACTAAGAATGGCAATGGGGCGGGGCGGGGCCGGGGATCACCTTCCCGGTCCTCGATCGCCGACGCTACAAACTTCCCCGGTCCCGGCCCCGATCCCCGGCAGGGAACCCCTCACCCCCCTCGGTCCCGCTCCCAACGGGGATCGGGTTTCCCCGACCCCGAAAAATCCCCATAACTCTCTCTCTCTTTGTTTAGCTTTCTCTCTCAATAACAAATCATCATCAACAACATCATCGATCATCAACATCATTTTTATCAACAAGAACATCATTAACGGCAACATCATAAAAAATATATATATATAAATAGAGACAGATCTGGCGATGGATCTTCTCAAATCTATCATGGCAGAGGAAGGAAGAGGCGAAAGGTGACAGCGAAAAAGAAGGAGCCGACGGAGGACGAGGCCTGGCGGAGGAGGAGTCGACGGAGGACGAGGCCGGGAGAGGCAATGGGAGGAGGCCGCGAGAGGCGACAGAGAAGGAAAACGAGGGGACGAAGGAGGAGGCGGTAGTGGCCTGGAGGAGGAAGAGGCGGTGATGACCTGGAGGAGCCGACTGCGTCTGTGTGGAGAGAAGAGAGAGAGAGTGTGTAAGACAGTGTAAGAGAGAAAGAGTGTAAGAGAGTGTAGACCATCCCAAACATATATATATATATAATATTTAAAGAGAGAGGAGCTATTGTGTTCAACCAAACCAAACCCTAAACATATATATATATATAATATAAATCTAGGCTAACCAGGACGGGGGGCCGGTCTGGGGCCGGGCCAGGGATGAAATATATATCACTGTCCCCGGCCCAGATGTCACCAAGGATTTATTTTTGAATACCATCCCCGGCCCGTCGAGGATATTTTTGGAGGAAAAACCACTATTATGGGGGACGGGGGGTCGGGTCCCCATCAGGCCAGGTTCAAATTGTCATCCCTATACCCTACTACAAATTAGTGTAACTTTACCATAAAATTTTATAACATTAACCACAAAATGTGTAATTTTGCCACATATTGGCAAAACAAAAAATGTCGTTACCAAGTCACAAACTTCCGTAACATGAACTATAAAATTGTGAACATTTTGTTATGCTAATTTGTGATCAAATTACGCATTTTGTGATTGATGTTATAAAATTTTATGATAAAATTACACCAAATTGTAAACAATTTTTTACACTAATTTGTGGTGAAATTACCCATTTTGTGATTAATATTACAAAATTTTATGATAAAATTATGTCAAATTATGATAAGATGCATATGGTATGCACCCTAAAAGGTGCACACCATAAACTTTCCCAACAAACATAACCTTAATTTGATTTTTTATACGACATGAATGATTCCATGTGTTACACGAGTTTGAATTACTTGAATTTAGAGTTTTAATTTTAATTATAAAGTCAGAAAACACAAAATCCGATAAATTTAAAAAATGCAAGGTCGAGATGAAAGACAGATAGAAATTTTCTTAAGAGAAAAATAAATGGAGAGAATTGACAATTATTAAGGGTAATAGGTAATTATTTTACAAGTCCGCACAATCCAAACTTTCAATGTTTAATTGAACAAATGAGATTTCTTCAATTTCTACTTCGAAATTATAACTCCAAAATTTAGTAGGTTCATATTCGTGTTATATGATGTCCATTAACATATAAGATATTACATTAGATAATGTTTAAATAAGTAATGAAATATAAATATAATTTTATACAAAATTTTCATACAAAAAAATGTGATCCTTTATTCTTCTTTCATTTCCAATTAAAATATCTTTCATTATGATTTATAATTTAACATTACCATTGTCATGTCATTTGTTATCCAAAAGACAACCTAAGAGGATGAGTGAATTAGGTTTTTACAATTAAAAAGTAATAATATCCTAATAAAAATTATGACTAGCACAATAGATAAATGTAGTTAATGAAATAAAAATAACTAAAACAAGTATTTTAACAACTATGTCAGTTAATGATTTTAGTATAGTGAAAATGTGAAATATAGCTACAACAATTTAAATAAAATAAAGAGATGAGAGAGAGAGAGAGAGAGAGAGAGAGAGAGAGAGAGGCAAACAAATTTATAGTGGTTCGGCTTCAACTCAGCCTACATCCACTCCTCAAGCTTCACTTGAGATTTTCCACTATACTCTAGCTTCACGGGAATACTAGCAACCTCTTTACAAATGGAGCAATCATCTACGGATTTTACACAGACTTTCTAAGTCAAGAATACTGAGTGTACTACACTCTTACAAGGTTGAAAAGAATGTTTTTACTTTCACAGAAAGTTACAAGAATTATCTCTCAAAGATAGATATAAAAATGAAACTTTAGTTTTTCTATAAACCTCACACAGGAAATATGGACTTAAAAATATAAAGCTCAGTGTATAATTTCTGAAAATAGATGTGAGTGATTATAGATCAAAGAATATTTTCAGATTTTTTGTTACTTGTTTACATTAGAGGCTTTGGTATACATAATAAAAATTATAGCCGTTATAGTCATTTGAATTTATAATCGTTTATAGCCGTTGTACTTCCATCGTTACCAATTTGAATATCTTCCACTCCATCATTACAAATTTGAATATCTTCCACTTGAACCTTCTGAACCTTTTGAGCTGCTGTTGTGCTGACCTGTTTGAACCTCTGTTTTGGGCTGTTTGAACTCCTGATTTAATCAAATATTAAATACATTCTAACAACATTTAGGATAAAGGTTTAGGTGAGAAATAATGGGACAAAATAAATTTTGATTCTATTTTTCTTTTTCAAATAAATTAAAATATAATTAAATAAATCATCAAAATAAATTTTGGATTCTATTTTTCTCTTTCAAATAAATTAAAACATAATTAAATAAATCATCAAAATAAATAAGTCTAACAATCTCCCCCTTTTTGATGATGCACACAATGATGTTTTGATTTGATTTGGGAGTAAGAAAGGCTCCCCCTCAAATCATACCCCCTGAATTCATTTCTAAATACATAAATTAGCACATGTGTAATAAATAAGCTTTAATTAGAGACATGACATGAGACTAAGATATCAAACTATAAATACATAATCATCATATTAGTTTTCAAATAATACCATAATACATAACATCATATAATTTCTCTCCTGTGACATTATCAAAAAGAAATCATGGGTCAGAATCTGGAGAAGGAGAATGAGGAAAATGATAGTAATAAATGGTATCAAAAAATAGAGAAGCAAAACATATATATACATTCGTATATATATATATGATTCGCCCGCATCTCGTTTTTTTTTTTCGTCTAAAATCACGTCGAACACGCGTCCTCGCTTTTGCGTTAGCTAACCGACAAAAGCGAGACGGGTCAATCAGTCAATCAGTTGCTTCGGCTCTCTCTCCCTCCTTGTTTTCTTCTCTTTAGCCTCTTCTCTTCAACCTTCTTCTTAATCACACTTGTTTGCTTCTTGTTCTTCACCTCACTTTCTTCTATCTCTTCTTCTATCTCTTCTTCTATCTCTTCGATCTTCTTCTTTCTCGAGAGACAGAACAGAGAGACTGAGTAGAGTAGAAAGGCTGCCAAAAACGACCCTCCTTTCTAGTATATCTCTCTCTTCTACTACATGGCCTCGTCCCGTCCCCTTACTCTCTTTCCGGATCTGAATGACCCTGTAAGCGCTGCTGGGCCGAGTGTCCCGGCTCCTACTAATCCCAACCTTCCTATGATGTCAATTGAGCAAATAATGGTAGTTCAATTAGCATTGAATCCAATCATTTCACACTGACGTCCTGTATGGAGACGGTGACTGCAGTCACAAAATTGGCGTATCAACTTCAGAACAGAACGAGTGAGCTCCACCAGGTCAACGCCTAACTCGCTCTGCTCCAGCGCATGTACAAGGATGCACGAGTAGAAATAGGCGCACTGAAAGCCGAAATAAAGAGTTTAAACGGAAGACTACCTCCATGGCCCGATTTAGAGCAACATCGTTCTTGGCCTTTGATAGTCAGCGGGGAGTCGTCGCTCTCGACGAAACAACAGGGGTAAGGGCGTCAAGGGTCACCCAATGTGATAAAAAGAAGAAGAAAACGATGGAAAAGGCGAGTAAGTAAGATCGGCGTATGGCCGGAAAAAAATCAAGGTTTTTTTTTTTGTATGTTTATTTTGATCGGCATGTGACAGTCAAAAAAATGAAGGGTGTTTTTTTTTATGTAAATATTTGTATTTTGATTTGTTTTTGTTTTTATATTTAAGTACTGAAAAACGAAATTAAAAAGCAGAAAAAAAATAAAAAAATTAAGTCCAAACAAAAAATAATAATAAGAAAAAAAATAAAAATAAAAGAAATTAAGCCTAATAGCAAAATTTTTAAAAAAAATAAATTAAAATAAAATAATACTAGCAGAAATTAAACTTAATAGGATGTTGGTGTTGCTGGAATGGTAATGCAAAAAAAATACCATGAGGGTTTAAAAAGAATCAATATATGCAAAGTTAACTTTACCTCAAGATGCAGAACAAAAAAAAAAAAATTACACAGTTGAGACTAGTAAACTGTCAAAGAGAATAAATGTATGAAAGACTTGAGAACATTCAACTGATATAAATGTTTCCATATCAATGTAACAATACACATATATCATTTTAACAAAAATTCAAGTTTCACAGTCATAACAAAACTTTTTAAGTAAAAATCGACATTCCAAACTCGCCACGAATAAAATTGAAACGATCCTTACTTAGAGGTTTTGTGAAAATATCTGTCAATTGCTTGTCGGTGTTTACAAATTCAAGTACAATATTCCCTTTTTGAACATGATCTCTTAAAAAATGATGTCGAATTTCAATACGTTTTGTTCATAAGTGTTAAACCGGATTTTTGCTTAAATTGATGGCACTAGTATTATTACATTTAATAGGGATATGATCATAATGCAAATCAAAGTCCTCCAATTGTTGTTTCATCCAAAGTATTTGGGCACAACAACTTCCAGAAGCTATATATTCAGCTTCGGCCGTTGATAAAGCAACAGAATTTTACTTTTTGCTAAACCAAGATACTAATGAGTTACCAAGAAAGTGACAAGTGTCACTGGTACTTTTTCTATCAAGTTTGCATCCGGCAAAGTCGGCATCCGAGTAACTAATTAAATCAAATGCAACACCTCTACGGTAAAACAATCCCAAATTTTGAGTGCCAACAAAATATCTAAAAATTCTTTTAACAACACTGAGATGTGATTCCTTAAGATTTGATTGATATCTAGCACACATACAAATAATAAACATAATATTGGGTCCACTTGCAGTTAAATAAAAAAGTGAGCCGATTATACCTCGATATTTTGTGTGATCAATGGACTTACCTTTTTCATCCTTATCTAGCTTAATGGATGTGCTCATAAGTGTTCTAGCTATTTTTGAGTCATACATACCAAACTTTTTGAGTAATTCTTTTGTGTACTTAGCTTGGTTGATAAAAATTCATTCATTACATTGTTTAATTTGAAGCCCAAGGAAATAATTTAGCTCTCCTATCATGCTTATCTCGAACTCACCTTGCATACACTTAGCAAATTCCTTATACAAAGTTTCATTGGTAGCACTAAATATAATGTCATCCACATATATTTACACAATAAGTAAATCATCATTTTTAGTTTTAACAAAAAGTGTGGTGTCAATCGTTCCTCTAGAAAAATTATTTTCAATCAAAAATTTACTTAATTGTTCATACCATGCACAAGGTGTTTATTTCAAACCATATAAAGCTTTTGATAGTTTAAAAACATAATTTGAAAAAGTATGATCTTCAAAACCTGAAGGTTGTTTAACATAAACTTCCTCATTTATAAAACCATTAAGAAATGCACTTTTTACATCCATTTGATAAAGTTTAAAATCTCTAAAACATTCAAATGCAAGTAACATGTGAATGGCTTCTAATATAGCAACCGGAGCAAAGGTTTCATTGAAATCAATACCTTCTTCTTGATTGTATCATTGTGCAACAAGTCTAGCCTTATTTCTTATAATTGTGCCGGATTCATCAAGTTTGTTTCGAAAGATCCATTTGGTACCGATAATAATATGATCTTTAGGTTTTGGCACAAGTTCTCACACTTTGTTTCTCTCAAATTGGTTAAGCTCTTCATGCATAGCTATCATCCAATGTTCATCGAATTCGACTTCTTGAAAGTTTTTAGGCTCAATCTATGAGAGAAAAGCCAAGTTACTACAAATATTTCTAAGTGAAGAGCAAGTTTCAATACCTTTTGTAGGGTCACCTAGGATTAAATCCTTAGGGTGATTATGAATAAACTTCCATTCTCTTGGCAAATCATCATTGTTTCATCCTTCTTGAGGTGGGAGAATATGTTGTTCAATCTCTTTGTTCAACTTACATAATTGGTTCTCTTCTTTGTAGATACTTGAATCTTTCACATTTTGTTCCAAATCTATATTATCACTAACAATTTGCTTTTGAGCAGAGATGTTAGTTTCATCAAATGCCACATGTATAGATTCTTCCACAACAAGAGTTCTTTTGTTAAAAACACGAAAGCTTTACTAGTTAAGGAATAGCAAAAAAAAATTGCTTCATTAGATTTTGAATCAAATTTACCTAAGTTATCCTTACCATTATTATGCACAAAATATTTACAACCAAAAACATACAAGTGACTAATGTTGGGCTTTCTATTATGCCAAAGTTCATAAAGAGGTTTTTTTTAGAATAGGTCTAATTAATGCACGATTTAAAATATAGTATGTGATGTGAACGGCTTCGGCCCAAAAATATTTAGGAAGATTATTTTTACAAAGTATTGTTTTACTCATCTCTTCTAAAGTTCTGTTCTTCCTTTCTACTACATCATTTTGTTGAGGGGTTTTAGGTGCTGAAAAATTATGTCCAATACCATACTCATCACAAAACAATTCAAATTTCTCATTTTCAAGTTCTCTACCATGGTCGGTTCGAATATTAGTAATAAGAAAGCCTTTTTCATTTTGAATTCTACGACAGAGTTTTGTGAAAGAAGAAAAGGTTTCATCTTTGTGTGCTAAAAACATAACCCATGTAAATTTTGAATAATCATCAACAATAACAAGACAATAATGTTTATCACCTAGACTAGATGTCCTCGAGGAACCAAATAAATCCATATGCAATAGTTGTAAAGGTGTAGTTGTGAAAATATGAGATTTTGATTTAAATGATGTTTTAGTTTGCTTTTCTTGTTGACAAGCACTATAAAGATGACCTTTTTCAAATTTAATTTTTGGAAGTCCAATGACCAAATTATTTCTCAAAAGTTTAGCAATTAAATCTATATGAACATGACCAAGTCTTCTATTCCATAACCAACTATTTTCATTATTAACATATACACATTTAACATCACTAGCATAAAGATCATTAAGATGAAAAACATAAACATTATCATGGAGATTACCAACGAATAAAGCTTTATGATCATTTGTGCTTTCAATTGTGCAATCTGATTTATCAAAAATAACTCGATTATCTTTATCACATAGTTGACTAATACTAAGTAGGTTATGCTTAAGTCCATCAACAAGTAAAACATTTTCAATAGAAGAGTTAGGAGAAATACCGATGCTACCAATACCGATGATTTTTCCTTTTTTGTTATCTCCAAAAGTAACAAATCTTCCATCTTTCGATGATAGTTTAATAAAAAATGATTTATCTCCGGTCATGTGTCTGGAACATCCACTATCAAGGTACCACTTCCCTTCTTTAGCTTTGGACTTAAAATAAACCTATAAGATAACAATCAAGTGTTATTTTTTGGTACCCATAGTTTCTTGGGTCCTTCTTAGTTAGTTTTGTTAGATCCCTTAATAGTCTAAATCTTTTTAATTCTCATGTTTATATTATTTTTGAATGGACAAGAAGATATATAATGGCCTTTCTTTCTACAATAATGACAAGTAATATAAGGGTGAGTCATGAGAGGTGCCTTTTCAAAAATTGTATTGAGATTCTTTTATTTTTTAATAGGGTCATATCCAATGCCCGCCTTATCGAAAACGCATCTTTGATTTTCAAGAAGCATGTTAAGATTGTCTCTACCTTTTACAAAATTTTTAAGTGTTTTTGTTAAATCATCAAATTGTTTTGTAAAACAATTTTCTCATTAGAGATGGTGTCAAAATCATTTTTCAAAACAATTTTTTCTTTCTTTAATTCTTTTACATTAATAAATAAAGATGCAACAGATTTCTTCAACACATTATTTTTAGCACAAACTTTTCTAAATTCATCTTGTAGTTCATGGAATGCACTTTCAAGTTCTTCATAAAAAGTAGTTATCTCATCTTGAGTAGAGTCTTCATCTTCAAGAGCCATGAGACATAAGTTGGCTACTTCATTTTTAATTTCATCACTTGAGCTTTCATCTTCACTTTCTCCCCAAGCTGCTACCATGGCCTTTTTGTTTCTTTTGTTATCTTTTCCATGATTCTTTAATTTTGGACAATCCATCTTCATATGTCTAGGACTTTTGCACTCATAGCAAATTATAGGCTCTTTCTTATTACCTTTGTTATACTCTTTCTTAAAAGGTTTTCTTCCTCCATAATTGTTTTTCTTGAAGTGCTTTTTGAGATTTCTACTAAACATGGCATAGCTTTCATCCTCACTAGAGTTTTCATGTTCTTCTTCATTTGATGAGACTTTGAATGCAATTCTACTTTTGTTTTTGTTTTCAACATCCTCATGTCCTTTCATGGTGATCTCATGAGTCATAAGGGAACCCATAAGCTCATCCAATCTAAGTGTGGAGAGATTTTTGGCTTCTATAATGGTTGTGACCTTTACTTCTCAATTCTTTAGTAAACACCTAAGAATTTTTCTTACCAACTCACTATTAGTATAAGTTTTGCCAAGATATTTCAAAGAGTTTACAATTTCAGTAAATCTAGTAAACATACTTCAAACAGATTTATCAGAGTTCATTTTAAATAATTCATAATTATGAAGAAGCATATCAATACAAGATTCCTTCACTTGGTTTGTACCTTCATACGTTACCTCAAGTTTGTCCCAAATTTCTTTTGCCGAATCACAACTTGAAATTCTATTATACTCCTTAGAGTCTAATCCACAAATAAGGGTAAGTTTGGTTTTAGCATTGGCTTGCAATAATTTCTGATCTCTCTCATCACATTCATCTTCAGTTTTAGGTACACTAATATTGTACTAATTTGGTAGGAATTTTCGGACATTTGGTGACAATAATCCACATGGCATAATCAGTGGCTTGTAGGTATAGGGTCATCATATCCTTCCAATGACTGTAGTTGTTTCCGTCAAATAATGGTGGCCTATTTGTGGTTTGTCCTTCAGCTAAGGTTGCCATAGATCAAAACTCCTAGATTGTTAGATCTAAAACAAGAGTCTAGACTCTAATACTAATTGTTACCCAAAAGACAACCTAAGAGGGGAGGTGAATTAGGTTTTTACAATTAAAAAATAATAATACCCTAATAAAAATTATGACTAGCACAATAAATAAATATAGTTAATGAAATAAAAATAATTAAAACAAATTTTCTAACAAGTATGTCAGTTAATGATTTTAACACAGTAAAAATGTGAAATATAGCTACAGCAATTTAAATAAAATAAAGAGATAAGAGAGAGAGAGGCAAATAAATTTACAGTGGTTCGGCTTCAACTCGGTCTACGTCTACTCTTCAAGTTTCATTTGAGATTTTTCACTATGCTCTAGCTTCACGGAGGTGCTCGCAACCTCTTTACAAATGGAGCAATCCTCCACGGATTTTACACAGACTTTCTAAGTCAAAAATACTGAGTGTACTACACTCTTACAAGGTTGAAAAGAATGTATTTTTGCTTTCACAGAAAGTTACAAGAATTATCTCTCAAAGATAGATATAAAAATGAAGTTTTGGTTTTTCTGTAAACCTCACACAGAAAAAATGGGCTTAAAGCTATAAGGCTCAGTGTATAATTTCTGAGAAAATATGTGAGTGATTATAGATCAAAGAATATTTTCAGGTTTTTTGTCACTTGTTTACATTAGAAGCTTTGGTATATATAATGAAAATTATAGCCGTTTATAGCCGTTGTGCTTCCATCGTTACCAATTTGAATATCTTCTACTCCATCATTACAAATTTGAATATCTTCCACTTGAACCTTCTGAACCTTTTGAGCTATTTGTTGTCTGAAATTTGAACCTCTGCTTTTGAAATGTTTTGAACTCCTGATTTAATCAAATATTAAATACATTCTAACAACATTTAAGATAAAGGTTTATGTGAGAAATAATGGGACAAAATAAATTTTGATTCTATTTTTATTTTTCAAATAAATTAAAATATAATTAAATAAATCATCAAAATAAATTTTGAATTCTATTTTTTTCTTTCAAATAAATTAAAATATAATTAAATAAATCATCAAAATAAATAAGTCTAACATCATTCTAATTGAATTTTTTTTGTTAGAAAATTTTGCTTGCAAGTCATTTTCCTTTTCAAATATAATACTTAAATGTGATTATCTTATCATATTCTTTTTGTGGAGAGTAAGGATATATAAGCATTGGGTTGGCCAGGCCGACACTATATACTAAGAATATGTATGTCATCTCAATCAGGGCCTGGCTTGGCCCGACATTAAACCTAACCTAACCACTCTAAGTTTTATTATAAAATAATGTTTAAATTTCAAATTCATTCACTTAACTCAATACATATATGTTTATTTTTTTTCACGTTAAAGGGCTATTAAATTTTTTAATCGTTTCTACTAACTATTTAAATTGAAAATATTAATAAATTTTAATTACAAAATAAATATGATTTTGTAAGAAATGCTTTAATCTAAGATATAGAAAAGCATATATATATATATTTTCTTGTATTATTTTTTTAATTTATTTTGTAACTAAATAATATAAAAATTAATATTTTCAAATACGCGGGCTAGGCTGGCCGGGTTAAAATTCTTTATCCCAAGTCCGACTACAAATTAAATAGACTCCAAAATTTTGGTTAGTCCTACTTTATGAGCTAAATACTTTTTAAAATTCTAAAAATATTGGACTGGTGCCGGCGATTACACCGATGGCCACTCCTTGTAGAGAGTAATAGTGTGAGATCAATTATCTTGAAATTACAATTCAGAATAAGTTGTCCCAAGATGGACATTATTAAAAGGATCGAGTTTTTTTTGGGTTGACCATCTCAATTTGAGAGTGTGTTTAGGTAGACCTATTTTGATACTAATTTCAATGATTCAAACCCTTTACCTTTTATGACTCATTAAATAGAATATTCATATAAAAATTAAAGATAATCAGATATCGATAGTTATATGTTTGAATTAAATTTGTATTACAAAAAATGAATAATTATTCTTAAAATTATATTTACCGCCTATCTTTTTAAAATAAATATAAGTCAAACATATATTATCAATGTCTAATCATCTTTATTTTTTACATAAATATATTTTTTTAACGAATCTCAAAAATTAAACCGTTTGAATCATCAAAATCAGTTCCAAAATGAGTTTAGTAAATCCAAATGTTTAAATGACAATGAAAAATGTTTAAAACTCTCATAAATCTTGCACAATTCAACTCACAATAATATGATCTCACAAGTGTTAATTTTTAATTGATTATATACTCAATGATATAAGACTCATCACCATTACCATATCATTATGAATGCATCTGTACATGCAAAATATGAATCTCTAATATTATTGAGATGATAATTTAAGAAAAAAAATATATTTTTTAAAATTCTATGATAAAAATATGGTGGTGCTTGGCAATGATATCGTGGTGGTGGGGTTAGAACATTCATGTAGGAGGAGTAACATGATTGATGTGGTGGGGATGACAGAACATTTTATTAGCAAGTGTAAATTAAATTTTTTTTATTTTTTATTTTTTAAGATTGTTAACATTTTTGTGCCTATCAACTGCCGTTGGATCCTAGTTCCAAAAAAAAAAAAAAAAAACAACTGCCGTTCGATCTTTATTTCTTGGAAGGTGGCTGATCCTCCAATTATTATAATTTTTTTTGGAGTGGACCAACACACCAGGGCCCAAAAGTTATGACAAATGCATGAAACATGGGCCCCCATGGACACCGTTATGTCTTCACCCTCTCTTCCTTCCTTTTCACTGGGCTACTTTGTTTGATAAGAACTAATTATTTTTCTTATTTGCTTTAAGTTTAAAGTAAATAAATTTGTTCACGAAGATTCTCCAGGGATCATGATTTGAAGCCCACCCCCTCAACTCTCCAAATCAAGAGCTCGTGATGGTGATGGTGATTTGTAAATCAAGTTAGAGTTCGCATGAAAATTTTTATCTAAATCATGATCACAATTCGCAATAATCATGAAGGGAGAGACGGCTGGGAAAGATGAGAGGAGAGAGGGAGGAGCGTAGAGAAATGTGGGGTGGTTGCGACGGCGGGAGAGGATGGGAAGAGGTGGGGAGGGGTTCGGTCGCCTATTCCTAAATTAGGGTTTGCAAATAAAAAAAAGGAGAAGATTGGATAGAGAAAAGAAGGTAATTTGATAATTTTTCTCAATAATTATTTTACGATCAGTACAATCTTTCATGTCCCTTGAAATTATTTTTTCTATTCCCCAACCCATTTTAATTATTTTTGTTCTTCCTATTTATTTAAGAGTTGGACATATTATTCCACTATAGAAAAATATTTTCAGAGATTTTTTTTTTCAAGTGAAAGAAAATATACAAATAATTTTATTTTCATTAATTATGTAAAAAAAAAATTGAGAGAAAATAATTACTTCTGGAAATAATTATAATAAGACTTGTACTTTTATACAATTATGCATGTAAGAACTAAAAATGAAAACATTTTATTTTCTTTCTAATTTTTTGTTTCCCTTGCGCAATTTCAGTGGTCGATGAAACAATCTGAAGCAGGCTTTGCCTTCACCCTAATCAACAAAAATTACAAATTTTAATAGCTTAAAAGTTATTTTCCATTTTTTTTGAAATGTGAGATATTTTTTGAAATAAAATCTTACCAATGTGCCGCCGCCACCCCCATCACTAAACCTCTACATCATCACGAACACGTTTCAAAATTGCAACCAAGCATAAAAAAACATTTTTTTTACCAAAAATATTTTTTACTGAAACGAACAGAATACGATCAAACCCGATCCTCCCCTTGAAAGGCATCAAAGACCGTTGACAATTTTTCTCTGATGAATGTAGAGGAAGTAGTGAAACCAGTTTCAATCATTCAACGATTCCACCAACTTTACCTATGATTCCACCAACTTTACCAGACAACCATCAGCTAAAGCAAGTTGCAGAGTGGCCTCACCACCCCATTATTCATGCGTCTTCAACAACCCTGAAACATCAGCAAATTTCAATTGTACGCTTGCAAAGCAGCATTTTCACAAGTTGCAAAATGCAAGACCTAGTACTCCTGTTTTGCTGCAGAGCTTTGCAGATTGCTAGATATTAGCAACTTTGCCCTTGCAATTCAAACAGTGGCTATCGAGGCCTAATAATGAACAAATGAACGTTCCCAAATCCAGATCGCCTCAGAATTTGCAGCATATCAGATATCAGAAGATATCAGTGCATGCACTGTGCTGAAAAGAAATCCCATTTCGCCAAAAGCACCTTTAATACCAATGTGGCTTATCATAGTATGATCATTCCGCAATCTGCTTTTCTTTGTTTTGGGTTTTGATTCACTCCTTAATTGAAAACTTTCCGAGAGAGAGAGAGAGAGAGAGAGAGAGATTAAATCAAGAAGAGAAGGAGCAATATCAGGACATATTTTAACAAATTACTGACCAAATAACAACTTCAACAATGGAATGCAACAAACCAGAACTTCTAAGGTAATTCACTCCAAATATAGTAGTAGTAGAAAAGAAAACCAAAAAAAAGGCAGAAAATAGGGAGAAAGGAGGAAGGTAGACACTACTCTACAGCAACAGCAATACAAGCAGTATGCCAGAAGTAATGATATCAGGCACAACTATGCAAGGCTTCAATTTTATTTTATTTTTATATATATACTTTTTGCTTGAGAAATATCACTTGCGCTTGTAAAAGCATATGTGAGATCTAGTTACAAGGGATAGTCACACCTTCTCAGGTCTCTTGTGAAGAAGGGATGTCTAAGAGCTTCCCTTGCTTTGAGCCGCTCTGCTGGGTCATATCGCAGAAGCCCTTGTAAGAGATCAATCAGATCACCAGCAGAGTGATCCACATGCCGCATTATCAGGTTCTGCAAGTATTATAAAAAATAAAATAATAAAAAAAGGAGAGAGAGAGAGAGAGAGAGAGAAGAAGAAGAAGAAGAAGAAGAAGAAGAACAAGAAGAAATTAACACATAACGAAGACAAGGGAAAATATTATAAGAACAAGATAATGGTCTCTTTATTTTTTTGGTTACATCGGAAATAAAGATGATGGTCTCTGAAGATGTATTTACATGATCATAAACCAGGCATCATTTATCAATATTAGAAATGCAAAAGACATGGAAAACCTACAAAACAAGTGGGAAACATACAAGACATTTTATGGCCTGCATAATCAATAGGACAGTTGTTCAAAATGATATGTTGATGATGTAAGCTTTGGGGGCAATTGGTTGTCAAATGTGAAATCAAATCTTTGGTTTTGGTTCAAGTCTTCTTGTATTTGCTTGTCCCTCGTTATGTTTGCTAGTGTGCAATGTGTTTTATGTAATTATGTGCATCCCATTTTAAATAGTTGCATCTCTCCATATGCCCAAGGGGATCGCATGAGAGTAAGGATGTGAAAGGCATGGCACAGGAGTTTGGCCACACAAACAAGCATTTTGACGATAAAATAGATACTCAAGTTACACCCTTTCTAACTGCTTGCACTTTCAAGGCAACTGGTTGTCCAACATGAGAAATAGAAAGAATAAATTATGCAATATGTTGTAGCATGCAAGAATGCGAGGACAAGTCTTGTAAGAAAATTTTAGAGAGCCTCTTGTGGGTGTGTGTGGGTGTGTGTGTGAGAGAGAGAGAGAGAGAGAGAGAGAGAGAGAGAGACAGATACTGAGACAGAGACAGAGGTAATAGTAGTATCTCACAAAAATGACCCTTACCCAGAAACTAGGAGTTCATACCAAATCTCATGAGTTTAAAGAAGAAAAAGAATACCAAATCTTTTGTGTGAGAGAGAGGAGAAGAGCCAGAAAAGCTCTATATATCTTGGTAAGTTTATACCTAGTTGCAAATGAAAACCGAAGCTTTCAAAACTATAAATCACAAACTAGTTCATGTTTGAGTGAGAATAGTGATCAAAGAGTAGTATGGTCACAATACATGGCTAAACACCCATCAATTAATATGCGTGACCCTTTAACCATCCAAACACTAATTCCTGTGAAAAATGGCTAGTGCAAAAAGTGAATCCATGTTAGGCAATGCTACTCAGTAATATCATCTCACACTAGGTTATGGTAGAAGAAAAATTGAGCACTTTTGGCAACAAGACATACACACAAAAGATCAAATTTTCAAGAATGAAAAAATGCATAATGATATACATGCCATATCTTCACAACATTGGTAGCAGCTTTCCAGTGAGCAGAACAAAATGGCAAACCAAAATCTTGCTAAAAATTTAGAGTTTCATTTGGCAGGGAACGTTGCACACCCAGAGGGAGCAAATAACACACGTTTCCTATTACAAACCTTTATCCATCAAACCAAAGATGATGATGTGTTGGAAGTACCCAATGATTCTGATAACAGTTCAGAACAAACAAAATCTAAAAATTACCTGTAGACGGGGTAATTTCCATACTGCCCGCATACTTTGTCTTGAGGTTGCACTCTCAGGCCAATCCAATTGTGCACCCCTCTTGAAATATTTCTCGGCACGGTTGCTGAAAAAACTTAAACATGAGCTTTCTCCACGCTATGAAGCACAAAAATAGTATGAATTGAACAAATAGAAATAACTGATCTTACTCAGCTCTAACAATCATATGTTGTGGCAGTGGCCCTAACACCCTCTCCATCATAGCCAGATGTTCCAAGTTCTCGTGTGTTTGAAAAAGGGCATCGCCCTGTTCATGAAAAACGTAAACACAAAAAAACATAAGGATAACAATATACAAACAGAAATTCTATATAAAATTTTCATATAAAAAGATGACTTGTAATTTCAAAATTGCCACTGCCACATCATTCTTTTTTATAAGAAAATTTTATTTGTAAATCATTTTCCAAAACATAAATAGAAACTTCAAAGTGAATGATTGATTGAAGTATTCAATAATGTATGAGCAAAACCAGTAAAACTTGCCAGATCAATCAAAAGTACTTGACATTCTAGAAAGGGACTAGTTTCCTTCATAATTCTTTAACTTGATAAAACTTCACTTTTAAAGGGCGCTGCTATCTTATAAGTGATCGCTCATCACATTGAAAATTGGACTTTCCAATGAATCTTCAAAAATTCATCTTAACAATATTATCAACAGATGAAAGACAAACTAAAATCGATGTTGTATATAATAGAAACAAACAAGAAAATGTAAAGTAAACCAGAAAACGCATAATCTTACTTACAGAGCAAAGTTCAACGAGTATACAACCTATGCTCCACAAATCACAAGGATAGTTCCATCCAAGACCTACAGAAAACAACATAGCAAATAATGTTAAGACTTCAACATTAAAAGACAAACATCAAAATACTGACCAAAAAACCAGATAACAGATGGCAATTACCAAGAATAACCTCTGGTGCACGGTAATGACGCGTTGACACCACATAGCTGTGGTCCTGATGTTCAAACGTAGTACTCCCAAAATCAATTAGCTTAATTGCACTTGACTTTGGCAGATTCTTGAAATATGAACCATCTTTCGTGGATCGTGATAGACACTCGAATGAAGGCAAAATTAAATCAAATATCAGCATTTTGAAGTTGAAATAAGATTATCAAACTCATAAGCACCAACCTAGCAACTGTATCTACAGTTTAACATATCGAGTAAGAGATAAACATCGTAATAGATTAAATTAAAATTGGACCCAAGATTCTTATTTTCAGTAACTCACAAAGAACACCGAAAAAGGGTATTCAATATCAATTGCCTCCTCATACACCTCCCCACCCCCACAAAAAAGGCCAGCATATCAATTGTTAAATATAAATTCCTGGTGAATTGGACTAGAGCACACCCTAATTTAGATAAATCTGATAAGTTGCAAGGTCAGGCACACATGCAAACCACTATAAAAGATAAACAAATGATAAGAACATGCTACATGAAGCAATACCTTATAATCCGGCACTTTAACATACTCTGGTGAAACAAGAAGAATATTTTCTGGTTTCAGATCTGTGTGAATTAGGCGTAAATCATGCATAACTGCAAAAGTAAGCAAGCAAAATGAATGAGAACCAGAAGCAGCTTAATCATCAATTCAAAACTCATGCTTGTCCAAACAAATATTACTCCAGGTTCCAATCTAATGCTAAATATATCAGAGATGGACATAAAGATCTAGATATGCCCAAATCTGAGCTTAATTTAAAAGGAAGTGACCATCAAGACAGAACAACATAGAAAAAGCGATGCAAGATGTGTGCACACACATGCTACAGATTCCAAAAGTTGTCTGCCGAACTCCCGCACAAGATCAATGGGAAATGAACGATAGCTGTTTTTGCGGAGAAAATCATATAAGCTTGGTCCAAGCTTCTCAAATACCTGTGAAAACCATTTAAATCCATTTGCAAGCTTTTAACTCACAGAATATTCAGCATGAAGGAACATCATTGCCCTTTCAAATCAATCAAACAACAAGTACCAATAAATACTTACAATACAAATATGATTACGATAGTCAAACCAATTCCGTATTTGCACACAACTGCAAAGAATAAAACAACTTATACCCAATCACTTTAATTTTGTTTACAATGAAAAATGGAAGCATGAAGAAAAACAGATGCCTACCGTGTGGCACCAATGTCATGCCTGGCAAGCTTTTGTAGTACATCAATTTCAATCATAGCAGCTTCGCGGTATTTGTGCAAGGAACGAACAATTTTAATTGCCACAATCTCTTTCTTTTCATTGTCCAAACATTCCAAGACTTTCCCAAAAGTCCCTGTAATTATTTTACCCAAGGGATTGAGCTGATATTATTAATGACCAGATAAATTCAAATATGAAACACTAGTTTGGATTTTAATGGCACCCTACACATGAGTGTTTCATATTAACACCAGTGACTAGGAAGAACTGCCCCATCCCTCCCTCTCAAAAAACAAAAACATAAAGGGGGGGGGAGGAGGAGAAGATAGGAAGGAAAGAGGGAAGGAAGGAAGAGATCTGTACAAAGGATAACTAAAAATAGTAAGAAGAGATCTGAACAAAGAATAACCAAAAATGGTAAGATCCATGGAACCTAAGAAAACAGAGACTCTGAGAGAAACAAACAAGAAATAAGAAGCTGAAGAAAGAACTAACCTTCACCCATTTTGCTCAAAATCCTGTCTGCAAGTACAAATAAATAAAAAATGTTATTGGAGAAAAGATTACAAATATCACTCTTGGATCAAAGAAAAAGCCAATCCACAAATAATAAAAAGAACATATCTAGACATGGATTCATTTACACATAAGAGGTTGAACAAAGTCTACTCCCTCAGTCCCATTTCATGTGTCTGTTATTTTTTGGTAGTCCCATTTTAAGTGTCAAAGTTTGAAAAGTCAAAAAATGTAACCATCACTTTTCCATATCACCTTTCTTTAAATATATATTTAAATACAACCCCCAATTCCCAAAGAAGTACGCTCCAAACTTGTGAATTTCATCCTAGTTTATGTGAGGCCATATTGGAAACCTGTTGTTAATTAGCTGATGTGTACTTTTGTTCTTAACTTTCCTTAAAACTCTGTGCGAGATCAATCATGCCACACAAAATGGGACAAAGGAAGTACACAATTCTATAAACACGGTATCACTCCAAGTTTATTTCCAAAATGAGAAAATATTAATTTAAAATGAAAAGTGTGGCAACTTGCAAGACTATGAGAGCTGCACACCATAAATTTGTGCAAATCAATGGAGGATGATCAGATATTCATCTCCTAACATACCAATCAGCAGCTTGGATTTGCACTTGCCACCATTCTTGTGAGGATAAGGAAATTACATTCCAACTAACTAAGATTGATTAGCAAGACCTATTTTGTTTCCCCTTTTCACACTAAGGCCATAAAACCAAAGCATATGTTTATCAAGTTGAGCAGGAAACTTGACTTCATTTTGTAATTCCTATTTTCTATTTTTTGTACAAATAATAAAGTTTACTCCTTTTTGATGAGAAAAGATTGGGTGCAAATGAAGGAGCTTGAGAGAGACGTATTTACATGGAATAGAAGACACATAGGCATGTCAAACAAGGGAATAGAAGACAAACTTAAAGTCCCCAATGATAGGGTTGTAAACAAGTCGAGTCGAGCTGAGTAGTAAGTTGTTCAAGGTTGGCTTGAAAAATTAATGAGCTTCAAAATATGATCAAGCTTGGCTTCTTTACCTTTCGAGCCCATCTCAAATGAGTTTTAACCGAGCCAAGCTTGAGTACCTTGTTTTTTGTAGTGCATACAAGTCATAGTAGGTTTTTCAAGCTTGGATGAAAACTTAACGGGCTTTAAAATGAGTTCAAACTTGACTTGTTTATATAGCAAGCCAATCTTGAATGAGATTTTATTAAGAGAGGAGTCGACCTCAAGTAGCTTAGTTTGTTTAACAGCCCTATTCAAGGATATACTGGCTTAGGATAAGGTACTAAAGGCGCATATCAAAATGAGTAAGTGTCACATATAGGAATTACACATTCTGATCAATATACTCATTTGCATTGTGAAACAAATATCAGGGAGTCCATAATCCCATTGGAAACCCATGTATTAAAATTTGAGAATTAGATGAGTTAACACTGGGAATATTTATATAGATAATAAAGCGTACACGCGCACACACAAAAAAACATGTTTTCTAACAAAATCTTCCAAGAAATTAAGAATGGAAAGAAAACTACTTAAAAGTTCCAAATTCTTATTAAAAAGTGTCAACGAAGGGATGGACATAGCAAAAGCCATAAGATCCTTAAACTTTTCCTCTCAAAAATCTAATTTATAACACATGATCACATGACCAATCAAATCAATCCATATTATCAGATGAAATGGTCCATGAGAGCATCTTATGTTTAATTTTTTCTAAATAGAAGAAGTATGAAAAGAAAGCATTGCCTCAACTAAAAATTTTATGTGTTTCTTCTCCTTCAGTCCATGATAAAAACAACTCCACTTACTGGATTTAAATTTAATTTTACCAATAGTCCAAAACTGTTTCAGTTATGGTTAATCTATGTTTTGAAACAGTACTCAAATTCCACACAATCATCCTAAACATTATGAATACCATGACACAATGAATGATAAATCGTAGCATAGCTAGGGCATCTCAAACATATAATAATTGAAGGCAGTCAGAATACACATACAACGAGGAGATAAGTTCTCTCCAATGGCAAAAACATAGTGGCCATCTTTATCATCTGGTCTCCATGGAGGGCATCCATTGTGGGGCACTCCCTTGTAATATATCGAAGAACAAGCATAATTGGGAACTGCTCCGTTCGCAAACTCATGCCCACAATATATTGTCGGAAGGACCTACATCACAATTAAAATAATTAGCACTTGTCAACAAAACAGAAGTAACTTTCATAGCAAGAATAATTAAAACTTCAAAAACTTTGCAAAATTTTCAAAAATAGCATGCCCTATGTGCCCCCCCCCCCCCCCCCCCCCCCAAAAAAAAAAAAAAAAAAAAAAAAAGAGAAAAGAATGAAAATGTTATGTGCATATTATATTTTTGGCAAAAGAGGCCAGCTCGGGAGATGGGAAAGTGAGATATGCGATGCCTTGTAGTCACAATTGCAACCTATAATCAAGTGGAGCCCAAATTTTGAGAACTATCAAGAAGAGAAGAGACCTGGTGTGGGTCTAGCTAAACAAAAACACAATTGACATGTCACAACACTAGCTTTATAGCCAAACTCTCCTTCAACCAACATCATATGCCTATAGAAGAATTGTTCACTACATTTTGACTTTCTTGAACCATAACAGATGATGTTATATACTTGCAAATAAAGGTGGTGTATGCATGATGCTTGTATTGTAATTCTTGGAGAGAGAAAAGAGTTGTTGCAGGAGATAACAGAAAGAAAATGAGATTATGGTGTCATCCTATGGAAACAACCTAAGCTTTATAAAAAGTAATTGTTCTTTATCCACATCTTTTCTATGAAATTATGGTGTCATCCTCTAATCTCGCATTGTTTTACAATTTTTATTTCTTTAATTCAAAATATTGTGAATATTAACAGACATCATACAAGAACCTATTAGAGTTAACCCAACCCAAGGCATATACAGTTCAAATATGCTACAATAACCTTGTTGTCTTGTCCCCTTTCTTCAATGCCTTGTCAGATTTTTTAATTTTCGAAACCTCTTTTCAAGGCGAATATACTTCATAGCTTAGTAATTATTCAATTTTAGAAAGGGCAGCCGCAGTGCATGAGGGTCAGATGTACGCAACCTTACCACTATAGATACAAATTAAAATTGTCTTGCAAATACTAATCTTCTTAAAAATTTTAGAAAAAAATAAAATAGAATGAAAGCAGAAGTTAGAACATATATAACATAGCATTTACCTCAAATCAATGGAATCAATATTTTATTTGCTCCTTCCTTTTCAATTTAAAACTTTTTCTTTACAAACAACATAAACAAGAAAAGTTCATAATGACTATAACAATATATCCCATACACAAAGCAAGATCCACTTTCACAGTACTTGTATCATTCAACAAAATTCAAGATTCATCAATACATAAAAAGATAGATACATGAAGATATAGGCACACACACACACACACACACATATATATACCTTGGGAGGTGGGGGAACAAGAGGGGGCATGTCCCAAGTCAGACGAGGTCTCTTCCTGGGGCGTTTATCCATGTTTTCGTGAGGGAAATCTATGATCCTCTGAGTCTCCATTTACGAATTCAACGGAGACAGAAATCGACGACAACACATCAAGTAAGAAAATATGGATTTTCGAAGGGAAAATTACAGAATTCGGTGAGAAAATCCATGGATATTCGTTTTCGGAAACCCTAGTTCTGTGCAGGTACGCGAGAGGTGGAGAACTCGACCTGAATATGCTGTGGTGGAACTAACCATGGATTATGTGATCGTAGGTGTGTTTCTAACCATGGTTAACAAGGTGGGCTGATGATGTCTGAGGATAAAAGATTGAACCCCACCAAAAAAAAGGGTTAAAAGATTGAAAAATATAATAATTAAATGGTAAATTATAAATACACCCCCTTAAATTTAATTAAAATACGAATTATTTTTTGTAATTTTGAAAATTATATTTCACCTTCTGAGATTCCTAATTTTATAACAAATTACCTATTTTATTAATAAATCATCAAGTCAATTAATAATTTTTAATGATATTAAAAATATATTTCAATTAATAATTTAGGTAATTTTATTATTGTATAGGAGAGTAATTATGAATTTTATTTTTTTAGTTAATTATGTTAAATAATGTATCAGCACGAAATAATTTTCTCGTATAATCCTATTAATCAAGTTTTCGCTTTCTTCAAACGTCTTCGTTTTATTTCCTGAAAACATAAACGTGAGCTAACCAGCGAGTGTATACCTAAGTCAACAAATGGGCAATAAACAAAAGCCCTGTGTATTTGAGAGTCAAAATTGTGATATCTATACATAAGTCCTACTATGAGCTTTTATAGATTTTGTCTGGCATAATCCTAGTGAGATTCCAACTTTCTTTATAAGAATCCTCCTAGAAATTACACACCCTACTCACTGCCAACTAAGTGAGATGGTTTGCATGATCCCAGTAGGACTCTATTCTCCTTAACAGAGTCCTACTAGGAGTCTCAAGCCCAAGGATAAAGCGTATCCTAATAACTCCTTACCCACTGCTTATCAAAATGAGATAATTGCAACTCTTCCTCCCGTTGGCACAAAGCATAACCGCGCTCACACAGCTCGGTGCAGAATAAGCCAACTCAGTCAACCTAGTCTTTGGAGTCGCCTCAGCCGAGTTATTTTTTAGCTCGGTTCAAATCAAACAGCTACCTCAGTCGCTATAGTTAGACCAGATATAGAAAACCCCAGCTTTGACAGGTCTAATGCGACCAAGGCTACCGAGATAATTATCTCGGTTCATGGCTCGGCCCAAGAATTTATCTACCTTGACCCATTACCAAGGG